>CM057826.1:110445745-111188245 GCA_030068075.1 Paguma larvata | reverse complement strand
AGAGGTGAAGGAGACTAGTGGTTCCCAAAGGCGGGTTTCTCATTAAAGGTTATGATGTAATATTTTCTCGAAACAAATTAACCTGAACAAAAGAGCGAAGCGATATAAAGAAAATTCTGGGCAAATAATATGGATATTGTATAGATATGGCAAAACCCATGATATTAATATAAGAATTATTGAGTCCCAGCAAGTGCTACATGATACGTGCTGCTATAATCTGATTACGTACAACGAGAGGTAGGGAGCCATTGGCTATAAGCACCATTATTTCATAAAGCTGTCTTCTCCCATTTATTGGATTTATGACATTAATTTTCTAAATTAGAATGAGTTAGTATATAATTATCATTCATTAGGTGCTTGTTACAGGCCATGCCATGACTGCCGATGGCTTAGGTGACTAGGGAAGGCCAGAATTGGGACTGGGAAGGTTAGTGAGCTAGGGGCTAGGGGAACTTCCTGCAGGTGAAACAGCCGCTCTGAAGACCTAAGGTGAAAATTTAACCTGTAGTTTATTTTAGGAACTATTGTATCTCATGTGGTTGAAACACGGAGACTGAAGAAGAGAAACTTACATTCGCCACCAACACTTAACCTAGCACACACCTCACTTCTTACCCTATCTATGATGGGTGGTTTGCTTATTTCATTCAAGCCACAGAAAGGCTCTCTGGGGTCAATACTACCACTCCACTTTGCAGATGAGGACCGAGGCTTTGCCTGTGGTTGCAGAGATAGCAAGAGGGAAAGCCTGGATATGAACACAACCAGCCTGCTTCCGGGGTCCGATGACTGTACACTACTCACCTCAGCTTCTCCAAAGCTTTGCCATCCCTTGATTTTCCTTGGCCCCAGCCAGGAGGACAGGCGGATTTAGCAATAGATTTTACTTGCTCTGTGATACTGGTCAGGAAGCCTGTTGTTAAAGTAAATAAGACACTTGAAAGCAGAGCCAAAGCTATTAAAATTTTATAAGCCAACGTTACCCAAGATTCTGCACTGTGGATAAATGTCAAAAGGACTTGTTATGAAATCATATCTTTTAGAACTTCCATATAATTTCTTTCTCCTTAACAGAGAGTTGAGAAAGGTAAAAATAACAGAGTTTTATTTTTACTGGGAAAAGAATATAGCTTTATTTGGGACAATGATTGAAAAACAACTGTTTGGTCAGTTTCCCCCCACACACACACACTATGATTTGAGGCAGAGAGGGCAAAAAGTCTCTCTGCACTACATTCATAAGAGGGTTGCTTAAATATGTGTAACTTCTCAAGGTTCAGTGTGTACTCATCCTAGAAGAATAAATCTCAAATAATAACAAACATCACTCTTCTCGTTGTTAAGGCGCAAGGGTCCTTACCGCGTGCCTCTAAGCGCATTGTCACTGAACAAACGGTGGAGGGGACATAATGCCAGAATTATACCCTACCCCATTCCAACTTCAACAGAGAAAACAAATGACCCGAACACTTTAATTCCAGTCCAAACTTTGAAAGAAAGCTCGCTTGTTAATGTTTGAGTTTATTACCTTACCATTGGCAAGTCGAATAAAAAGAAACAAAAATAAAGGCAGTATTTACCCACAATGGCTGAGGACTGGACCTACGTTTTGGAGGCAACTGTCGTTCTTTGGGCCTTTTCCTAAGAAGCACTTTAGAAAGAAATCATAACAGCTAAAAATCTGTACCATGTTCTCTTAAATGAAATCTCATTGGGAAAGAGAAACCTTCAGGAAGTTAGAAGATTAAAAATCTAAGTGGTTTTTCATTTTTCTAATATGACCCCTTTCATGGTTTCGGTGCTCCACAAAAAAGAGATGACTTGTGCATTTCAAAGGTTTCGCTGCATTCTTTCTGGTTCTCATTCCTCTCTGTTTGCATTATGACTAAAAGGGATTCAAGTGTTTTCTGGCTAGGTGTCTGGAAAGATGATTTAGGATGACCAACTATCCCTGTTTGCCCAGGACTGAAGAGTTTCCTGAGTTGGAGGACTTTTAAAATGCGAAAGTCCAAACTGGCCGGGGAAAATCAGAACGACTGGCCACTGTAGGGTGGTATTTGTTGGCTTAGTTACAGATCTTTGCTTCAGCAGACCAGAGAGGACTCCCGTCACTTGCGTCCTGAGACATAATACCCTGCTGTCCCTGGCACCTATTGTTTCTAAAAGCTTCTCCGTTGTTCTGATAACCAGCCAGGTTTGGGAGTTTCTGAGGTGGTATGGGTAATTCTGAAATAGAATCATTTCTCTTGGTCTCAAAGGGAAAATGCAACCAATGTAATAGTTTCTTTCTCTAATTGTTTAATACCTTCGAAGATGAACTGTATTTAAAAACAAAATAGGGGCGCCTAGGTGACTCCGTTGCTTCAGTGACTGACTCTTGATTGTGGCTCAGGTCATGATCTCACAGTCCCTGAGTTCAGGCCTCTTGGGATTCTCTCTCTTTCCCTCTCTCTCTGCCCTTTCCCCACTCATGCTCCGTTTCTCTGTCTCAAAAATAAATAAAATACATATATAAAGATAACTGTGATCATAAGATATATGTGCAACATTATATTTTGGTTTTCTTTTAAACATTACGTTGCTTTCCATGTAGTATAAACTTGCTCCTATATCATCACATGCTCACCATAAATAGTACTTTTTGTTTTTTAATTTTTTTAATCTTTATTTTTGAGAAAGTAAGAGAGAGACGCAGATTGCAAGTGGGGGAGTGGCAGAGAGAGAGAGACACACACACAGAATCTGAAGCAGGCTCCAGGCTCCAAGCTATCAGGGCTCTGTGCTGGGCTTGAACTCATGGACCAGATCGTGAGATCATAACCTGAGCTGAAGTTGAACATTCAGCCGACTGAGCCTCCCAGCACCCCTAGATAGTACTTTTAACGGCTAACTTACACTTCAAGAGAATGGGCATAACTCCCTTTATCAGGCTCTCGACTAACTCTCAAGAGTAATGCCCTTAAAATAATCAACCAAATGATGGGAGATCGTTATGAGAGAGATATTACAAAATCATAATCTAGAGAAGAATCCCTACCCTGATAGGTCACTACAACTAAGTCTTCCCTTCAGGGGCAGAATATGTCCTTCCTCCTGAATCGTACTTTATTTCGGTGTCTTGTTGGTGTTGCTTTCAATTTAATGATAGAGTCATTTCGATGAAATTTTAAAAATAACTCATAATTCCGCTGCTCTAACATAGCCATTTAAAGATGTATAGGCATATAGATTTTTATATAACTATAATCATACAATGGATGTACTTTTGTGTTCCTTTTTCCACTTAATATTGCACTATAGCCACCTTGCCATGTTATTACATAGTCCTGATAATTATCCCTTTTAATGGTTGCGTAATCAACTGCAAGTCATTGCTTGTGGCTACACAATTCCTCTGGTTTGAGAACAGGTAACAATTATGTGAAATAACTGAGGAAGAAAAAATTATTTAAGCACATTCTAAAGCAGTGATGTTCAGATTGTGATCCTTGGCATATCCTGATGTTTACCATAATATGGAAGATGAAGATGAATCTAGGCCTAACCAATCTTCCTTTTCTGAAAACACTTCTCCTTTAAGTTTTCTTTCAAAGATATGCTCTTAAAAAGAAAAAAAAAGAGAGAGAAAAATAACCTAAAATTATGGAACGTTGTGGTAGAGTCTGTCATTTACTACCTGTATCACTTTGGGCAAATTACACGGATGCCTGAGTTTCCGTACCTATAAAATGAGGATTTACAGAATCAATAAGTCACAGGGATGAAAGGTACAGCATAGGGAATACAGGCAATGGTACTGCAATAGGATTGTATGGTGACAGATGGCAGCTATGCTTGTGGTGAGCACAGCATAATTTATACATTTGTTGAATCACGACAGTGTACACCTGAAACTAATGTAACTCTGTGTGTCAACTACACTCAAATTAAAAAAGTGAAGATGTTAATTTCATCTAACTCATTGGGTTGTGGTAAAGATTAAATAAATATATGTGTGATATGTATAGATTGTACAGAACAATGGCTGGCACCTAACTGTTGTATGTTTGCTAAATAAATAAAATAAAAAACCGGAAAGAAAAAAAACACACCTCAGTATCAGGGCAACAAACCTAGAGCACATACTTGCGAACTTTAAAGCAAGAAAGAGAACAATTAGTGATAGATCTGTGAATGGCAGTGATGGCCCCAAGTTAGAAAAAGCCTTACCCCTAGGCTTGGGTGTAAGATTACCAAACTGTATGGCTAGACTTTAATACTCCAGACCTGTGTAACTTAGGGCGATTGACTTAACTTCCTTATGTCTTGTTTTTCCTCATCTGTCAAAGAGTGGTGCTAATATTAACTACACCATAATGTTCCTGTGCGCAGTAAATGAAGTAATCCCGATCGAGCATTTAGCCCAGGACCCGGCACGCGCTGAATCTTCAATAATAGACAGGCAGAATCATCCCCGGTGTTGCGTTTTGTTGATCACTTAGTGGAATTTTTTGGGCACACCTGCAACTTCTTTTATTTTTTAAACGACCAAATATGCCACATAAGGTGTCCAGATGGTCAGGATGGAAAAGAACTTGGGTTTCAGTTTGCAAACACAGTAGAGGAAGGAAACCTAGGCTGATAGCTCTCTGGACGTTAGTGCGCCCACACCCTCTTTTCCATCACTGCAGGTGTGGCGTGTGGGAATTCATGGCAACCGTGGAAAGCACGGCCTGAGGGATTCCGGGATCCCACTCTCGTCCCAGTTTTGCCCTAAATTTGCCACGTGACCTTAAATAAGCCACTTTTCTGCTTCTCTCTTATCTCCTGTCTAAAATGAGGTGGTCAGGAGGCGCCTGGGTGGCTCAGTGGGTTAAGCGTCCAACTCTTGATTTCGGCTCAGGTCATGATCTGATGGTTCCTGGCATCGAGCCGCAAGTCGGGCACTGCACTGACAGCACGGATCCTGCTTGGAAGTCTCTCTCTCTCTCTCTCTCTCTCTCTCTCTCTCTCTCTCTCTGTCCTTCCCCTATTTGTGCACACACCTGTTCTCTCTCTGTCTTGAAATAAATAAATAAACTTTAGGGGCATCTGGGTGGCTCAGTTGGTTAGGCGTCCAACTTTGGCTCAGGTCATGATCTCGCAGTTCATGGTTTGGGCCCCATGTTGGGCTCGCTGCTGTCAGCACAGAGCCTGCTTTGTATCCTCTGTCCTTCTCTCTCTCTCTCTCTCTCTGCCCCTCCCTCTCTCTTTCTGAAAAATAAACAAACATTTTAAAAAATTCATGGTAAAATATAATGGGTATCTTTAAAAAATAAAATAAATAAACTTTAAAAAATAAAAAATAAAATGGGGACGTTGAATAAGAGACAGCCTCAAAGATCCCTTTTTCTCTCTTATTCTTATGGAGTAAAGAGGTATGTGCTATTTTTAGAATCCAGGGCAACAAGATTTTATGGATAAGAGGTGTTACATTTTACAGAGCAGCATGCAACTCTGGTAAAGGTTGCATTTGTAAAATCCGTTATATCGGCTCTGTCTTTTCTCCCTATAGAAGAGAAATTATCACACAAAATAATCAAGATTTGGTGGAGAAATTCCTGGAAAATATGCATGGTGTTGTAAGTGTCTACTTCAAAAAAAATATTTTATCCAGATATTTGTAGTCGGAATCCATGTATTTAAACACTCCCTTGTCTGTAAAATAAAATGAATTACCGCCCTTACCATTGTATCTGGCTTTAAGCAGAGGGGAAAAACATTCTTGGTCAGCAGTACAGTAGAATTAGAGAATGCTTGCCTTATTTAGTCATGGTCTGGCCAAGTCATTCAGACTGATATTGTTTGGAATGAAAACTTGACCAGATGTTCACTTAAATGAACTGGAGATTAATTATCGGCCCTACCATATCATCTTGGAGGGTGAGTATAATCATCTCTGAAGAATTTCCTGGAGCCGGACACAAAAGTTGCCAATTGTAATCACCGCAAACACTGTTTAAAATACACACAATGTACCAGGCACTCCTCTAAGGACTTCACATGCATTAATTCATCCGGTCACACACTCCTCTTCGAGGAAGGTACTATCGTTATCCTTATTTCAGAATGACGTAATGGGTCTCAAAGAAGTAAGGGGCTCACCTGTGGTCACTCTTGATAACTGGTAAGGGCGGGATTCGAATCCAGGAACAGCGACCCATAGGTCTACACTTTTAAAACTATGCTATACTCATTGCCTATATTATAATTCTATAAATTATTATATTATTATATATTAATTATATAAAATAATTCTTCATTTTTGAGCCAGGTGTTATTAAAACTTGAATCTATTAGGTTCACCTCTAATCTATCCATGAGTAAAGAGGAATTTGAACTTTTGTGAGTAGGAAAAAAACACAGTGCCTGAGCCAAGGGAAGGAAGAATGCTAAAATTTGGAGAAAACATTTAAATACCTGATTAAAAATCTCTTGGGTTACCAAAACAACATAGCTGCTGCCTATTCATCTCTTAAAATAATTTGAGGAATGTAACAGGAACTGAAATTTAGATCTCTACTCCTTGTCTGCATTAGATATCTGGAATGTTTTGTTGTTATGATCAAAGCCAAGCAGATAATGCTGACTGAGGCTTCTTGGTTAACCTTAGGAAGAAGCAATAAGAACTGTTGAATTCTCCTCATTTACAATGGAATCTCAAGTATTTCTTTGTTGTTGGGGTTTGTTAAAATTACTATACTGGTTGACACTGACATTCTTCTAAGCTTAACTTAGGGTCTGAGAGCTCCCTTATCTTTTGTCAGCATGTACTCTTCCAACAATATAAAGAAAGCATAACATTTATGCTATCCAGTTAGGTTTTGAAATAACAGAGTGGTTTCAAAAAGATGTTGGTTCTGGACGGGGAGATTGTGGATGGAGCTTTTCAAACCAGGGACTGAGAACTCATAATATATTTGAGTGGCATAATTTCATCTCAGACTCAATCCTCCATTTTTTTGTCCTCTTAAGGATTGTGTTAAAGATATTTTTAATACAGCCTATTTTTTTTAATTCCTCTCTCCGTGAAGATTTTCAATCCATTTGCATGCAACGCAAGCTCTCATCTATATAATTAGGATCCAAGAAACTTGCAGCAGTTGGCTGTGACATCTGCAGATATGCAATTTTGTGAGTTCAAGCATTGCAACATGACATGTGAATTAAAAGCTTGGGATGCGAAAGGGAGGCAGCTTTGACACAGTATAAATATTGTGCTAATCACAAGCAAGGAAAGAAATTAGAACTCAGATTAAGACTTGGATTAGCTAAGATATTGTCTATCCTAATAATAAAAGAAAGCAGCTTTGTTGTGCCTCCTACTAAACGTGGAATTTCTCCAGGAGGGAATCAGTGTCCTGTCACCTAAATTGTTTTTCCTTCTAAGGAGTTTTTTTAGCTACTATTAAAAAATATACATGACCAATAAATAAAGCATAGAAAAGTAGAAAGACTACCTACAGTCTCTACATTACCACCCTTATACTGTTAATTAAATGTTGGCACATATCTACTTACTTATAATTATGCTCAGCATAGAAATGCAGCATCCCTCATTTTGAAAGCAGAACATAAAACTGTCTGTATTTTCTCTGAATATTTTCGTTATGGAACCATAGCTTTTACCAGTTTTTATAATAGTGTCCTGAATGTGTGCTCTACAGTTAACTACGTAGTTTTAGATTCCTGAAAAACTAATACATTTCCCACTTTTCTATTCTAAAAAGAATAGTTTGGTGTTCATCTTCATGTCCAAGCATTTTCCTTTTTAGGATTATTTCTTTGGGTTAGAGTCCCTCAAGTGGACTCACTACTCAAAAATGTTGTATTCTGAAGTTTACGGCAGATAAACGTACTTTATCGGCTTATACTAAACTTCTTGCAATAAACTTCTCTATGGTACACTGTTCATTGGTTTGTCTCATTCCAAAAATGAACTTTGGAAAGCAGAAAGCCACTGTTCCCCAAAGGAATTCTGTGTTTTTCCAAAGCTTTAAACCAAGCTTCTGAATTTTCCTCATGTGACTTTACCTTTCTCCTGCAGCATGTGTTTCTGCCTGGAACCTAAGCCCTTGAGTTTACTCACTGGAAGGTTCTGCCTTTGACTTCTGGCTCTTTCCACCTAGATGAATTCCCTCTTGTGACCCCAGTCTTCTGTCTCTCTCCTAGTGAGAGTGGATACTGGGGAGGTGCCTGGGGGGCTCGGTTGCCTGAGCATCCGACTCCTGGTTTTGGGTCAGGTCATGATCTCAAGGATTGGGGGATTGAGCCCCACCTGGGGCTTCATACTGACAGCACAGAACCTGGTTAGGATTCTCTCTCTCCCTCTCTCTCTGCCCCTCACCCACTCACACATGCACACTTGCTCTCCCTCCCTCCCTCTCTCTCTCTCTCTCTCAAAATAAATAAACTTACAAAAAATAGTGAGTGAATACTGTGGTTATTCCCCCACGTCCACTCTAGTAGTTCCATATGTCAATACTTTGGAAAAGTGACCCTACCACAGCTGCGGCAGTGGTCTCTGATTTCATGTCATTGATCTTTCATTTGCCCACCATTCCCATGAAATTGCTCTGGTCCTGTCGCCAATGACCTGCATTTTGTTTAAATCCATTAATCAATTCTTAGCCCTCACCTTCTTGATCTCTCAGCAGCAGTCAGCACACTGCCTCCACTTGGCTTCCAGGACCTAGTCAATCAGGATCTAATCAAGAAAACAAAAACTCTTCTTAGTATTCTAACAAAGGGGATTTAACTCAGGGCCTTGATGACACAGGTGACAGAACATGAAAGCCAAACAGGAGAGAGTGAGGAAACCAGAGATTGGCAACAGCAGAAATTTGGTACCACCCTAGGCTGGAGGAAGGAAGAGGAGAGAAGGTGCCCATGGGCTTGGGGCTGACCAGCTATGGAGGATTTGTCTAGCAGAAGCCACAACTCAGGAAGAGATATAGCCACAACCAGAGACACCACCCCAGAGAAGGAGAGAAAGTCCTTGATTTCTCCTTTTCTCCCTCACTACAATTTTCCATCACTGCCCTTCAATAGCTAATCCCAGTTAGAAACCAACATTAGAATCCTGGAAAAGCAGGTTGTCCTGGTCAATTCCACTGCCACACAGAGTCAAGTGGAGGAAAGATGAGGGATGGATTGAGGGTCTACAGGGCCAAGTCTGACATACAGACTTGCTTTATCCCCTATTTACCGGTCACTCCTTCCTTGGCTTTCTACTGCTTCTATTCCTCTCCATGTACTTCTAAAATACAACGCTTCAAAGCTCACTCTTTATTTCTTCTTTTCTTCTAGTTATCCATGAAGTTCAACAAACTTCCTCAACCCTAAATTGTTCTACATTGTTTAGAACAACAATTTATTGTCACCTCTGATGATTGTGTGTGTTGGCTGGGCTCAGCAGGCCAATTCTCTCTTGGAATCCATTATGAATTTTATGGTGAACACTGTGATATGTCAATGTGATCTTATTTTAGGAATGAAGGACATACTATGCCAGTTGCTGGGAGCATCACTGACAATGCTCACCTATCAGTCTCATCCAGGAATGCCCCTGAGGTCACCTCATCTAAGGTCTCATGCTCTTCCCAGGGTAGCCCATATCTAATGACTGATGAATATGTGACTATAAAGGCCAACACTTTCATGCCAACTCAGGATAGATATATGGAATTATCCTAGCCTCGGAACTCCCGAAAGGAGTCAATGGAGACTTCTGATGAGATTGTTTAGAAGTTTGATTTCTCCTTTTGTCGATCCTGCTTCCTATGCTTCCCTTCCCTTCAAGAGATATTCATGCCCAAAACACTCTCTAGTCAACCTCCTCTGTCTTAGAGTCTGCTTCTTGGGGAACTCAGTCTACAACATGGTTGCACTCAGACAATGGCTGAGGTTGGAGTCATCTAACAGATTGATTGGGCTGGACACTAAATGACTCACTTACAATGTTGGTAGTAGATGCTATCAAACAGTAGTATCAGTTGGAATGCCTACACATAGCCTTTCCGTGTGGCTTGGGTTTCTCTCAGCATGGTTGGCTGGGCTTCAAATGGCAGCATTCCAAACTTAAGTGTTGAAGAGACCCGGGCATATTATCACTTCTCAGAAATCACTTCTTTTGGTCACGCAAGCAACAAAAATTCAAAGTGAGGAGTGTTAAACACCCGTTGTAATACGAGGGAAAATACTTCCCTACAAAGAGGAAAGAAAGGAATGGAGGCTATCTACCACATTTTCTCCTCTCTTTACCACTCCATTAAAACTGCTCCCATCTTGGGGTGCCTGGGTGGCGCAGTCAATTAAGTGTCCAGCTCTTGATTTTGGTTCAGGTCATGATCTCACGGTCATGGTCTCATGGTTGTGAGGTCGAGCCTCAAGTGAAGCCCTCCACACTGGGTGTGGAATCTGCTTAGGATTCTCTTTCTCTCTCTCTGTCTCTCTGTCTCTCTCTTCCTCTGCCCCTCCCCTGCTCACATGCACAAATGCACTATCTCTCTCTCACAAAAAAAGTATATATATATATATATATATATATTAAAAATAATAAAATAGGGGGCCTGGCTGGCTCAGGCAGTTAAGCTTCCGACTTCGACTCAGGACACGATCTCACGGTCTGTGAGTTTGAGCCCCTTCAGATCCTCTGTCTCCCCCTCTCTCTGCACCGTCCCTGCGCCCTTGCTCTCTCTCAAAAATAAACATTAAAAAAATAAACTGCTCCCATTTTAATCCCCAATGATCTTGATATTGTAAATCCCATGATCGATTCTCAATTATAATCTCACTTGACCTCTCAGCAAAATCTCTCACTTCTTTGATGATCTCATGATATCTACTAACTGATGGCTCCACAATTTATATTCCAGTCCGGTACTATCTTGAGGACCGTGACTCCTATTTCCAATTATCCCTCTTACCATCTCAAACTGATGTGTCAAAACTGAATTCCTGATCTTCCCCTGAAATACTACTCTTTCAAAACCTCTTCTTCGTTCACTGTTAATACCATTCTTAGAGTTGTTGAGACCAAAGAGCTTAGAATCATTCCTGATTCTTGTCTTTCTTTCAGAGTTTATCTATAACTCAATAAAAAATATTGTTTGTTCAACTTTCAACACATGTCCCAGGGGTGCCTGGGTGGTTCAGTCAGTTAATCATCTGAGTCTTGATCTCAACTCAAGTCTCCATCTCAAGCTTGTGAGTTCAAGCCCCACACTGAGCTCCACCCTGGGCAAGGAGCCAACTTAAAGAAAACAAAAGAAAAGAAAGAGAAGAAAAGAAAGGAAAAGAAAAGAAAAGAAAGAAAAGAAAAGGAAAGGAAAGGAAAGGAAAGGAAAGGAAAGGAAAGGAAAGGAAAGGAAGGAAAGGAAGGAAAGGAAAGAAAAGAAAAGAAAAGATGTTCTACATCTGACTACTTTGCACCAGTTCCCTGCCACCCTATTCTGAGAAGCTATCTTCTTTCACCTGGATTACTTTAACAGCATCCTAACTGGACCCTCTACTTCAATTTTTGTCCCCATATAGTCCATTTACAACTTCACAGCTGGATGGTTCCTTTTAAAAACAAGTCAGATTGGAGCACCCAGGTGACTCAGTCAGTTGAGTGTCTGACTTTGGCCTCAGGTCATGATCTCATGGTTCATGAGTTCGGGTCCCATGTCAGGCTCTGTGCTGACAGCTCTGGACCCTGCTTCAGATTCTGTGTGTATCTCTCTCTCAGCCCCTCCCCTGCTCGCACTCTGTCTCTCTCACTCTCAAAAATAAATAAATATTTAAAAATTTTTTAATTAAAAATAAAAAATTAAAAATAAGTCAGATCATGAAATTTCTCAGCTGAAAAACAAACAAACAAAAAACAGTGACTCTCGCTCTCATTCCACGTAATAGTCAAGCCTTTTCGGGTGCTTGCAAGATTTACATAATTGGGTTCCATTATGTCTCCGACCTCATCTTGCATTTTTGTACCTCTTTGGCTTCACTGCTATTCTTTGAATGTGCCATGCTTGCTCATGCCTTAGTCATTGCATTGGCTATTTGCTCTGCTTGGGGTGCTTTTTGTGAAGATAATCTAGTATCTAACTCTCTCCTTGAAGGTTTTATTCAGATGTTGTCTTCTTAATGAGTACTATGTTAACCACCCTGTTTAAAATCGAAACTACCTATTTCAACTTAACCCTATTTCAAAGTAACCGTCCAATTTCCCTTTCCACTGCTTTGTCTTTTTATTTCACAGCATTTATCACCTTTTAAACTAATATATAATTCACTTATTTATTGTGTAAATGTCTATCTCTCCTCCTCCACTATGATATGGATTTTTATTTTCTTTACTGCTGTATTCCAAATGCTTAGAACAATGCCTGACACATAATAGGCACTCAAATATATATTGAATGAATGAATGAATGAATGAATGAATGAATGAATCATGGTAAACCAGTGCTTTGTCTTCAGTGAATAGAATTCATCCACCTGAGAGTTTAGATCGGGAAAAATACCTGTGACTCATTTAAGGTCAATGAGAAGAAAATCTTTGCTGAGTGATTTTGGAAGTTGCTCACTCTTCTGATAGAGCTTCTAAAAAACATCTTTTCTCACTGGATGATATGGCATGAGGATCTGAAATCCGGAGCTGCTCCAGCCGTCTGTAATGAGGGTAGCCTTCTTCCGAATACAGTGTCAATGTGGAAGGCAGAGGACAGTGATGAAAGATGAGTCCTTTATGACACTGCTGAGTTACGGAATCCAATCAATTCTGAAGCCTTTGCTAACTCTGAATCTTCTGGTTATGACAGGCAATACATCTCCTTCATTAGTTAAGTCAGTTTGAATTGTGTTTTGATTACTTACAATATAGAATACTCTCTGAGACACCCTTTCAGCAAGATTTTGGTTCTCTAGTACAAAGATACTTCTAGGGTTGTCTAGGATGATGCCTTCAAAAGTCTTACATTTGTTTTCTGAGCTCTCCATAATGTTCTATGTTGTCATAAACTGATTCAAACAGATCTCATCCATCAGATTTTCTTGGATTATGAATGTTTCTGAAAAGAGGAGATCTTTTAGTTTTTTTTTAATTTTAAAATTTCTTTCTTTCTTTCTTTCTTTCTTTCTTTCTTTCTTTCTTCTTTCTTTTTTCTTTCTTTCTTTCTTTTTAATGTTTAATTATTTTTGAGAGAGAGACACAGAACGTGAGCTGGGGAGGGTATAGAAAGAGGGAGACACAGAATCCAAAGCAGGCTCCAGGTTCTGAGCTGTCAGCATAAAGCCTGACATGGGGCTCAAATCCATGAACTGTGAGATCATGACCTGAACCGATACTGGATGCTTAACCAACTGAGCCACATGGGAACTTCTAGTTTTTTATTCACTGTTTACTATTTACTCATTCATCAAATAATATATGTTCCTATGTTCCTAAGTGATCATAGCAAACAGTTTTGGATATGTCCACTGCTGAGTTCTGAGTATTTGAATCTATTTCTGCTCCAAGTATCAGTAAATGGTATGGCCCCTACTTTTCTTCCCCCTCTCCCCTAATGACTTTTCAGACCTTCCTTCTTACAACTCTCCCACTCGGTCACTCTGTTCTATCCCAGCTGGCCTCCTTGCTCTTCTTCCAAAGCATCAAGCACTCTGCTATCTCAGGACTGTTGAACTGGACATTTACCCTGATGCCCTCTTTTTATAGTTGCATTCTTGGTTTCCTCGCTCAACTTCTTTATATTTGAATTCAAGCTGTTTCAAATATAATTGTAATGGTTAATTTTACAGGTCCATTTGACTGGGGCAAGGGATGCCTAGATGGCTGCTAATAAATTATTTCCAGGTATGTCTGTGAGCACGTTTCTAGGCAAAAATAGCATTTCAATTGGTAGACCAAATAAATGTGAGTGAGTGAAATCCATCTGTTAAGAATCTGGATAGAATAAAAAGGTGGAGGAAGAGTAAATTTGTTGCTTGAGCTACAACTCTATCTTTTTCTTGCCCTAGGACAGAGACACTCTGGCTCTCAGGCCTTTAGACTCAGATCAGGATCCACACCACTGAGTTCCCTGGTTGTAAGTCCTTCGGGCTTGGATGGGAAGCACACCAGCAGGTTTCCTGGACCTCCAGCTTGCAGACAGCAGAGTATGGGACTTCTTCACCTCCATAATGGTACAAACCAAACTCTCATAATAAGTCTATCTCTATCTATCTATCTATCTATCTATCTATCTATCTATCTATCTTTTCTTGGTTCTTGGTTCTGTTTCCCTGGTAAACCTTGACTAATATAATCACTTTCTTAGGGAGGCCTTCTCTGACCTTCCCATGTAAAATTATACCCTTCCCCCTTCACACACTCCCTATCCTTTTGCTGTGTTTATTTTACTGCACAGTACTAAGAGCCTTTCTCATGTAATTTTAATGTATTTACTTCTTCTATGTTTATCTCCCTCAGGACATAGCGGTCTTGCCTATTTCTTTTTATTACTATAACTCCAGTGCCTTAAAAAGTCGCAGACACATGTGTAGGGACCCAATAAATGTTGAATTTATTACATGATGAATGAATGAATTTACATAGAAGAGTACAGATAGACACAACTACCTTTACAGTGAAGTCACCCTATCTGCCTTTTGTATTGATGGTCTACAAAGCACATTATCCCTTATAGTGATTCTCAGCAAATGCCTCACCATGCTGAATGGCTGTCGAATAGCTTCTTGAAAATAAAGTCACATACAAAAAAGCATAAAATGCATGCACTTTACATCGCACACTTTATAGGAACCGCAAGGAGGAACAGAGTCACACATAACCACTGATGTCCTTGTGTAGAATTAAAAGTTTTTTGAGAGATAATGTGGGTCTCTTACATGTTCTCAGCTCTTGGAAGTCACCTATTTCCCTGGAGACTAGAGCTATGTTTCCTGGAGAAGCCAATCTCCCTATCCACATCTCCGATCTGACAGTCTTCATTAGTCATGAAATACCTCACTGGGATAATTTTACCCTGCAATATAGTGTGTGTCCCAAACTCAAACCCGAGTCAGTTCTGTGTATGTCTTTGAATTCTCCAAGTCAACAAAAAAAATAACAGAAACATCATACCTCATAATTAACTTAACATATGACCCAACAAAGAAAGAAAGCAGGGTTTGGAGGAGGGTTCTAAGTTGCTTCTTGTAGAGTTGGATGATACAATCTCTTCTTTTTATATTGTTTTTTTTTTTTTTTTCATGTGAAAAAACATGATTCTGGGGAAAGGCCTTGGAGATTTTCAGAATAAATGGTACCCTGAACAGGAATGTAAGTATAGTCTGAGATCAGAAAAGAAACATCTGGACAATAAGCTGATGACAAGCACACATGGAATGTAGATAATAAGATGGATGGAAAACAGTCTTGTTGCTTCTCTCTGAATCACTCTTTGGCTCCCATGGAGTGAACCACAGATGGATGCCTGGGACTCCAATACGTTTAACTTCTCCTACATGGTTCTATCCAGTGCCCAGTCTCTGTTCTGTGGAGTTTCATGGTCAAGGTCACGGTCAGGGTGATTATCATTTCTGCTCTTTCTTGGGAGAATGGTGCTAGCTCCTTTATAGACCTTCTCAAGAAGAGAATCAAGATTCAGGGCATACAAGGTAAACATACCTTGCTATGACTCACGTTAAGTGTGTCTCTCAGAAATATTAGTAATAATTTTTTAAATAGTAAGCTAAAAGACTTCTTCCTAGTGATAAGCAGAAAAAAGAATGAATGGATATAGAGGTACAGTGAAGTATCTTGCCAAGATAGATTGATACAAGGCACTTACTTGTCAGTGGCGTAGTAAGGTTGTTTACTTATAATTAGTAGGTAGATCTAACAAGGTAGGCACTCAAAACAACAAATCAAGACAAAATAAACAACAGAAAAATGACCCAGATTTGTTGAATCAATGAGCGAACTAATGATTTGTATTCAAATCCCAATTTGGCAGATGTTTGATTTGTGTCCAATTTTTATCTCTTCTACCCTCCCTCTACTTCCTTCAGCTACAAAATGGGAGTAAGTAGGATTGCATAAAATAATCCTAAAATAATTCTAAAGTCCTTAGAATAGCACAAGCACAGAGTAACTGCTCAGTAAATAGGATCTATTTTTACTCTTCTACTTGACAGCTTCACAGGTCTGAATAAAATGCTGGAGGATGTGAAGGAGAGACCACAAGAAAGAAGAGAGTTGGAAGAAACACTGAGGATGCCGATGGTGGTTTCACGGTGGTCCAATTCCACTGTGACCTGCTTTTGCTCATTTGCAGGAGTGCCAAAGGATCCAGAAACTTTCCTACTAGCTGAATATATGAATAGTTCTACTCAGGACACAGAGTATGAGTAATTACTCATCTAGGTGCTCACATGGCTTTTATATTCTATGAGAACCCTTACCATTATATAGAGATTACCTAAAGACAATCCTGCACCATAGCTTTGCTTTTATATACTTGATGAATCAAGGATTGGCATAAGATTTTATTTATTGCAGCTTCCCTAAAAATGTTGACAACATATTGACTTGGGTGGATTATAAAAATATTTAGTCATTTATTTATTCGTGTATCTTCTAGGTACCTAATATATAACAAAGGAATCAACAAAGATTTGATCCCTGCCCTCATGAAGCTTATAGTCTCAAGGGTGAGGCACAAATGAAAGAAGCAAACACACAATAAGGAACTGCAAGTGTAAATAGTGATGAAGATAAGGTTTTCTGTTGTTGGGAATTCTGATTATTAAATTTATGATGAATTATTTTGGGGGGCAAAATGACACAGCAAATGTACAAATGGTTGGGTGACTGAACTTGAATCTTGTCTATAGACTCACAGATGAATATATTTTTTTAATTTTTTTAACGTTTATTTATTTTTGAGAGACAGAGACAGAGTGTGAGCAGGGGAAGGGCAGAGAGAGAGGGAGACAAAGAATCCGAAGCAGGCTCCAGGCTCCGAGCTGTCAGCACAGAGTCGACGCGGGGCTCGAACTCACAGACCGTGAGATCATGACCTGAGCCGAAGTCGGCCGCTTGACCAACTGAGCCACCCAGGCACCCCAGATGAATATATTTTTTATAAGAATCTTACTAAAATGAATTTCAACACTGAATCTAAAATAGCTAGTTTTGGGGACACCTGGGTGGCTCAGTTGGGTGAGCATCTAACTTCAGTTCACGGTCATGATCT
The DNA here is from genome assembly GCA_030068075.1 of Paguma larvata. NCBI lineage: Eukaryota > Metazoa > Chordata > Mammalia > Carnivora > Viverridae > Paguma > Paguma larvata. The sequence continues at coordinate 111,170,996 of CM057826.1, read as the reverse complement.
TATGGTTCATGACTTCAAGCCCCTGCATCGGGCTCGCTGGTCTCAAAGCAGAGCCGTCTTAGGATCTTCTGTCTCCCTCTGTCTCTGTCTCTCCCCCATTTAAGCTCTATGTCTCAAAATAATAATAATAATAATAATAATAACAATAATAATAAAGCAGAGCTGAAATTTTAAATGAATGAATGAATGAATGATTAAAATAGCTAATTTATTTTTTAAAAAGAAAATTCCCGCTGTATAGAGCAATAGAAATGCTAAGACAAATAGGTTAGTGGAAATAGAAGGTCTTTCTTCATTTTTCTAAGTTTGGAAGCAGTTTTGAATGGAACTATTAATTTCTGTGGAACGGACCAGAATGTGTGGTTTGGTTGCTGAGTTCCTTTAGGTCTTTGGTTTTAGGTGATTTCTTGGTAAGGTTGGAGTCTTTCCTATGGTGTTGTAACCAAACCAAACAAGAGTTCATCCACACAATGTGCAGCAAGCCAGTAAAAACTAATGTCAAACTTTTACAGTGAAGAAAGATAGGCTGTTTATGGGTGTGGCGGCACCCAGGAGAAAGGGGAGCTAATGTTCAAATCTCAAACTCCTTGAGGGCTTATAATCTGGGGTTTTTTAAAGGGTGAAAGCTCAGGGTAAGGGTCTCAGGGTCTTGGATCATACTGGTAGATCCGGGACAGGTCAGCCATAATTCCTTTCTTGATCACCGTGTCCGTGTGGCAACTCCCCATCGGGTTTCGGGGCGATTGTAGTGAGGTGACCGTTCTGCTGCAGGAGCCTGGAACCTAAAACATTCCTAGCAGACTGCATTAGCAGTGTCGTGCCCAGCGTACAAAGGCAGAAGTTCTACATCCTGTGACTGGTATGAGCTGCAAATTATTATTATTTTCTCTTGGAAGCAACACAGTCTGTTTTTGTATTCTCAAGCAGAAGAGCATCCTGTAGACTTCTTAGGAGGCGACTTTATGTTATTTCCTGAGACAATTTTTGTAGGTTTCTCTCACAGTAACAAAGGGCCACGTGACTCTCGTCAGAGGCAGCTAGGAGCCCCGCGTCGCAATTGTCGGGCCTGCATCCCCGGTTTTAGTTTCATCTCTGAATAATGATGGAGACTGAAAGTTTGTGATTCTGGGAGCAGAGGACAAGCACCATCTTGGATCTAATCAGGATTAACACTCAATCCAACCTTCCTCAAGGGTCCTCTTTTAAAAAAACTTCCTCCTGAAGTATAACAGGGCCAAATCCTAACCGTACAGTTCACAGAATTATGGAAAAGTAAGCACACCTGTGCAACCACTTCCCAGGGAAAGAACTAGAACATCACTATTCTGCCTTTCCAAGATTCTGAGTACCTTGACACATAACACCGTACCTTCACCTCACTATACAGTATTCGACTCTGTATATTCATTACATATACATAATTCTGTAAATTCATTGTATATAAATGAACCCTATGGTATCTCATCTTTAGTTTCAGGCTTTTTTCTCTCAGCCTTATTTTGGTAAGATTTGCCTGTTTTTGCATGTATCAGGGGTTCATTTGTTATTATTAATGCTATGCATACTCCATGGCATGAGTTTATCTGTTCTGTTGGTGGACATTGGGCTTGTATCCAATTTGAAGACATCAAGAATAATGGTGGGATAAACATCCTTCTAAAGACTTTTTCATGAGCAAATGCGTGTATTTCTATTGAGCATACATCTAGGAATGAAATTGCTAGGCGTACGTTCAATATTAATGATAATGCTAAACAGTTTTCCAAAGTGGCTACACCCATTTTTAGTTCCACTGACAGTATGTAAGAATCCCAGTTTCAATTCGAGAATGATTAATCTTTTTAATTTTAGCCGTGTTGGCAGGAAATAACCTCATTTTAATGATGTTTCTTTAGGCAGACATTTTTGCCCTCTCAGCTAATTTTACATTCACTTACAATAGTTGTATATAAATGTCACTTCATCATAAATCATCTCATAAAACTACATGTTCTGAAAGTTTAGTCCTCACAGGTTCCTGATTTTGCTATGTTATCTTCCACATGGACTAATCATAACAATGGTAATTATATAAGATAAAATCTGTTGAAGGTTTATGATAGTCCAGACACTATATTCATTTATCTGAACAGTGTTTAATTAATTTAGCCCTCAGAACCCCACTAGGAGATAGGTTCTGGTATCATCCTCTTTTTAAAGCGTTCGGAATTGAGGCCCAGAGAAAGGCACTCACTTGTCCAAAGTCACACAGTAACTGGTGATGCCTGGTATAAGTCTAACAGGCCAACCTCAGAGCCAGTGTGTAAAAATGGTTTACATCATTACGTATTCCCACGTAGTAGAGAACTCAGCATCCCATTATCCATGAATTCCGAGGCTTACGTTTTTCTCCTATTCATTTTTTTCTCACACTGCTGGCCTTCAGTAAGCAATTACTACCACTCTCGTTTATCCGCCCTCTTCTCTGGAAGGCTGGATGTGACCTGCAACATATTTTCTTCCATTTCCTTCAAGCATCCCAATACAAGGAAACGCATGACACTTACGGAAGACAATTAGACCACATCATAGCAAAGCAAATGACATAAACTTTAATGTAAGGCTTTCACGTTCTTAAAATCCTCCTGCCAGCCAGACTGCTGAACAATTTGCCACTGGTCCATGTCTTAGCAGGTCCTCTCACTGATACCGTTTTGTTTTTCCATTTCATTCTTTCTTAATATTTCCTTTCATCTCTCTGAAGTATAAATTCAACCCGAAAATGTGCATTTTAGAGCCTCTTTACCACTCTCGGATTGATCTAGAAAACTTATAAGAACCTTCTGGCTCTGTTATGTAGGACTGTTTAGTTCTTGGGACGCCTGGGTGGCTCAGTGTGTTACACATCCAACTTCGGCTCAGGTCATGATCTCACGGGCTGTGAGTTCGAGCCTCGCGTCAGGCTCTGTGCTGACAGCTCGGAGCCTGGAGCCTGCTTCGGATTCTGTCTCCCCCTCTCTCTCTCTGCCCCTCCTCTGCTTGCATACTGTCTCTCTCTCTCAAAAATAAATAAACATAAAGTTTTTTTTTAAAAAGAACTTTATAGTTCTTTTGTTCTTTTGATCTGATTTCATGGGCCTTCAGTCATTCTCTTGGGGTCTCTGCTTTCTCAACCAAAATGGATGATCATGGTGTTTTGCACTGTAACCTTTTCTAATAACCCGATCAAATTCTTAGCCATGGCCTCTTCATTCCAGTCTCTCTTCTGGTGAAAGAAAGCATCTGTTAGGTGAAAATAGCTGCTGTAACAAACCAACTTCGAAATGCAGAATGGCTCACATACAAGAGTTTCTTTCTTGCCCCTATCAACCCCAAAACAGGTGTTCTGGAAAGGTGAGCTTCTCTCCTCCACAGGGCGATGCAGTTGCCTCCACTCCTTCCTTCCCATGGCTCTGCTTCCTTCAACACATAGCTTCTCAGATTTCTGTCCATTTTTCGCATCGACTTAGGAAGAAGAAAGAGCATGGAGGACAAGAGCTGGGAGATTTGTACGAACCGCCTCTGACCAATAGGCAATCCGAGAATGTATTGTGGCTGTGAGCCCAGGAAGAAGAGTGTACAGGCCTGGTGACAGGCGAGCAGTCCCCGCCCCTGACAAGTATGGAACTCCATCCTCTCTTGCAGCGAATTGTGCCACTCCTCCCACCCCTTCTACACCAAGGTGAATCTAATAAAAATACTTAGTTGTTTTGACATGTTTGTAAACATGCCCAATTAAACACGAAATAGGGAACGCTCCTAAGAAATGGGTTTTAAGTGGCTTCAACGCAATGGGGCCAGGAAAGGAGGAGAAGGGAGAGGCCAAGGCATATGGATCAGAGAAAGGCAAGGAGGGGAGAGAGGAATCATTTACCTGCATCACGGGTCCCAGGGTATTTCTTTGTCTCCATCGTGCTTTTATTTGTAAATCCTTCATGTTCAAAGCGCTCAACAAAGAATCCATACTTGAAAATTGTTTCCTGTGGGAAATAAAACAGGAAGGGTGTGATTTTGCAGACGGAGGAAATGGAAATTTCAAAGAGGCAGGAGTCACCAGTAAGCAATTCTGGGCAAGAATGTGCACTTCCTTGTTCATTTCATGTAATTACTAAACACGTCTGCGTGTGTGTGTGTGTGTGTGTGTGTGTTTGGCGGGGTTGTTATGCTTGATTCCCCACCTTCCCCTCACTCTTCCATCACTTAACCCCACCTCCAGGCTCTTTGCCAAGAAAGTAGGTTGCTCTAGTCCAGAACTGACATTTTCCCATCATCTTCCAAAACTATTTTTATTTGGCACATGCTGGAAAACTAGCAAATTGTGTCCCAATTAAATTACTCTTTCTATCTTCAACTGTTGAAAACCTTTCAGTCTTTTTCATTCCCATTTTTACTCTCAGGCAGCAAGTTCTCTGCTTTATGGATGTATCTACAGGGATTTATCTACAAACGTTCACTCTCGCTCAGATTATTAGAGGCGGAGGCAGCAAGCAAACGCAAATGGGGAGGGACAGGTTTTCGACTTTTGGATACTGGAATTTTCCCCTCATTCAATATTTTGACTATTTAAAGAGGTAGGAGAATAAAGGGATAGTTTGAAGACTTATTTTTTCATTTATTTTTTAATTTACATCCAAGTTAGTTAGCATATAGTGCAATAATGATTTCAGGAGTAGATTCCAGTGATTCATCCCTATGTATAACAGCTAGTGCTCATCTCAACAAGTGTGAAAATTTATGTTTTAAGTAAACTCTATGCCCAACATGGGGCTCAAACTCATGACCCCAAGGTCAAGAACTACATGCTTTACCCACTGAGGCAGCCAAGCACCCCACGAAGGAATAGTTTGAAGATTTTTTAGTACATATTGATAGGAACAAATCAATCAAAACAAACTGATGATATCGATCAAAACAAATCAATCAAAACAAATTGATGATATCAATATAATATAAACAAATATTTCTTTAACCATATATACTCTTCGGTAGAAAATATTTCCCCAAGTTAAATAAAAAATGGGAAAATCTATGAGTGGTATCTTTGAGATGAAGAGAGGACAACATCTTGGAATAAGAGATTACTCTGCTCATAAGTTTTTTTTCATTTCTATTTCAAAAGTAATTAGCTAAGAAGCTAAATATTGGTTGAAAAGAATCTTGGCTCTAGAACGTTACAGTACTGTGACATTGATCAAGTTACTTAACATTTTTGTGCCTTACTTTTTTCATCTGTTAAACAGAAATAATAATAGTAATGGCAATAATGATAATAATAATAATAATAATTGGTCTCTCCAATTATTTGGATTATTACATGAATTACTGAGTGTAAAATGCTCAGCACAGTAGGCTGGTACAAACTACCTGTTCTACAAAGGGAAAAGTGATACACTCAGCTAATGGATTATCATCTTGTTGCCATGAACCCTTCCTCCCCAACACCCACACGCACACACATAACACAAACACAGTCCTGGAATGTTAGTGCTTGGTGTGTACTCTACCAAGTTTTATAAACAAGTACACGTTCATGTTCATCCACTACCTATTTGTGTGCTTTATCTAGTAGAAATGAAAACGAGGTCTAATAACAATCCTATTCTATAACTTCATTTTTCCCACTTCATTGTTCTTGGTCTTTATTCTATTATAAAGATCTATTTTAACATTTTGGTTTAGGATTCCGTTGTATGAATGTGCTGTTTACTTAAGCAGTCTTCCACTGAAGGATGTTTGGGTTCTTTTGAAATTTTCATTTTACCAGGGCACCCAGGTGGCTCAGTTGGTTAAGTATCTGACTCTTGATTTTGGCTCAGGTCATGATCTCAAAGTTCATGAGTTCAAGCCCCATGTTGGGCTCTGCACTGTCAGCGTGGAGCCTGCTTGGGATTCTCTCTCTCTCCTCCTCTCTCTGCCCCTTCCCCATCCTCTCTCCTTCACTCTCAAAAATGAATATATAAACTTATAATAAATAAATAAATGAATGCTTTCTTATTCCATTAAATTTTTTTTTTCATTTTACCAATCAAAATAGTGAAAGTGCCACTTAGGATCAAATCCACCTTTGAAATAGTCAAGGAAATATAATGAGGCCGGAGTCCTAGATTCCAAACTTTGTAAAAATCATGTGTTGTCACTGCAAGAGGCTCTGCTACAACCTGACTTGCTCAAGGTCACATGCCTAGTGAGTGCTGAAATGACCCTTATGCTCAAGCCCCCTGCCTTTCAGTGTGATAGGTGTCTTTGATAGAGGTAGAGTTTTGGTAAAGGCACTGGGCTTGGAAGACTTTGATTTTGATCTTAGAACCTAGGGATCAGAGACACTAAGTTAACCACCCAGGACCTCACAGCTGGTAAGTGATGACAACAACCCTGTCTCTCACTAAACCCCAGCCACACTGCTCTGAGTTTTCACTGGGACTGGCCTCAACCTTCATCTATAAAGACATGAACAAAAGACTAATATAGTTTCAACAGCTTCAAGGCTGCATCCCTAGGATGACCCTGGCCCTCTTAAAGTGGCTGTCTGGGAAAACTCAAGGTTGCCAAAAGAATTTAATGTGTTCCAGGCAGCACCTGAAGACAGTGCCCCTGTGCCCCAGCCTCTGTGGCAGGGGGAGGAGCCTAACTTCCCTAAGTGCTGCTTAACCAACCAGAGGGATTTCACATGGACCAACTCTCCCTTCCTGGTCTTTGCGATTTTTCACCTCCCTGACTCCACTGAGCCCCTGCTCCTTGTCCCCCTCCCTATTCCCTTATTCTCCTTTTAAAACACCCAGTCACTTCTGTACAAATCAAAAGTGAGTTCAAGTCATTCGGGACTCCTTTCTTACTGCAATAGGATATCATGATTAAAAGCTCTCCACACCCCTTCCACCGGTGTCTGGCTTTGTTTCTCTTTGACATCAAACAAAGCTCCTCGAGAACCCAGGTTGCCTTTTCTAATCTTGAGCTTTTCAACGAATCCCCAGGTTTTTTCTTTTGCAATACCAAAACCAATACGAAACACTGCCGTGATGCCGAGTCCAGTGGCTCAGTCTGCTGGGAAATTCTGCTCCATTTTCTCTTTTTCTTTTCTGTAAAGTCAAAGTTTAACCCCGTGACTGATAGTTTCTATTCCTCTTGGCAGCAAAAAGATGAGAGATTATGAGCATCTTGTTTTTTTAAGTTTCTTTGTTTTGAGAGAAAGAGAGAAAGCATGGGTGGGGGAGGAGCAGAGAGAGAGGAAGAGAGAGAGAGAATCCCAAGCACTGTCAGCACAGAGCCCGATGTGGGGCTCGACCTCACAAACTGTGAGATTGTGACCTGAGCTGAAGTCAAATGCTTTACCGACTGAGCCACCCAGGCGTTCCCCCGACCCTTGTTTTAAATGAGCAGCTTTTAGTGGGCTTGCTGTGACACCTGTCTAAATCTATCCTCCTTGGTCTGCCAGGTTTCCTGGACTTTCCACAATCGTTTAATTTTGGAATTTTTCAATCAGCAGCTGTTTATCAAATGTGTTTATTCATAGGTACTCATTAGGCCTTTTTGAAAAATAGATATGTATCATATTAGGGTTTTGTGGGATTTTTTAGATAGAAAGGCAAGAAAAGTGGGGCAGAGGATAATTTTAATGGAGAAGAAGAAAGGAAAGGAATTTTAATTTTGGGATACAAGAGGGAATGTCACGCAGAGTCTATATTATTAATTAGTTGCCTAAGTAAAAGGATTGTCAAATGGCAAAAGAAGTTTCTTTCTTGCTTTTATTTCTCTTTTTTAAATATAACCACCTATTGAGGTATAATTCATATGCCAAATAATCACCAATTTAAAGTGTACACTTCTAAGGTTTTTAGTATTCCTCAGAGTAGTACGACCATCACCACAAAAACTGTTGGAACATTTGCATCGACCCCAGAAAGAAAGCTTTCGCCCATTAGCGTTTACTCCCCATTTTCCCCAACCACTAATCCACTCTCTGTTACTACAGACTGGCAGCAAAGGAGGGTTTGTTTTGTTTTCACCACTTTAACCACTTTTAACTGCACAGTTTAGTAGCACTGGCATATTACAATCATCATGACCATTCATCTTCAGAACTTTTTTTATCTTCCAAAACTGACTCTGTACTCATTAAACAATAGTTCCCCATTCCCTTCCCTCCCCGCCCCCTCACTAATCTCTGCAACCACTGTCCTGCTGTTTCTTGGCGAATTTAACTATTTTCGGTACATGATGTAAATGGAATCATACAATGTTTGTTCTCTTGTGACTGGCTTCTTTCGGTTTGCATAGTGTCTTCAAGGTTCACTCGCGTTATGGCATGTATCAGAATTTTTCTCCTCGTTAAGGTTGGATAATATTCCATTGTGTGTATAGACCACGTTGTGTTTACCCATTCATCTGTCAAGAGATATTTGGGGTGCTTCCATCTTTTGGCTACTATGAATAGTGCTGCTATGAATATGGGTATTCAAATATCTGTTTGAGATCCTGCTTTTAATTCTTTGGTGTAGATACCCAGAAATGGAATTGCTGAAGTATATGATGATTCTATGTTTAGTTTTGTGAGGAACTGCCATACTGTTTTTCACGGAGGCTGTATCATTTTACATTCCCACTAGCGATGCGAAAGGGTTCCAATTTCTCTACATATCTGCTAACAGTTATTACATTTTTTTTTCATAATAGCCATCCTAACAGGTATGAAGGAGTATCTCATTATCGCTTTGATTTGCATTTCCCTAATGATTAGTGATGTTTTCATGGTCTTCTTGGCCATCTTTGTATCTTCTCTGGAGAAATGGCTATTTAAGTCCCTTACCCATGTTTGTTTTTTCGTTTGTTTGTTTATCTGTTTATTTTTTCCTTTACCCATATTTGAATTGTGTTGTTTGCTTTTTGTTGTTGTTGAGTTGTAGGAATTCTTTATATATTCTGGATATTAACACCTTATCTGACATGATTTGCAAATATTTTCTCCCATTCCATAGACTGCCTTTTTACTCTGCTGATAGAGTCCTTTAATGCACAGAAGTTTTAAATTTTGAAATTAAAAATAGAATTGTGGGACACCTGGGCTGCTCAGTTGGTTTAGCATCCAACTCTTGATCTCAGCTCATGCCTTGATCTCAGGCTCATGAGTTCAAGCCCACTATTGGGTTCTGTGCCAAGTGCTATATGATCCAGTAATTCTGCTATTGGTATTCATCCAAAGAATATGAAAACACAAATTCAAAAAGACATATGCACCTCTATGTTTATTGCAGCATTATTTACAATAGTTATGGGAACACCCCAGGGTCCATCAACAGATGAATGGATAAAGACGATGTGGCATATATTTGCAATGGAATATGACTCAGCCATAAAAAGGAATGGGATTTGCCATTTGCAACAACATGGGTGGAGCTAGAGAGTATATGATAAGTGAAATAAGTCAGAGAAGGGCAAATAACATATGATTTCTCTCATATGTGGAATTCGAGAAACAAAAGAAATGAACAAAGACAAAAAGAGACAAAGAAACAGACTCTTAGCTATAGAGAACCATCTGTTACCAGAGAGGAGGTTGGTGGGGGATGGGTGAAACAGGTGAAGGAGATCAAGATTATATTGATCTTGACCACTGAGTAATTATAGAATTCTCCAATCACCATATTGTACATCTGAAACTAATATAACGCAATATGTTAAGTACACTGGAATTAAAACAATAAATAAGTTTTAGATTTTAATACAGTGCAATTTATCTATTTTTTCTTTCGTTGCTGGTGTTTTTGGTGTCACATCCAAGAAATCATTGCCAGATGCCATGTTGTGAAGATTTTTCCCCATGTCTTCTTTAAGAGTTTTATGGTTGTAGCTCTTATGTTTAGGTCTTTGATCCATTTTGAATTGGTTTTTGTATATACTATAAGGTAAGGATCCAACCTCATTTTTTTGCACATGGATATCCAGTTTTAGTGAGTGACACCATTTGTTCAAAGCAAACAAAGTTCTTAAAGGAAAATGTTTTATTTGGGGATCGTTTGAAGCAGAGCCTGTGACAAGAACGTATTGACATCTTATTTAGAAGGTGATTTCAGGGATACCTGGGGGCTCAGTCGGTTAAGTGGCCGACTTTGGCTCAGGTCAGGATCTTGTGGTTCATGAGTTTGAGCCCAGCATTGGAGTCTGCTTTGGATTCTGTTGTCTCTCTCTCTGCCTCTCTCCAGCTCTCTCTCTCTCTCAAAAATAAATAAATGTTAAAAAAAGTTTTTTTAGAAGGTGATTTCAGGAAGTAGGAGTGAGGAAAAAGGGGCAATCGACATAGAAAAGAATAGAAACCTAGTAAAAAGGTGTATTATGGAGGTTGCTCCCATTATTGATGGAGGCTCAGTTCCTTCAGGACATCTGAAAACTTTCTGGAATGCTTCCCAAAATGACCCCTCTGAAAAACAGGACAATGAGGCACCTACCCCTAGTTTCTGTCTCTACGGACAAGCTTACCTCTAGCTGGAAGGGAAACAGTCCCCAGCAACTCCAAAGGGTGCTTGTGTGGGTGGCGTTGCTTGCCTGCTGGACTTTGAAGAAAATCTTATGTGTGGTACCCACCGGGAGACATTGGCTGTCATACCTCAGCTTGCGAAGACCTCTGCTCATATGCTCAAGAGCTCACACGTCTGATGTGGGCCGAGGAATGAGATACAAGCCACCAAAAGTGTCTGCTAAAATTAGTAGCCAAGAAATAAACAATGTCTGCCTCCACATCTACCAGAGGGCCAGCCATAGGCACAGACTTGTGTGTGCAGCTGACTGCAGCCGTAAGAAGCCAAAGACTGACATTTTTTCATCAGGCACTCTGAAAGAGAAGGATACTGATGGGAAGTTACGAAAATGATCCAGATGATTCTTAAGAAGCTAGAGTTTAATAGATACAGCGGCTATGCAAATCACACATCTAAACGAAAAGAAATGATCAGTGCTATGTAGGACATGTGTATAGGAAGGGGAGGAAGTTTCTAGTAATGGGTGATACAGGCTTCATGAAACTGGTTGCATGTAAACAGATTATGAAAATGATGTTTATTTGTTCTATCTATATCTGTATCTATATGTGTGTGTGTTAATAAATTTATTTTATTTTTTTTAAGATTATTCATTTATTTTGAAAGAGAGCACAAGTGGGGGAAGGGCAGAGAGAAGATCCCAAGCAGGCTTTGCACTGTCAGCGCAGAACCTGACGTGGGGCTCGAACTCACAAACTGTGAGATGGTAGCCTGAGCCAAAGTTGGATGCTTAACCGACCAAGCCATCCAGGCATCCCGCAAAATATGCTTACCGACAGCCTTTTGTGTGCTGGGCACTTTACTGCGTGCTCGGGATTCTGTGGCAAGCGAACGGAAAGAGTCCCTCCCTAACTGACTCTAATGGAGAGACATGAGAGACATGAGAGACAGAGAGACATGTGAGTCATCAATTAGATCAGCAAGATACCATCAGAGACTGTTAAATGCAGTCAAGAAAACCAACCGGGACAATTGGATAGGGGGTTAAGGTAGCATGACAGGGGTGGTCAAGCAATTCTCTAAGAAGAAGATATTAAAGCTGAGATCTAAATGATGAAGGCGTCTGCCTCAAAACAATCAAAGGAAACTTCCAGAGTAAGAGAAAATGCAAAAGCCAGAAGCAGGGAAGAGCTCAGCATGTTTAAGGAATGAAAATAAGGTCCGGGATTCAGGAGAGTAAGGGCCAAGGGGTAGAAGGGTATAAAACAAAGTCAGATGGAGGAGCCCCGGCCAGGTCACGCAGGACCCAGCAGGCAGCACGAAGGCGTTGGACCAAATCCACGTGCTTGAAACATCACAGGAGAGTTTAAGCCAGAGAATGAACTAATCTGATTTATATTTTTACAAGATCGTTCTGACTGCCGTGTCGTAAACCGATCATGAGGGACAGGAGTAGAAGCACCACATCCAGTCCAGGGACTCGTGTTGGGTCATCCAGGATGGACTTGGGGAGGGTTTAGTCCTGGCTGGTGGCAGGAGAAACACTGGGAAAGTCTGGGATTCGGTTTTGGGGGTGGACTTGAAGGTCGCCTTCGTTGTGCTCAGATGACCTCTGGGAACAAGGACAGAAATACCAAAGTCAGGCAAGAAAAAGTCTGATAAGGCAGTTGGACCTCTAAGTCCATGAATGACTTCGGGGGGGCTACTGATACATAATGGGGGGGACGCAGCACCGAAAAAGATCAAGAACATTGAACACCACGCAAAGGAATCGGACGTCATTCTGCAGGCAATGGGAAGTAACTGAAGGGTTTTTTTTTTTTTTAAAGAAAAGGGTGACAAGAACCAAACCGTGTTCCTAGGCCTTGTCGTTATTGGGTCAAAGAGTGCACAGAGATTACAACAGTCACAACATCGACTGTGCATCGACTGTGAGTGTGTGTTTCAGTCGGGAATGTAAGAGCCATTTGGACAGGATAAAGCCAGCAGACTTCTTCTTTAGAGGTTAATTTACTTCTCTGTTTATGGATGTTGCTATGGTGATACAAAACGCTAGCCAGGGGGACAGAGAACAGTGGACTGTCTCTGCAGTTAATAATCTGATTTTACGTAAGACATCGAGAAAGAATGCGGTAACTCAGGCCCTTTGCTGCGAGCATTAAGAGAAACTAGATGAAGTTGTGCTCACCTCCTCCCCAGCCACACCAGGGCCCCTCCTTGGGCACAGGGTTTCAGGCCCAGCCGTCCTGGCGCTACCCTGTCTGACATTTGGAGGAACCCATCTTGCGTCCTGCCCACTCTCTCCTGTTGCTCTCCCAAACCAGAAATGTGCAAGCAGCCCACAAAGAGAAATAAAACCCCAAGGAAATGGAAAAGGAATTCTGCCTATAAAAGGGGGTTTGCAGAGGGAAGACAGTTTCATTGGTGAATGCAAACCGCTCCGCTCCCTCCTGGAGTATTCCTTGATAGGACCCTGTGTTTGCGTTCTTGCAGAAGCTGCAGATTATTATTTAGATTTGGATTTTTCCACTTTCTTTCAGGAAGTCAGTGTTTAGAAGCTGGTGGTCAAGGTATTTTTTTCCCCCTAATTAGAAACACATTCTTTCTGTTGCTGTTTAGGATAAAACCGGGAATTTTTCACTTATGTCAGTTTCATAGTAAAGTTACGTTCTCTAACTGGATTTCGATGTGAGCAGTAAGAAATGAAAAGCAAAACACAGACCTAAAGGAAACCCCTTGTGATTCTGAATTCTAAACCCTGGGTATTCTAGATTTTGGATAATGTTTTTACTCGTTGCACAAATTTAGAGCACCTTCCTTATGCCAGACGCTGTGGCAGGAGCTAAGAAATACTGGGTACATGGCCCCTTCTCGAACTATCTCCTTAGCAGTGCTGAGAATGGTTGTGCTCAGATGACCTCTGGGAACAAGGACAGAAATACCAAAGTTGGTACCTTCCCATCTTTGCCCTGTGCATGTAATTGTGCTCAGTCTGTTCCATACATGGCCTCCCTTAAACCTCCCAGCAATCGTGCAAAGTATTAGTATTATCCTAATTTTATAAGTGAAGAAGCTGGGGCTTCATTGTTTGCCATGGAAATGCACTGATTACTTTAGTGTTTTGTGTGGTGTGATTTGAGGAGTTAAAAGAAGGACCACGGGCACTCTGAAAGAGCAGGGGCTAGACACTGTGTTGCTTAGGGTTAAGAGGGAGATAAAAATTATTAATCCTTAATACTATCGACCAAATATCTCTCTAAAATCCCTCCCAGCTGGAATGTTGTGATTTATAAGAAAAATATACATTTGGTCTTCCTCCATGGTTCCTGGCTCATAGCCCCCACACCCTGGAATTTCCTAAATGCTGAGAGCGATCAATGCATCTTTTGTTATGTTAATGAGATAACTCTTGGAAAGAGCTTGAGGGTGGGGGCTGGTTGCTGGTGGAGCCTTGCTTGTGATTTGGGATTGGAACTCTCAGTTCTATTCTCTGACCTCCGGGAAGGAGAGAGGAGCTGGAGATTGAGCTCAGTTGCCAATGGCCAGGGATTTAATCCATCATGCCTATGTAATGAAGCTTCCATAAAAACCCAAAAGGACAGGGTGTGGAGTTTCTGGGTTGGTGAACATGTAGAAATACATAGAGCAAGCCACACTCAAGAGAGCACGGAAGCTCCATGGTCTTTCCCCATCCACCCCCATGCATCTCTTCTATCTGGCTGTTTCTGTGTTAATATCCCTCATAATAAACCAGTGATCTAGTGGGTAAATGCTTTTTTTTTTAATTCTGTGAGCTGCTATAGGAAATCAACCAAACCCAGGAAGATAGCTATGGGACCTTGAACCTAGAGCCAGTCAGTCCAAAGCAGAGGTGTCAGCCTGGGGCTTGCAACTGGCATCTCAAGTATGTGTGTGAGGGTGCTTTTGTAGGACTGAGCCCTTTACCTGTAGGATCAGAAGTTATCTCTAGATAGATGGTGACAGAACTGAGGTGAAATGTTACTATAGCAGGATTCTTGCACAGAGAAAGGGGACATTGAGGCTTCCTTCGTTCTGGAAGCAACTTTATCTGTCATGCTGGCATGGATTCAGTGGGTTCAGATCCAAAAAACTGAGCCCCAAGTTCAGCAGGTGTAGCCTTTTATGCAATTTCTACCTCTTTGTTTCCCATATATGTTGACACATATAGTCTGATTGGATACAGTCCAAGCTACAGAGTCGCGTCAGAGCTATGCATATGTGTATAGCAGTTGGTTGGGTCACATTGCCTTCCTTTGTTGTAAGGATGTCTCCACCACATTACTTAGGGAGGGGTTCTAACTCTACACATTAGGACACCCAGCCTGTGTCTAGAGCTTTGTGTGGTAGGGGAAAAACCCCTCCCCACGTTGGAATTGGTACCAGAACCCTTATACCAGCTTGACAGGTAGCTGAGAAACATTCCGGTTGAGAATGAAACAGGTATAAAGGCCGAGGGCAGGCCGGCCCAAGATGGGCCACTTTTTATTTATTTTGGGGGGGATATTATTTTAAATAAAAGTTACTTACAAGTCAGACTGTGCAAGAAAAACACTCAGACCCTTCTCCATCCTGCTGAAAGCAGAAAACAAATCTCCCATTTGAAACCTCCTCACCCAGTCTCGGGAGGAAAAGAGGCGATCTAATTCCCAAAACTGGGAAAGTTAGAGCAGAGAAGGCTATATAAAACATCTTTGTTACTTGTACTAATTTACTACCCCAATCCAATTCTGTTTAGAATTCCTTACTAAACCTACCAAAGTTAAGTTTTTAATACTTGCAAATGTATTGTCTCTTTGTCTAAAAAGTATAAAAACTGCCTGCCTTATCATTTCTTTAGTTCTCAATGCCATTATGGGGCATTGATGACATGTAATAAAACCTTGTTTTTCTTCTCCTATAAATCTGTCTCATGAAAATTTAATCCATAATCCAACTGGAAGACCTTGAAAGGTAGAGGAAGAATATTTCCTTCCCTTCACGTGTCTCCCTCAGTGCCCCGCCCTGGACACTCTATTCTCATGCTTTGCCTTATAAAAGACAAAAACCCTATCTCAACAACTGCCAGCCCCCCCCCCCCACCCGCCTTGCTGAGTTTCATCTCATCAATTCCCTAGTCTTTCTGTGATTGCATTCTCTCAGGCTCATTAGGGTATTGTCAAGGTCCTTGCTAATATTGATTTTTTTTATTCAATACGCATAAAGTGTTCTTTTCCCGTAACATTAGAGGATTTCAAGAATTGTTCCCAGTCTGGTGCAAAGTGAGTTAAGTTCAAATCTCATAGCCTTGACAATTTTGTATTTAATAGAATAAGAGTCCCCTTTCCCCTAGTCTGAGATGATCGCCTAAAACCACATTATCTATAGCACATGCTAGACAAAATTTACTCAAAATGATAAACCAAAACAATAAAAAGAATGAATTCAGGCAATAAAGATGAGAAAAAACCCTCAGTGTGACACACATTAAAAAAAAAAAAAAAAGAGGCGCCTGGGCAGTTCAGACAGTTAAGCATCTGACCTCAGCTCGGGTCATGATCTCACGGTCCGTAAGTTTGGGCCCCATGCCAGGCTGTCAGCACAGAGCCTGGAACCTGTTTTGGATTCTGTCTCCTCTCTCTCTCCCCCTCCCCCACTCAGGCTTTGTCTCTCTCTGTCTCTCAAAGATGAATAAATGTTAAAAAAAAATTTTTTTTAAAAAAAGAGTGAATTCATTGAAAATGAGCCATGATGAGTTCTTACCAAAATTCCTTCAAAAAGCAATAGGACAAATACCATGTGCTCCAGGTTGATTTTCCAATAGTAAAGAAGAATGTTACAAATCACAATAATAAGAACTGCTCAGCTGTCCTCCCTTACAACCAAGCATGAGGGGCCTTAAAATGAACATCTTCAAAAATAAACGCATGGAAACAAGTAGAATGCTCATTTATAAACAAGAGTGTGAAGAAATATACTGATCATTTTAAGGTGTTCATTTTATAGTTCTTTCCTGCCTAAGTGTAAGACCTTGGGAAGTGTCTGCAAAATTTCCATCATGCCAGATATAAGATAGACTTGGTGGTGAAGTCCTGGGTGGTGTTCACTGACTTACTCAAGAGCTAGGTGTGGCAAGGTTGTTGTCTTCAAAAGTATTAACAAGCCTCAACTAAAATCCCTTTTCTTTGGGGAGGATTTCCCCAACACTTTAGACTGGACCACGTCTTTTGATATATCCACACTCTGATCCTATCACTTTCGTCCATAGCATTTCTCACAGATGCAATTTCAACAAATATGTGGGAAATAATTTGTGTAATGAGTGCCTTCTCATTAGAATAGAAGTTCCATTAGATGGTATTTGTCCTGTCACTTTTTGAAGGAATCCAAATGTTTATGTCAAAGCTGAATATGTATGAGGAGTTTGTTGAGTGAGTCGAAGGAAAAAAATTTACCCAAAATGATAAACAAAAACAATAAAAAGAGTTAATTCAGGCCGTAAACAGGAGGGAAAAACCCTCGGTTTGACACATGACACACATTTAAAAAAGAGAGAAAGAGAGAGTGAATTCACTGAAAATGAGCCAAGATGAATTCTTACCAAAATTTTGATATTAAAAGAATGGTCCTCGATGAAAGTGCCTGTACTTTCAATTATATTGAGAAAGTATATGTGATGATATACAGTCCCCTGTGGATTCAGTCATGCCTTTATAAGGTTTTGTATTTTGTTGTGATTCTGTCTACATATACTTGGAAAATAACAGAGTTTTTATATGTGATACATGATTCATTCCATCTGCAGACAACACTACATTCAAGTGCACACATTTGGTGTTTTCTTCCACAGTTCCTTGAATACCAGGGGACTGTCACCCACAATCTGAGAGCTACTAGGCTGCTGAATCAAATCCCCAAATTGCTCCCTATCTTAAAATTCTGAGATTTGTATACTCAACGTTTGGGAATAGGGGGAGTAAGGAGAACTAATTCTTACCAATTAGCACAAAACCCTCCCCAAATCTCAATGTTTTCCAGGCTTCAGCATTGCACAGTAAAGATGGTGACATGTACACTTCTGAGGTTTATTTCAGGTAACATAGGTATCTATTAAGAAGGGAGCAGGAGGGGCTCCTGTGTGGCTCAGTCGGTTGAGCATCCTACTTCAGCTCAAGTCATGACCTCACAGTCAGCAGATTTGAGCTGAAGTCCATGTCGGGCTCTGTGCTAACAGCTCAGAGCTTGGAGCCTGGACCCTGCTTCAGATTCTGTGTATCCCTCTCTTTCTGCCCCTCCCTCACTCATACTATGTCTCTGTTTCAAAAATGAAAAAAATAAAAATTAAAAAAAGAAAGGAGCAGGGGTGAGAGTAAATACCCTCACCTCTACCTATGTCTTCTCCTGTTGTCTAGCTTCTTGTTGCTCCCCACCTGCCAAACTCAACAGAATCAGTGGGCAAGGCGGGTCTGGACCATACAGTCCAAAGGCACCAGCATTTCGGGGTTTCTGGTTGGTGATGTAGGAAGACCCTGAACTCACTTCCTCCACAGAACACACCAAATTACGCCTATTTATAGAACAACTCCTCCTGAAGAAGAACTGAGGGCCAACTGAACAGATTGTGAACAACCAAAGATAGAAAGAACAGCAAAAGAGAACAGCAAGAGAGAGGGAAACAGACATAAGTATCACAAGGCACAGTCTAGCTGGGAGAAGGACCTAGACTTGATCCAGGGGGTCAAATGTTGGGTAACCATCTATGGTAAAACAAGAAATATATTTGGTCTTTGTCCTGGTTTCCTGACACAAATCTCCTTAAACCTTTCTAATTTCCAAAGTGATAGGAGTATCTCGTGTTTACTCCTTACAAGGCCTTTCGATCACACCTAAGTTTATGCCAGTGGAGTGACTTAGGGTGAAGTCAGATAGGCTCAGGATGGGCTGGTCGCCACAAACACCAAGTTAATCAGAGGAATAGTAGAGAAGATTAACATTTCAGAAAAACTCCTGAACAGCAAGATTTGATGTACTTCCAAGTACAGGAGCACATGGAGTGCTGAGGAGTGGTTTGCCCAGAGAGGGTGTGGAAGCCCTGTACCTCTTCCACAGACCTGGCCCTCTGGAGCTCTTCCATCTGGCTGATAGAACTACATTCTATTATACTTATATAATAATTCCTGAGTTATACCCTTTTATACTAAACTAGTAATCTGATAAGTAAATGTTTTCCTGAATTCTGGGAGCCTCTCTAGTAAACTAATGGAACCTGAGGAGGAAGTAGTAGGAACCACCAAATTATAGCAGGTCAATAGAAGTAGAAGTGACAGGGGCTCCTGGGTGGCTTGGTCGGTTAAGCTCTTAATTTTGGCTCAGGTCATGATCCCAGGGTCATGAGATCGAGGCTTGAGAGGGGCTCCATGGTGAGCCAGGAGTCTGCTTCAGACTCTCTCTTTCCCTCTGTCCTCCCCCCAACTCCCAAATAAATAAGTTAAATGAGTAGAAGAGATAAATTATGACTTGTAAATGGCATCTGATGGTGGGGAGGGCTTCCTTGTTGTATTGGGCCCTTAACCTGTGCGATCCGATGCTATCTCGAATCGTGAGAAACCTAGCTAGTGTTGTAGAATTGCTCGATGTGTGAAAAATTCACACATTTGGTGTCACAAGTGATAGTGTTGCAGTAGAGAATTGAAAGTAGACGAGACACACAGAAGTCTTTTTCCTTAGACTAGCCCAATCAGGAAACTAGCACATTCGAAGCACTCATGAAATCCACAAAGCCAAGGATTGGGAAGTTGACAATGGGATGAAATAGAGGAACATAGCAGTTGAGTGATTCGCCCAAACTTGAACAGCTAGTAAGAAGCAGAACTAGATCTTTGCTTAAGGGTCTGAAATTTGTCTGGTGTCTTTCTTGTTTATGCTTTCCACCTTCCCCACTTTCCACAAACACGAGATATCGGTCAATCTAGAAAGTCCTTGGTGCTATGGCTGAACAATGTGGGTGGTTAGTGTTCTGCTTCTTTTCTGTTTATTGGGGGATTTTCCTCTATTTATAAAATATTACCTCTCTCTGTCTATAATATTTGTTGTTGTTGTTAAAGTGCCCAGAATGTTTCAGACCCTCTGTATAGATGAGTTATGGCTAACGAGACGCCCGATTATTCATGCTGTTGGGGAGAAGAGCTAGTGCTTGTAAACCCACCCAGGGCTGCACCCTGGGGCTGGAAGAAGGACCCCTTCTTGGCAGGGAGTGGGGCGCCTGATGTACTAGAATGATTGTGTGAGTCCTATGTGCTCGGTGGGAACCCCAGAAAACTTTGGCAGTGACATTCCATTCTCTTTTAGGCCAATTCATGGCTTCCTGTACATTACTTTTCTCACCACTTGGCTGGCCAGATTCAGTGAAGATCACCAAGAAAACCTAACTTTTAAAAATTCATAGGTGTTTCTTCAAGAAAACTCAAAAAGTAAAAGACAAAATTGTCCATAATCCCATCACCAGAGAGAACATTTTCTTCTAAATCCTAGTCTTTATTTTCTGGGTGGATATACATGCCTATTTATATGAAATTTATTTTAAAATGGAATTATTCCATACACACTGCTGTGTAGCTTACTTTTTAATCCCATATGGTGTCTTAACGACATAAATTTTTCAAATTTCATACTGAACTTTTCTCAGCATTTTATATCCAGAGAGTACTACAGCTAGGAAGGAATGCCCCCCAGTGAGAGTAAGTAATATGGGAAAACGCCAGCTTTCCAAACTGAGAAGGCCTAGGACTCACCTGGGGATCTTGTTAAAATGCAGATTCTGATTCAGGAGGTCTGGAGCAGGACTTGAGGCTCTATTTTCTAACAGGCCCCCTGGTGACACTGGCGCAGCTGTCTGTGGTCTGCACTTTGAAAAACACACAGGTGTGGTGGAAAAAACTCTAATCTAGGGTAAATTGGATAAGTTTCTAAACCTCTTAACTTTAGTTATCTCTCTCTTCTTATTTTAAGTAGCCTCCACACCCAGCGTGGAGCCCAGTACAGGGCTTGACCTCACTACTGTGAGATCATGACCTGAGCCAAAATCGGTAGTTGAATGCTTAACCAACTGAGCCACCCAGGCACCCTGTAGTTATTATAAAGGTTTCATTTCGTATCAACCTGAAAATGAGTACCACAAAATATGGATCTAGTTGTACAGATTAATTACATGTGTGTATAGTTATATGAAAGCAGGGGCACCTGGGTGGCTCAGTCAATTAAGTGTCCGACTCCGGTTTCTGACCAGGTCATAATCTTGCCGTTTGTAGTCTGCTTCGGATTCTTTGTCTCCTTCTCTCTCTGCCCTTCCTCCACTCAGAGTCTCTCTCTCTCAAAAATAAATAGGCGCACCTGCATGGTTCAGGTTATGACCTCATGGTTCATGGGTTAAAGTCCCACATAGGGCTCTGTGCTGACAGCTCAGAGCCTGGAGCCTGCTTTGGATTCTGTCTCCCCCTCTATTTGCCCCTTCCCCATTCACACTCTGTCTCTCTCAAAAATAATTAAACATTAAAAATTTAAAAAAAAAGAAAATATAGTTGAATCAGACTCAGATCATCATGGAAAAGCTAATTGAAGGAGAAACACAACGTTCTTTTCTCATATCCCCTATTCCCCACCTCCCACTGCACCAAAATGACAAAATCTGCCATCACAATAGAAAAGAAGGTTCATTAGATGGCTTCTTGTGCTCACAGAAGTTCAAGACACTGAATTTTGAGAGAAAAATTGATCCATTTTGACCTTTTTTTAAGTTTTATTTATTTATTTTGAGAGAGAGCGCATGTGCACAAAAGCAGGGGGGGCAGAGAGAGAGGGGAGGAGAGAGAGAATCCCAAGCAGGTCCCATATTGTCAGTCACAGAGTGGGATGTGTGGCTTGAACCCACAAACCACAAGACCATGACCTGAGCTGAAATCAAGAGTCCAACTCTCAACCGACAACCCCGGGAGCCCCCATTTTTACTTTTTATACCAGTCAGTAAAAAAGGGATCTCTAACCCAGTGTGACCAGGTGCCCCAGCAGAGCCAGAGCCTCTATTCACCCGTCAGCAGCCTGCAGGTTCATTCATTTCTCTTACAAATATACCAATGTCACAAATAGATACGCGAAACTGCATAAAATCCACTTTTCCTATTTATTCTTTGTCTGTGTTTTCTGTCTAGGTGCCAGGCATCTGCTTCCTCTCCCCCAAATTCCCTCTTCCATGGCCTCCCCGTCTTGATGACTTCAACGTCCCTTCGCTCCAAGATCATCCCCTCTGGGCCCTCCACATCCCTTTCCTTAAGAGGTTTTTGGCTTCTCCTGCTTTTTATCTTCATATGCATTTCTCTGCTCAATAAATGGCACCTCTCCAGGAGTCCACTGGGACCTCGTGTTTTCCTTGCCATCATCATTATATTTGATTTTTTTTAATCTTCAAAAGCAGAAGAATATAGAATTAGACTTTGTCTTTTCATCTAAGGAATTTTCCAGCTGTATCATTTTATAATTCCTGATAATTTTTTTTTAAACTCAAGGACAGATTGTGGACTGCCTTATAAAGGTAGAAGCAGAGGCAGCCAGGTCTGTCTAGGAGAAAGGACTTGTTCCATCTGCACAGGGAGACACTTGAAGGGTTATCTGTGGGTCATCTAACTTTGTGAGGAGGGGTAGATGGCAGGCTCAGTAAGTCTGGGTTCTGCCTGTGTCCCAGGAATTCCTTTTTATGAAAAGTGAAAGAGCTAATTCTTAGTTGCTGTTTGATTCTGGACTCCTCTGATTAAATTCTCAAGGCCTCCTACTGAGATTAAAATTGGGGGATTAGGTTCTCTTGAAATACCACCCTGGGTGGCCTCAGTTTGTGGATAGTTATAGCTAGATGAAGAAAAAGAGGGAACCAAAATAGTTTTATTAATTGACCAAACCAGGCCAAGATGAAATTTCTGAGGCTTACATGTCCAGATCTGAATAACCAAATGTTGTCTTTTGGCTGAATTTAAGTAGCTGTATCTAATTTACTCTATTGTAATTTCCTGGTTTATTCCCACGGAGCCTAACATACTCTCAGGCTTCTTAGCATGAGCGTTGCAAACCTTTCCCTTCAAACTCATAGCAGGGGGGAGGGGCAGAGGAGGGAGGGCTTCTTTGCTGTGACCTGGTCATTTATTTCTCAGATTCCTGAGAATCTGAGCAGTGGAGGACAGCAGAGTGGGAGGGGGGAGTGGAAATAGGGTTAATGTAAGTACGTATGAGATTGCTCAAATCCTTTTTAGAATATTGGATATATAAATATAAATATATATATTCTTTCATGTTTTTTCATTTTTGAGAAGGCATGAGTGGGGGAGGGGCAGAGAGAGAGGGGAACAGAAGATCTGGAAGCAGGTTCTGTGCTGACAGCAGTGAGGGGGCTTGAACTCATGAACTCTGAGATCAGGACCTGAGCTGAAGTCAGATGCTCAACTGACTGAGCCATACAGGTGCCCGGGATACATTTTTGATATAGAGTTTGCTTTTATAGAAGGGAGGTAATGCAGGAGTGAAAAGAGAACGAAGGGGAACAAAATAATACCACTTCGAAACATGCCTCTTTGGCATTTTGATTATACTGAGGTGACTGTTTTTGAGAGGCTGCAGACACAGAAGACACACAGACATTGACACATCTCTATTTGTAAGGAAGTCTCTCTCTCTCTCTCTGTGCCAAGAAGGGGGGGATGACCAAATCTCTAGGACCTCTCATCAGTGGACAAGGCATTGACTTAAATCTGCGTAATAACCATACCTTTGTTTGCTGTGCTTTACTTGAAACCTTCCCATAACTGGCCTCCTGACCGCCTACCCCCAATGTCAAACATCTTTCTTTTGTCTTTAGCTGGAGGTATTTAATTACGGTGAGTTACTCGGTTTTACTGGGTATCTCCCATGTATACAGAAGCTACACATGTAACTAAACTGCTTGCTTTTCTTCTGTCAATCTTTTATTATGGGGGGAAGGGGTAAGGGTGCAGTCTCAGCCAAGAACCTAGAATGGTAGATGGGAAAATTTTCCCCTGTCTTATAGCAGGAGCAACGGAGGGAAGAAGACTATGAAGATATGTTTATATATTTTGGAGAATACCATGTTAATTAGGAACTAGATGAAGAAGATTGAATTTAAAGAAAATGAAAGTCTGAGCTAAACTGACGGAGGTTAGAGGATATTTTGGGGATATGAAGATAAGAGCCTGGACTCATCTTGATAATAATCCATACGGGGTTCTAAGGTTTTCCCATCTTGGAAAGAAGAGTCTCACCCCACTGGTAACATCTTACATTTATAAAATGGTTTCCATTTATCCAGTACTTGTTAAGCAGAAAGTAATGTTTCTTAGGTGTGCACAGCAAGTTCACTACCCCCAGCTGGTAGCTCCCCTTGGCTACAAAGAATTGGATGAAGGCAAGTACAGTTGGCAAACACTGCGAGACACAAGCTTTCCTACTTGGGCTACAGTGTTCCTGTCCAGAGAAGTCTGGACCTCAACATTTTCCACCTGCAGGAACAATAGTCAGTGTTCACTCTTCAATGTGCAGATCTGAGTTCCCTCTGCTGAAGGCCAGGGAAGTATGTTCATACTTCTGCAAGATAGAAGGTCAGGCCTCAGAGGGTGCAGGGGATAGCTGTGAATTTTGGTATTTAAAGAGTTGCAACAATCACCCCTTCTCTTCCCTGGAGATGACTGTAATTCTCATGAATAGCTCAAAACATAATGCCTCCACCAGCAACTCTATTTATTACACTGGATTTTAAGCACTATCCGCTCCTTTTTAAAAATTGTATGTGGTCTATGGCTAAAACAAGGAGGAGAGTTCAGGGCTCTTGGGTTACAGCAGAGAAGGGAAGAAAATCATGCATCTTCCATCGTTTTGATGGTAGTGATTCTACTTGCTATGACAAGCAAAAATTTCCCATTTCATAGTCCTTAGATAGTATACAGTAAGTCATTTAATTTTCATAGTATTGGCAGTTGTATTTTCTCTACTTTTTCAACTATGGAAACCACATCTAAGAAACAATATTAACTTGATCAAGAGCACAGAATCTGAGCAAAGAAGAGCTAGGCTTTAAACCTCAGTCCAAAGACCCCAAAGGTCCTCTTCCTTACCCTTGTACACTTCTGCCAGTGTAGAATACATCAGCCATTACTACCCCACTCCCAGCTGCAGGGACTAACGGGAAGGGAGTGTCACAAAGGTCTCCTGCTCTGATAATTGCTCCTAAGTACTTACCAGTCCTCTCCACCCCAGTCGGGTTGTTTTGTTTTGTTTGGAGAGGGGGAGGAGGTCCTGTCTGTCTGCCAACTTCTTTATTCCTTAGAACTGATTTTGGGATTCCCATTTAAACTTCAGTTTGGAGAAATCTGAGCCCAGTGAAGCATGTCAGGGCCACGTCAGGGTGTGTTTTTTCATTCTTTCTTTTTCTTTCTTTTTTTCCCTTAGCCAAGCAGAGCTGAATGGACGGGCTCTTGGCAACCTCATCATATCTATTATGTTGTGATCATTATTTAAACAAATGGTATTCACTAGGGTCCAAGTCCAAGGGACGGGACACAGAGAAGGCTTTTTATCAGTCAGCTGGACTGCTCTTCTCTTTTCATGAGTCTTTTGTGTTCCCTGAGGATCCTTCAAGTGTGGAGCAGTTCACAAAGGAATGAGAAGGACACAGCTTTTGTCTGGGGTGGGACATCCAATCAGTCCCCTTTGCCCTTTTGCAGATGTCTTGATCCTTTTGCGGATTTTCTGTCTCTATTCAAATAAAGAAGTGGGGTTGAAGCCTCCAACACACTCATCTTATACTGGGAGCTGAAGAAATGAAAAGAATCATGTGAAGGGTTTTTACAAGCTCAGGTTTGATAAAGCATCAAGGAGGTTAATCTACGTAGATGCTCAACTTACATGGCAGAGAAGAAATAGGTGTTAAAAAATGCCGGCTCTGTAGACAGTATGCCTTGGTTCCAATAATTATCCAAGT
This sequence comes from Paguma larvata, assembly GCA_030068075.1. Taxonomy (NCBI): domain Eukaryota; kingdom Metazoa; phylum Chordata; class Mammalia; order Carnivora; family Viverridae; genus Paguma; species Paguma larvata. Next base: position 111,145,481 of record CM057826.1, on the reverse strand, counting down.
GATCTTGAAAAATGCCTTAATCTAGCAAGACTTAGATCCTTTGTATATAAGTGGGGACGATAATTATAGTAACTTCATTGCATTGACTAGAGAATTAAATGAAATATTGTATGGAGCTTGCTTATTGGGATATTTTGAGCTTTTATTAAACTCTCACTTTTATAATTACAACTGAGGATAGTAATATGGAGGGCGGTGGCCCTGGGTCTCAGAAAGGGAAAAATTATAGAATATTTCAGGCTCAAGTCCAGGGAATTGGACTTGGTTTTGGAGAATAAAGACATCTGCAATTTATCTTTTTACTCTAGGTGCAAAGTTAGTAAGAATTTTACTAATCTCAAATGTTTCAGGTAAACTACACAGGTTCACACACTGATGCTTGAGCATAAGTTCCCAAGCCACATTTTCACAGAATAGTATAGAATTTTTTTTAATTATCTTTCTGAGCCTTGTAGAAAAAGGAGGGAAGAGGTGGCTCTTTCACTGAACATATTTGAAAAACTCAGCATATTTGGCAATTCCTAATGAACAGTAAGATAGAGGCTCTCACTAGACCTATATCAAAATAACATAATCCAGCATTAACCAAAAAATTTGAATATGAAGTGTTTGTTGTTGTTTCTGTTGTTGACTGGAGTCAGGAAGCAGAAGGGTGCACATACTGAAACCCTGAAGAACAGAGGTGTGTGGGATGTGCATTCGGGAGCTCTGCTCCCTGGTTATTTCCCGAGAATGGAGTTGGCTGGAAGCTGGTCCACCCACATGTGTGCATGGAGGGCATCTAGTCCATCAAAAAGTGTTCTTTGCAACAAGTATGATGATAACAGGCATCGCTTTAAAGTGGTGGATATTAAGGGCAGTAATTCTGAAGACTCAGGAGCTAAGAAGCCTTAACAAGTAGAACTAGTGGGGGGGCAGGGTAAGTACTTTCTCATGATACTGGGACCTCGCAGTAAAGTATGACTTTTAATCAGCGGCATTTCCAAGATACTTTCATTATCGACTTGCTTCTAAAAACATATAAAAACTTTACTCACTCCAACTCTTCCCTACTGTAGTATACAGAGTGTATGAAAGTTCGGGGGACTGCGTAGAACTGAGAATGTTGTGGAGTATGGCTCAGACAGAGGAAAAGAAGGACGGGCAAGGAAGGAAGGTGGAGAGAGAAAATGGTGAAGCTACGGTCTCTCAAGTATATATATAAAAATGTATATATTTAAATATATATGAGAGAATATATGTATGTATATATACACACACACAATACATGTAGATAAAAATATCCTTATGGGGCACCTGGGTGGCTAAGTTGGTTAAGCGTCCAACCTCAGGTAAGGTCATGATCTCATGGTTGGTGAGTTTGAGACCTGAATCAGGCTCTCTGCTGTCAGCACAGAGCTTACTTTGAATCCTCTGTCTCCCTCTCTCTTTGCCCCCTCCCTGCTTGCATGCACTCTGTCTCTCTCTCTGTCTCTCTGTCTCTGTCTCTCTCTCTCAAAAATAAACATAAAAAAAATACCATCCTTATAACAAATCAGTAGCTATACTTTTAGATTTATCTAAATATGTAATTTGGACTTGCCGGGGGGGGGGGCAAAACCCTAAAGATAGCTGATGAAAATTTCAATTTTTAAAATGTATTTATAGTTATATAACTGTAGATTAAAACTTGCTCTGACAAAGTTTTCATGAATTATTTAGCATCTCATAGGGTGCTGGCACTACGTCATGAAAAGTCCTAATTCTGAGCTTCTTGGGTCTAAGCCTACCCACTCAGTCTAATGTATTGGGCCTTGGGAAATCTCTTTTTATATTCCTCAGCTTCTTCGTCTCTAAACTAAAAATAATAACTGTTTCTAGGTTTTTATGAAACAAAATAATATACTGTAGTCATTCCCAAATACCTGTCCATATACTGGGGTCAGTGTCATAACAAAGATTTCATGTGTATGTAGTAAAATAAGAAAAATAAGATCATTGTCATGAGTGTGATCAAATTTTGCACAACGTTAAAAATAGAGATACACTCTTTTTAATCTTTGGCTTAAAATCTCCTTGACTTTATAAAATACTTTTTGGAGGTTTCTCCCTAATTTTCTTCCTCTTTTATTAGAAGGTAAAAATCTCAAAGTCCCAGAGCTGGTAAAATGATGACATGGAAACACCGGGCCCGGCACAGATATGAGTCAGTGCTCCTAGGACTTTTGCTTTCGGTGGGAAGTTTTCTCTCTGTCTAGCAGGAGAGAGAGCTCTTCGGATATTAAGTATTTTGGGATTAGTCTCTCTCGAAAACAGTGTTTTGAATGGAGGCCTTAAAGATGTTATTGGTGCCTATGGAATCAAATAGAATGAACTGCTCACAAGGTGTGGCCTCATTAGCACTGAACGCCTACAGACAGCACAGCTTGCAGAACTGGAAGAGAGCCATTGGGCTTTCTTTTCCAAATGTCTCTGGCTGCATCACACAGCTTAATACCACTGACCTCCTGTTAAGTCATTGTTTGGCATTTTCTGTGTCTCTTCTGCCCCCTATTCATGCTAATTTCTGTAGGCTGATTCCTTAATTCATTTAACAGACACTCACTGGGGTCCATTGTTTGCCAGGTATCATGCTGAATATTTTCAATGTTTCATGATCTCATTTAACTCTCAAAACAGTTTAGTGAAAGAGACATGATCTTCACCCTCAGTTTTCACAAATCGAGAAATGGAACTCAGATGGCCCTGTGCCACGCAAGCTCCGTTCAGCAAAAGAGTCACTTAGCTGGGTTTCAGCCCAGGTGTCTCATGGTCACGACATGGACCACAGAAATGCAAGCTCTTCAGTACAGCAGGGAGACTGCATGGTGGCAACATTAAAAACAAGGACTTTGGAAATATATAGACCTGACATTGTTTTCAGTTTGTTTGAAAAATCGGGACAATAACTGGGCCTAACTTTTACGGTTGCTGTCACGATTAAATTAAATGCTGTGTATAAATTCCTGGAGCATTGTAAGGTTTTGTGAAAAGGTGACGTCAGTAATAATGTTAGCATTATTAGTAACTGAACTGTGCCTTGTGTTGAAGGAGTCTTTCTGGGACATGAGAAAATACAGAGACAATGTGAAGTAAAGCAGGAAGTTTGGGTGGGTGGTGGGTTCAAAGTTGTGTAGAAGGCTTGAAGGATTATAATCAGAGTTGAAAAGATGATTTTAAGTGGGTTCTAATATGGTGAGTGAGGGCTTCCTCACTGAGTCCATCCTGGCCCAGTGGGCCCTCCCTAGGGCCTTAGAGATAGAGAGTACGACTTGTCTCTGCCAGCCATGTTTGCCGAGCTTTGCCCCCCGTCCCACAGGGGAGAGAAACGACCAACGAGGGATGAGGTTCACGCAGCTGAGACCTTGTGAAAGCAGTCTGTGTGGATGAAAAGCTGAGCCCGGCCTGGCCTGAGGGGGAAGCCTCCACCCTGGCTGTCTGGTTTGTGTTGAGAAGTGGAGTCAGTCTCTGATTACCTTGGCTACAAACCCATTCTCGCAATGGTCCAGGAACAGAAAGATTAGGACTCTTCTGGCAACTGCTGGCATGCTCTGAACCAGGAGTTTTGAATTCACTCCAAGACTGGGAATCAACTACCCAATGAGTGTACGAGGAGGGGATTTCACATGGGCAAGAACCTGAAAGGGGGAAATTGCTACGGAAGGAAATGAGATCATGGCTCCTGCGGCATGGCGTTTCCTCCAGACTAGGGGATTGGAGCCACGATTTAGATATCTTTAGAAACGAAAATCCACTATTAGGCTGAGTATTTAGAGGTTGGCAAGATTTAAGAAGCATGTCAGTTTGTCATCATTTATTTGGACACATTTTCTTTCCTTTTTTTTTTTTTTTAAGTTTATTTATTTTGAGAGAGAGAGAGAGGGAGACAGGGAGGGGCAGAGACAGAATCCCAAGCAGGCTCCACACCGACAGCACGGAACCTGATGCAGGGCTGGATCCCATGCACCGTGAGAACATCAACTGAACTGAAAACCATGAGTCAGAAGCTTAACCGACTGAGCCACTCAGGCACCCCTGCACACATTTTCAATGTAGACGAGGCATCTAAGCTCCTATAACTTCTTTCGAGGATGACTCATTTCTCTTGGTTCTTACCTTGGGTGTTGTTATCTGAGAGCAGTGAGGAACAATGTGCTTAATTTTAATGAATTTCTTGCATTTCTTGTACATTTATACATATACCCTGAATAAATAGTTTAATTTTAAGTTATCGAGTATCTACCAGCTGCATTATCATATATAAATACATGTATTTATGGCAATGTATTTACGCATATTGCCATATATAGGCACATGAATGCACACATACATACATGCATGCATATACTTAACCTCTCACTTTGGAATAATTATAGATCCACAGAAAGTTTCAAAGATAGTACAGAGAGGTTCCTGGCTACACTTCATCTAGTTCTTTCCAATGATTACATCTTGTATAACTGTAGCACAATATCAAAATGGCCTTGGTGCAAGGCACAGTTCCATGTAATTTGTTACATGTATAGGTTGGTGTAAGAAGTCCTGACTGAAGATACAGAATTATCTCATCATCACAGATTTTCCTTAAGCTGTGCCTTCATGATTACACTCATCCCTATCCCTCCACCGTCGCTAATCCCTGGCAACCACTAACTTGTTCCCCATCTCTACAATTTTGACATTCTGAGACTGTTATATGAATAGACTCATATAGTAAGCGACCTTTTGAGATCGGCATTTTTCACTCAGCATAAAACCCTTGACATCCACCCATATCAGCAGTCCACTAGCGTTTATGGCTGAGTAATAGTCTGTGATACGGTTGTACTACAGTTTGCTTAAACAAATTATTCTTTTGAAAGGATTTGGGAAATTACAAATAAAGCTGCTATGAACAATAAAGTACAGGATTCATTTGGATATAAGTTTTCATTTTTCTGGGGTAAATGCCCAAGGAAGGTGGTTGTTGGGTTGCATGGCAAGGGCACGGATAGTTTTCTTTTAAGAAAGCACCAAACTCTTTTCCAGAATGGCTATACGACTTTACGTTTCTACTAGCATTAGATGAAAGATCCCATTTCTCCACATCCTTACAGTATTTGGTATTGACACTATTTTCCATTTTAACTGTTCTAACAGGTATGGAGTGACATCTTATCACAGTCTTAATTTGTATTCCCACCAGCTGTATAACCACATTTACACAGCCGTATTGAGACAGAATTCACGTAACATATAATTCACACTTTTAAAATGTACAACTCAATGGCTCCTAGTTTATTCACGAGTACTGCATCCCTCACCACAACAATTTTAGAGTATTTTTATTATCCCCAAAGAAACTCCTGGCTTCTTAACCATTCATCCTCTGAACTTCCATCCCCCCCTCAGCCCTAGGTAACCATGCATCTGTTTATCATCTCTAAATATTTGCCTATTCTGGACTTCTTATAGAAACGGAATCATATAATTTTTGGTCCTTTGTGATGGACTTCTTTCACTAAGCTTAATATTTACAAGGTCCATCCATGTTGTAGCACATGTCACCACTTCATTATTGCCGAATAGTACTCTGATATATGGTCACGCCACATTTTCCTTATTCATTTGTCAAATGATAGATATGTGGGTGGGTCCACTTTTTGGCTATTATTTATAATGTTGCTATGAATATTCATATGAACATTTTTATGTGAACAAGTGACCGTTTCTCTTGGGTATACACCAACGGGTATAATCATTAGGTTATATGGTAACTATATTTTTAACCATTTGATGAATTGCAGACTTTTCCAAAATGGCTGTACCAATTTACACTCCCACCAGAAGTGTATAAAAGCTCCACTCTCTTCATGTTCTTTCCAACGTTTTTTTTTTGGGGGGGGTGGGTGTTTTTTGTTTGTTTGTTTGTTTTTTACTAGAGTCATCCTACCAGGTGTAAAGTGGTAACCCATTGTGATTTACATTTTCCTCAGGTCTAATGATGATGAGCATCTTTTTGTGTTTTATTGCCCATTTATGCATCTTCTTTAGTGAACTATTTAGATCTTTTGCTCACTTTCTAAATGAGTTATTTTTTATGACTGAGTTGAAAGGTTTCTTTATATGTTTTAGATACATCTCCCTTATTAGATATATGATTTCCCAAATTTTCTCTTATTCTGTGGGTTGTCTCTTCACTTCCTTGGGAGTGTCTTTCGAGGAAAAAAAAGTTTTGAATTTTGATCATCTTCAGTTTAACTATTTTTTGCTCTTGCTTTTGCTTTGAGTGCCATACCCATATTGGTACTGGAATTTGGTGCCGAATCCAAGAGTGTGAAAATTTACACCTTCCTTCTAAAAGTTTCACAGTTTTAGTTCTTACATTTAGGTCTATGATACATTTCGAATTAATTTTTGTTTAGGGTATGAGGTGGGAGTCCAAGTTCATTCTCTTACTTACAGATATCCAGTTCTTTTAGGACCGTCTGTTTTTTCCCTCTGTTTAATTGTTCTGGCACTCTTACCAAAAATGAGTTGATGGGATGCTATATTTTTTAGAGTTTTTTTTTTTTTTTTTTAAATCCCAAATCTCCAGTTCCTGAGAACTAAGCAATTTAAGCTCCAAAGGATGAACTAAAGCTTGATCTAAAGCTCCAGGAGCAACGACTTTCACAGCTGTCAGGAGTCACTCATCCTTTATCTTAAATGAGATCCAGACACTTTTTAGAGAGCAACTTCAGATAGGGATGAGAGAAAATAGAGCCCGGTGGCTTTGGGTCACTGGAGGGGAAGACAGGAAGAGGACAAAGAGGCAGAGAATGAAAGACAATCTCAAAGGTCAACTTTCCTTCTTTTCAGTTGTACTTTAATTAGTCTTTGGTCTTGATTGTTTGTTTGGTCTCCTTCTGTTCTCCACCGAGTATAATGTAGCTTCACTCTGATTAAAAATGCAGGGTTTTGCGTCAGACAAATGTGGCCTCAAATCTCAGATCCTTTGTCATTTTGCTACCTCCTTTGTTACTTCCTACTTGTTTGATCCCTTTGACTTCAGTTTCTTCATTAGAAAATTGGGAGAATAATCATGTCTACCTCAAAGGACCAGTGAGTATTAGAGAATACAAATAAATACATAGCACAGTGCCATGACATCTTTAAAATATTATCTATTATTATTATTACTATTATTTTCCCTATCCAAATAAAACTTATTTGTCCCCTGTTTCATTTCCTTGAATCCTGCCTTGTAAGATATAACCTACTAATATGAACTTTAAAAAATCCTACTGACCTCTTAGTAAATTTGAAATATTTTTCTTTTGGGGGAGTTGACAAGATTTCAATTCACTTCATGCTTTAATTTCTTGATATGTTACAAGCTGTATGAAATTACATTTATGATTTGGGACTTATAAGGGTCTTTAAGTCATACTAAGCCTCTATTAACATGTGATAGAAAGGGTAAAAGTCCAGAAATCTGTAAAACTCTATGGCCCTTCCACTTACTCCTACCATCATAGGCAAGTTGTTTACCTTGTTGGGGCACCTGGGTGGCTTAGCTGGTTAAATGTCCCACTCTTGATTTCGATTCAGGTCATAATCTCACGGTTTTGTGAATTTGAGCCCTGTGCTGAGCTCTGCAACAACCACGATGGAACCTACTTGGGATTCTCTGTCTTTCTCTGTTCTTCCCCCAACTTGTATTCTCTCTGTCTCTCTCAAAATAAATAAATAAACTTAAAAAAAAACAGCCTCACTGTCACTACTTGTAAAATGGGGGTAGAATATCAGCCTGGAGTATTGTAAGGAGCTACTATGACATTCAAAGGAGGTGAAAAGTGTGCAGAGCTTTTAAAATGATGAGGTTTGGGGGCGCCTGGGTGGCTCAGTTAGTTGGTTAAGCGGCCGACTTCGGCTCAGGTCATGATCTCAGGTCATGATCTCCCGCGTCGGGCTCTGTGCTGACAGCTCAGAGCCTGGAGCCTGCTTCGGAGTCTGTGTCTCCCTCTTTCTCTGCCCCTCCCCTGCTCACACTCTGTCTCTATGTCTCTCAAAAATAAATAAAAACATTAAAAAAATTTAAAAAATAAAATGATGAAGTTTGCTCCATCTGTTAGATGATTTTATTATTTCATTGAAATATAGAGCAAAGTGAATTCTGTGACAAAACACCAATATTAAATGTTTTTGTTATTTTTCATTAATATTGTACTATAGTACTGGTAGCCTTAAGAGATATAAAATGGACAGTACAGTTAAAAGTTTTAGCTATGAAAAAAAAGGAAGAGTCAAATATAGAAAAAATAGCTGTTGGTCAAGATTCTAAGATGAAAAAAAAAAGATTCTAAGATGTTTTGAAGGGTCAGTTAATGCTCAGTGTTTTTTGCATTCTTTTCTTGAAACCCTAGTGGACTGGCTCTTTCAAAGCTTCCTTTTTTAGTGGTATTATGTTTGAAAAATAAAACTCAAGTTATAATTTTAGGAGTCTTAATTTTAAGGTCAAAGAAATGGTTCCACAGGCTCTGGTCATTTAAGATATCTGATACTCCATTGGTGTGTGTGTGTGTGTGCATGTGTGTGTGTGTGTGTGTGTGTGTGTGTGTGTGTGTGGTAACAGTAAACTTATTTCAAATTCACTAATTTTTTTAAATTTGATTTTTAAATTTCAGTATAATTAATGTATAGTTTTATTGGCTTCAGGTGTACAATACATATTCCATACATTACTCAGTGCTCATTGTGATAAATCAAGTTCATTGATTCTTATTAACATCAGGTTCTTTTGTTAAATTCAAATATAATTATTTTGAGATATTTAAAAATGGGATCTATGATAGAACTCCATTTCCCTAAAAGTAGTCTCAACCTTTCCCCATCCACCTATAATTTTACACAGAAAAAGATGTCTAGGATGATGTCCCTGTATTGATAATGATGATTATTTCTATGTGATACAATTTGCAGGTAAATTTCACTGTCTTCTATTTTCGTATATTGTTTGAGGGGTTTTCCCCCAACCTAAAAAAAAAAATTATAAACTCAAAGTTGGAAAATTAGTACAAAGTCCCACCTAGCTTCTCCTACAGTAACAACTTACATAACCATAGTACGATGGTAAAACCAGGAAATTACCATTGGGATAGTACAAACTACAGGCTCGATTTGGACGTCAACAGTTTTTACATGTAGTGATTTGTGGTGACTGTCCATCTTAACTGTTTATTCCTCCGCGAGCACTGCTATTATGGGTGGGGTGGGGCCCAGAGCACATGGCACTTCATAGGAACAAACACATACCTTCTTTGAAAAATCACATCACTTATCACTCTTAAGGCAGGAAGTTATCTTAAATTACTGGTAATGATGTGCTTGAGTTGGCCCGTACCAGTGCTGGAGGCCGACTGTTAAATATTCTGGAATTTGTCACCCGTGGCTTGAAATCAGCCATGGTTAGAAATGTTTATCCTCGAGAAATCTGCTAAGAGTGTAAATCAAGGCTTCTACTCTCTTCCTAGAGCCTGCTTGCCAGCACACCACTGATCGCAAGGCATTTACAGTTTGTCTTGGCTAATCCTAATTCTCCATACACCTCCTCTCATCTGGGTCTCTCTGTAAGAGCTTATTTCCTTGTAGGACAACACCTGATGGTTATTTCTTCCCTCAGGGTTGTAAAACAGGGCAGCTAGATAATCCAGTAAAAAGGTTCTCTGTTATACTTTAATACATGGCCTTTCTGGGTAACTCACTTCCATTTTGCCCAGAGACTTTCTCGAATATGTATCTGTTTTTAACTCCAGGAGAACATTTGAGGGCATGTGAGAGAGGCAGCAGAAAAGGTGTTGCGGATAGCAGGGAGCAATGGGGCAGGCAGCTGTGGTTCACCCACACTCAGGGTCAGCCCTGACTTCACTCCCCCAGTCCCACCCTTTCCTCCGTAGAGCAGCAGGGAGTCAGTGCCTTAAGGGAGAAGATGGGAATGGAGGGGAGAACCTTGTTTTCTACTTCAAAAGATGTCAAAAGCCAAAGAGATTCTTTGCAGATAACAATGTGAATACATAACCTTTTCTATAGGGAAGAGCCATATCCTTCCATCTTTAGTTAACAGGATAGCTATGTTTCCTCTTAACTCATAGGGTTTTTAAAGAAGAAGAAGAATTCAACTGAGTAAATTTGAAGATTCATGAATCAGGCACCATCCCACCTCTCAATCAGAAGAGAGTTTTGAAAAGTTGTACGAGATGGAAGGTTTTTAAAGGAGAAAGGGTGAGGCAAGGAAGTTACTAGCAATGGGAAAAGAGGATGATTGCAGGCAAGGTCACTTTCCCTCAGGGGGAAAGCAGAGGGTCTTATCATGCAGATTACTTCATCTTCCCGTTGAGGGGTTGGGGTGGGGATGGAGAGGACCTACAGGACAGATGACCTCATTGGTGCTGACCAGAAAATTCATGACTGATGGGTTAAGACTACACTTCAGGAGGCTAAAACCGTAGTTAGGTTAGATATTAAGTCCCAGTTTGGTGACATGGCCAAGCACAAGTGACTCCATCTTGGGTTTGTGGTTTCCTTTTTAGCAGTACATTAATTATAGACCAAAAAAAAGATTAAAATCAAAAATATAACTTTTCTATTCTGTATTCTCCTCTTGTCTACATATGCTGCCCATGTAACAGACATGTTTAGACTAACTGGTAGAGGGGAGCAAAATCTGCCGCCTGAAATGAGTCTCTTTGGCATGTGGATTATTTTGGGCTGATTATTTTTAAGACACAGAAGATTTAGGAAGAAACTTTGACCTTCCTCCTAACTACCTAAAAGAGTTTAGGTAGGGTTCCTGTTTCAAAAAGGGAGCTATCACTACAGATAAGTCCAGTACAACATGAACTAGGTGCGGTAGACAGGGAGGAACTTGGCAAAGTATGTTAAAATTTCTGTCTACATCCCAATGTTTCTAAATGGCCCAGCAAACATTTGTTTACTGAACCTTTATGCTTTTTCATGTTTCTGTGAATCGTCTTTCTTCTCCTTTAATTCCCAGGTCTCCACCCTCTTTTCCTTAGCTCTGGATGGCACATCGACCTCGAATGCCTGTTACTTGTTGCATCACATTCTTGCGACGCCCCTCTGAGTAATTAAATTTGCTTTTCTCCTGCTAATCTTTCTCATGTCAGTTTAACTCTCAGACCAGCAAAAAGAATCTTGGAGGGTAGACGAACAGTCTTCCTCCCCAACATGTTTTGTGGATAGCTTAAGCCAGGCACTGTGTGGGGGTATTAAATATTTTCTCACTTCAAAGATCTAATAACTGTTTGGAGACAAAAAGCACACTGACAGCACAGTTTAGTGCAAAGAGCGCAAACTTCAGAGGTAGACGTGAGTTCAAATCCTGACTCAGCCAATTATGAGCTGAATAAATATGGGCTAGTTACCAAATTTTTATGTGTTAGTTTCTTCACTAGTAAATGCAAAGTTAAGGGCATGAATGGTACTAAGTGAGACCCTACCCTACAGGGGGCATTTTTTAAATAACGATTTAAAAATTAAAAAAACCTTTTTTTTAATTAAAAAAAATTTTTTTTAGGTAATTTCTGCATCTAGCATAGGACGTGAACTGACAATCTCAAGATCAAGAGTCACATGCTCTACCGCTAAGCCGGCCAGGTACCCTATGTATGGGACATTTTATGTAGCTTACTAATGTTTTAGTTCATTTCATTTTATCATTATCATAACCATGCCAGGTAATTTTTTCATGCATGAAAAAATTGGGCCTCAGAGACGTTCATTAACTTGATTAAGGTCATAGAGCTAACGGGGAACAGAGTTGGGACTCAAAAGACCATTTTAGAAGTCATATACCATATGAAAAAATGATAAAAATTCCTGAATTCCTGACATATAGTGGGGGCTCAGCCACTGTATACTATTATTCATTTAATATATAAATAATTACATGTTAGTTATATTGATGATTATGTTAATATAATTATATAGGATTATATAATGTATCACTTGATGCCTTAATTACATGGATTGAATATATATATTTTTAGGGGAAAGTTCACTACACTTAGAATCAGATTATCTGAGCCATGTCTTGGCTCTGCTATTTATTAGTTCTGCCAACAGCCAAGTCACACAAGTATTCTCATTTACACACAGGCATGCCTGCCACATGGTAGCTGTTCAATAAATGCTGAAAAATGAAGGAATAAAAAAATGAACAAATAAATAAATGTTTAAGATCTCTTCTAGATCTGAAAAAGCAACTGTTCTTGCCGCTCCTACGTGACTCAGTCAGTTAAGTATGTGAATCTTGGTTTGCCTCTGGTCATGATCTCACTGAGACCCCGCATCGGACTCTGTGCAGAGGTTGCTTGGGATTCTCTCTCTCTCTCTCTCTCTCTGCCCCTCCTGCGTGCTCTTTCTCTCAAAATAAATAGACTTAAAACAAAAAAAGCAACTGTTATGATGTACACAAAGAAAAATCGTCAGCGCTCTCAGAGTTCTAGATGCACCGGACTACAGAGGATTCTTATAGTGCCTCCCTGTGGTACCAAGGGGATACTGCAGGTCATTGCACAGGCTTCCCAGCAGTGCCTGATGCTTTACATGTTGCCAGGGATTTGCCCAGGCCCTTGTTTGGTCCCCCTCTACGGTCTATTAATCCTTGCCCAAGCAGTAAGACTTCTGCTTGGTCCTCTACACAAATCACTGTTAATTCACTTAATATGGCAATATTCCGCCTGCATGTATTTCTCGTGTGGCAGGAGTCAAGGAAGGATTGTGAAGGGCAGGGAGGGATGTCTTACCAGTGTTCTTTCATGCTTCGTGCTCTTCTATCATCCTGTATACTTTTTCCTTTTACACTAACAAATGAACTGCGAACATAACAAATAATAAAAATCTGATTTATGGAGCCTGCCAGTGACTGAGCCCTTATATACCAGTCATACGTTAATACTTTCTATACTAATCTTGCTACATGTCTCATTTAATTCTGACAAGAGCTCAGCAAGGGAAATGATTTCATTATCTCATTTTATATAAAAGGAAAGGGAGGCTTGGAAGGATTCTGTTACTCACTGAATCTAATATACCTAGTGGCGGAGATGGGACCAGGGCCTAGTCTGTTGGTCTTTTATACATATACTGCATCTCATAGCAGGAAAGAAAAGATAAATAGGTCAGAAAGAGAAAAGACAGGGGAGCCTGGGTGGCTCAGTCAGTTAAATGACCAACTTCGGCTCAGGTCATGATCTCGCAGTCTGTGAGTTAGAGCCCTATATGGGGCTCCGTGCTGACGGCTCAGAGCCTGGATCCTGCTTCGGATTCTGTGTCTCCCTCTCTCTCTGCCCCTCCCTGACTTGCTCTCTCTCTCTCTCCCCAAAATAATAAACATTAAAAAAATAAAAAAAAAAGAGAAAAGACAAAAATAATTGGGTCTCTTCTTTACTATTTCCTTCTTTTTTTAAAAAAAATTTAATATTTATTTATTTTTGAAAGAGAGAGAATGAGCAGGGGAGGGACAGAGAGAGGGGGACAGAATATCCAAAGTGGGCTCTGCATTGACAGCAGAGAGCCTGACGCAGGTCTCCAGCTCACCAACCATGAGATCATGACCTGAGCTGAAGTCTGACGCGTAACTGACTGAGCCACCCAGGTGCCGCTGATTTCATCAGTAAATAAAAGACAACTGGGAGTGCCTGGGTGGCTCAGTCAGTTGAGCATCTATTTTCGGCTCGGGTCATGACCTCACGGTTGGTAAATTGGAGCCCCGCTTCAGGTTCTGTGCTGTCAGCGTGGAGCCCACTTTGGATCCTTGGTCTTCCCCCTCCCCTTTCTCTCTCTCTCTCTCAAGTAAAAATAAGTAAATAAAGAAAAGAAAATTGCAAGTCCTGGGTCATTTTGAACTGTGCTGTCCCATAGCTGCCCCTGTATATGTAGGGGAAACACCAGTACTAAGAAGCAGAGATCTTTTGTCAATTACACAATGACTTACAAAATGCTGTTTATGGTTAAGAAGGGCACACTCGTAGACTAAAAGCTTATTTAGCCAATGTTTTGTGCAAACAAGAAATTATTGCTGTTTTCATGCTTCTTGGGAGGTAAATGTTTTTTAAGGACACATCTCTAATATTTTCTTCAAAAATTCCTTTAAGAAACATAATATGTTTTGGCAAAGATATTTAAAACATAATATTGTTATTTAAAAAAATTCAAGTGCATTCACATAAAGAAACTCTAGACACAATAACATACCTTTCCTTGTCTACTCCCCGGGGAGGGCTTGCTTCTGAGGTAGAGAATTAGGGAGTGAATCTGATGAACTGCCTTGACCCCTTTTGTCTGGCGGCGGAGCGAGTTTGGAATATTTGGAGACTGTGTAATTGGTCGCTAAGTTTCTCTGAGCCTTTGTGTTTGCAAATGAATTTGCTGCCTGGGTGAAGATAACTCAGCTCCCTGAAATGAAGCAAGGCTGCAAACACCAGGACGGCGAAAAATTCCATCAGGAGCGTGGACGAGGCAGTGCTTCTATTTAGATTACTGCTCTCCCATGGATATGTGCAAGAGAAACACAAAACCCATGGACACAAAATACTCCATAAAATCTGCTTCAGATTTTCCTCGCGCTAATACTTTCTGCTGGGCTTCCGGATAAATGCTCCCCTCCTGTGGTCAGATAGTAAAATACAGGGGGAGTTAAGGTGAAGCGAGCTGGGACTGTGGTTTTCTGAAGAGGTTTTTGTTTTTGTTTTAAATGTCTATTTATTTATTTTCAAAGAGAGAGAGAGGGAGGGAGTGGGGGAAGGGCAGAGAGAGTGAGAGGGAGAGAATCTCAGGCAGGCTCTGGGCTGTCAGCACAGAACTCCATTTGGGGCTTCAACTCATGAACTCTGAGATCATGACCTGAGCCTAACCCAAGAGTCGGATGCTTAACCTCTTAACCGACTGAGCCACCCAGGGGCCACCCGAAGAGCTTTTGCTTTACAAAATAAAACTCTCCTTCCAAATGGAAAAGAGAGAAAAAAAAAAAAGGGGAAAAAAGGAAGGAAATAAGAAAAACAAAAACCCAGAAACCACAACAAAATAACTTTCCAAAAAATAGCCCAATTTATCTATTCCACCTTCACGGAGCCTTTCATCATCCAAACAGGAAGTGATTCCCCCCTCCACGGCCCCATACATAAACAATAGAATAATTGAGTGAGGCTTGGCTCCATAGTAGGAACTATGTAACATGCTCAGTACTGAAAGCTGAAAAAGGCATATCCTCTACCCTCAAATAACTCAGATTTAATTGGGGGTATGGTGGGGCCGAACAGAGCAAGTAATTTTAATACACATGGTAAATGACAAGCTAGGTACACACAAATGCTTCCGGAGAACCAAGGCTATTTTGTTCATCTCTTGAAGAAGGCAATGGCTAAGCTGAGTCTTTAGGGATAGGATTTATCCAGAACATACATGGCCATGCTGAGGAGAGAACGGGAGCCTTATTTTCTGGAGTTTGGTTGGATAAAATAGCAGGCTTGTGCTGGCTGCAGTGTCCTACCCCAGGTCCCACTCTCAGGTTTATGTTATGTGTTTATTTCAATAAGCATTTGAGAGTTAACCCAAAGTATGCATGGGAAACCAAGAAGGGATTTTATTTTTCAAAGTTTATTTATTTATTTAGAGAGAGAGAGCATGTGTGAGCAGGGGAAGGGCAGATAGGGAGGGAGAGACAGAATCCTAAGCAGGCTCCTCACTGTCAGTGCCCAGCCCAGTTTGGGGCCTGATCTCATGAACCATGAGATCATGACCTGACCGGAAATCAGGAATTAGATATTTACCAACTGAGCCACATAGGCACCCCCCAATACGGGATTTTAAAGATGAGAACAACCTGGTCTGATCTGCACATTAAATCAAACTGAAAACAACAAGTAGGTATATTCGTTGTATGTGTATGAGATAGTTTTAGCTCTATGCCCACTGTGGGGCTTGAACTTACCAGCTGAGGATCAAGAGTCCCATCCTGCCCTGAATGAGCCAACCAGGTGCCCCGGTAAGGTAAATTCAAAGAGGGCATAAGTGGAAGCAGTTACTCTAACTGGGAAGCTGGGCCGGAGTTCAGGTGGAAAGCTCTCAGTAGAAGTGATGAAGAACAGAGACAGACAGGTGGGAGGACTAAACTCACTGGAACTTGGGAAGGATTGGATGCTGAGGGTGAGGGAAAAATAGGAGAAAATTAAGGCCATGGATCCATAATTTCATCTAGCATCTTCCACGGAGTTGGGGGAACAGGAGAAAGAGCAGTTCTGGAATGAAAAAGTAACTCAGGATACTTAGTGGTTTGTGGTATCCTCACGGCTTTTAATCATACTGGATTGATTTCTGTTTCATTGTTTCTGGGCCTGATCTGTCTTATTTTCCTAGAAGTTCATTGAGTGCAAGTACCATATCTTGTCTCAATATCCCTTACAATGCCCTTTGAAAAAGCACTCTTAGCAAATTGTTAAAAATGACATTCTCAGAGTGCCTTGGTGGCTCAGCCAGTTAAGCGTCTGACTTTGGCTTAGGTCATAATCTTGTGATTCATAGGTTCAAGCCCTGTGTCAGGCTCTGTGCTGACAGCTCAGAGCTTTGGGTCTGCTTCAGATTTTGTGTCTCCCTTCTCTCTGCCCCACTCCTGCTTGTGCTCTGTCTCTGTCTCTCAAAAATAAGTATTAAAAATATTGTTTTTTAAATATCATTCTGGGGGCACCTGGGTGGCTCAGTCAGTTAAGTGTCCAACTCCTGATTTTGGTTCAGGTCATGGTCTCGGTGATTTGTGAGTTTGAGCTCCACATCGAGCTTTGAGCTGACAGTGTGGAGCCTGCATGGGATTCTCTCTCTCCCTCTTCCTCCACATGCACTCTCTCTTTTTCTCTCTTGCACTCTCTCAAAATAAATAAATAAACTTAAAAAAAGTCATTCTGATAAAAATGAAGGAACATATGTCTAAGTGTCATATATACTTCATTAATTAAAGAAACCACTCAACATCACTCATCATCAGGGAAATACAAATCAAAACCATAATGAGATACCACCTCACGCCTGTCAGAATGGCTAAAATTAACAACTCAAGCAACAGCAGATGTTGGTGAGAATGCGGAGAAAAAGGAACACTTTTTCACTGTTGGTGGGAATGAGAACTGGTGCAGCCACTCTGGAAAACAGTATGGAGGCTCCTCAAAAAATTAAAAATAGAACTACCCTATGACCCACTAATTGCACTACTAGGAATTTATCCAAAGGAAACAGGAGTACTGTTTCAAAGGGGCACATGCCCCCCGATGTTTATAGCAGTGGTATCGACAAGAGCCAAAGTATGGAAAGAGCCCAAATGTCCATCGACGGATGAATGGGTAAAGAAGTGGTATATATACAATGGAATATTATTCAGTGATCAAAAAGAACGAAATCTTCCCATCTGCAACAATGTGGATAGAACTAGAGGGTATTATGTTAAGTGAAATAAGTCAGAGAAAGACAAATATCATATGTGTTCACACACATGTCGAATTTAAGATACAAAACATATCAACATAAGAGAAGGGAAGCAAAAATAATATAAAAACAGGGAGGGGGACAAAAACATAAGAGACTCTTAAATATAGATAACAAACTGAGGGTTGATAGAGGGGTTGTGGGAGGGGGGATGAGCTAAAAGGGCAAGGGGCATTAAGGAGGACCTTGTTGGGATGAATATTGGGTGTTATATGTAGGTGATGAATTCTACTCCTGAAATCATTATTGTACTATATGCTAGGAAGGAAAGAAGGAAGGAAGGAAGGAAGGAAGGGAGGGAGGGAGGGAGGGAAAGAAGGAGGGAGGAAGGGAGGAAGAAACAAGCAGAACAACTAAGCTGGTTCATGAAAAGTTTGAAGAATATTAAAAGATTGGCTGAAGTGAAGGCAGTAGGTTGGAAACCAGACAGGTTAATTTGTGTACAGGACAAAAACCTAATCTTTAGATTTTTCTATGAAGCAGAAATAAAAAAGATAGGTCACACCTTATCAACTTTCTCTAAGTTGGTCTGTAATTGTACATGTGTGGTCTCATCAATTGGTGCATTTCCCCCGGGGTCAAATAACTTTTTTCCCCCTTTTCTTAGTTTACTTATTTTCGAGAAAGAGAGTGTGAGTGCGGGAGGGACAGAGAGCAAAGGGGCCAGAGGATCCAAGCTCCGCAATGATAGCAACAAGCCCGATGTGGGGCTTGAATTCACAAACTGTGAGATTATGACTTGAGCTGAAGTCGGACACACAACTGACCTTGCCACTCAGGTGCCCCAAATAACTTTCCAGCTAGCATGTTAGAAACCCCTGTAAGGTGAAATTATAAAGATATATACTCATCGTTTTGTCTTATTCTTATTTAAGGTATTTTTCTACATACTTTCCTACAGTAGCTCTAAGAACATTTAATGTGCATTTTCAAAGTTTTCAGTTTATATCCTGTGCTGTATAAAAAGAGATTGGAGGCAGTGTAAATTAAAGCCTAAAGTAAAGGCAAAACAATACAATCAAAAAAGTAAAAAAAAGAAAAAATAGAAAGAGTTGATAGGACGCCGTAATAAATTTTTAGATTTGTTCATGCATTTCTAGGTAGGGCAAAATAATTTGCACAGTAAATTATCTCTCACTATAAAGGAATAAAAATTATGTTTCTGACGTGGTTCTTATTTAGTTTTGTTTTTCCTCCTCCTCCTCAATTCCAAAAAAAAAGTGTCATATGGAGCTTCAGATGGATGACATGCACGTAGTGGCCCTTGTTCTCAAAATTTTATAGTAATGACAGGCACAGATTACCAGTGACTATTTGTTATAGAACCTTTTGATCAAAACCAACGACTTCATACTTATAAGTATATCTACAAACAAAAGAATGTATCTGTCAAAAAGAGATTTTTATTTGGAGCATTTTCAGTGAGCAAAAAATCCTTCATAATCCAACCTCACATTCCATACGTAACTACAAAGTTGCTTAAATAAAATAAGCGTGCTTCATCAGCCTTTCGGCACAGATCTTTAGCCATGAGGTAGGTAAGCTTTTGTCTACACATCTGCACTTGTGTGATTGTACTTGCTCACCTGGAGGTAAGAGGCAGCACTGTATCCCGAGCAGGTACCAGGAATCCCTCCGTGTGGGCCTGGTAGATGTTCACTGATCTCCCAGGCACTGGGGTAGGAAGTGTCTCCATCTCCTGTACCATCCCCAGGAGCCGGTGGCAGACTCTCTTCTTGAGCTAGGAGATGTCCATTGAGTAGCTGACCTGATGGCATAGTTATGTATCAGAATTAAAGTTCATCAAAACAGAGCTTTTCATTTCTAAAATTAGATAGAATCCATAACACTAACAGCCTATTTCACAGAATGTTGATATCCTCGGTACCTTTCTCAAAGAGGTTTGGTCAGTTCTAAGTCTTCGTCAAATAACGCACATCGTGAGGCCTTGAGGGCTGGGGCTGTTTTAGTCTTCTCTGTTTTAAGGGTTTGACACGGTACACATGGTTCCTATAAAAGAGTAACAGAAGGTTGTAATGAACTGATGAGCAATGCTTTTTGCTTAAGCACTTAAGTCAACTAAAGTTTGCTGAAGTTAAAGACAAATGGATACAACAGAGAAAAGAGACTGTCTTTGCGTGGGTTTTTGAAGCCCACCCCCAAATACCAGTGTTAGGTTCTTAACAATGGCCTACAAAATTGTCTCATATTGTGCCATCTTGGTTCTTTGTTTGCTGCATACAAGGGTTGTTTCCCACATTAAACTATAAGCCCTCTGAGGTAGACCCATCCCAGGCCATAAGAATGAGTACATAATGGAACTCACATAACATATACTTGTTAACTTGCTACATCTAGTGACTCTGTACAATAGGGAACAAAGGTAGGTGGATAAAGGAAAAGAAATATCTGGAATAAGGATGGCAAATACCCAGTAAGATTCTCTCTCAAATTAGAGCAGGCATGCATTGTTCTCTCCTCAGAAGTATAAATTCTGCCTTGGATTCTTCACCGCAGCGCCTCTGATAGGTGCAAAAAAAATTCAGAGAGAATAGATGAGGAGAAAACTGTGGACTATCCTGATCACTGTCATTATACTGAAATCTCTGATTTGCTTGACCCTGTTTTTCAAAAATAGGTTAAGAGTACAGTTAAGCAAAAGAAACAAAAATAAACACCTATGAACAATGCGAGATAAAGTTTTAAAAAATGCAGCTTGTTTTATTTTTATATAAACTAAAACACCAGAGCTCATTGATTCCTATATTAAATACATAAATTATAAAATAACCATTCATAAAATTTTACATACAATAAATTGATTCCCATCTCTACGGTAATACATACAGTACATGTACATGTTCAGAGTACTTCAGAGGGATCACCCTGGTGAAACTCAGTTTATATTTCTCTCCCATTAATAAACAAGCACTGAACCGATATATGGAGTCATGCTAATGAGATGGAGATAAAGAACCCCAGTGAGGCAGCTGATTGGATGAGAAACTGGTCCCCTGGCTACATTAGTACAGGAGGCATCTGGGGCATCATGTATTCAAATACACTGGCTCTCTACTTGAGTTCCCATAGAATTAGATCTTGAAGGTTAAAACACGCATAAAGCCTTGTTGGAATGAGATTTTTTAGCTGATAAAATGATGGGACTTTGGGTTATATTAATACTGTAGACTGTACTGGACTTTCATCGCTCTTCCTAGAAAACCGCTGGCATCACTACAAGGCTGCTTTCCAGGCCTGAGTAACTGGGAAATCAATCAGAAGTTCTTTGCCTCAGTCAACAACAGGGAATCGTGGTAGTGAACAGAAGGTGGGGGAGGAAGAAGAGGCAGGGAAGGAGGAGAGCAAAGACACCAGATGCTAACCCAAAATAGGAGTTACCTAGCAGCATCAGAAAACCCCCTTCCTTAAGTCCTCGGTCCTAGGACAGAAGTAAACATTTAGAAAGCACTCACACCACCATAGTATGTACAGGATATATATGTGCATATATGTACATATTTATAAAAGTGTTTGGATTTTGATCTGTTTCATTGTAAGACGTTACTATCGTTAACGGGGGGAAATAGGCACATTTTGTGAGATGTCAATCAAAGGTAAGTGATTGCTGTTGTAACTGGATGCTGAGGATGTGCTTTCGGGAAGTTGCACCACCCATACGTCAGCAAGTTTGTAGAGTCTTGATTGTAGGCAAAGTTGGACTCAAAGTTGTTATCTACACCACTTCCATCCTACAGAACTTTGACATAACAAGGATGGAAATATAAGCAAGGAGGCAAAGATCTCAATGCAAAAACAGAAATACATAATCAGGGAATGTCACCCCATCAGTTGCCTGCACCTCTGAGAATGATACATTAGGTTGAATATAGCAAATTATAATCCTTCTATTTTTGCGACATTGCTCCTGGAAGCAGATCTTTAGGAACTTGATTAAACATTGGACTTGGACTTTCAACAAGAGGTTTATTTAGGAAGAATTGAGCTGCCAGTTAAAGGCAAGGGAGGGATGTGAATCTGCCCTGCCCAGTACTGACACAAAATTAGAGGATCAACTCCAACTCTATTATGTCTGAATCCTCTTGCCAATATCCTGAAATTCAGTCTCAAGGTAATATATTATATAGAAGCGACAAGGCAGTTGAACAGAATGGAAACTTTTGTCCTTTAAGACCTTGTGACCTACTTATTTTTCCCCCTTTAGAAAGGAGAAGTCCACTTAAGGAAAGGCTCGGGCCCATCCTGGAAGCATTAACTCATGACATAAACAGTCATCTAAGATTTGCTTTGATTACTGATCTCTCAGATGCTATATTGAGCTTTTTCAACATAGTAGATAAATGTGTGTATGTATATATACACCATACATATACTGTAGGTGTATATATGTACATCTATGTGCCACTCTTTGACAGATCAAAAAAATGCAATTAAATATTTAGAAAATAATGTCTAAACTGGTCTATCTATTTTGATGTAATATAACACATAGGATCCAGTTATTTAAACATCAACACAAATTATAAATATTATTTTTACAGTTCCCATGAAAACGTAGGCAGCTTTTAAAAACACACTTCATTTTCAAACAATGAACTTATGAATTACACTGAAGACATTGAACAGGTGAATCACACAGTGGGTTTACAGAAAAAGTTGACAATAAATAGGCAAAAAGGAACAAGTTTATCAAAGATTTATTTTAAACAGAAATTTAGTTGAAAAATACTGTAGCAAAAATCATTTGGCAAAAGTGTATTTCTTCTATACTAGTAGAGAGCAAATGTCCCCTTTCCTCCAGCAATGACTGATGAGCCTTCTACATCTCTAGCCTACCAAAGAACCAGCCCACGTGTGAAAACACTTATTTGTGAACGGCGAAAAAATCAAAGCAAAATTTATTCTTCCACCTCTAAAACCTCACTTTTGGCAATGATTTCATTTATATGACGTAGGTTGAAAGGGATGTGATACTTATTTTCAGTACATTCTAGTGTTTCCTAAAATAAAATTTGGGTGGGAGAAAAAAAAAGGTTAGACAGTCAATTTAGTATTAGATGCTTTCTAGTATTAGAGCCAAAGAGTTTTCCATCTTGTTTTTCCTTCCTCATGAAAATTTTCCTGCCATGAATAATGGTGCCAAACTGGGGCTTTCATTTTATGGCAAACTATTTTTTTTAATATTGTAAGTTATGTTTATTTTCCAAGAGATGAATACTTTGTTAAGAAGATTAGGCAAATGAGCCCTGAAGAATGCTATTTTGTTACTAACTCGTTGGCCAAATGTGTCAGGATAGTCAAGATGCAGAAATTAAAGATCGAAGTGGGGATTGGGGATTTTGTACTCGCTGTAAGAAGCCGAGCCAGAGTAAGCCTCTCCATCACTAATGAGACACTCTACTGTTGCTCAACATCATATGCAAAGGAAACATTCATTTAAATATAATTCATTTCTGTGGATCCATGAGTGAAACATACATTTGTAGTTTTGTTAATGTTTTTATAAGTGATGAAATGAATAAAAGAGAGATGTACCTTTCAAAATATTCAGCCTCATCCAACCATACGTTAATTGTAAGGATCAGAAGTAAGACTTTGAAAAGGATCACCACTTATCCTAAAATCCAGAGAACTTTGCTCATCTCCCGCATGTTAAACAAAGAATCTCTCCATTTGCATTCACCCTAAAAACTGCAAAAGCTGCTTAGACGGTCATCCTACCTGTATTGCTCTTGTATGATTTTGTGTGTGTGTGTAATACAATCAGATTTATGGCAGATAAGGTACACGATCAAGCCACACTATTTTTACAAATGTTTCTAATCATTTAAATCAAAGTCAGTGTTTAGAAATCAAATTTAATACACAAGTTTCTTGGTGGAAAAAGCAAGTCAAAGAGAAGGAAAGTAGGTTTGATATAGCAGATGGAGTAGGAATTTGCTCAGATGGAGTCTGGAATAACCAATAAAGAGAAATAGAAGACAGAACTCAAAGATAAGGAAGAATAATCTATCCTCTTCCATATATTCTGAGGTTAGAAAGGGCTGGGTCCCAGACTGTAGTGGCACCTTCTTTTACATTCCCTGCACGATGAATGTGCTGTTCATATTCAGTGTCGAAACTATTCGGTTGAATAAAGAATCCAGCAGAAGTGTCTTTTGTATATTCCCAGTAGGACGTATTACTCAGTAGTACATCTCCCCAAAATGAAAGGCATAATCAGACTAATTAAGTGATGCTATCGGTTTACTCCAAGCCTTAATTTCATAGTTGGCTCTCCTAGGTTTCATAAAAGTGGAGTTTTGCATCATGGCATGCATATGCTAGGAGATGCTTATCGGTGAAATGATATTCTTCTATCTTGTTTCAAAGCATGAGATGATCTATTTACTAGAGGTTATCAGAGATCCTTGCTCTGGATCTCCCAACCTTTATTGCTAGCAATATCCCAGGTAGTTGATGGGAAAGCTTCAGTGCTGCAGTGCTTAGATTTAACCAGATGGAAGCACTATTTTATTACACAGGGGACTCTTTCTCAACAATGCAAGAAAGTCAAATAATACAGCAGTTATAATTTTACAAAGCACTCTGTGCTACTTTAAGCACCTCTTGTTTGAGAATTGCAAAAAAAAAAAAACTTTATGAAAAAGCATTTAACCTCATTTTGCAGATGAGGAAACTGAGGCACAGAGAGGTTAAGTGACTGGGCCACAGATACCTGGGTCATCAGTAAATATAAGGACAGAAAGTGGGACCCCAGCATTCTAGCCTTTTTTGCCTATTCTTCGGTTATTGTCCTGGCTTTGAAAATGCCAGTGCTAAAAACCAAAGGATAAGATACTGAACTCATGTCTGGAAGGATTTGGGTAGCATTTCATAGGAAGAGTTTCTGGCTCCCTACACACATTCTTTATGCATGGGAAATCTAGCCCTGTAAATAAAACCTTGACAATTTGAAAAATTGAGGCTGTTTTGTGATCTACAGTCAATGAGGTGTAAAATTAGATTTCAGGAACATTTATTGGCTCTCAGAGCTGAATCCAAGACTCAGTATTACATAACTTAGGAAAAGTACCAGTCAACTAATTGCCTCTGGTAGAAAACGACCTTATCAGTAACGTATGTTGCTTCTGTATAAAAAAAAGTAGAACTGTCTCATTGCAGTCAGCCCTCTGGGGGGAAAATGTTATCAGTCTAAATGACAAGAGGTCAGAATGCTCTAGGCATATCAGGATACTTTAAAAAATAATCATTTTATTTACTATTCACATCTCTGTGGCAAACTCAACTGTTGGTAGAAGTTTACTTATTCGCCTCGACTGTGTGTTTTTACCCAAATTGTATAACATACTTATTTGCAGGCAATTTTAAGCAGCCATTTGAAAACCAGTATTTTAGAAATGGATTCAGAGATGCTCCCTGGACCGTGTTCCCTATAGATGTTGGCATTAGAAACAGAACTACGTCAGGGAGCCTGTGATTTAGAGCGTCATCTTCTTAGTTTTCAATAGGAAGGAGATCAGTCTGTTCGTGGAGGAACACAGATGTGACAGAAGGCCAGGGAAGCATCAAATCTGCTTTTATTATGTTACATTCGCTGAGGTCCTTTGCCTCGCCTTGTTGCCAGTTTAGTTGGGGCTCACTGTGATCCTCTGTCATCTGTGGAATGCATTCCACCAGCTTCACCTTTTGCAGAAAGACAAACGGGAGACTGCTTTTCTTCCCATTCACACTGCAGAGGTCTCTGTTCCTGAGTTTTAAACAACAATAAAGACAAAAAGCAAATCCCTGTAGTAAGAAACCAGACTTTTCAAATGAAACATTTTATTGTAAATAGCTCCTCATAGGTATTCCTCGTGCTTCATTCCCCACCCTCCCTTGTTTTTTGTTTTGTTTTTTGTTTGTTTGTTTGGATTTTTTAAAATGTTTTTTTCGGGACTAGTGTTTCCATGGGGTGTGGTGTTACATTAAAATGATCCCCCTGCACAGCAGGGGTAGAATGTTTCTTTGTAACTTTGGTTCCATGCCCAAGACACATCTTTCCTTGATCTGTTGAAACTGTTTCCATTGCTGATTTTTTTTTTTCTTTACACAATATACGTTTATAGTTCTTCTCTTCTGGTTTGACATATACATGTTTCATTAAATGCAGCATATATTGTAGATTTTCAACAGGGTCATGTAGGAACTGTCAAGTAAGAAACCTTGAATAATGGCTTTAAAATACACAGTTGTAGTCCTGGCTACAGGGTAGAGCTCCCTCTCACTGTTGTAAACATTTCTGCCATCTTTGAAGGTTTAGAAGCATTTGCCTTTCTGGGTCTTATCCGTGTTTTCGGTTACTCTGTAAAACAGAGGGAAAATTCTTTAATCATCATTTCTGTCCATGGCTGAAACAGGAAAAAAGTTCTTTAAAAGAAAAAAAATTTTTTCTTTCACCACCTCTTTGAGCTCTACGATCTTATACAAGTTACATCAATGAAGTTTCTAAGCTTAATTACTTTCATTTTAAATAAGAAAATAGAATGATCTATTTTAAGGGTTAATGCAACACAATGCATATAAAGCAATTAACAGTTCTTGTTTCATGATAGGTGGCCTGACATATTAGCAACTATCATTGTTGCCTTTTCTTCTGCAGCCTTCTAAGACAATACCTTAAGAAGCTCTAATGAATGATCATACCCCCAAATATAAATGTAAGATTATTTTAAAAGCAGGTCTATGCCCTTCAATGACTTACTTTTATGTCACACTTCCTCCTCAACAATTGCATCCAGTGCTAGGTGGTCTCCACCCTGAGGTCCTGACCTGGGAACTATGGCACACAGGTTTCTTCATTGGCTCCAGCGAGCTTCCTGAAAAGGTACGTCCCTGGACTATCCCAGTTAGGACTCCTAGCCCTATTCCTCTTTACGTCTCTATGTCTGTGTTTCAGTTGGTTAGAAGTTAAGGACATATAATCTCTTCCTCCAAACAGCCAACGATGGCACAGAGGACATGCTATCATGTACTGCTTAAGAACACGGCCTTTACAGTCTCAACAGTATGGATGAAGGAAAATGAGATATCCATTTTCTCACTGTATGCCCAGGGACAAGTTATGTAAGTTCTCTAAGCCTTAATTGCTCCATATGTAAAAATAGAAATACTACTTCTGTAGCAGGCTTTTATTGGCACTCCAGACAGAGTGATCAAGACCAAGCTCCAAAGTGGGATCCTCGATCCAAGGTGGAGGCACTTGGTATCCCAGGAGAGTTGCCGGTCCACCAACCAGATGCAAATGAAAGATTCAAAAGAATTCCTGCCCTAAGTGCAAGTCAGAAGTATTTGGAATTCCGGTCCGCAGGGCCACTTTGCTCCCAAAGATTAGACTGGACAGGAATGAAAGAGTGATAGAGTCGCAGAGGAGAACCAGGAGGGAGGAAGTGCAGTGGTAGAGATGGAGGAGGCAGGGGTGCCAAGTGGCATAAAGAGAGACTGGGGATGCTTGCACAAATGAGACTCACATTCTACTGCTCAAACACAGAGCAATGCTCACCTACCGCACACCTTCCTTTGTCTTTCTGGGCAGAGAAACGGGCTGCAACTTCCTTCCCAGCAAGGTAGTGCGGCAGCGGAAGAGCTCGGGTCTCAGCCGGTCAGGGAACCCTACGGCGGGCATGCCCTGCACAGCTCGGACGGACTCACACGTATGTTCCCCCACATGGCCAGTCTTTTGTCACCTCTCACAAGAAAGCACATCAAGAGCGGCTCGGTAGCAGCCAGAGAAATAGCGTCAACCACCAGGGGAGGGTTACAACCACGGCCAATGGAACTGGGAAGCATGTATCCTCTTCCCTCTACCTCTTCCCTGTCCTCCCGGGGAACCAAGATACGAAGAGGGAAGAGGCAGAGCTCCCTCAGAGCCAGACTAGGAACCTTCTGCTACACCTGGGATAAGGAAGAAATGTGATTAAACAGAGTCTGAGGTTGAATTTTAAATTGAGTTAGACTTTCAAGAACTGAAAGTGGCTAAAAAATGGAAAACCAGCCTAAGATATTTTTAAAGAATGAGAGATGAAAATTAGAACCTGAATGAAAGCCATGTTTTGAGAAAAATAGATTGTGTTCATATTTACATCCCACTGAGAGGAGAGCCCCAAAACCTGCTGATAATTCCCATATACCCTTGGTAGAGAAGAGAATCTATCTTAATCTATATAAAAGATACTTTAAGGTGTGTGTGTATATATATTATATATGTATATAGTATATATATATATATATATATATATCTACATAAATAAATATGTAAATATAGAAAGTTTTTTACTTGCAACTTTCAATTTATACATTCTCAGAGATAAATCCTAAATTCTGTTTCAAAACACACAGGCATCATTTCTGCCTGTCACAAATGAAGTAAAGCCCATCATTTGAGGAAAACCGTGTTGGTTTAAAAAAACAAATGGGTGTGTGGTCTCCCAGAATATTAAATTTCTGTATAGGGAGTATCTGTAAAGGAACTTGGAGTAAAGCCACATTTATTCAAATGGGCATTCCGAATAGGTGAAGCACTGTCTGATGGTCCAACATCGATGACCAATTTTCAGTGAATTAGAGGTCAGTACACTCACTAAAACTGAATAGAATATAAACTCATCTTTGGTTCAGAAGGCTGTCTGGATATTACGGAGCCTCGGGGATTCTTTTTAATGGGTTGCTTAATGTCGATGGAGTTTAGTTTCCTCCCCTGTAAAACGGTGATTGCAGCTATCATTTCTGAGAGCTTACTGCCTGCCACCAGACTCTCAGTGAATGAGCACAGTGATGTCGCTGCTGACCTGTGACTCTAGTATCCGAGTACCCACCATGCCGGCTGATTCACTGACTAGCCAATGTTAGTCGGGTTCATTCGGCAGGCTACCTACGTTCACTACTCTTGAGGGCTTTCTAACTGCTGGAAGGTAACTTAGATCCTAATTTATGGCCACATATTTAGAGGCATATTGATTAACAAACTAGTTACCTCCTGATCTCTAGTTACCACAAATAACTGCGAATCCTGGACAGCAGCCACGCCCTCTTCCTGCTTCCCGTGTCTCTATAAAGGGCACCAACACCCAATCAACTGTACCATCCAAACTTAAATAAATAAAAAAATAAGAAAAAAGAAGTATTTATTGATTTCCAACTACAAGCAAGGCACTATCTGGATACTGGGGTTACAAAGATGAAGAAAACATCTATGGTCCCTGACCTCATGAACCTATATATACAATGAAGGAGAGAGGTATTATTAATTAAAAACAACAACGGCCACCAAAACAAGCCTAATGCATGTTAAATATTGTCAGGAGTGAAATCAAGGAAGATTTTCCTGCAGGAATGACAAGTGAGCTGAGATCTGAAGGATGGGTGAGTAGGTGTTTACTAGATGAAGCAGGGTTGAAAGTACTGTGCACACAAAGACTGTGTGGGCAAATCCCTGTGGTAGGCAGAAGGGAGTAAGACTCATCAAGGAAGGTCCTAGAGCAGGAGAAAGCCTGAGAGACTGTCTGCAGAGAGATCACACAGGGCTCTGTTGGCCACATGAAGGAAGTGGGATTTCACCCTAATAATGATACTTTCCCAGGAAGGAGACATGATTAGATTTGTGTTTCCTAAAACTTACTCAGCGGCTGTGTGGACAGTGAGTTATAAGAGTGTCTGGAGAAGCAATGAACTGAGTCAGTAGGGGATCCCCCTAGGGAGTTGGGGGAGAACGTATTTGTTCATGTATGCTTCCCTTTGTTCACTTATTCTTTAGGTTATTATCCACTGACATATAAAGAACAAATCAGATAGTTATCTTGGCATCACACTACTCTGCTATCCAGGGCTACAATCTAATATGTCATAAACCTGCTTTCAATTTCATTTACCCAACTATTTATTCATTCACATGTCTACTCTTTTGTCCATCTGTCAATCTAAAATGTATTTAGCACCTAGTATGTATAAGACACTGTTGTAGACATTGAAGACACAAAGATGAAGGATAAGCTCTACTCTACACTTTGGTAATAGTCTAGTGTGTAAGACAGATAGGGAAACAATCTTCATCTACAGACCTTGGTGGGAGGAAGGACTGAAAATTATAAAAGTAATCAGAAATGAACATTTGCATATTTTAATGGGGAATTTGTAACTAACCAACTGTGGCTGTTCTTATACTACAGTATATATTTTTAAAGTTTTTTTTGGATCAGAATAATGATACAGTAGTATGTGCCTTTTAATATGTTTTATGTTACTAGACAAGGAGTTACAATATAGGGCCATCAAGTTCAAGAGTTTGTGGCTGACACAAGAATCATTAAAAAAGAACCAGGATAGGGGTGCCTGGGGGGCTCAGTCGGTTATACTTCCGAATTCAGCTCAGGTCATGATCTCATGATTTGTGAGTCTGAGCCCCACATCGGGCTTTGTGCTGACAGCTCAGACCCCAGAGACTGCTTCAGATTCTATGTCTCCCTCTCTCTCTGCCACTCCTCCCCTGCTTGTGCTTTGTTTCTCTCTCTCTTTCTCTCTCAAATATAAATAAACATTAAAAAAGTTAAAAAAAAATAAAAAGGAACCAGAGTACATAGACGAAGGATCATGATCACCTGTTCTCTGTCTGGTCTTCCAAACTTCATAATGAACAGAGCTGGTTCCATTATGTTCTTCATTAACCTGTCCCTCTTGAGAAGAGCAGGTTGGATATAACAACCTGGTGATAGCTATTTCTGTAGCCCTCTCGTTTTCTTCTTTCCTTTGTCTGCCAATATAACTAGTGTGGAAGAATTTGTGGTACGCCACTTCTTTGGAATAAATATACAGAATGCATGAGCAGATGATAGCTCTTAAGACTACCTGGGGTGCCCCTCCTTAAGATAAAAGTCCCAATATAATCTATGGGCCTGTGTTACTGAGCAGCCACTGAGAGCAATAAGGGTGCTTTCTTGGGAGCCTTCAGCAGCTTCTAGATCATCACTGACAAAAGTGACTTAGGTAACTAATTGCTAAAAGGAAAAAAAAAAGCACGAGTCGCTTCACTTTAAGGAGGGTATCTTTACATATACTTTAAGCTAGTCTTGGGTTTAAGAGGAGAATAAGCCTTTAATTTAGTAGGAAAAGTATTTTTATGGTTATGTGCAGTATGCCTTTACTCTTTGCAGACTAGGCAAGCATTTTCCTCACTTATTTTTTTTCCTAACTCTAGCTCATCTGCTATGGAGATAAGAGTGGCATTAATCAATTTCCGGTCATGTCTTATTTAAATCTAGATTACTTCCTGAAAAGAGGAGATGAAAAGGCAACTACTTGTTCTGCTTTAGGTGGTAAACTACTCGCTAATACTAGAGGTCATAATTTCAAACTTATATATTGACAAATTCAGTAACTGTGATAGCCAATTCCTCAAAATAATAACAGCTAAGAGTTGCTGACGATTGAACTATGGTCCAAGCGATGCAATTAGTCCTTTATATGCACAATCTCATTTAGTTCTCTGAATATAATACCATGGTGTAGGTCATACAACCACTTTAGAGAAATAGGAAACCTAATCTCAGGTGGATTACAGCTTCCATGACACAGCCTGTAAACCGCAGGATCCAAATTTAACAGTGTATCTAACTTCCAAGTTGTAACTCTAAACTATTCTGCCACTTTCCTATACATACTTTAGACTCCCCAGATTCACTGTCCCATTAATTTGCTATATTCTTATTAGTTATGATCATGATCCTTCATTCAGCAGACAATTATGAAGTGTCAGTTACATGCTACTCTGGAGGAAAAACAAATTAAATCTTGTACGACCCTCAAAGAGTCAAACAAAATGGGAAAACGTATAGAGGTGAGCACAATGTAATTTCAAAACCCACTAGCCCAGCAGTACCACCCGCATTGCAGAAGACGCCTCTGACTGCTGACATATATGAACAGAAATGGTGCTCACAGTGTGACTGCGGTGTGAGGCATTGCACACTAGGAGGCGGCGTGGTGGTTAAAAGTGGCTAAAAGCCTCTAGAGTGAGGGTCGGAGTACAAATATGAATCCTGCCAATTGAAGCTCTATGGCTTTCTAAAGTCCTGTGCTAATAGAAGCAGCGCCTACTTTACAGGGGGCAGTGTGAGGATACCTGTGTCTATTGGTTAGAATAGCCCCCGCATATAACTGTTAGCTGTTAATGATGTAACTATTGGAACCTACCCATTTTCTGACTAGTATTTATGAGTTTTGAGTTTTCTTCCCTCAACGACCACATAGTACTTGTGTCCTGTTTCTTGATTATTCTTGGTGGGGGAGGGCTATTTGTTTTCTGATGCTCTGGCCATTCCTCCCTTGTCCTAGAAAATCTCACCCGTTTCACCTTATATGTTTTCATTCAATTTAAGGGACTCAGTCCTCTTCCTATGTTCTGCAAGGTTACCATCCTTATTGCCAGACAAAGGACGCCTGGCAGTCTGAACAGAAACTCTTTTGGAAGAAAGCAAAAAGTCAGAAGGTTGGTTATATGAGGACATAAAGTTTCTGGGCATATATGCTTAACTCCTTTCTTGTGTCAGGCCATGCTAAAGCACTTCTGCTTGTCGGTTCCACATCTAGGTAACAGGATTGATACCCATGGAGATAGCAAGTGTCTCTTCTCTAGTTTTCAGTTTGCTATAGAAAATGTTGAATAACATGAGGCCCTGGAAAGGTCCCCTGTGTAACAGAACTTAACACAAAAACCAAAGTGGACACAGAACATGACATATAAATTTAGAAGAGCACCTGGCCCGTCCTCATTTTTAAGTAATGCTATAATGAGGTGCAGTGCCTGTACCTCGGTAGACATCAGAATCGCCTGGTATGCTTGTTAAAAACACAGATTGGCCCTTGCCCTCCACCCCTCCCACCCTCCATCTCACCTCCACCTCTGGTAACCTGATCCACTGAGTCGGAGGTAAGGACTTGGAATTTGTATTTTTCACAGCTTTGGGAATCAGTGTCTAACATTATTTATACATGTATTCGTAAGACACAGACTTGATCATTTAGTAGTAATAAAACTCTCATTTTTCTTTTGAAAACAAGATCCAATTTCACTTAATAGCCTGCTGAATAGTCTGATGAAATCAGACTGGGAGAAAGGGTTAAACATAATCAGCCATTTTTAGCTTGTTAGGCTTACGGAATCAGAATTTTCAAGCTGGAAGAGATACTAAAAATATACTCGTATTTCTTCATTTTGCAAAGAGGGAAGCAGCTCTTTCCATATAATCAAAGATGAGAGTACTGAGTCCCATAGACACCATGACTTCCCAAAGCAATATAGTTGACTAGAACAATATTCTTGATTTCCATATTTGATGGTCGCTTTATTTTTTTAATCATCACCCAAATGGACTGGATCTGCTTCTCACTTTTTTTTTAACCTTAATTTTTTTTAATTGAAGCACAGTTGATACACAATGTTATGTTAGTTTCAGGTGATCTGTTTCTCATTTTATGGCATTTAAGCTAACCAAACCAATGTATTTTTTTTAAACCAAACAAACATGGGCATTACCAGTAACCATATACAGCATCCTTCTGATCAAATACCTCTTAGAACCACATTTTGAGAATTAAATGAAAACTTACCTTTAAGAGGCACCTTGACATCAAGGCCATAGAATAAAGGCAAGAGAGAAGAACAAGAATAGAAACAGAAACTGCAGAAGAAAAAGAAGAAGATTATGTAAATCTGAATTTCTGTAGTGTCATTCATGAGTACAAAACCTCAAGCTTTTCCTCTTTGCTCAAGTCTGACCACTTGTCATGTACATACCAAGTATCTTTTGTTTAAAAACAACAAACCTATGTTTTACTTATCTATTGGCAAAATAAAGCGAGGAATAACTGGTGTCAACTAACATCAACTCATACATTTTAGAATTCTGAGGGGGTCTAATAGATCATGGATCTAAGCTCCTAATTCTTTAAGTGAGAAAAGTAAGCAATGAACAGTTCATCAACAGTCTAATTGCATGTAATTTCATGTCATAGTAAAGCCTTGAATTTAGACCTCCTGAATCCTACTTTATTATATATTATTGTCTGCTTTTCAATGTGTGGCAGGGTAAATAAAAAATACAAAAATATGGTTACAGTATGTACTTCATGACTTAATGCTATCACTGTTTGGTTAATACAAGGCATAGCAGAGAGGATATTAATATGTAAGATGAACATATGATAAATCATCCACAGTGGGTGACACTGGAAATGCAGACACTGTCAGTAATTACATCAGGACAGCAGGTATATCCTGGTCTGCCCCGGATGAGGCAGGATGTGAGGTATGAAATGGGCTTGCATATCAGAAGACGCCTCAGATAACAAATGCGTGCTGTAGTTCGAACCTCCGTGCTGCGCAGGTATTCTCCCCTTGTCCGACTTGTTGAAGTTAAATGGAGTCTGATTGGTCTCTCTTCACTGAGAACCTCCACCGGAAAAGCAGATACTTGGGTGGACAGACATGCCTGGGTAGCAGTGGTACATAACCAACTGCACACTAATTGAAGTCAGATCAGTGTTCTTCAAATACCAATTTCCTTGGTGAGGTACTCCTACAGAGTCAGACTTTGGCCTTGTTATCACACTCCGGGAACATTTTGTCGGACACCACTTCCTTGAATAAGGGTGGTGTACGACATTCTAATGGGGAGCATCTTATCGGCATGTGTCCTTTAATGCCACCGCCTACAGGGCTCTAGCTTCACTGTAGCAAAATTGTAGGGACAAGTTATAAACATGGGGCTAAGAGTCAAGGGTTGGTGACTGTTCTATGAGTCTGGAAAGAAGAATCTCTGTCTTTTTTTCTTTTTTTTTTTAAACTCCTCGAAAGAGAGTGGTAAAATGATGCCCACGGCAGAAGATGGAGAGGAACGGGAGGCTTCCACTACTCCTCTGAAGAGGTCAGATACCAGCACCGTCTCTCTGGGCACGAGGAGATGCCCATCACCTCACCGGCAATGAGATTATTTGTCCAGGCAGTGTGGTGGGCCAAAAGCAGCACCTGGAGTCAGACACCCGGGCCTCTGGGCTTGTTGTGGACTGGTTATATGGTCCTGGGAACCTTGTTTAATCTCTCTGACCTGTTGTTTTACTATGTGCAAAAAACGGGATCCCGATACCCGCTGTGTCTGTCTCACAGAGTAACTCTGCAGGAGGGTCAATGAAGCCGATGAACATGGAAGTGCTTGGGCTGAGGGAAAACTTCATACTTGAGGCAACTCTGTTGTGTGTGGTTATCATGTGACGTATACTGACCATGTACACAGAAATTAGGAACAAAGAAGGAATCTTTCATGGACCCTCAGGAGGTGTTCGAGTACCCCGAGGAAAAGAAAGAAGAGTAGCTCTGACATAGGTGAGCTTTAGCATTTTTTCTGGGGTCAAGGGAACAGAAGGTGTGTCACAAACCTCGTCCCTCATTCAAATCTCCGGTCAGAAACCAAATGGATTGTTTTGAAGTGGCTTAATTTATTACTGTATGTGGAATAGGCTGCTAAAGAATCCTTGTTCGCCATTATGTACGTTACCCCATTATCCTAAATGTTTAAGAAGTTCAGATCCATGAAATGAAAGTTCAGTGAATTTTGACAGTGAACATAATATTAATCGTCCTCCTCTAAAATTTCCCTGAGGTTTATTAAGAAAACGCCTCGGGGAGGGGCACCTGGGTGGCTCAGTTGGTTAAGTGTCCAACTTCGGCTCAGGTCATCATCTTGCAGTTTGTGAGTTCAAGTCCCATGTTGGGTTCTGTGTTGACAGCTCAGAGGCTGAGCCTGCTTCCGATTCTGTATTGCCCTCTCTCTGCCCCTCCCCTGCTTACGCTCTGTCTCTCTTACATAAATAAACATTAAAAAAAAAAAAAAGAAAGAAAGAAAATGTCTAGGGTAGTGACATTAATAGACATTTTAAAAATCCACCCCCTCCTTTTTAGTTTGGTTTTCCTTACATGAATGGGGACTGAACCAAAGTGAAGTTTCTGGTTCTAACTCTGACTTCCTCTTTGTTAGCCGCAGGGCAGGTTAAGACTTTGCACAGAAAATTACTAGAACCAAGAGCTAGCCATCTGAAGCTGTGGAAAATGGAAGGCATCAGGCATGTGTCCTGACAAACGGAGAAGCTGGAAACAAGTCCCACCCTCTGTGGGTCTTCCTGCCAAATACTGGGAAGTCAGACTTAGTCCTTGGCTTACTGCACCTCACCTCTGCCTCATTCACTCCCACAGAGCTAACCAGCACACTGCTGAAACGAGGACCATTCAAACTTAAAACTTCACAGGGGAGGTGTACTTCATATCTGGAAAGTTAAAAAATCATACTTTTTAATCAAACACATTCAGTGTTTCATAATTTTCACATACGTGACCTTGTTTGTTCCTCATGAAACCCATGAGAGGAGGGGAGGACAAGCTTTATCATTCCTGTTGTATAGGTAAGGCTCAGTCACATACCCAAGGTCAAGGAAGTA
The DNA here is from genome assembly GCA_030068075.1 of Paguma larvata. Taxonomy (NCBI): domain Eukaryota; kingdom Metazoa; phylum Chordata; class Mammalia; order Carnivora; family Viverridae; genus Paguma; species Paguma larvata. Next base: position 111,109,412 of record CM057826.1, on the reverse strand, counting down.
TGTGAAGACCCAGCCTACATAAGAATCCAGGCTGCTGACGGTCTGGCTCTTGACCCCGACCAGCTCCCTCTGATCTCACATGTATGGGTAACTACAGAAGCAATCTGGGATGAAGAAAATCCTGACCGTTGTCTCGAAAGCAGCAGATGGTTTGATATTTTCTTCTCGGGTGCCCACGGAAGATGTGGCAAAACAGCCATATTCTTTTGCAACAGAGGAATTCAGATTGGAACTCTAGGGAAAGCCTTTTGGCATCCTTGCTGTGTTCCTCAGCATGGTGCTCCTGGCATCAGGGGCAGAGTCGCTGTTGTTGTGTTAAGGTTGTCTGACTCGCTGCAGCTTGTTCAGCACCCCTGTGTGAACCCTCTCCCTTCCCCGCCACGTACATTCCCAAATGCTGTCTTTCAGAACCACTACGCTTTCCCCTGAAAGTGCTGGCTGACTCGGAGGAGTCTTTCAGGCCACCGGGGGACGTGACGCAAGGGCATCATCATCACATGTCAACCTAAGTTTCTGGACTTACCGTAGAGGGGACACTGCAGCACAAGGAAGAAAGGGATTTTTCTCAATAATAACAGGAATGACTGTTTTTTTCCAAAAGGGACCAAAAAGATTTGGACAAGAAAGAGCAAAGTAGAGTCACAAAACTCACAAGAAACTTTTGGAAAGGAAACGAAGGTAAGAAAGGGGAAAGTGAGGAAAGAAAGCACCCACAGCAAAAAATAGGAATCAACCCAAAAGGCAAACATGTCCAGGAGAGGTTGCTGGAGACACAACCTTTTCTGGACTGCTGGTGACTGACTGGCGGTGAAGGTTGTACTGACCGTAACAACATCTGCCTCAGCAAGATACACAGTTACAAAGAAACACAACACGGAGTGAAACTCCCATTATTTTCTGGTCTAAAAGTTAAAGGCTGAAATTCGTACCGAATTTAACACGTACCTTTTCTTCTAAGTCCTTTATCTGTCTCTTCTGGATATCTGTTTTATCTTCTAAGTCACGAATTCTCTGAAGAAGGAAAAAAAGAGAAAGAGTTAGTGGGCGTTAGCAAGAAGATTGTTCGCCAACCTAAAACAGAAAGCTTGCCATGAAAACATTAACATTAGTACTCGCAGCGGGAAGCATCGCATACGCGTTTTTCCACACCCAGAAGACGGCTGGGTTACCCATATTTCTGATGGAAAAGCACGACATTGATTATGTATAGATTTTTAAATTTGCTACCCCTGTCTATGCACCTCTCCCTACAGACCCTGTCCCTGCGAGGGAGGTAACACTCTCAGCCCACTGTCCTTGGGCTTGGCCGTGAGACCTGTTTGGCCAGTGGAATGGGAGTAGGAGAAGCGGGAGTACCACTTCCTCACAGAGACAGCAGTACGTCCCGGAACTAGCGAGCAAGAAGCTAACTGGGTTGAAGCCACTTGGACTGGAATTTTTGTTGATTACCACTGTGAAAAATGGCTAGAGGTGATGTACACGAACACAAACGGTCCAACCGGCTTTTGCTACCCTTTCCTTCCAACCCCATTTCATCTCTGCTTCAGGGCAGAATTTCCTCACAAAACAGGATTTGCCAATTCTCATAAAACAAAGTAGAGAGTAGACTTGGACAAAAATTCCAAGGAGGGAACTGATTAAATTAGGGGAAAACTAAACATGGCAAAAAGCATAAGTAATCCTAAAGACAAAATAGTTCCAGAACTCTTTGAACCTACCTGTTAACAGTGTAACAAAATTCTAGTGATTTAAAATGCACAGATTTGAAATCAACATTACATAATTATTTCAAGTGAAAAACAGTCTTCAAATTTCGAGGCAAGTAAAGGCCTTTTATATTCACGGCATGTGGTTATACAGTGTAAGTTTGTTATTTAATGCCTCCCTTGGAAATAATCAGAAAATGGACAACTGGAGTCTGAGAAGAAAACAGCAGAAGCTAAATGGGGCAATAATACAGAAAGAGAGGTTTTTATAATGCAATTTGGGGAGAAGAAGGGGAAGCTAGAACAAATACTTGAATTTGGAAATCATATCTCCCTTTCTCTATAAAAGTGGTTCTCAATGGAGGATGACTCTTCCCCGCAGGGGACCTTTGGCAACGTCTGGGTATCTTTTAAAGCTAGTTAATTTGATCTGAAGTGTACAGTTCAGTGGTTTTAGAATATTCATGAAGTTGTGCAACCATCAGCACACTCTGACTGGACATTTTTGAATCACATGTGGTCACTAATCACACTTGGGATGAGGGTTGTAACTAGTATCTAATGGGCAGAGCCCAGGAAGATACACAGGACAGCCTCCTACTGTAAAGAATCCTCTGACTAGGGGCACCTGTGTGGCTCAGTTGGTTGAGCGCCCCACTCTTGATTTCGGCTTAGGTTGTGATCTCTTGCTTTGTGAGTTCGAGCTCCACGTTGGGCTCTGTGCTGACAGTGCAGAGCCTGCTTGGGATTCTCTCTCTGCCCCTCTCCGACTCACACACACATGTGCATACTCTCTCTTTTCCTCTCTCTCTCAAAATATGTAAATAAACATAAAAGAAAAAATGAAATCATCTGACCAAATGTAGGGAGTGAGGAGACTGAGGAATCTGCTGTAAAGGGAAGGGGCTGAGGTTTGTGCGGGAGAGGATGAGGTGTTTGGGTCAGAGACACTATCAAGCCTGACCTTGAAATTATAGGACCATGAACGCTGGGTAAGAGAACGCCTGGAAGCTAATGGTGCGGGTACATGGGCGTGATGTGTGTGCTGTGTATATGTTCATAGTGCTGCTTAGGTGCCAAAGTTAGACAATAAAAGAATAAATTTGCTAGATACTTCCACCTTGAGTGTACATGTAATTCCTTGATATGTCTACTGAATGTGGAGGCAAGTGTTATCTCAATAAAACCATGGACACGTGAGATTACTACTGTGTCTATTCAGCCACCAAGTGTGTGCTTGTTGGGCAACTTCTTACAAAGGTCGGGACTATGCTGGATATAATGGAGAATACGTACACCAATCAAGTTTTGGTCTCAAAAAACCATCAGAATCAGATGGGGAGACAAAGTTGAAAACACAGGGAAAAACAAATTACGTAGAAAAGGTAAACAATGGCAAAACCATCGTAACTTCATCACCAATCTCTAGTAAGGAGGACGGCGTTCAGCACAAAGCAGCTGCCTATGCGTGCATGTTACATGAGTTATTTACGCTCTAGTGGTGTGCTGCATGGTCTCCTTTCCTTTCCCATTCACTCGCCACTCCATCCAAGCGGGAACCTTCTCAGGTCCAAAACAGACGGCTTTTCTATCTATCTTACCTGTCCTGCTAATTAGTACATCAAGTCACTGTTGTCTGCATCAGGACTAGGGTGACAGCTAACTGCTAGCTCTTCCTGTTTCTAATTTAGCACATCTGTCTACAGCAGCTGTGTGCAGTCCTGACATGTGGGATAATCAGGGCAGTCCCTGAGTTTAAAGGGGAGAGGAAGAGGAGTAGGAGTAAGGGAGAGGTAGCCAAGCTGCGCTCCGAATATAACCCTACCTCCTCCAAGGCCCAGGGCGATTTAGCCTTCCTGCTTCAACTTCACCTCACGTCCACTTCACGTTGGCTATATGTGCTCCATTTTTCTTTCTTTTTTTTTTTTAATTTTTTTTATTTTTTATTATTTATTTATTTATTTATTTTTTTGTTATAATAGTTTATTTTCAAATTGGTTTACATATAACACCCAGTGTTCATCCCAACATGTGCCCTTTTTAATGCCCATCACCCCCTCTCCCCCCTCCCTCATCCCCCTTACCCTCAGTTTTTTCTTAGTCTTTGAGAGTCTCTTATGTTTTATCTCCCTCCCTCTCTGTGTCTTTTTTTTCTTTCCCCTCTTCCCCTCCCCCTGGTTTTTGCTTAGTTTCACAAAGTCCACCTATTCGTGGAAACATATGGTATCTGTCTTTTTCTGACTGACTTATTTCACTTAACATAATACCCTCCAGTTCCATCCATGTTGCTACACATGGCCAGATTTCATTTTTTCTCATTGCCACGTAGTAGTCCATTGTATATAAGTACCATAACTTCTTTATCCATTCGTCAGTTGATATATGTGCTCCATTTTTCTGGCCTTCTGTTCTTTGACTCTTCCAAATGTTCCCAAGAAAAAGACTGTTGTCCCTATCTTCTGGGACACTTTGCCAAGATCTTTATGTGGCTGGTCCCTAGGGTTTTAGACATCTTCGGAGACGCCTGGTCTGCCTAACCGGTCTAAAGGGCGAATCCTATTCTCAAACGCACACACACATTGTATATGTTTCCTCATAGCATTTACTGACACTCTCTGAAATTGCCTTGGTCATCGTTCATTTGTGTTGTTGCTTTGACCCTTTTCATCTGTAGGACAGATGGCAGCAGTGACCGTTATGTCTTTGTCTACCATCATATTCCTAAGACCTGGCACAAGGAGGCTCTCAATACACAGTTTTGAAAGCATGTGTAACAGGGTATGGAGTGTAGATTTTTTTCAGTAGTATGCAACCCATTATCAGGGGAACGTCCTAAAGGGGGTGGATCTCAGACTGGGACCAGAAAAATGAGAACACTTGGATAAATGCAGCAGACACCGAAGCACATTTTAGGGTGAATGATCATGCCAACAAAGGCTTGGAGGTGGGAGTCATGACCCAATGGTACCAGGAAGAGTTCTGCATGAGCGGAGAGGACAGTATGCTCTGGAGATGGTCTCAGACCAGGTTTTCAGGGAAGGGGGAGCCAGCTAATGAAGGACCTGGAGAGACTTGCACAGGCCTAGACCCGAGCGGAAACTGAGGTCATGGAGGCTTTGAGGAAGAATGTACCATGAGGAAAGGTGAAAGAATGTGTAGTGATACGCATGATGAACTAAAGGGAGGAGGGCAGGAAGTCCTCTCCACCACTCGATCCCCGAGGCATACTGCATATGATTTTTTTATGCCACGTGTCAAGAGATATCGATCGTAATTATTTTTCTTTGCGTTAACCTCCTTTGTCTCCATCAGTAAGTCCTAAGCTTTGTAAAAGCAGAGTCCATGTGAATCCTCTATGTCCGGCATGGTATCCAGAGTCTAGGAAGTGCATTTCAACATGTGACTGAGCAAATGCCTAGATGATGGAGGACACTTGGCAGCACCTGGGAGCTGCTGCGGGACTGAAAGGTCCTGCATATGCCTCAGGCTACAGGTGTGGACAAAATGCACCAGCTTCAAAAACACTTTGGGAGAAATACTAACTGGATGTAGTGCTATATTAACGGCTGGAGATGAAGGACAAAGAAGACTCCAAGGGTTTCCAATCTGACTGTTTTTGGGATATGTTACTTCTACTGACCAAGGCAGGCGGATGGGAAAAGAAGGGGAAAGAATAAGAATGCAGATTTAGATATCATTCATAGGAGTTCACTGTGAAACATGCAAATGGAAACGTCCAATAGATAGGGATATGCTCTAGGATTTAACTGGATCACATACTTATATAGGACAAATCCTGGCCAATACCTCCTGGAATAATTGTCTTAAATCAAATCGACTGATTATAAAGGGAAACAAAGAGTAAGAAATCATTAGAAAAGATATTTTCTAAGGAACATTTGTTTGGGAGATAGAAAATTTGAATGGAAACCTCCGAGGCTTAGAACTGTAATGTACCTCTCACCGGATAGCTTACAACGAAGCGAACAAAACCATGTCTTTCAGGTTTGGCTTGGTTAGAGACTCAAAAAAAGGACGAAGTTTTAATCATAAATAAATCTCGATAACTTTTTGCCCATCTTAAAAATAAACACTTCTGGAGTGCCTGGGTGGCTCAGTTGGTTAAGCGCCCGACTTCGGCTCAGGTCATGATTTTGCGGTTCATGAGTTCAAGACCTGCGTTGGGCTCTGTGATGACAGCTCAGAGCCTGGAGCCTGCTTCAGATTCTGTGTCTCCCTCTCTCTCTCTGCCTCTCCCTCACTCACACTCTTTCTTTCTCTCCCCAAAATAAATAAACATTTAAAAAAATTATAATACTTCGGTGGTTCCATGGCACAACTCCTGACTTGTTGACTTTGTAAGAAATTTGTAAGATTTGATTTGTAAGAAATTTATTCGGAGGACACTTTCATTCCCCCAACTAATGATGCCATGGAGTCTATCATTAAAGGGTTGAAAAGCTCTCCAGGATCAAAACCCAGCACTTTATGATGGAATCTGAAACGGCATTGAAACAAACAGGCAAGTGTTGTTCACGGTCTCTGGGACAAATGGCTTTGCAGTTCCTAGTTCCCTGTTAACTGAGATAATCTGTTCAACTATAAAGATTCACACAACTCCTGGCTCCGTAGGAAGTGTGCTAAGTGTCATGTTCCCCATAAACTGTTCTTAGGGGTGTCATAAAATAACCCATTCTATTTCCACTCACCCTTCCACTAAAGACCACACGATTCTTACTTCTTATATAGTCCACCTGGATTTCGTATCAGTTACTTATCTCAGCTTCTAAGTACCAAATCCTACCGGCACTATCAATTCTGGAATTCTTTTGGAATCTGCGTTTTGACCGGGGCCTTAGTCCTCACCTGTCAAGCTAAGACATGAACTAAGAGGTGGGATTAAGAATTTTGGCTACAAACCAATACTGAGTGTCTCTGGAGCCTTGCTGGTCTAGATGGGTCACGTCAATCAGGGAGGACCCGAGCTGCACAGGAGAGTGTAGCGCAGTGGTTGTATGCACTGGCTGCGAGTCGTGCCCACCTGAGTCGATACTGGCTCTGGTGCTCGCTATCTGTGTCATCTTGGGCAAATCACTTAAGCATTTGTATCTTCAGTATCGTTATCTCCTCAATGGGATACTAAGAATACTTACCTTAGTGGGCTACCGTGAAGATTAAATGCAATGATGTAAGCAGAGCCCTTAGTTTAGTTCCTGACATAGAAAATGCCAGTAAGTAAGCGGCAGCTTCCAGGCTTTGTTGTTGTTGCTGTTTGTTCTGGGAATAAAGAAAAAGGCCCTTGTTCTCTTTTACCGTATTCAGATGACCTGATCAGGCTAGATTATGGACTGGAAGGAGCAACAGGAGGAAGCAGTATTTCTGTCCCGGGGAGAGTCTGGCTTCCCTGCATACAGGAGCGAATCAGGCTCCGGAAGACCCACAGGGCATTTCATGACAGAACAGTTCCCCGAACAGTAGCGGTATGCGAATGCCAATTTCCTCAGGACTGAATCATTACAAACCTGTCATCCTGTCTCTGAGTCTAGGTGGAAAATAAGAGTTCTGTATCTTACTCACTGAAGACGGCGTCTAGCTCCTGGGCTTCTCCTCGCCCATACTCAATACCATGTACTTAGCACTAAGTCCCATTTGCTTAGTACCAACCCTACACCGATGCATTGGCTCCGTCCTCACCTGATGGGCTTGCTGTAAGAGCTCCATTCGCTCCTGAAGAATCTGACAGTCATACTCTCTGCTCTTCCTCAGCATCTGCCGCCGTAACTTTTCTACCGCTGTTCTCAGCTCTTCTTGCTGCTTTTCACTTAATAATTCGCCAAACTTGATAACGGTCTCTTGCTGCAGAGCATTGTACAAAGTAGCTTCTAGTTCCTGGATTCTCTGGCAAACAGAATGAGGAAAGGCTAACTTTGGAACTTAGCATTTCTGTCTGGTGTGTGAATGGAGACGCTCGCATGTGGGGGAGACGGGAGGTGTGTATTACTGTGGTCGTGCAGGATCATAGCACTAAAATCAATTTCAAAGCTTATCCAGCCAAACTACCATTCTGATAACCCCCTTTGTAAGACTCCGTAGGAGTCATCCAGCTAACAATACATGAACTTCTCTGACAATGGGGAATCTGTTCCTTTTCTTGGGATCCTGTCCATTTCACACACCTTTCATTTTTAGGAAGTCCTTACTTTGTTATAAAAATTGTATATTCTTCTATTCTCAAATGTAGCTGAGAATAGATTTGTGCTCTCTTCCATCTGACAACCCCTCAGATACGTAGACATCTATCATGGTGGCTGCACTTTTAGAAAGAAGCATTGAAAAGTGGTCTAAGTTGGAATACTCGAAATTGGAGACCTATTTCATGCACAAAATGCCACCTCTCTTCCACATGACACACATATGAACTTGAAGATGGCTTTACAGTCTCCCCACCCTAACATACGAATTGGAAGACATGATCTAAAAATGAACTGGAGTCTTTGGAATTGGTCTGTTTTTTAATACTCTGAGACTTACAGTTGCTTTAGATATAAAATGCCTCCTCAAGTTTTCTCTGTTTTCGATGAAGGGTCTACTGCTCCTTATATCCCAGTTTTGTTTTTTTTAAAAAACATGCTTCAGATATAGTCACCAAAATCTACAATCATACCTCCTGTGACTTTGACAGAGGTGAATGGGCATGCCTTGGTATGGAGTGTTCTCCTAGCTCTTGTACTGGACTAAAGAGATCTCACCTTTTTAACATGAAATGTGGTTGTCTGACTGGGTACTCGGTCATGGGATACATGAACACACAGCTGAACCTGACCGTGTACTGGTGGAGGAGGCAAGGATAAAAGGGTAGGAAGGGAGGGGAGAAAGTGCTTCCTTCTTTATTCTCTGGTGACCAACTCTCATCTTTCTCCTTGCCCCATCGAGCAGTGCTCAGAATCTCTTATTCATTTTGGAGAAGAATACTAATTCATCTCTGTTACAAGCAGGGGCTAAGTGCTTCACTCTTATCCCCAAAGTGGCTCAGGCTGCTTCCAGGAAAGCATTATAAAAACCTCTACTAACAACTCCTTGTAATGTTCCCCATTTAAATTTGGTCTTTTTCTCTGGAGTCATTACTGTGACTTAATGGTTGGGGGCAGGGGGCAATATACGGAGAGAAGAAATGCAAGCTGTTGTCCCATATTAGGAATTATACGTTATGAATCTGGTAGGGGGAATAAATCAAATGTGCTCCTCAGTCCACCTAGTCTTCTGTGGGAGAGAAAAAGGCACAGCCCATTTCCTGAACAGCCTCACGTACTGTGGGTGGACTGTGGTAGTGCAGGCTACAGGGTCTGGAGTTAGAACTGAGCACGGCCTGCTTGCTCTCTCGAGTAAAGTTCTTTCACTCTCCAAGCCTTCATTTCCTCATATGTAATACAGGAATAACCATATTACCTGTACCCCACAGGGTTGTTGTGAGAAATATGTAAAGGAAAAATATACACAACAGACATTAAATGGTCTAGTATTCTCTCACTATGTAAAGCTCCCAAACAATTAGATTTGATTTAATAAATTTTCTCTTTCATCTACAGTACCATCCAACTTGTCTCTCATTAAAGTATTTTATAACGGACACTTAATTTTTTATATGAAGCATAATTAAGTATGCATTAAATATTATAAGAGTAATATAACAGGAAGGAGGTAGGGATATATTTGTTCGAAAACCAGAACTGGAAACCACTGAAGAAGTGAGCTTGCATGCTGTGGTCTAGTCTATTCAAGAACATGGCATGACAAGTGAGCCAGGATGCTTCACTTCACAGCACAGGACTGTGAACCCTGGGGGTCCGGAGTGCTTGCTGTACCTACCATATATGCTTGGTCGAGAGCTTGTTTTCTGTAGTCGAGTTCTTCCTCCAGATAGCCTTTTATTTTGCAGAACTGTTCCTATAAAAAGGGGCCACAATGACAAACAGAAAAGAGTCAGCTTAGTTGACCAGAAAGCGATACATAAATGGAATTGATGAATGTTTTCTCTAATTCCCCCACAAGACCAGTCACTAGCATTTATAGGGGCATAGATTCTGTCTGTTAGGGAAATAGTTCGACTTTCATAGTCTCACGCGGAGAGCGTGAAAATCAATGGAAATAAGTATAAAAGACGTAACGAACAATCCACCACATGGAATGCTTTCAATGATTTTTATGCCAGTCCAAGAGCACGTGGTTAAGAACAGTTACTAATAGTATATCTGTGCACATTTTTGTAAGAATGTTTTGAAATGTAATATGCACAGTTGTATAACAAAAAATTATTCAAAATTATCTGTATACTGTTAGCAAACACAAAGATGGATAAGGATGTAGGCAACGGCGGCTATTGCATCCACAATGTCGCTTCATGAATGAGCTTCTGCTCCTGCCACAAAACCAGCACGAGCTGGGACTGAAATCTGAAGTTCCCTTGCTTGTCCACAGTGTCTGCATGCCTGCGCTCACATTGCAAGCATCTTTCCATCAGCATTTAAAAATATACCTTTGTGGGGCACCTGGGTGGCTCAGTCGGATTAAGTGTCTGACTTTGGATCAAGGTTCATGAGTTCGAGCTCCACGTCAGGGTCTGTGCTGACAGCCTGGAGCCTGCTTCGGATTCTGTGTCTCCCTCCCCCCCAGATGTGCTCTCACTGTCTCTCTCAAAAATAAGTAAACATTAAAAAATATATATATATCTCATGGGGCACCCGGGTGGCTCAGTCACTTGAGCATCCGACTTCTGCTCAGCTCAAGATCTTGGTGTTCGTGAGTTCGACCCCCACATCAGGCTTGCTGCCGTCAGCCTGTCAGCGTGAAGCCTGTTTCGGATCCTCTGTCTCTCTCTCTCTGCCCCTCTCTCACTTAGGCTCTCTCTCAAAAAACAAAAAGAAAAAAAAATAAAATGTTAAAAAAAATATGTATATATATATCTTTCTGTGAAACACAACCAAGTACACTCAGTTATTTCTTTGTCTGCTTAACTGAAGGACAAGGACCTCTTCCGACGCTGGAGGAAACCTGACGGGATCTATTTGTGAGAGACTGTCTGCATGCGGGAATTGTGTGGTGACTCTCCTGATTATGTCTGAGGTATAGTGCCCACAACAGTGCCTGGTACAGGCTGATTGTGTAATTATTATTTGTACATTTGAAGAATTTTCAAGGGTTTTTAAAAAAGACAAACAGTGCTTGTTTCATGTTTTGACTTTAGGGTCTAACCTTTTAGAGTATAGGGTCTAACCCTGTAGAGTAAAATATAAACTCTGTGTAAATTATAAGCAAAACGATGTGTATGCTGTCACATACTATATAAATGCAAGTTGTTCTTTTTTTATAATGTTTATTTATGTATTTAGGGGAAGGGGCAGAGAGAGAGGGAGAGAGAGAGAGAGAGAATCCCAAGCAGCCTCCACACTGTCAGAGCAGAGCCCAATGCAGGGCTCGATCTCATAAACTGTGAGATCATGACCTGAGCTGAAATCAAGAGTCAAACGCTTAACCGACTGAGCTGCCCAGGTGCCTCCAAGTTATTCTTGTTACAAGATTCCCTACCTTGATAGGAATCACCACCTGTTTTTATAGTCATAACATTAATGACGGTATAGTTATAAAATTCTATGGATTCCTGTAAGTTATAACGAATAATTCCTGTGCTTAGGGATTTAAAAAAATATTTAATTACGGTAAGATACACAAAGTTACTCCTAACCATTTTAAGTGCACAGTTCAGGAGTGTTAAGTATATTTACAAGGGTAAGCAGCCAATCTCCAGAATGCTTTTCATTTTGCAAAACTGAGACCATATCCAGTAAGTGACAACTCTTCACCTTTCCTTCCTCTTTGCTCCTGACGGCCATCGTTCCTACTTTCTATTAGTCTGACTACTCTAGATACTTACAAAAGTGGAATCATACTGATCTGTCTTTTTTCCATTGGCTTATTTCACTTAGCATAATATCTTCAAGGTTCATTGATGTTATATCATATGTTAGAATTTTCTTCCTTTTTAAAGCTTTAATAATATTCGTTGTATGTACAGACCACGGTTTGCTATCCATTCACCCAGCGATAGACACTTGGGTTGCTTCCACATTTGAGCTATTGTGAATAATGCTGCTGTGAGCATGGGTGTACAAATATTTCTTTGAACACCTACGTTCAATTATTTTGGGCATATGCCCCAAAGTGGTATTACTGGATTATATGATAATTCTGAGGTTTTTGAGCAACCACTATATTGAGCAACGGTTGAGTACCAACCATACTATTTTCATTAGCAGCTACACATCATTTTATGTTCCTACCAACACTGCACGGGTTCCGATTTCTCCACGTTCCCACCAACACTTGTTATTTTCTATTTTGTTTTGTTTTTTGACAGTGGCCATCCGAATGGGCATGAGGTGGCTTGGAGATTTTTAAAATCAGAGTTATATTCATCATCTCTGTAATTTTTACTTTATATATGGTGAAAAAATTACCCAGCCTAAGAAATAAAACACCCCATGGAATTTTCTTCGGCATGGGTTTTGGAAATGTTATAAAAATACATGTTTTTGAAGACTATAACTTGAAATTGTGGGATAGTTTCAGGAATTTCGTTCCCCAGTCTGTACACCAAATAATGGGAAGCTGGCAAACTTCCATCGGTGCCAGTGAAACGGGTAGAAAATAGTTGTTTTCCACTTGCCTTGTCCTTTTTTCTTCATTTTTCAAAAAATATTCTTTTTTTTTTTTTTTTGAGAGAGAGGGTGCAAGTGAGAGAGGGGCAGAGAGAGAGAGAGAGAATCCCACGAGGGGCAGAGAGAGAGAGAAGCAGGGCTCACCCTAAGTGCAGCTCAGGCTCACCTGATGTGGGGCTCTAACTCATGAACTGTGAGATCATGACCTGAGCTCAAGTCAGATGCTTAAGAACTGGGCCACCCAGATGCCCTATTTTTCCTCACTTTTATGAAGCCTCATCTTTGTACTCACCATGTCACTTTCCAATTCCATCATTTTCTGGTGCAGGGCAGCCTCCGCTCCTTCGATTTGCTGGATCCACTAAGGAGTAAAGAAGACAAAAATGTCTGACATGATTGCTTGACATGGTGTACACGGTGAAGTCCACTAAGTTGCTCTGTCTCTTCCTCTTTTATCAGGAAGCAGACAGAGAACTGAAGTGAAAACTTGGTGCATTTTATCTCTTAGTTCAGGAAATAGAGTTATTCATTCCTTCATTCACTCAACAAATGCATTCATTGATGTCTACCAAGTGCCAGGCACTGCACTAGGTACTAGCGCTTTGATGGTGAATAAGACCAACATGTTTTTTGCCCTCATTAGAGAACATCATAGGAGGCTTTCTTGGAAGAGACAATTGCACTGGAGTCTGACGACTTTGAGTCAGAGATGATTAGGCAAAAATGACAGGAAAGTTTAAGCAGAAGAGATACCCAATTCTCCACGGTTGGGGGAATCATAATGAAAGTAAGAAAGCTGGGTGAGACTGGAGAATTGGCCATTTTTCAGTGTATGAAACTGATGACAGCTAAGTATTGAACAATCATTTTTGTTTAGCGGAAGTATTTTAAATCACATTAAAAAACTTACTTTTCCTAACACTTAGCATATATCATCCTATTATATGGCACTGATGTTAACATTGATCAACACCCTGGGTAAAATTAGATTTTGAGTAAGATTGTGAATGAGATTGAATAATGTTGGGAGCCATTTTGGGCTCGCAGGTTGAAACCCCTCTCGGTGTGGAAAAGGTTGAAGCAAAGCTTCCGCCAGCCAAACTGGCGCCTAATCTTACCTCCTTCTAATCTTTCAGGCCTGGATTTCTTGAACTTCTCTCGTTGGCCTAAGGGACATAATGCTCTTTGGTTTTATGGCATATGGAAAAGGGGACCTGGTCTTGATGGATAAAATCTGAATGAGAGTAACCTGGTCAGAAGTAACCTCAAAGTTGCCTCTTGGGGATAGGTTACACAAATTGATCATATAGAATAGCACTTATGAGTTGGCTAGAAATTAGCAGACGTTAGGCCCCAAGACTCCTTGAACCAAACTAGATTTTCCCTGCAGGTATCGCATTGTGTTAATCATCCCCTCAGCCCCACCATAAAACCTCAAGGCACATCTCTGTAAAGCTTCTCTCAGTATTTGATTAACAGACTGATAGGAGAGACTGAAAAGAGACTTAGGACCTTCCCCAGAGGTTAGCCTAGCCCAAAAGTTAGAAGCACTGTTTACAGATAAGGTGCAAACAATAGCCAACCTTCCTGAGGTTAACGTTTCACAAATCCTTTTGCTATTCCCATCCCCACGCTCCTTTATAATAAAAAGGCAACAAAATACTTTTACAGAAACTGCTGTTTGTATAAAGAACGGATAAACATGAGCCCTTACGATATAAGCTCACCCACTCATAAAGGAAAAGAACTTAGACAAGTATTAGAGATCATGTCTCTACCTCCCCCATTATGGTTAAAGATTATGGATAGAATGTCTCTTAATCTATCTATAGATAATTAACACAGGCAGGCCTAGGTAGCTTCCTGTTCTCTCCCCTACCCTAAATTTATATGTTACCAACATACAGGATTAAGGAAGTTCCCGCCTTGCTGGTAAAAACGATTATTGTTAAAGAGATCAAACTATGGAATGTCACTCATTGCTGTAATGTAACTCACTACCTTTTAAATAAAGACACTGAGACCAGCAGGGCAGAGACGCCAGAACTGCGGAGGCGCCAGAATGGCGGAGATGCCAGAATTGCCAGGGCTGCCTGCTTGGTCATCAGACTCCATCTGTCTCATGGCTCTCTCACTTCATTTCACCTGACTGTCTGTCCTTCGTGGACCCCTAGATTCACCGGAACAAGGACCCCGGCAGAATAAGATTTGAATAATATTTTGAGTAATAAGCTTACCACATAATGGTTTAATAGAACAAATTATTATAATGGGTCTCTCCCAAGTTAAACATCAGCTTATCTTATAGGGAGGCAACTGGGCATAATAATTGTGGGGGTCCTAGAGGCAGACTACCCTGGGTCTAAGCCAAATCCTACCTTTTCATGGCTGTCTGGCCTCGAAAGGTTAACTGATTTCTCTAAGCTTTAACCTTCTTTTCTGTGAAACAGGGTTAATAATTTAAAGATTACAGAATGTAATTAATGCAAGGCAAGGCACTATGCACACTGTATTGCATGTACTGGGTACGCAATTAATCTAGTTTTTGGTTAACATTCATTCATTCATTTTAGAGAGAGAGAGAAAAAGCAGGTGAGCAGGGGAGAGGGGCAGAGGGAGAGAGAGAATCTTAAGTAGGCTCTGTCCTCAGCAGAGAACCCATTTGTGGCTTGATCCCAGGACCCTGGGATCATGACCTGAGCTGAAATTGAGTCATGTGCTCGACCAACTGAGTCATCCAGATGCCCCAACATATATTTTTGTACATCTACATTGTTAGAAATTTACCTCACTACTAACGATTTCATTTCAGTTTATCCGTGATAAATTATGTGGTACACTGAGCATTTTTTTTTTGAGAGAGAAAGAAACAGAGCGTGAGCAGGGGAGGGACAGAGAGAGAGGGAGACATGGAATCCAAAGCAGGCTCTAGAACAGAGCCCGACGCAGGGCTCAAACTCACAAACCGGGAGATCATGACCTGAGCCGAAGTCGGATGCTTAACGGACTGAGCTACTCAGGTGTCCCGAGCATTTTTCCTACATACTAAAGCCTTGAAATTCACATGGAACACCATGTCCAACAGCCTCTTAGCTATAAGAAATGTGGGGAAAGAAAAAATGAACAGAGAGACTGGAGGACCTACTCTCTCAGTTCTTATATGCACACATGGCTTTGCCTTGAAGCAAATTTCCATCAAAAATCAGATAAAGAGTCTCAATGTAATTGCAGACCATCAAGCTTTATTAAAATGCTTCCTTTTACTTGCTGCCCATTTAGCATTGAGAAAACCCTGTTTTTAAGAGTATATTAAATTAAAGCAGTTCAGTCATGGGCTTCAGACACAGATTTGTGTGTTGACTTATAGTCCTTGTTACTTGTGTAACTTGACACAGGACAAGCCCACACTGCAGCTTCCTCCTGTGTAGAATGAAAACAGCGGATAACTACAGGAAGGTTGGGAGAACAATGACATTTGTGCAGTACCTGCCCCATAACACGTTCTCACTTAAGGTTAATGTTCTTACTCTTATTAACATGAAGTCACAGTAGGATTTCCTTGTTGGAAATTTGTCTACATTCAATCTCTGGTTACCAATTATACTCTTAGACTGCAGAATGCTATCCAAAGTTGTGGCATCCAAAAACTCAAGGCTGACATTTAGAATTACTTGGAGATAGAAATGTTCATGTGTAAAACCCAGACAGGAAGCAACTCTAACTTGTGAATTCTAAAGATCTGCACAAAAGGGAATTGCGCAGACTGTGAGCACTCTAAGGACAGGCTTGTGTCTTGTGCATCTGGTTCTTCACTTATCCCTTCAGTGCTAAGCACACTGTCATCACTCTATAAATGTTCAACTGAACCCCTCATACCGGTCTTGCGAAGGAGGTAAGTGGAGGCAAGAACTAATTCGCCAAAGCACTAATAGATCAGCTCCTACGGGCTCTGTAGAGGGCACTTCCTGCTATCAACGGAATGCGTGAGGGGAATTTTGGTGCGGTGGTTAAGATGATCATGGACTCTGGGAACAGACTGCTTGAGTGTGACTCTGGACCCCATTATTTGCTAGCTGTGTGACTTGGGCAGTTACTTGCCTTCTCTGTGCTTCAGGTTCCTCATCTAAAACAGCAGCATCAACACACATGTCAAGTACAAAGAAAGCACTACGCAAGCATTAATTATGGCTAAGTTCAAGTTGCATCACATGCACACAGGGGAGGGAATGGAAGATTTTCTTCCACCCATCTAAGTAAATGTGAGGCACACAGACTCATTTTTCCTTTTCTTTTTCCTACTCCTATTTTCTTTCTTTTTTTAATGTTTATTTATTTTTGAGAGAGAGAAAGAGAGAGAGCAAGCGTGCATGCGAGCATGAGTGAGAGAGGAGCAGAGAGACAGGGAGACACAGAACTGAAGCAGGCTCCAGGCTCTGAGCTGTCAGCATAGAGCCCGATGAAGGAACTAAAACTCAAGGACCTCGAGATCCTGACCTGAGCCAAAGCTGGATGCGTAACCAAGTGAGCCACCCAGGCGCCCCAGCCACTCCTATTTTCTTTTCCATTTCCTTAATCTTTCCTTCACATTCTCAGTCCTTGCCTTTTACAGCAATTGGCCCAAGTTTTCTGATATCCCTAAACTCAGGTAACTTTTCTTTCAATAAAGCATTGTAGCCCTTTATGAGTCCAACTGAATGAGACACTGTGGCTATCACTGTCAAATAAAAGTAGCAGATATGGGAGTGCAAACTGTGTTTTCTTCAACTGCATGTCATTGGAACACTGTCCTGTGCACATTCAGAAAGTCACTGATTCACTCCTTCAGTAAATACTTGCTGATGACCTGTTAGATGCGCTGAACTGTTGAGAAGAGCTAGGGAAACAAAGTGGAATAAACAGATACCACAGCTGCCCTCATGGAGCTTAAAATCTACTGGCAGGTGGTTGTGGGGCATAAAACAACAACAAAGAACAAACAGCCACATTAGAGCTGCTAAAAGTCATAGTAGTGGACACACAGGCCACTGTGGAAATACAGAGAAAAATACCTAACGGGGCTTGGGTGAATAAGAAGGCCTCCCCATGTATGGGGATGTCTGATAGTTAAGATTGAGCCAGACTAAGGTAGAAAAGGAAGAAGGAAACAACTTCCAGGCAAAAAGAACAGCGTAAAGGACCAAGGGATGGAAATAGTGATAGAGATGGAGAAAGAGAGAGAGAGAAACAGAGACAGAGAAGACAGGGACACCAAAAGGATTTGTATATGGCTGGCCCTCAGTGAGGGACCAACAAAACAAGTGGGATCCTAGAGAAGCAGGCAAGGGCCAGACCTAGGGGCCCTCTTGGCAGGTTCTGCATTCTGGACCTTATGTTAGGGACAACGTGAGGTTATTAACATGTTGCAGAGAGTGACAGCGATGGGCCTATAATTAAATTGTAAGGGAAGTAAGTTTTTTAAAAAGCAAATCCCTGATATCATTTCACATGTACGTACCTCAATATGTATCCCTAGAAGATAGTAAGGCCTTTTTAAAAAAATCCATAACCAAAAGGCCATTTTTACATGTAGCGAAATTAACACTAATTCCTTTTGTTATCTGATACCTTGTCCACAGTAAAATTTCCCCAGCTGTCAGTAAAATGTCCTTTTTTCCACATTTGGTTTCCTTGAGTCAGGATCCAAAAAAAGGATCATTTTAATAATTTTTAAGTAAACTTTATTTTATAGCAGTCCTTTCCTCTTACTACCTTTTTTCCTTTGTGTCTCTGTATCGTTTGAATAACTCCACTAGGTCATTTGGCCTGTAGGATTCCCTCATTTCAGACTGGACAAAGTGCATCACTTGCTTACTCACAGTTTCATTAATCTATATGACACTATGTATTTAGAAATTAAGAAAACATCTCAAGGAATTTCCACAGTTGCCATTTTCTCCCACCATGTACACAAGACTCTCAAGTATGTGCAGATTCTCAAGGCACCCTGAACACAGCCACCTCGCAGGCTTTCTCCACTTGGCTCTCTTCCTGCCGTTTACCAGGTTTAGACACAAGGGGGCCAGAGCACACTCAGTGTTGCTCTGACGACAGTCCCCAGGTTGGACTTTCTGAATCAGAAGCAGTGAGCCACCGCCAGGTTACAGAATCATCGGGGAACAACTGCTATGTGCACACTCAGGGAAAAGCCCATAAAAAGAGCCAGGCTCTCTAGTTAACCATCTCTAAACAAAAACCTTCTTTATTGGTTTCCCGACTTGGGAGGGATTGCGTGGATAATGTAAACCAGAAAGTTTTCCATTTTTTAAGAATTACATTTTTTTTAAGAGACTATAAAAGCAAGAATTATCCACCCATCCCAAATCAGTGTGTAGACTTTTCTTTTGTGTGTTCTCATTCTATTGGGGTTGTATCACCCTGAAAAAAAGACATTTATTAGGTATTCAATAACACAAAGTCATGTGCAAAGAGAATGTCCTCCAACCCTACCCTGCTCCTTAAAGGTTAAGCCAGACACTGAGATGATTTGAATGTTAGTACGATGTATTACCTTTTCTGCCAGGGACAGCACAGTGCTGGCCTGAATTATGGCCACTTGTTCTTCATTTCTTAAATTCTGCAAAAAAAAAAAAAAAGAAAAGAAAAGAAAAGAAAAGAAAGAGAGAGAGAAAGAAAAATAAGCCAAAGACACAATATTTACACTATCAGAAAATCCCGCCTAACTGCCTGTTATAGATACTACTGCCTACGCATGCATGAAGGGTAACAACTGTTCCATTTCACTTAGTAACAATTCTTAACAAAATGCTCATTCAAAATGTGTAAAAAGTACGTTAAATGTGATTTTTTTTATATCTCTAAAATGGACTTGATTTTCCATTTCACTGTAAGCATACTTAGTTAATAGTTATGTTATGAGAAAAGCAGAAACCGAAATGAAGTAACAAGCCATTTTTTTCATTGTCGTTTGATGTGATTTAATTGATTCTGTTCCCTCCTTTGATAACTTTTCAAGGCAAAAAAATGGTGTGACTCTTTCAACCTACATGCGTCATTCATCTAGTCTCAATGAATGGTCCTCCCGCTGAATTAATATGCCCTGACCCGCCTGGAAGGTGTTTTTAGAAAGGAAAGAGATTATAGTTTCCTGGTTCCTTTTTATGGGGCTGCCACCAACCCTACTATTTAGCCGCATTTGCAACTGCATGACTGATTAATTTCACGCTAGATGGCTCCAAGCAACAGCGAGAAGGTAATTAGCTTTAATCACTGCAGATGTGGTCGGCATTCAAACCTGAAACCAGCCCACCAAAAGCACTTTACCGTTGCTGCCACTACCTTCCAGAGATCCTTAGAACCCCTCAACTAACTTGTTTGATGAAGGATGACTGATTCTCTTCCATGAGCCACATCCTTATGAGAACATGGCATCTCGCCTGCTGTTATTTTACATATGATGCATGGCAAGTATTTCTTGCTTCTCTTTGGGCAAATTCCTATCTTTCCTGCCCTTCATCAATTCATTACTTACCCCATTATCACCCAAGATATCAAGCTGCTTTATGAGATCAGGGATGTTCACATCCTGCAATATCAAAGAGATACATTCAAGTTAAAGACACAAATGCGGCTTACCATCCTATCGGTGCCTGAGCCTTAAGTGTGAGAAGGCATTTTAAGACCTGTACTTCCTTGGGTTGTTTTCAGTCAGGCACGTGTGGCTTTATTTTTCCACGCTGCTTCTTACAAGTTGCATGAACCTGGGAAAACTACTTAACAGTTCATTCTCAAATTCACGAGTTGCAAAGTATCTCCATAGGCTGATCTTGAGGATAAGAGATTCTATATGAAAGAGTCTAGGTTATCGTAAGGACTTGGAATTCTTTCATTATTTTTTTCCTCATAATTCCCATTTTTTTCATTCGTGATCAATTTTAGGTATAAAGAAAAGTAACAGGTAATAAATACAATCAACCAATTTCATTTTAATTAATGTAATTCTGACCTGGTTGAGATTTTTGACTGCCACATAGACAAAAATATAGCACATTCTATCTTTTAGCATTAATTTCATGCTATGGAAAACAGCGAATTTTAACTGTATTTCTTGAGTCTGAAGTACCTGAACTCCATTTGAAAAAATTCCCTTGCATACAAATTACATCCATTGGATTAGCTTGTTTGTGACTTATCTAAGAAAAAAGCATCTAAGGAAAAGACAAAGTAAAGTGATTTTCACTTAATGAGAGCTGAATAAAAATAAAAAAACAACAAACTACTCTCGTTTACAAATTTGTGTGCAGCCCAGGAAGGCCAGAAATTTAAACAGGATGAAAGAGGTTTAGGATGGAAGACAAGGAAGTACAATTTTACTGCCTAATTTCCCTCCCACTTTTTGCTCCGTTACTACCACTTTCCCTCTTACTCACGCTCAGACAGCAGTGTGTCCTTTCCCTTCCACCAGGAAGGGAGAGGTCTAGCTCAGTTTCATAGGTAAAGAGAAGGCAATGAAAGCAGGTATTGTCTGGCAGCTCAGAGTGGGAGCAGGAAGGGCCATGCATAAGGTCAAGGAGAGACCAGGAATAGCGCGGAGGCTTCCCAGCTTTCCCTCTGGGATAGGTATTCACCATGTGATTTCGTTACATTGAAGGACAATATATTTTCCAGGAGATGGAGCCACCTCCATTCACCCTTAGTGTTTAAATTGTATTCCAATGTCCCTAAAGATAGAATTACATTTTATCTAAATGGACAATATGTTATAAATCATAAATCCTTCCAGAAGACAAATCTTCCCTAAATTAAACATATCAAAAGAGAGGGTGGACCAGATGATTTCAAGATCCCTTCAAACACCAAATTCCAAGATTCTAAATCCCATGGCACTTAGAAGAGCACAACAAATGGACTCGAAAAATAATTTTTTATCTGGTATCCTTGAAATGTGTTTCTCAAAGTATGGAATTTATTTAGTATCTCCCCTAGACAATGAGTAATTATCTTAATATTTGAATTTGCATCACTCGTATGCTATTGTGTTCTAAGGAATCACGATTTCCTGTGTTCTCTATTAACCATTCATACATCTGTCACACATCTTTTTAATAAATAAAAAAAGTTTATTTTAAGCAAGCTCCGCACTCCAAGTGGGGCTCAAACTCACGACCCCAAAGATCAAGAGGCTATCAAAATACCATGCTATCAAGCATGGTAGCATGCTCTACCAACTGAGCCGGCCGGGCACCCCTAGATGCAACTATTTTCAACTTCTACATAGTTTGTACCAAAATGACAACCAGTGACTGAAAAACAAAAATAATGAACCTCCCCTTTTCCAGTTCCCAGTTTTTTCCACTTTCTACAAACATAAAAAATTGAGTATCTGCCTACCTTGACACCTTCTTTCATACAGTAGATCTGTAGAGCACTCACACCATCTGAGAATGGGTGAATTTGTAGATTAAATGGAGGGGATCGTCTCTCTCTTTCCTTGAAATACAGTGAAGAATATATGGGAATTAAAAAAAAAAAGCAACAACTGATCAAACACTAAACCAGTTGTCTCTGTTCTCTTTTTATACCGTTTCAGCACTTTATCAATGTCATTGTGCAAAAAAAAAAAAAAAATTTGAACTCGAGATGTTCATGCTCAAATTCAATGGAAAAGAATAAATAAATCAACTAAGAGGTATGGTAGAAAAATTATAGATGGTGTCATTCAGACTTGCAAATTTTTTGATCAGAGAAATGTAGGAAGTGAAGTTCCAATTTAAACTGCATGAATATTTAGACCTTTCCGGTGTCACAGAGAATGGTCTTGACCATGAAGTTTTATGGCAGCTAACAGCCTTTTCCGTATTCAATCTACTCAAGCTTTATGATGAAGATATGTGGGCTACCAAAGAGGACTTAGCTCTTCTTCACGGAGGAACCCCAACTGCTAACTCTATCCGAATGTAATTTGAAAAACAAAACCTCAAAAGGAAACTTCTGGCAAAATAACAGAGCTATCAAATGGGACATTTTCTTATCTTTTACATATCAACATACGTTCAACTAGACCCTACGCCAGATTCTTTTTTAAAAAAATATTTATATATTTAAGTAATCTCTACCCCCAGTGTGGGGCTAGAACTCATGACCTCGAGATTAAGAGTCACAGGCTCTTCTGACGCAGCCAGCCAGGCTGCCAAAAGAAGTCAGGTTTTTTTTTTTTTTCTTTTTATGATTATTTTTTTAAGTAATGTCTACATCCAACACGGGGCTTGAACTCATGCCCCGAGATCAAGAGTCGCATGCTCTACTGACTGAGTTAGCCAGGCGCCCCATGAGGCCAGATTCTGTGTGACACAATCAAAATCTGATTTGATTGATATGTTTTACTTAAAAAAATTTAAAAAAAGATTGAAATTTGGTCAGGTTAACCAAGGTATTTCCTTAAACAAGCTACCTTGCTTCGTTGCCTTTTTCATAAGTGCATCATAGATTAAAAAGTTTACTCACAAATTCAAGTATCTAAAACAAAATGTTTTCATCTATAGCACAAACTGAAATATAATTCTTAAGGTAACGTTTTTATGAGTCAAAATTCAATGAAGGATGGAAATGATTATTAAAAAGCAATGAAATATTGATGAGTTTGAAATCCATTATTTAAATTCTTTAAAAATTATTCATCAGTCTCGTTCTTAAAGGCAACAGTGCTGAAAAGTACGGTCTCCGAGCCGACAATTCAGACTTGTGTCCATGCTTCACCACTTACGGTCACAGGTCTGGGGCAAGGTGTTTAACCTCGGTTGCCTCATCTGTAAAATCCTGATTATGGTCATTGTGGTCCAAGGAGAGTACGCATCGGAAGTGCTTAATTCAGCACCTCACACATAGGATGTGTTCGGTGCCTGTTAATTGTTGTGATTATTACTATTATCGTTAATATCATCATTGCCTTACTTCTAGCTCTAGGTTTCGAAACTCCAGCAGCTCATTCTGGTCTCGGGCATCCTGTAGTTCTTGTTGTAACCGGTGATTTTCTGCCTCCTGTTTTTCTATCTAATAAAGTAAATCCTCAAGTTAGGTGAACATTGCAAACACCGTCTACAACTTAGCAAAGCAAGCATGAAGAGCACTCGTTTACTTGGTGAATACACATCTAGACCATAAAAAAAAAAAAAAAATCCCAAGGAGATGTGAGCAAAAGAAGTCTTTGGCTTCCCTTCTAGTTATGCTTTGGTCGAATTTTTTTGTGTCATATAGGAAAATGCAACAAGATGACCCCTGTTCATTGACATAACGTCTGGGGACCCTTTGAGTAGTGAATCTGAGAATACTCATTAGCTCCTTGCTGTGGGTCAGGGACAGTGTCCTAGGACTAAATTTAATGGTGTAAATAATGGACAGTGACATCTCTTATTTCTGGAGTCACAAATGGTTGGAGAAATTTTACCTAAATACCTCTGATCATATACAAAACTTCGTGGAGCTGCAGTTACCCATAAAACAAAGCCAAACTCATTAATATGGAATTCAAACATGTAACTTTCCAGGCTTAAATATTCTCACTGTCATCTCTAGACACACACACACACTCACATGTGATCACACACATTAGAATCTAGAAACCCGTATCTACCCTATGGACTGATTATGTCAGGAGCCGTATCTCTGCTCATCTCTCTGCCTAAAAAGGCGCTCCCCCACTTCCTTTTCTATGTGAGGAAATCCTATTCTTCCTTGAACATGGAACTCTGATATCCCCCGCCAGAAGAGGCTTCTTTTGTTTACCCATTTGGAAGTGACACCTTCCCCTCTGTTTTCCTATACGACTTTTCCTATAACTTGCTGAAGCATGGAATTAAGTTGTGTAAAATATGCCTCGCCCTCTAAGACAGGCCCATGTCTATAAGGGATTAGAAAATTTTCATGAACTGTAATAGGTTCAGGGCTGCCTTTGATACAAGCTGTGTGGGTGGGCCCTTAGGCACAGTAACTATTTAAAACCCAGAGGCTTTTTATCATAGGATGACTCTTACTTCCTCAAGTATACGCATTTGAAATAGGATGTTTAGTTTTACTATCATTTTGGTTTTCTTTTACTTTTAGAAGCTTGAGCCCCTCAAAATCTCCTCGTAGCCCAAAGAAATCAAGACCAAATGAAATCAGACAGAAGACACCATGAGAATTATCTTTTAGGTGATAAAGAAATATAATAACACTTCTTACTGGGCATGTCTGAGACTACTAAAAGTCTCTTTTTCTCATAGCCTGATGACATTGAAAAATTAAAGGAAAATAAAAATGGGGAAACAGAGAGTTATTAGTAACATTAATTAATGCAGTCAAGTTTTTTCTTACACTTAGATTTAGATTTACATTCAGATTTTTGTGGTCGAGCAAACTTCCAAAGGTTATTAGAAGTTGACTTAGATCACAAAAAGAGATTCTACTACCTAGAATCTTGAATTTGGATCAGAGATGGGAGATTTGGGGAGATGTTTGGTTCTGGTGGTTAGCACTAGCAATTAGGTCAGTGGCTCATGGGCTGCAATTCAGAGACCAGGGCCAATGTATTATGAAGTTTCTTTATAGGGACCCCTCACCTCTCTGAGTACTAGTTCTCAATCCTAGAATACCCACCCACCTTCTACCCATCTGCTCTGTCTCTCATTCAGAAAGTCAGGTAGCATAAGGACTTTGCTAGACCAGAGGGGAGGGAGGGCAAGCATCTTCTTTCCCTTCCCATGCTTACAAGAGTGTGGTGGTTACTTTCCTACTTGCCAAGGCTAGTGAACACTGGCAGAAATAATCCTAAAATAATCTCTACATAACCTTTGGATGGACCAAAAGAATTATTTCCCCTATCGAAAGGGCTTTCAAATGCTGGGTTGTTTTTTTTTTTTTTTTTCAAGAATACTTTAAAGTTACTTTGTAATCATTTCACTACATTTATGGAAGATAAATACTAATGGAAAGAACCACCTTTGAATAATTTTAAAAATGATCTCTGTTGTATTTCCCTGCCCCAATCTGTGTTCAGATAATCGAATTAATTTTATGTACTAGGCCTAAACCATGCTTTTGCATCTTGATTTGTTGAACAACCTCCTGGACATGCTGTTTTGTGCCTTGGATGCATCTTTTAAAAAGTTCTTTCTTAAAATATATATATATACATATATGTATATGTGTGTGTATATATATATATATATACACACACATACACATATATAAATAGCCAAGATTAGCAAAACGATTCAAAGTGAGAACACAGCCTATGCTAGGGTGCAGCATGTTCTTGGAGTTATATTCTGTCACTGCCTTGCACAAAATAACAAGTCCTAGTCACAGCACAGTTTTTGTAGATGGACAACCACATAGGATGTGTGCATGTGTGGGTGTATGTATATATATACATATATATGTACAGTACCTATACAGTATATATATATATACATATATATATGGTAAACAAATCAATAGGCTTCAGGGATCACATCCTCTCAAGTCGGCACAACGCCAGCACAGAGCCATGCACACGTGCCACTAAGTGATGGTGATGGCGGTGACAGGGATGCAGTTGAGCACGCAGCGGAGGAGAGTGCAGCGCCGGAAAAGCCTCCCCTCCCCCGAGCCCCTGTGCCACTCCTGAGAGCACCCCCTGCTGCTCCTGGATCTCTCATCGTTTTCTTCTCTGCCCCACTAGGGTGTTGCGCCCAACATACCTTTTCTAAAAGCTCCTGGTTTCTCTTAATGAAAAGTTGTTTATCTTCTACCCAGTGTGAATCCTGTTTGACAAAGAATACCGCGCAGTCAGCATTTCAGAGTGGCACGAAAGAGCCTGTGTCAAACCACTTTGCCAGAGCTGTCTTCTCTCACCCAGTTCGCTAGCCTGCCGATGGCCGGTAAATGACACCCACCCCCGTCAGCTCCTCCTTCAAGGACATTGGGGCCAAAGTCGCCAGGAAAAATTGAACCCCCTCTTCATTGTCGCTCGCTATCTCTAACTTTTTCAGTCTGAATAATCCAGGACCAGCCTTCCGGGGACTCAGAAGTGACCACACAGGCAAAAAGTGAAAAGGGTCAGAATGCACACAGGCTAGATACATATGGATGGAGAACATTAAAATGCAGAACCATCAATGTAGCAGAGAGGCAAAGAATGCAGCTTGAGGGGCGGGTCTTTGTCTTAGCAGCTTAAGACCATTCTAGGCTATTTGTACCACGCTCCGCTTCCTCTGGCATTCCCTCTCTTGCCCAGCCTCGTTGGTTGTTGTAGCTGGGTTCACACTCTGGCCAGAAAAACACCAGGGACAGAAACACAGAGCTGAACATTCTGACACAGTGTGAGAATCGGTCACTGTGGAGAGCCAAGCCGTGTCCTGGGTGCGGCCCATGCAAAGGGTCTAGAGGAAGGTCAGAGTGAGTTGTCTGCATCTGCAGGAGTGCCAGCCATCAGATGCCTACCTGCCCTTTCTGAGCCAGAGTCGCTTCCAGGTCTTCAATTTTGGCTTTATACCTTAGCACCTCTGCTTGGAGTTGTTCCTGTGCCTAGTGAAATCAAAATTCCAGAACTCAGTAAGTAAGATGGTAATTCGGTCTTTTTTCTCCCCTCATGTTCCTTGATTAGCACTCAACAAGCAAGAAAAACTATTTTTTCCCCCTATGGCCAAAGATCCTTTTAAAACTATTTTTACCGTCAGGGCACCTGGGCAACTCAGTTGGTTGAGCATCCAGCTCTTGATTTCAGCTAAGGTCATGATCTCGCGGTTCAGGAGATGGAGCCCCGTGTGGGGCTCTGTGCTGACAGCACGGAGCCTGCTTGGGATTCTCTCTCTCTCTCCATCTCCCTCTGCCACCCCGCACCCACCTTCTCTCCCTCTCTCTCAAAATAGATAAATAAACTTTAAATAAAACTCTATTTTTATGGTCTCAAGTTTTGCTTAAAACTTTCTGTGTTCTCATTACTATCAGATAAAAATTCAAACTTGTCAGCTGAGATTTGAGAACCCCCATTATATTTGCAGTTTTTTCCCACTACTCATCAACGAAGTTCACCCCTGATTCAGTGGTGATCTCCGTATTTCCTAAATATGCCTTGTAACCCTCCACTTCTCTGTTTATTTGAACAAATTCCCCTTCTGGGGAGCCTTCTCTCATTTTGCCTCTCCCAAAATTTGCCATTCTTTCAGAACCAACTTTGTGCGTTAAATCTAAATCCAGATGCATACACGTATGTATTGTGTGTGTGTGTGTGTGTGCGCGCGCGCTCGCGCATCAGCGGTTTTGGATACTGACCAACATAGAGACCCACGTGGGGCTCGAACCTACGAACCGTGAGATCATGACCTGAGCTATAGTCAGACGCTTAACTGACTGAGCCACCCAGGCGCCCCTAGATACTGACCTTCTATGGAGCAATGTGACTTCATTTGTTTTCAGATTCTCTTGTATTCTCCCTATATAGGACCTTATTACGTGAAAAATTGGTGGGTTTTTTGCTTGTTTTTTGCCCATACACATATTTTTTCTTCTTTATGATCAGATAGGTTCTTTATTACAATGCAGAATAAAGTCACAATGGCAGGGATCTTTTTGTTTTTTTTTCTTCTTCCTTCCTTCCTTAAATGTAATCTTTATGCCCAACATCAGGCTCGAACTCTCAACCTTAAGATCAAGAGCTGAGTGCCCTATCGACTGAGCCAGCCAGGAACCCTCCTTTTCTTATTCTTCATGGTGATGGACAATTGAAGATTATATTTACCTTTATAAGGTTAAAAAAAAATTCTGAGCTTAATTCGGCTAAGAATCATTTTAAGAATCATTTTACCTTTAAATGACTGTTGGGTACAATTTTCTTTCTTATATTAAAATGATTACGTCTTTTATTTTCATTGATGCTCTTTCATCTATATTTTCTTTATTTTTACATAACTACTTTCTTTGAATTTACTCTATTGCTCTTTTTCTAACATATTGATTTGTTTTAGGCTACTTTGCTGAAAATGATTAAGTTTTTTTAATTTTTTTTTGGCCACAGATAATGCTAAACCTTCATTTAGAGGAGAGGGTGAGATGAAAGAAAATTTCTACATCATCACCTCTTCAAAAACAAGATGTATGCTCTTATTTTAATTGACCGATCCTATGTTGGTGAGAATGCTTAGTACATACTGGTAATGAAAACCACAACTAATAGGTATTAGAACATAAACATGAAGGAACACACATACATCCCTTTTAACATTTATTCAGTTATGGATAAACATGTGCATGTATGTATGTTTCCATTTAAAAATACATAACTATAATATCTATCCTGTCTCACTGAACAACTAACAGTAGTTCTTACAACACTCCTCAGCACACTACAGACCCTCTAAACCGAAAGTGAGATAAAATCACTGGGTGGTCATATTCCTTCTCACCCCATGTAAATTAAACTACAAGGCAGTTATGGCAAGGTGGTTATGACTGTGAACTCAGAAACACTAGGTTCATATCCTAGCTTTCAACTAACTAGGCTACACAGCTAACCTAGCTAATCTACATTTAACTCCTACTAAGCTATTATCTCCTCTCCTATAAAAAGGACATAGCTAATAATAGCCTGTAACTCATAGGGTTGTTTTAGGATTACATGAGATACTGTATGTAAAGTGTTCAGAACAATGCCTGGAACACAGCAAGCACTCAATCAATCTTAAGCATTAGTATTGCATGTATGTATGTGTGTGTGTGTTTGAAAATAACTGTTTTTTTAAAAACTATGAGGCAGTTGTAATGTAATGAAAAGAATGTTTGACCCAGTAAGATTTTAGCTGGAATACAAGTTTTCCATTTATTAGCTGTGTGATCTTGGGCAAGTCAACTAACCTCTCAGAGTCTTAAACTCCTCTTTTATAAAATACGTGCCTTAGGGTGCTGTCATAAAAATCAAATGACATATTGTCAGTGAAAATTCTTTGTAAGCTGTCAGTGTGATGCCGTGCACTTATTAACTAAGAAAAGAAACTGGCTAGCCACAAAAGTATTTTTTTCCAAGCAAGAAGCTAAATAAAGTGGATTATCAAAATTCAATATTGTCTAGCTTTGAAAATACAAGTTTTCAAATAGCAAGCATAAGAACTACTATCTTTACAGGAGCAAAAGCATCGATCTAAGTTGGTTCTAATGTCTCTAGATCCAAGGTTTGTTGACATAAAAGATGAAACAGTTCAAAAGCCACAGTGGAGAGAAGGATCCAGGAAAAGCTATCCTACTGATATTCTTACGTCCATGGTACTTTTATGTTGTGACTGCTGCAAGCCAACTCAGAGCATGCTCCCTGGATGGATACTGACCTTGGCTTCTCTTTCAGCATCGATGATGCCTCCAGTCTGCTCCTGCAGGAGGGCATATGCTCTCTGGAGGGCCTGGTATTCTTTTGTTAATTGTCGAAATCGTAGCTCTGATTCTTCAGCTGCTAAACTCTTTAAGGTGACAAAAAAAAAAGCGCCAAAAATAATTATGTAATTGTGTTACATGCTGGCCCTATATTCAACATGAAATATTAACATTTTCCCACTTTATAAGGAGAAGTAAATGTTTGATACTGGATTTGGTGTGATTTTATTCTTAATTTTAAAATACACATATAGACGTGAATAGTATAGTTTCAAGATGGACACTGCAGAAATACTCAGTATTCGTTAATAAGAGGCATTTGCTTATTTATACATTTCTGAGGATTGCTCATTTGGGCTTGGATTACAGTCAATTTTGGACCCAAATGAGAAGAACTTATACCCCATCTAGATACAAAAGTGAGTCGACAATACTTAGAGTTTTAGTCTCAATTCGTTTTGATACATTCAAATCCAACAAATTCTTCCAGAGATAAATTATAAAAACATAGTTTTAAGGTTTTGGGTCTCAAACTTCAGAGTTGTGAAAAAACTCACCAGGGAGTTTTGTGACAAATGCAGAGTTGAGGGTTCTACCCACAAGATCCTAAGTCAGGAGTTGTGTGGTAAGGTGTAGGAAAGTTCATTGTGATCAAATCCCCCTAAACGATTTTGATAAAGGTAGTCTACAGAGCACATTTTGTCAAACCCTGTCTTTAACTCTATTGAGAGGCTTGTTCTTCTAAGCTTGTTTCTTGGTTCACACCTTCCCTAGATGAAGAATTTGGCAGAGTGACTTTCTTTTTTAAGTAGGGGGCTTGAACTCATGGCCTGGGATCAAGAGTTGCATGCTCTACTGATTAAGCCAGCCAGGTAGCCCAGAAAAGAGACTTTTCTTTTGAAAAAAAGTCTTCAAGTTACAGAACAGAACTTCAGACAAGTTGTTAAAAGGGCTACATGACACAGGTGAAGCTATCTTCCAAGAGATAACCAAGTCAAAAGGGTTCACTATTATGTGATCATTTTGTGCAGTTCATATAGGATAGTGGAAGTCCAATGTTTTTTATCCAACTTAGAGGAAACATTTGGTGACATCATAAAAGACTAGAGAAGTGGGAAAGCTTACTTCATCCAAGTCATCATCAGGTGTAGCTGGTGTTCGGTCTGTTCTAAACGAGGCCATAGATGACGTCTCTGAATCCATGGAGTCCTCATCATAGCCAATAAATGGGTCCAAAACAGGTCTCTAGGGGAGGGAAAGTACATATTTACTGACAAGACTAGAAGCGGAGAAAGTCAACATATTATGAAGGCACCACTGACTGGCATATGTGCAAATGGACACAAAAGACAGGGGTCCTTTAGTGCTTCTCGAATGAAATAAAAACTCTGGGCATGAACACAGTAAATCCAATAAAAGTTTGTCCCACATTATTTCACACTTCTGAAGTTTTGGGGGAATATTTATTAACATGTGGCTCTCTTCAAAAAACACTCTTTTCAGTATTTAAAATGTAGTCAAGAGACCTAAAGTCCATGCATCTAAGTGCGATTGTCAAATCTTCAGTCTTATCATCCAATCCCATATCTAAATCAAATGACGTACTTGATAAAAACAAAATCAAGGAGACAAATTACATAACAAAACTTTGTGGATTGTAAGGGGCTATGCAAATACTAATGGACTGAGAGTACCATTATTTTTTAATGATAATTTTTTAAGTTTATTTATTTGAGAGAGAGAGAGACAGAGGGAGAGCAAGCATGAGCAGAGTAGAGGCAGAGAGAGAAAGACAGAGAGAGAATCTCAAGTAGGCTCCACACTCAGCACAGAGCCCAATGCGAGGCTCAATCTCATGACCACGAGATCATGACCCGAGCCAAAATCAAGAGTTGGACACTGAACCGACTGAACCACCCACACGTCCCTGAGAGTATCATTATTAATAATCATTATCAATAATATTATCCAAGTGAATAATGAAACAAAATCAAACCAGGTGAATAATAAAAATATATTAATCAATTATAGGGTGCATATGAGACCCTAATATTGTTCACTGGGAGGCATTAAATCATATGTATCTCTTGCATGTTCTTGGAGTCTGACTCTCCAGCTTGTCAGATAATGCTTTCTACATCAAACCTAGTGCTTTTTTTTCACTCAGATAGTCTCAAATTAAAGCAAACCTTAAAGGTTAAAATCCATAACACAATCATTTGGGGACTTCTAAGAACTGTCAGAAGAGATTTTCTTCTAGCAAACAAAGCCCATGGTTTGCTGCAGTTTAGGAACATCTGATTTATCACATCTTTGCAGGAAGATTCCTTGGCAAGCCTCACTTCTCTGGCAGTGTTTGTGGTAAAAGCCTGATAACCTAGTTTTCCCATTACCTTAATTGGCTTGGAACTTCTTCTATGTTTTCTCCTACGGATGAGCTTCTCTCGGTCCTGGAAAACAAATGAAGCTTTTCAGGTGTTGTGTTGATACATATTTTCCTTTTGGTTTAAAAAAAAATTTTTTAATGTTTATTTATTTTAGAGAGAGACAGAGACAGAGACAGAGAGAGACAGAGAGCATGAGTGGGGGAGGGGCAGGGACAGAGGGAGACACAGAATCTGAAGCAGGCTCCAGGTTATGAGCTGTTAGCACAGGGCCTGATGCAAGGCTCCAACTCAGACCGTGAGATCATGACCTGAGCTGAAGTCAGACGCTTCAGCAACTGAGCCACCCAGGTGCCCCTAGTTTTTCTTTTTTAATGACAGAGTTGGTTTTTGCCTGAGTCATTACATATTTCTATTTAAAGTAAGATGGTGTTTTGTAATTTTGGCAACTTTTAGGTTTAATTCTTATTATATATTTTTAAATTTTTATTTATTTAAGTAACCTCTACACTCAACATGGGGCCCGAACCCATGACCCTGAGCTCGAGAGTCAGAGTAAGGGCCTCCCCCGACTGAGCCAGGCGGCACCCCATAAATACTAACATATTTTTATAGTAAACATACTCTACAGCTTTGCCTAAATCTAGGTGGATCTGAGAGCCTCCCAATCAGGAAGGGCACAGTCTTCTTCATCAGAATCCTTTGTTAAACCTGAGGATCAAGTAGCTCTGAAAAGAGTTACTCCTGTTTTCCCAAAGCACAATTTTTCAGTTTTTTTTTTTTATCATTTTTCAAATCACTTCCCATTTAGGTATTAAAAAGATACTACTTCACAAAAACTTTATTCTTTGCATTTAATCACTTCAAGGCACTGAAAACTGTCTTTTGACTCTTCTTAGACCGCTGTTCTCACCTGCAGCCTCTGAAGATGGAAACAGGAGTCCCTACTGAATTGGAATCATCTAGTGGCTCTATTTATTTATTTATTTATTTATTTATTTATTTATTTATTTATTTTGTGGGAAGGGGCAGTGGTTCTTGTTGGAATATTCTGGGAGACTCAAAGAATACCTAGAAATAATGATTGATTTCCTGATTCATTCTTATTGTTGATGGAAATATCTTGGGAATTTGGTGTTCATCCACTAAGTACTCGATGTATTTACTGTACAAATTCAAAGGTAGATTAAATAAGTGACAGTTTCCAGGAAAGGCTGGAGGACATGCCTCAATATGTCAAAATCCTGTAAGAAACTTTTAGCTTTAAGCTAAGATACTCAAAGCTGAGCAAACTCTTGGGTGAGTGAATCTGCGATTTAAGAGTTATGAAGGCTATGGATGTAAAGTAAGGCACAGTGCTTCACCTGTTTTATAGACAGTCTGGTTAAAGGCAGTGATACTGACTTTTGGGAGTTCCTGCCTTGTAAAAATATTTTGATCATACAACCTCAACATATCTGAAACTTTTAAAGTTTATACTTAGATTAATCTCCTAATATACTATATGCATTATAACACAGAATGAACTTAGACCATTTAAAAAAGGTAAACCATAAATAGTTACAAACAGAAGTTATAATCTTCCCTTCTCTCAATGACAGGAAATCACCTTGCTCACTCTT
This sequence comes from Paguma larvata, assembly GCA_030068075.1. Taxonomy (NCBI): domain Eukaryota; kingdom Metazoa; phylum Chordata; class Mammalia; order Carnivora; family Viverridae; genus Paguma; species Paguma larvata. The sequence continues at coordinate 111,075,612 of CM057826.1, read as the reverse complement.
CTCTGGAGACACCTGCCTAACCACTCTCCATTGCTAGTGCCTCAACTCTCCAGCCCTCATTTGGTTCCTGAAGTGAGAGCGACCAGAAATGTCAATCACAGAATAAAGACCGAGAGGCAAAGAGGAAATCCAAAGGCATCTAAAGGTCTTAGTCCACTACTGTTGGTATAACAGGCCTTGGCCAGATGCAAATGGGAACAGTACCTGTTCTACGTACTTCAGCAGGTACTAAAGTCAAGGTCAGAACATTGGGACTGAAACTTCAGCTATGTCATGTAATTACAACGTCACTGTTCATTCAACAGCTATATATATATATTTGTTTGTTTAAAGTTTATTCATTTTGTGAGAGAGTGAGATCGAGCATGCATGCATGTGCACGTGAGTGACGGAGGGGCGGAGAGAGTGGGAGAAAGACCGAGAGAATCCCAAGCAGGCTCTGCACTGTGAGGGGCTCGAACTCATGAACTGTGAGATCATGACCTGAGCCGAAGTCGGATGCTTAACCGACTGAGCCACCTGGGCGCCTCTCAACAAATATTTTTAAACTGCACTTAAGTACTAGACACTGAATTAAATGCTGGGAAATAAGGGGCATGTGGTCCTGTTATTATTGGCAAAATATTTAATCTCTTACCTTCGGAATCTTGATACGAGAAGGCAATTATAAGGCATACCCACACTACCTCCCTACTCACGTAAGGATGCGTTTGAAAGTTCTTTTAAGGTACTTTGCAGCTACTGTTTGTGTTACCAAATTAGTTAACCAAGGACTATAACTGAAAACGGAGAAAACAGCTTAATAATATAAAGTCGTTTTGGAACAGAGTCTCTTCAACCTATTTATATATTCAATACATAAACTTGGGCCTTCGGGGCTAATCTGAAATTACTGAGCACTTCCAGCCTATGTTGATTTCTTGGCTACTTCTGCTTGGGAACAGCTTAGAGTTTACCGACTGACCAAGACCCACCCTCGTGAGCTCATCAATGATGTTCTGCTGCTCGATGACTTGAAGTTTTAAAAACTCTGTCTCTTGTTCTTCATTAGCTTGATCGAGGTCATTCAGTGATTTTAATTTCTTCAAGGGTGGATGGGATGTAATTTTTTCTCTCTGGATTGGAAAAGAAGAAAGTATAGGTAAAGATTTAGAAAATCTCAAACTTTAGTGGTTGACATAAAACAGCTGTAGAAACTTTATGAGGCTCCAGCTAAACGTGGAATTTGCTCGGGTTCATGTACCCACCAACCCAAACCCTCAAGTACATTTTATTTGCTACAAGTCAAAATCATTGGTAATGTCTGAAGATCTCTATAGCTGTGTTGTAAGTCTGTTAGGGAGTGGATGAGCTCATCACTTGCCCATACAGAATACAAATGACGGCAACTATTTCTCAGCTATTATGCAAGGTCTTAGAAGACGAGAGGTACCCATTGTGCAGTTCTATAAAGAGCACATTGGTGAAATTCTTGCAAGTTTCTGTGGCTGAGGGCTATGTTGAAAGTTTGCTTCTGTATTTGGGAGATTTTGCAAAGTGTACGGATTCCTGAAAGCACTCCAACCATTCTGCTAATTTAGAAGCCCTTAAAATTCAGAGCCAGCAACCTTCTCTTGCTTTCTTCCTTTACGGTTCCTTGCTTATATAGGGAAAACCCAAACTTTTGTGACCAGCATTGTATTTTAAAAACAAACTGACAAAGAACAGCAACACCGGTTACTAGAGGAATATAAGGACAAAGGCTGCAGCTTTCCAGACTCTCTGAAAAGACACACCATTTCTGAATTCTCCTTCGTCACGGCTTTTAGCTTCTCTTCCATGCGCTGCAAAGACACCATCAGCTCATCGTTTCTCTTGGCGAGGCACTTGTTCCTTTCCAGAAGAGGTTTACATTGTTTTTCGGTTTCCCGCACGCGTTTTAACTGCGAAGACATAAGTTACAATTTGTCTCTTGTGCTGGAGTGGATGTGGGGGGCGTTAAGGAGTGAGAGCCCATTTGGGGCCACCTTTTCTCTGCTTCACCGTGTATCTTGGGACTCACTCTTCCTGTCCTTCATTTAACAGCCTGACTGCTTTGTTCTCAGTTTCCTCTAATGGTTTTTCTACTTTTTTTTTTTAAATGTTATTTGAGAGAGAGAGAGAGAGAGAGAGAGAGAGAGAGAAACAGGGTATGAGTATGAGTGGGGGAGGGGCAGAGAGAGAAGGAGACACAGAATCCGAAGCAGGCTCCACGCTCTGAGCTGTCAGCACAGAGCCCAATGTAGGGCTCAAACTCATGGACTGTGAGATCACGGCCTGAGCGGAGGTTGGGTGCCTAACTGACTGAGCCACCCAGGCACCCCTAATGGTTTTTCATCATAGTCTTCCCAAATCTGTATCGATGTGTTACCTTAAAGGAGGAGCTACCATTTCTGCTTCGGGAAATGCTTGGAAAGAGCAACTGCATACCTCGCCTGCCCTTGATTCCTGTAGCCCGGTGACCGAGCTATGCTTAGCCCCAATCTCACACTGCTCATACCTCTCCTTGGGCCTGTAATGACCCCTCACTGGCTGAGAGAGGTAAAGCAGGTCATACGAATCCCATGTCATTAAGTAGCGCAACTTGCCAAAGTCTGTTCTTCCCATGAGAGATATTGCTAAGACTTCTGCACCACACTGAAGCTCTCTATTTTTATTTATATATTTAAGTTTATTTAGTTTTTTGTAATCTTGATATCCAACTTGGGGCTTGAACTCATGACCCCGAGATCCAGGTGCCCCAAAGATGATGTTTTGTTTTGTTTTTAAGAAAATGTTACTGACGGGGGGAAAAAAAACCTTACTCTCAAAGTTCTACTGATATTTGTGTTTAAGAACATTTAATTCTCACCAAGCTTAGGCACAGTATGATTGTATTCTTACCCACCCACAATTAAGAGTGACCATGCTCTGGTTCACCTGTGAGTCTAAGGCAGGGCTTCTTAACCTCTGCACTCCAGACATTTTGGGCTAGATAGGTTTTGCCACGAGATGTCCTGTGCATGGTACCATACTTAGCGGCATCCTTGGCTTCTGCCCACTAGATTCCAGTAACATCCTCCCAGTTGTGACAATCAAAAATGTCTACAGATACTGCCAAAATTGACTACAGCTGAGAACCACTGGTCTAACTTTATGAATGCTGTCTTGGGAGTAATTGTCAATCGTCCCCATCCCTTTTACTCTCCAAACTATCCTGCTTGGATGGCATATTTTATGGTCACTCTATACCTAATGGATTTCCATGTTAAAGTTCCTATGGCTAGCTCATTCACTTTATACTAGCGATTCTGAATGATATGCATTGGAGGAGGGGTAGTGAAGCAAGAAAAGTGGCTGGGTATGTCAGAACCATCTGACAAGATTGTTTAAAGTACTTGCTCCTATTTCTGAGAATCTACCGTTTTTGGAAGTGCTGGGATAGGAGACTTAGCTACCTATAAATATTTGAAAAAGCTGCTCGTGTGATTCTAAAACAGTACTGTATCCTGTCATTTGAAAACTCATTTTATATCCAAGGCCAAAATTTTTCATAACCTCATTTAATCCTGAGTTTTGAGCTTCGGTATCTGAAGGAAACATATTAAATATTGAGCACATACAAGCGCAAATAAATTATTCCACTAGGTTTGCTATTTTAAACTTCGTCTCTTTTCTGAAGGTCAATGACAAGGATTTTAAATAGTTATTTTTAAGTAAGCTCCACACCCAGTGTGGAACCCAATGCTAGCCTTTAACTCACGACCCTGAGGTCAAGATCTGAGCTGAGATCAAGAGTTGGATTCTTAACCAACTGAGCCACCCAGGTGCTCCCGGGGTTTTAAATAGTTAAATTTACTTAATAGATGCTATTTATGGAAAATGTAGATAAACACAAATAAAAGGCAGTATCAGCAATTCTACCATACCATACATCAGTAACCATAGATTCAAAGTACCCAAAAAAACTGTTCGTTTTAAAAGGTATCGCTTAGGGATGCCTGGGTGGCTCAGCTGCTTGAGTGTCCGACTTCCGCTCAGGTCATGATCTCATGGTTTGTGAGTCTGAGCCCTGCATCAGGCTCGCTGCTACCAGCACAGAGCCCGCTTCAGATCCTCCGTCCTCTCTCCCTCTGTGCCCTCCCCAATTCTCTCGAAAATAAATAAACGTTAAAAAAAAGAGCGATAGCTTAAATACTATAAAGTGTGAAGTCAATATAGATCTTCATCAAGAAAAAATTCTGATATAGGTTCAACTAACATCAGACCAAGACTTTAAGAAGTATTATGGAAGATTAAAAAAAAATTCATGATGCAAGCATTAACAAATCTTAATGTATATGTACCTAGTACCATGGCTTCAAATATATATAAAGCAGAATCGACAGAACTAAGAATAGAAATCTGGGGCGCCTGGGTAGCTTAGTCAGTTAAGCATCCAACTTCGGCTCCAACTTCCACCATGATCTCGCGGTTTCTGAGTTCAAGCCCCCCCGTCGGACTCTGTGCTGACAGCTCAGAGCTTGGAGCCTGCTTTGGATTCTGTGTCTTCCTCTCTCTCTGCCCCTCCCCCACTTGTGCTCTGTCTCTCCCTATCTCTCAAAACTAAATAAATGTAAAAAAAATAAAAAGAAATGGACAAATCTGTTGGGAGAAGAAGCACACGAAAACATTATAAAGATCTAGAAGATTAATGAACTTGATTCAAAATGCATGCAAAGATTGCAAAGTATACCTTCTTTTCAGGGGAACATGGAATGTTTCTGAAACTGACAATAGGCTAGGATCATAAAGCAAATCGTAACAAATTTTAAAGAATGAAATGATACAAAGTATACCTGACTAATATAACACTGTGTCAACTATACTTTCAACTTAAAAAAGAAAAAGAAATAATACAAAGTATGTTCTCTGACTGTAGTGGACTTAAGGGAGAAATCAGTAACAAGAAAGGTAACTCAAAAATCTCCAGATGTTTGAAGTTAAGCCTTGAGTGCTAAGTAACCCTCGGGTCAAAGAAGAAATTCTATGTTAGAAAAGATTTTGAACTAAATAGCAACACGTTATGACATTAAAAAAACACACACACACAACAAAACATATGGGATGAAGCTAGTCAGGCTTAGAGACATTTATAACCTAAAATGCATATACTTGAAAAAAAGGAAAGGCTGGAAATAACTTCTTTGTACCAAGAGCCACCATTAACAACGTAAAGTGTAAGGCGCAGAGCAAGACATTTTAAATACAAGGATCCAAAAATTACGTAAAGAATTCCTAATCTTCATAAGAAAATGAAGGCAGTACAAAAGAAAATTTTACAAAAGACAAAGGACAAGTCGCACAGGGATACCCAGAAGGCCAAATGATATGTGAAAAACTACTCAACCTCAGTATTAAGGAAAGTAAAAATTAAAACCCTACAATAAGAATCATCGCTCACACCCACCAAAGTGACTAATATGATCAATTATCCGTGCATGCTGGCAAAGACGTGGAGAAGCTGTAACTCTCATGCATCGTTGGTGGGAATGTAATTGCTAGAGCACGTGTGGAAAACTGGCAACCCCTCCTGAGGCTGACCACATGCATACTCTCTGATCCAGTAATTCTGCGCCTTGGTATATTCTCCCCAGAAATGAACATGCAAAGACATGCACCATTAGCATTAAAACTGTCAAGAAACGATATAAATGCCCATTAACAATAGAAGAGTAAATATACTGTGGTATATTACTGGACACAATAGAGTAAGAAAACGAATGAATTATACATGCAATACAATGAATGACTTTCGCAAATGTAATGCGGGGCAGAAAAGCCAGACACACAAGAGTAATTATTGTATGATGCCATTTATAAAACATTTAAAAAATGGTGATGGACCTCTAACGCGATAGAATTCAGGAGAGCGAGTCTACGGCCATACCACCCTGAAGATGCCCGATCTCGTCTGATCTCAGAAGCTAAGCAGGGTCGGGCCCGGTTAGTACTCGGATGGGAGAATTCAGGAGGGTGATTAACTCTAGAAGGATGATGACTGGGAGAGGTCACAAGAAAGGGAGGTTCTGAGCTGCTGGGAATCCATGTCCTCATCTGAGTGGTAGTTATATGAGTGTGTCACTTTGAGTGTATTTATTAAGTATTAAGTATTATACCTGTGTTTTTATTATGTTATACTTCTACAACATCATATATACTTTTTTAAACAAAATGCTTAACTAACTAACTAACTAACTAACTAATTCTGATCAGAACTTACCAGTTCATTTCGTTCATCTCCAAGCAAGGTATTCCTGTCTTCTAATTTTCTTATAGTGGCATTCAATTCAGCTATTCTCTTTTGATTTCTTCTTAAATCCTACACAGAAAAATTGAAATGGGTGTTTCTTCAGTAACACTTTTCACAAAGTTTGGGAATTCCACTCATAAATAAGTAAGAGGCTTGGTACCTTTCTTCTGGCTTATGAGGTGAGACTAAAATGTTCTCTATACAGAGAAGAGTAAACAGTTACCCTCTTCTAACCCTCCACATTCACTGTTGGGGTTGAAGACCAAGACTGGTCGAAATTGCAAGAGAATTCCATGTGGCAGATACTCTCTGGAGCCCTGACTCCTGGCAGGGGGAGTAGTAGATGGTTGGATGAACTTATCAGATCTGTGAGCTAGGAGACCAGGGTCATGTCATAATTACATGGGGTTCAAGAAGCATCTCTTAAGTCATGGCTGCCTCCCACAGCTAAGACCGATGTCCTATTACACTTAGCCAAAGAGTAGAAGGTAGGGCTGGGCTTTAAAAACTCCTACGTATTCCTGGTGAAAAAAGTCAGTGTGAGAAGGCTGGTACATTGCCTTCATATATAACAGGCAGTAGATTATAAGGCAGCCTTGGCTAGCGCATTTTGCCCAGAACTTTCCCACTGGCATCGCTGACATGGATCGCTTTACGCATAGCACCATGGATTAATTCTATGCTCCAGAGTCCACAGGACCATTATAAACTTGCGATTCCATTATCATCTTACATCTTGAGAGTGCGATACTATTGACAAAGCAGTTTCCCACACATTATACCTCCAGATTCACAGAATCCTAGAGGATTCAGCAGAACAGGGAAGATTCAGACAGGTCATACTCGTTCACGGTCTTGGGGCTACTATCAATAGATCCATAATTAATATGCATTAAATGCTAACCAGGAGCCAGACACTATGTCAAGATTTTACAAACCATTTTTTCTAGACCTCTGACCAGCCTTATGGAGTAGTACAGATGAGGAAATTCTGAGCAGTAAAATAATTTGCCCAAGGTCACCTGGTATGTGGCAGATCTCGAATGTGAACTAAAGAGTCTGACTCTCGAGCCCATTCTCTTGACGATTTTGCTGCACTGCAGGTGAATGTCAGCGACAGAACTAAAACTTACATCTGCTAAATCCTGGTTCCGCCACCTACCAGGATATATATATCCTGAATACCAATTCATAAATTATTCATTACTTGGTTCTAAGTACTACTTTGGAACCTCTCTCTGTTCCTAAATAATACATTTTCATCTTTTTAGCAGCTAAATAATTTCAAAGGTATAAGTTATGAAAGTCAACTATATACAAGTCATTTTCTATGGCTGCAGTTCTGAAAATAATTTCTCAAATAAAATGATGAAAATCCAGGGTAATAATTCAATATTTCAATCAGACTAGAAGCTTTCAGATGATGATTTAAGTGGTTTAGTCTTTTTATACGGTTCTACATTTTGACTCCTGCAGGTGACAACCATCTTTGCCAATTTCCAACCCAATGGTTCACACAAGGGAAAATTACCAGTCTTGGCAAGAGGCAAAGTAGTTTCACCTAATTTATGGCACTTACGATGGACTGAAGTTTGGATAGATATCCCGTGGCTAGAAATATTCTATGAAAGATTTAAAAAGATCGGTAATTCTCTCGTGATCTGCTAATGCAGTGCAGACCACTTTGTTGTCTATGAGTTTAGAAAACCCTGTTCCCAAGACACTAGCTGGTTTTGTAGTAGGAGGGAGAATTGATTTCTTTGTAGGAAACAGGAAAAGAGCCTAAGTGGAAAGTAAAACTTGGGAGCTAAATAAAAGATGACTCCTGAATTCTTCACGTCAGCTCGGACAGACTTACAGGACTGCCGCAGTGCTCGGAGCCGTCTCCTGCTCTTCCCGGGATTTCTCGTTTCGGGCTGCTCATGTTGCACTCAGCTTCCTTGACCAGAAAGAGCTGTTCGTCCAAAGCCTCCTTCTGCAGCTGGAGTTTCTGGACATAGCCGGTTTGGGTCTCCAGTTCCTTTTCCAGGGAAAAGATGATCCTGTCCTTGGCTTTAATCTCATCCATCTGAATTAAATGACACCCAGGACATTGTATTTAACAATGCTATAACAAAATGCATTTTTACAATGATAGGAGTTTAACTTCTTTCTGCTGATTCATATGGGAAAAAAATCATAACTGTGACAGGTATACTGAATTTATGAATAAGACAAGGCAATACTGTGCAATGAAAGGCTACCTTAGGCTAATTAGGTGCCAAGGAGAACAACTTTTTCTCTCTAGTATATCCTGTGTCGATGCTTTAATTCAATATATTGTTTGAAATGGTCTTAGGTTGGTTGGATTTAGAAAGGAAAGGCTAACCTTAAAATGGGTCATTTGTTTTACTAAATACAGATACTCAATAGTCCACTACAGTATTTCCCAGGATAAGCGTTGATATCCCCTCCTGTTGGGAGGAAGAGCCTTTGAGTTCACCTGAAATAGCAGCAGCCACTATGAATCAGTCATGTTTTAGTGAAGAAGCCGCAGCCTTTCCAGGAGCCTAGTCACTTTCTATGGTCAGTAGGTTTGCATTCAGGTGGTGAATTTGGAGTGAATTCAGGAGAGGATCTGGAACACGGATCATGTTATGCGGTTCTTTCCATTCTTTTCCACATGTCAGAGCAAACAGAGCTTAGCAAGCATTTTCCCATCACAGCCAAAACCATGGTTGGGACAGCAGGAGTGGCAAACGCCTGGTAATATAAGCCACTGCTACCCCTCCTACGTCTGTGGTATACAATTATTGATCCCGGCGCTCACTTCCGTTAAGCCTGGGCATGATCTCAGCATTATTTGCCAACTAAAGGCCATAAACATTCGATACCAATTGATCAGAGTTTCAATGGACTGAAACATTTTTCCCACCCCTGGTGAGGACTAGTGAAGTTAATGTCTGTAAACAATTTTTGAAGGGAGCACAGCCATCGGGCAAAACCTTTCTTCTCATTTCATTATATTTCATGAGATTATTCAAAATGGGATAGGAGAGAGACACTTAATACAATTACATTATACTGTCTCCTTATTTATAACAAATTTCTTTGTACAGATCTTTCTTTGCTGTGAGAAATCGTTACACAGTCCCATTTTTCCACATATAAGTATCTGTGAGCTGCTGTCTCCCAGTCACACAACTACATTTTAGATCAATTTTGGAAGGACGCTGGGCTAAACTCTGCATGGCCCTAGGATATCATCTGGTAACTTGGTAAGTATTCAAACACTGTCCTGCTAATTTGGGACTGAAAGCACTGTCTTTAGTTTTGTATCTCCTTGTAGACATTTGAATCCAGGGTTATTCTTAACTGAACCGTACATTCATTTGTTAGACCTGTCATTGATGATGTCATTTACAGTTTACTCTAGCTCCACACCTGCAGGCTCCTAGCTGGTTCTGATGTGCCCTATCTAAATGACCTACTGGAAATTCTTCCATTACAGCCAATCGTAACTAAAACTTCATCACCACCATCGTAACTAAAATTTATTAATTTTTTGCTACATTCAAGGCACTGAGAGCTTTATATAACTTATCTCCTTTTATGACGATCCTATTACATAAGTTCTGTTATCACCACTTTACAGATGACAACTGAGGACCCAAAGGGTTAAAACCTTTGTCATAATCCTATGGCTTCTAAGGGGTGAAGCCCGATTTTAAATTCAGTCTTCTGACTCTAGAGCCCATTCTAATAGGCACTATGCTATACTGACCCCAACATTATACTTCCAGCATTTTCCAAAGTAGTTTTCTGTAGAATATCCAGTAATTAGTGCTGATGAATCTCCACTGCAGAGTGGTTGTAAGCATGGGCTTTGGTTTCAGAATACTGAAAATCTTCCACAGTTCTAGTTCTTAGATGGGGAGGGGTACCTACCAGAATTCCCTGGGGGGAATTTTCTAAACAGAACAGCTCCTGTTTCCCTCCTTTCCAGTTTCAAAAATGGAGCTGGGCGTAGGGGTAGTGACAGGACAAGAAGAACAAAAAACTGAAGACAAGTGCATCTGTACCACTGAAAAAGTTTCCTATGTTCCTGTTTGCACCCGGTTTTTTAACCACTCCTCAGGTAGCTTAGATTTTACATTGTTCCTTGCTGGTAAAAACAAGTCACAGAAAGAAACTACAGATCAACGGGTGGATTACTCAGAAAGTTCATATCCAAAACTATGAAGAAACACAAATATTTGATGTACGACACCCTTTTCCTCTACCCACCTGCTGACTCCAGAGTTCACAGTGCTGAATCTTTCTTCATCAGCCGTTGTCATTTCAAAAACCAAAGGCAGGGCAGAGACCAATATTTCTGCACTGTGTTTGGTCTTTATTGTCAACCGGGGCAATAGAATGAATTGCAGATAAAGAATGTGGAAAGTGTGGCAAAGGCAACAATTTACAGTCACACTGTACTGCAGCACAAAGAAAATTACACATTTATCTTTTTAAAATGTTCTATGATAACCACTTTTCCTTAAAATTGAAATCCTAGAGATACTGTCCAAGGACCATAATTGGAGTTCTTAAAAAATAATTGCTTAGAACCAGCAGACACAGAAGGAAAGTGTTGTTTTCCTAAGAAAATATTATCATTATTTTAAAATATGATTTAAATATATTTAAATTTAAATACCCTCAACATGAGGCATAAGTCACAACACTGGGATCAAGAGTCACATGCTCCACCGACTGAGCCTGCCAGGTGCCCAGAAAATATTATTTTTAGAGAAGCATAAAGTATATTCTAACAGGTGAGGGTTAATGTGATAAGATATAACAAAGGCTACACATTCTGAGTATAGACGCACGTACATGTGTCTTCTAAAATAATTGGATGTGGTCAACCTAGGCTTTCGCACAATTATTTGTTTTTGTTTTTGTTTTTTTTCAGGTATAATGAGAGACCAGTGTGGCTTTTGGTCATATGTATAAAAAAGAAAGATCTGGGGCACCTGGATTGCTCAGCTGGTTAAGGGTCCAACTTTAGCTCAGGTCATGATCTCACAGTGCATTGTGAGTTTGAGCCCCACATCAGGCTCTCGACTATCAGCACAGAGCCTGCTTCAGATCCTCTGTCCCCCCCTCTCTTTGCCCCTCCCCTGCTTGCTCCCTGTCTTAAAAATAAACTTTTTTTTTAAAAAAGAGAAAGGTCTAACTCTGTGGACTTTGAAATAAGTCTTGGAAATTGCCAATAGCAAATAAACTACTTACAAATGACATCTAATTTAAAATTTATAATGGCTCCGGTTTTGAATGGCCCTTATTTATTTTGGGAAACAAGGTCTATTTTAAAAATGGCTAGGGATCTTAGAGCTCTATTTCTTGCTTTCGGACACAGTCCCGGGAAAGAAGACAGGTGAATCATTCGGGAGGCTCTCAGCAGCCATCATCTTCAGATGGCACAGAAACTTAAAAGCCATAGTAACTGTCCCTACCCCTTTAAAAACCCAGTAACATTTTATAAATGGAACGCCCACAAAACATGTTGATTTTAGAAGAGTTCATAAGTTAGAATATTTTTATAGACATTCAAGAAGACAGGAATCATCGAACAGATACTCTCCATACATGTGTGGCTGGAAGAATCCAGTTTTTAGGAGAAAGGTGATTCCAATATCTTTTACATTTTACGATTCCAATTTTGGCCTGGGCATATCTGTTTATCGACCTACCTGCCTACCTATGGACCTATCTTGTATTTTGTGTAGAGCGCTAGACAAGGAGTGGGCACTCATGAGAGACGCCCGGAAAGCGCAGCCAAGGCACTCGGACGCCTGCCAAGAGAGCGTGCCCCCACGCAGGGCACTGGGTTACTACTAACCAGCCTCCGAATATCCCGCTCTGACTCCCACTTGATCTTCGAGATGGCTTCCTGGTGGGACTGATGCTCGCTCCGAAGGTCCCCAGCCTTTATTTTATCCGCTTGGATCATATTGCTGAGAGCCTCGTCCACCTGCTTCTTGGCAGTTTTCAAGTCCGCAATTTCCTGTAGGAGCTTAAGGCGCTCCGCGTCAAACAGTTTTCGGGCCTCCTCCCGGGCCTCGATGGTGAGCGCTGTCCGTACTTTGTCACTGCTGCCGTCCCGGAGAGCACACAGGGCCGACTTGAGCCTCTGGATCTCCCCATCCCGCAGCTTCACTGTCCTTGACATTTCTTGCTCGTGCTGCTTGATGAGATTCTCCCGCACGGCCTGCAGCTCCTTCATCTTCTCCTCATGGAGCTTGGTTTTGAGTTCCGTCACCAGGACCGTGTGCTTGCGCTGCTCCAGCTCACGGATCCTCTTTGCTTCTTGAGTCTTCTCTCTCTCAAGCTTAGACACCTGGAGGTGGAGAGGTCAAGAGATGAATGGGATAGGCCTTCAAGGAAAGGATCTGTAGCTCAGAGCCCTATGGGTTCCTAACGCTTCAACGCTTCTCACTCAGGCCCTGTGTGTCCTCTGAGGGAAGGGAACCATAGTCCCCAAAGCTGGGAGTACAGCGTGGGAGAGGAGGAAATACCTGGGGCTGCTTGCATGACTTTGTGTGGACAGTACCTGCTGTTCCTGGGCCTTACTGTTCCATGTGTGGTCTGCGGACAGCCAGCACAGGCATCGCCCAGAAGCTTGTCAGAGATGCACGGCCCGGGGCTCCTCCTTCCCAGACCTCTAATCAGGACGTGCATTTTAACAAGTCCCCAGGTGACTGGATGCACATTAAAATTAGGACACAGAGCTATAATGGTTTTCACCTTGGTGGGGAGGAGCTCAAAACAGATCACCTGCAGACCTTTTCCAGCTACACATTCCGGGCTAGGGGCAAACTGATAAATGTGGGCGTCTCAGGACTGTTCGATGTGGTGATCAAATTAGTAAAATGGTGCCCAAAGTGGTATTATAAAATCTTTCCCTTTTTCCTCCTTCTTTTTTGGCTGCTGTCATGGGGGAGGTAAAAATGAAGACAGTTGATATATCCTGAACATCACCTTTCTTTCTGTGCCAACTTAGTTCTACCCCCAAACGTTATACATACACACATACACACCAGCCAAAAACAGCACAGTTCACTGGACCGTCTCTCTGTTAAAGGGGTCTGGCGTCCGGAACTTTCTGCATGGTCCACAGATGTCCCTTTGTGTCCTTCTCTATCCCTACTCTTCTCCCTCTCCTGCTCCCCACAACAGCCAGCCTGCCAAGCAGTTGAATAGGTATTCTTTACAGCCTTTAGACCTTTCAGGTATTTTGGTTAAAACAAAATCTTCTGTGTTTTGTTACATTTCCGATGATAACATAGGTCTCCTTGTAGATTAGCCATGCCACTACCTTAATCTGATGTGAGTCTAGCTCTGACTCAGTAGATCAGGGTGGGGCCCTGGCATTTTTAGCTTGAAAAATTCTTTACTCTTGTCCTCCCGCCGAACCCCATCTCTGCAGCCTGTCTTTGTCTCTCTGTCTCTGCCGTGTACCCGTAGAATGTCTCTCCTTCTTTCTTTCTCTGTCACACTCTCACACACACACACACACACAGTAAACTAGAAAGAGGGAAGAATGAGGCAACCCCAGGAGTAGTATCTGGTTGCGGAATTGGGTCTCTGACATTTGTAAAATTGGAAGTTCTCGTGAAATAATTGTGAAGAGCCTCTCCAGCTGAAAAATGTTAAGATTCAAACTCCTCGTCAAGACTATTGTAATTATAATACAATACAATACAACAGTGTGAGATTTTACTTACCTTAACGGTTTACCTACCTTTGGCTAGAGCAGGATTTTCTAGCTCCACATGGCAATTTATGAATATTTTATTTTAAAGGCAAGCAGTTATTCCCACGTTGGTTATTCTTAAAGAACTCAGGGCACAAGGAGAGTTGGCGAAATAAACAGCCAGTCAAGCATCCTTAAATGACTGTCTTTGATCTTGCTTCCAACTCAGGTCAAGGTCCCTCCCTGGAAGCTTTTTTATTATATATGCTTTCGAGCTGTGCTATCCAGTCTGGGGACTACTAGGCACACTGAGCGCTTGGAATGCCCCAAGTCGGAACTGAGACCTGCTCTATGTGAAAATACACGAGATTTTGAAGTCTTAGTATAAGATAAAGAATGTAGAAATCAGTTATCATTTTTATGTTGATTACATGTTGAAATCATAATATTTTGGATAAATTAGATTATGTAAAATATCTTAATAAAAAACCAAAGGAGCCTGGGTGGCTCAGTCGGGTAAGTGTCCCATTCTTGATTTTGGCTCAGGTCATGATTTCGAGGTTCGTGAAATTGAGCATGGTGTCTGGCTCTGCACTAGCAGCACAAAGCCTGCTTGCGATTCTCTGTCTCCCTCTTCCTCTGCCCCTCCCATGTGCGCATGGGTGCTCTATGTCTCTCTCTCAAAATAAATAAACATTAAAAAAAAAACAAACCAATGATTTCTTTCATGTTTTATAACTGTGGTGATAAGAAATTTAGAAATCACATACACAGCTAGTATCTGTGGATCGTATACTATTTCTCCCGGACAGCTCTGGTCTAGGGTTCTTGGTGTGTTGGATGAACCTGGCTTTCCCCACGCTGCTGGTGATACTTCTTTTAGTAAATCCCAGTTCTGATCCGATTTATGTACTTGCTCAAAAATCACCCCTACATCTCAGCTTCACCTTTCAGGCTCTCAGAAGACTTGGCTAGGTCGCCAGGGTTGGTCAGTTGGTTGAGGGTCCAACTTCTGCTCAAGTCATAATCTCATAGTTTGTGAGTTCCAGCCCTGCATTGGACTCTGCTGACAGGTCAGAGCCTGGAGCCTGCTTTGGATTCTGTGTCTCCCTCTCTCTGCCCCTCTCCACTCGCACCCTGTTTCTCTCTCTCAAAAAATGAATAAACATGAAAAAAAAAAAAGGAAAAAAAAGATTTAGTTGGACTTCCAGCCCCCATTTCTGCTTCTTGCTGTACCTCTCCTCACCTGACCCATACTGCAGGCACAGAGGATTATGGTCTTTCCTGCACATGCCCTGAATCTCTGTACCCATGTGCCTACAGTTTCCTCTTCCTGACCTGCCCTTCCTTCAGCTCCCTTGGGGATCCTCTCATCTCTCGGGGCCAGCTAAATGTCACCCTCTCCAGTCATACCAACCCTGATTGCCCAGGACAAACCTCATTTCTCCTGCTTATGTCTTTTCAGTGCACTTGGCCAATACCTCCTTACTGCTCCTTTCCACATTTTGCTTTCTGCTATGGCTACGGTTTTTTGCATGCTTATCTGTCTTCACCACCTCTTCTCCTGCTCCTATTCCAGACTGCAGACTGCTAGAAAGCTGCCAGCGAGCCTTGTTCATCTTTGTCTACCCAGCGGTTGCCAGCACAACACATAATAAAGGGTCTGAGAGTGTGTGTGCAATTAAAGAATGTATGCCAGTATGTTTCCCTGGCTAGCCCTCTAACCAGAGGCAAGGATAATACATCCTGTCATACAGTTTAGAGAACACAGACTTGTAGGGTTTCTTGGAGCAACCGCTCAACCATCCCTTTCCTGTATAAAACAATAAAACAAACAAACAAAAAACCATCACATATAAGAATACCTGTCCTCTGCTTGATAATTCTCTCAGTGCTTCAGTAAGAACAACCTAAATCTTACTCCCCACTTTTCTAGAATAGACTATGACTGTGGGTAGATAAACCACAGCCCATGGGACAAATTATTTCTTGCCTCTATTTTTGTGAATAAAGTTTTACTGGAACACAGCCATGCTCTCACAACGATGGAGTTAGGTAGTCTTAGAGAGACAGGTCCGCAAAGCCAAAAATATATACTATTTTCCCTCTACAGAAAAAGCCTCCTGATTTCCCTTCTAATAATGCAATTTTTGTGAAAAAAGAGGGCTTATTTGTCACTGATTTAGAAACTCTGATAATTTACCTTGCATCTAGGACCTGGGGGAAGTTAACTTTACTTCAAGTGATAGGAAATGAGTTATCTTCAATTTCAGCAGGTTGTGCTTAAGTTAGGCATTTGGAACAACATCATGACTACAAGGACTGGCAGGTAGCAACTTACCTAAGGGAAATTTTAGCAGTTCTTCTGAGAACAATAAATAACTAGTAAAAATGGACCAAGAATAAGGAATTCTGGGTTTGCATTTTGATTTCACAGTCTGCTATATCTAAATAAGTTGCTTTATCCTTCTGAGGATCTTTGGTTACACTTAAAAATTACCCATAACAGGATTATTTTGGGAGTTAAAGTAGATAGTGCATGGGAAAGTACCTTGAACTGTAAAGTACTATGAAAAGGAAGGTATATTATTACTGGCTATAAGAGGAGATATCCATGACCTAAAATTATTTATGTCAAATTCTCTGCAGGTGCATTAGATTATTTCATGTTGCAATTCTGTCATTTCTCTCAAATCATAAATACTGATCCTCTGTGTATAGATTGGAGATGAATAAAAAAGAAAAAAATGAAAATATAGGTCTATGGAAAATATATTCCAATCTGAAGATAAAAACAAATACAAACAAACACTGGCCTTCTTGTCCATCACTTAAAGGAATCCAGAGAACTCAAAGAAAATTCAAAGGCATTGATTGATTAAATTTGACATTTTTCATGTCTGCTGATTTTGGTTGCCATAGAAACTGGCATTTTTGCAGAATTTCTAGGTATGGCTTGTTTTTCAAAGCTTGGGAGGAGTGTTTGACTATGAAGGAGACACAAAGGATGTGACTGACATCTGGGAGGGAAAAAAGCCAATTAAATTTCGTAGTAAAATCATTTTCTGAAAATTATTTGCAGCTCAGAGTGTACTGGTAAGAAAACAAACTTTACGATCTTAATGTAAATTGTACACAAAAAGAGAAACGGCCACTGCTGAGTAACAATGAAAAATATAAAGATAATACTTAAAGTAGAAAAAAAAACCACTCAGTAGAAGAAAGAATCAATTTTCATAAGTGGAAATGTTTCAAAAAAATCTCCACGGGCTCACATAAAAGCATTTATTGAGGGCTCACTGTGGGTTAGCCACCTTTCCAAAGGCTTTGCACCCGTCACTTTTACACTCGGCAGCTCTGTGATGTAAGTAGCATCTGTGTCATCTGAATGTCAGATGAGAAAGGTGAGGACTAGTCTCTGCACAAATAGAGCTTGGAAAAGGTTGCAGAGAGCCCAGTGTGGGCCAGGAGCCGGTTCTGGGTCAGGTCCCGGACCTGCCTGTTCACTTTGAAACCTCTGGCAAGCTCTTTACCAACCCCGGCCTCAGTTTCTCAAGTGTAAATTGGGACTGGGGGCCTCATTCTCATATGGTTGTGAGGACTCACTTAGCTAATGTATCAAAAGCCCTTTGGAAAGGCTCCAACACCTGAGAGATTGATAATTATTAATACATGGTTAAATAGCACAGTATTAATTTTGACAGATATTGTATGTATTAATACTATTATATCATACAATGCTATATTAATACCAATAACATAAATATAAGAACCCATATTATCAGGGTAAGACTAACATTACTATTATATTATTAAGACCATAATAACTATTTTCCTGACAGATACAAAGGTAAAACTGGGTCTCCTAGGGATGTCTTGAGTTCCCTAGTATTAGTGGCATCTACTCTTAACTCGGAAGAAACTCAGATTATATGTATGCAGGAGGAGGGTATGGAGTGAGACAGGACAAGGGGGTGAGGGGTGAGCAGTGAGCAGGGCTTTGAAAGATACAGATCCCAAATCCTTTCTCCCCTGGAGGTTTTATGGAAGAAAACAAGTCACTAGGAAAATGTAATCCTACTGAGGAGAGCGGACACTGCTCCAGGAGGAACATTCATGACTCTCCCATACTGGCCTCACATCGTATCTTCCTTTCTAGTGTGGCCTTTGAAAAATGCCAGTGTAAATTCTGCCAAGATAAAGAGGGTGATGTTTGAGCTTTGCTGCGATCTTAAAAATCTAGGATTAGAAATTGGATGGCCTTGTCCAAGATACAGAAGTTGAGAGGTTATCAAGGCAAGACAAGCTAACGTAAGCTTTGGTGGGGATTATCTGCCCTGGATGTTCCAGGAGGCAGGCAGGCGGTCTCCGGGACACTACGTGCCACTCAGGCAGGAGATGTGAAGGAGGGAAAGCTCCCAGTTTCCAGTTTCGGAAGGTTGCCTACAAGGGCAATTTTATACAACTTGGGAAGGTATGAAGGCTTCTATTTAGGCATTTCTTACTTTTAAACATTTAACACTTCCTGAAAACAAAACCAAAAGTGCATAGGGCAAGAAAGACTGCATCCCAAATCGCGGCCCTGAGTGTGGAGGCTCTCAAGCAGTCACCTGAGGACAAAGGGCTGGCTGATTTTCTGGGAGTCCCGGAGGCAACAAGATATTCAGTACTACCCAGGTCATCCGGGAATTCCCGTTTTGGCTGCTTCACTCGCTGTGTCATTGGGAGCACATCAGTTAAGAGAGTTAAGAACTCATTTTCTTAGTGAAATTGGAATAGTAATCACACCTTGCCCTCCTCCCAGGCTCGCAGGGAGGTCTGAAAGTGCCCTGCAGTCTGAGGGCTGAGGGCTGTCCTGGTTGTGCAAACTCCTGTCTGGAGCGGACTCCTCCAGACCCTGCAACCCAGGCCTGCTGCTTTCCTGCCGCCAACCTGGAGCCCCGTTCTCTGCTCCTGGGCCTCCAAGCCCTCTGTCACCGTGCCCTCGGGGTTCACCGAAGCCGTAGGCCGCCTCTGAAGGAAAGCAGGGAGCCCTAGGGAATCGGTGGGTGGATTTCACGTCTCACAGCAATCCCGAGTGAGCTCACACCCCCGGGCAGCGGCTCACGGCCTCACACTGTCCACAGGAGAGACAAACAGAGGAAAACACCAACGCCTATTGGCTCAGAGGGCTGGTCCAAAAAAGAGACAGACCTGGATGGAAATCCTTTCTCTGCCCAAGCCTCAGGTTTTCTACCTAAATAAATACACTTATGCCATGGGGTTGCTGGGAAAGTTTCTAAAAGGTGACATGAGAATGTACTCAACAAGTAGTGTTGACCACCAACTTCATGCCAGCCAGCATTCAAATCACTGAGGGCACCTTCCTTAGGGGATATCTTAAGCAGACATGGTCTCTTACCCATAAGAAGCTTACGTTATACTGAGAGTGAGGGAGGCAGCAGGTGATACCTCAGAAGAGGAACACCATACCTTCAGACAGTACAGAGTTCTGTGACAAAGGTGCAACAGGGTGACATGACGGAGTAAAGGGATGTAGGGGAAGAAGCGTCGCCCAGACCAGGGGGCCAGGGGAGGTCTGACCCCTGAGGATCCGGAGAGCTATCTCCACTCAGGAAGAGCTGGAGCACACAGTTGCCTTCCCTGACGCATCCCTACCATTCTAGAAGGACCATGGTGACTCCATGCTGTCCACGATCCGTTCATTTTAGAGACATGAATATGCAGGCTCAGAAATAACAAGGACATACATCATAGAGTCCCCACCTTCTGTTCCCTCCTATCCACCACAGAGGCCTCCCCAGTTCCATCTCCTCAGTCACTATGTTTGGACTTCAGTCAAAATGACCGACTTATCTGAATGTTTATTCCTATCAGTGCTTGGCAAATCTTGTAGACAGGTTTCCACTAACTAGATGTTGATTGCGTCTAGTATTTTTGTTTCATTTCCTGCAATGGAAATGCAGACATCTATGGGGGGAGGATTCAGGTATGCCACTGCCCCCACTCCCAACACTTTGTTTCTTCCTTTGTAATTTGCATAATAGTGTAGAATAAACTTCTGGTATTCTCTCTTCCTTTGCTGAAGGTTTCCATTTTTTTTCCCCAGACCTTTGAATTTTCGAAATAAAGCTTATTCATTTATTTGGAGAGAGAGGGAGACACAATCCCAAAACAAAGAGTCAGACGTTTAACCAACTGAGTTACCATTTTTTAAGAGCATAGGTTCTGTAAGACATGGAAATAACCTAAGTTCATCAGTGGATGAATGGATAAAGAAAGCGTGTGTAAATATGTATATTATATAATATACATCGACACGATAAAATATCATTGAGCCTTTAAAAAGAAGGCAATCTTGCCATTAGCAACAACACAGATGGACCTTGAGAGTATTATGCTAAGTGAAATAAGTCAGAGACAGAAAAACAAATTCTATGTGATCTCACTTACATGTGGACTCTACAAAGAACAGATTGGTGGTTGTCAGAGGCAGGGGGTTACAGGGGGCTCACCCTTACAGGTGAAGGGAGTTAAAAGGGAAAGATTCCTAATTATAAGATGAATAAGATCTGGAGATGTAACGTACAGCATGGTGGCTAGAGCGAACAAGAGTGTACTGCATATTTGAAACTTGTGAAGAAAGAGGGGCACCCGGGTGGCTCAACTGGTTAAACGTCTGACTGTTGATTTCAGCTCAGGTCATGATCTCAGAGTTCGTGGTAGGGAGCCCCGCATCAGGATCTTAGCTGATAGCGTGGAGCCTGCTTGAGATTCTCGCTCTCTCCCCACTCCCTTTCTTGGCCTGTAGGCTCTCTTTCTCTCTCTCTCAAAGTAAATAAACTTTTAAAAATGATACAGAACGTCTAAAGAACAAGAAAGCTGTGGAGAGGAGATCTTAAAAGTTCTCATCACAAGAAAAAATATTTTGTAACTATGTGAGGTGATGGATGTTGAGTAAACTTTCTGCTGTCATCATTTTATAATACATACATGTGTCAAATCATTATGTTGTACAGCTAAAAGGAATACAATATCGATTATAGCTCAATAAAACTGGGGAAAATATGCCAGAAAAGAAAATAAGAGCATAGACTTTGGAGAAGAGGCAAAGAGAGTTGAAGAACCAGTTTTGTCATCTACTAACATGTGACCCTGGGTGAATTACGTGGCTTCACTGAGCCTCAGTTCCCTCATCTGTAATATGGAGATAACAACAATGTCCACCTGTACTTGAATCATAATACTGAAGATGCTTGACACAAACTCACTGCTCAAGACCAACATACACGCACACATCGGTCTGAAGCAGACACTGCTATTCTCCCATTTGCCAGAGGAGGAAAGAGAAACGCAGAGGGATTTTAAAACCTGCTCAGGGTCACCCAGGTGCTAAGTGAAAGAGGTGTGATTATGTCAGGATGCAATGTGCTTATTACAGTGTGTGACAGATAGTGAGCATTCAGTAATGTGTGGCTATTTATATAATCAGTTTAAAGCATTCATGACTCTGTCTGCAGTGTGTTCCGACAGTGTCAATGGGATGATGTGTCTTTCTGGAAAAATGAGTAATGCGCCATCACTCCAAAGGTTTCCCCTCTTTAACTTGCCCATTTCCCAGGAGCTGAATTGTCATTTTATCATGATAGCCTAGGAGCCAAACTGAGGGTAGGAGTTCCCATCTTGGTATTGTTTATATTCTCTTTCTTGGAGCCTGGGCCTTTGGAAACATAATCATATTTATTTTAATAAAACTGCTTTATGACTTGCTGGCCCTCTGAATTCCCTTTGCTCTTTGGGGGAAGGCTGCTGACAGGCGGCGGGGCTTTGTTTTAGTCCCTGTGCTGGGACTGTAATTAACTGCCACAGAGAGGGAGACGGCGGAGGGGGGGTGGCAGCCAGCAGAGAGAAGGATAAGGGCAGTGCTTTTCTGCACGAGGCTGACTCTCAGGCCCTTGTCAGAGGACGGGGAGGTTACATTTGACCTCCCGGCTTAGACACCAGTGTCACGCCCTGGATAAACAGGTAGCCCTGCCCACGCTTAAGACTTACCCCTTTAAAAGGCTTGAACGTGTGCAAAACTGGCAGCAGTGGGGTCTGCGGGACCTCTGCCCTTTGAAACCTCTGGAGTTTGCGCTCTGTAAATCAGCGTCGGTTTATGGTCACCGGTCTCCAGACCGACAGGCTTCTCCCATGAATGGAGTTTGTCGTCCTGTCGTTACTACCATTAAAGGAGTTGGCCTCCCTTGAAATGTTACGTTGCCCCAGGGAGAGTGAAAACTGATGAAATGTTCACAGACGGTCAGACCTGGAAGGAATCTTAGAGCCGGACGTCTGCCAACGAGGAGGCAGAGCACCCCCTCCACGGGGACTGCCCGGACTGTCTGCTAGAAGCGCAAGTCCTGGCCCTCACCATGCCTGCTTTATCAGAATCCTTGCACCCTGGGCCCAGAGATCTCAATTTTTAATAAGTTCCCCCAGGTTATTCTAATGCACGGTGATGCTTGAGAGACACAGACATGGAGAAACACATTCAATCATCTGAATTACGGGTCAAGATATTGAGACACTTAAATGTGTCCCCGAGAAGAGATAAACACAAGGCCCTGGTCTACTGACTCTCAAACGAATGTTTCTGTTTTGTTTTGTTCTCTTTGTTTTTATGATATCACGTCCCTTTTAGCTTCATGGGAAAAAAAAACTTCCTTCACAAATTTTACACTGGGGTCTGGTTACCCAAGGTTAAGGCTTAGCAGAGACAGGAGGCGAGGGGCTTTGACAGAGCCAATCTTTATCATTGCTGAAACCAGCAGAAATAGATATTTGGGAAAATAAATAATGTTTTAAAATGCTTGAGTTTATTTATTTAGCTAGAGAGAGAGAGAGCAAGAGCACAAGAGGGGCAGAGACAGAGGGAGTGAGAGAGAACCTCAAGAAGGCCACGCACTGTCAATGCAGAGCCCATTGGGAGACCTGAACCCATGGCCTGGCGGAATTCAAGAGGTGGATGCTTAACTTAGCCACCTAGGTGCCCCAATAATTAAAATAGTAACGTCAAGGACGAAGAGACAGATAAAAAGGAATAAGGATATTGGTTTTTGATCTATAGCTTGATCAGGAACATCTATTTGTGTTACTATACAATGAGTGATACACGGAGGGTAACTTGATGCTGACACAACTGTCTCTGGTTTGTAGAAAGCAACAATGTCTCCTGTATGTCGGATATCTGAAAACGCTTTCCTGTCTGTGACCTTATTTGATATCTGCACCACTCTAGAGAGAGAAGTGTTAGCATATCCAGCTAGGAGATGAGAATCAGAGGCGTAAAGAGACTTTCCAAAATTGAGTTAGCAACTGACTCAAGTATAGAGCTATTAGAATATTACTACGAATAATTTTTTAGGAGTGTACCATGTGCCTGGCATCTCTCCAAGCGTGTGGTATGAATTTTCTCATCCGATCATCATAACTGCTTTACATGCTTATCTAATCGGAACCTCATCAGAGGTCTTGAGATGGTAGGATGCTGCTGACAAAGAAGCTAAGGTATAAGGAAATGAATCACCCTTCATTCGTTCCTCTGCTCAGTTGACAAACCCATGCTGAGCTTTTCAGTTCTAGACATTTATTTAGGCTCTAAGGATAGAGGTCAGGTAGGACTCAGCTTTCATGGAGAGATTACACTGGATGGCAGAAATAAGCACTAAAGAAGTAAATAGATAAATACAGAAACCACTATGAAATGAATCAAAATAGGCTATGGGAGTAACTGGGGATGAGAGGGTATTATCTTAGAGACTGTGGCAGGTGGAAGGTACCAGAGCTGACATCTGAAAGAGGTATACGGCTGCCCGGGGGAAAAGCAGCAAAGGCCCTAATGTGGTCAGGGTATATTCTGATCCAGCAAAGATGATGGAGCAGAGTTATCCGGGGGAAAGCAGTGGGAGATGAGTCATAGAGAGGTGGAAGAAATATCCTGTAGCGGCAGGGAAAACCCTTTGACTTTGAGAAAGGCAGGAAGCCACTGAAGGGTTTGGGAAGAGGAGTGACCTCATGCGATACATTTTAGAAAGACTGCTCTGCGCCATAGCGGGAAGAACCCAGAGAGGGCAGAGTGGAACTCGCCCAGGGCCGTACAGCTATGAAGTGGTGGGAGGGAGAGTAGGGTGGAGGTCGTCTCAATGTTTATAACTGGTTTCCTGAACCAGGCATCCTGGGGAGGCAGAGATGAGTCTCATGAGCATGGTATTCTCACCTTCCGTGAATCCTGTGCTCAAGCCCTGCCACACACACACCCAAGAGACTCTCCATAAATACAAGGGTCGCTGCTCTCCCCAGAAACTGGCAGAGAGGAGCCACTGCGGGGGCGGGGCGGGGAGGGCCAGCAGGCAGAGCTGGGCCAGAGCTGCTCTCCAGGCCGTGGCCCCACGAGGCCTCACTCACCTTGGACTTCTCCTGATGCAGCTCTATCTGGATGTCTGTGAGCTTGGTTCTGAGGTCTTCATTGGCAGCTTGAAGGGCGACGATGAGCGCTTCGGGCTTCTCGCCCTTATTTCGCCCTTTCTTGGACATTGTTCCTTTCTAAAGGGAGTCTGTTGTTTTTTAATTCCTTTCAAACGGGTGCTGCCATGTTACTGCTTCTTCTCCTGGGGGCAATGTTTCAGCATCTACTGCGTGGTGCTCCTTGGTAAGGTCTCCTCAGCCGCTGCCCTGGAAGCCCTGAGGAGAGACAGAGACGGTGGTTACTGCTGTGGCAGAGACCTGGACAAAGCGCCAGGCGGTGTCTCTCAGCCCGAGCAACACGTAGGAGCCTCCTCCTGAGGGATCCTCTCCCCAGATCCTCCCACCCACTTTGCACGTCAATTTAGAGCGATCTTTCCAAAGATCTGGTCTGGTCATGTCAACACCCTGCTCAAAATCCTCCAACGACCTATGAGCATTTGAGCGTATCTTTCACATCTTGGAGTGCTCGTTTTGCCTAAACCTGCCCATTCTTCTAGCTGTATCTCTTCCAATTCACTCGCTCTCCAGCCCTAAGAAATGCCCTTTAATTTTCTTGCTCTCTGCCCATAGACTTGCCCTATCCTGTTCACTTTTCTCCTTCCTCTGCTCAGCCTCCTCACAAGCCACAAGTGCTATCTACCTATCTATCTATCTATCATCTATCATTATCATTATCATCACCAATGTCTATCTGAAAAACTGCCTTTAAAAAATATAAACATTAGGGGCACCTGGGTGGCTCAGTCGGCTGAGCGTCTGACTCTTGATTTCAGCTCAGATCGTGATCCTGGGGTTGTGGGATCGAGCTCTGTATTGGGCTCTACACTGACAGCATGGAGTCTGCTTGGGATTTTCTCTCTCCCCCTTCTCTGTCCCTACCCCGCTTGCGCTCACTCATGCCACACACCCTCCCTCAAATAAAATTAAAAAAAATTTTTTTTTAATGAACTAAACACGAGTTCTTTCAGAAGTGTCTACAAGGACTTCTCCCTCCAATAGGGAGAGTAAGGAGTTTCCTTGAAGAAGGCACATCGGCTTGGAATTTGAGTAGGTAGTTAATGGATTTAGAAACACGTGAAGCACCCGGGGTGAAAGAAATGGCAGGTGCTGATATACAACAAAAACAAACAAACAACCACAGTAACTATTTTGTGGGGAAAACGGGGGCCTGATCAATAAACCCAGAATATGGTTGGATGGGCACTAATGCTGGAGAGGGAACCTCTCCAAATTGCGGGGGACCTGGAACATCGACCTTAAAAATTTGGAATCTGATTTTCTTAGTAAGCAATGGGTAAACCGTTAAAGTTCTTGGCAGGTGGATACCCTAACAGGGAAATGCTTTGGTGTAATTATTCTGGTGGCGAAGTGGGGAGAAAAGGGAGGCAGGGAGATCAGATAGAAGACTACTGAACTTGCCAAGGTGAAGGGGGATGAAGTCCTAAACAGAATAGTAGCAAGAAGAGAGTAAAAAAGAGGCATGTGTCTTGATCTACAAATTTTTAAATGCTTCACAGGAATGAGATCAGAAAAATATGGGTATTAAACTGTTAAAGTCAATGGGGAAAACACGGCAAGATACTAGAGAAAGTTTGTCACAAAACCTTTCAGAAAATTGGGTATTGCGTACATGGAGGTGCTTCACTCCACAACTAAGGGGAATTCCTACTGGTCACCCATATGTTCCGGCAGCTGCTGTTCTCGCAAGGCCCACGGTATTCAGCCTGGAGGGACCTGCTGGGAGCCCGGGCTTTCTGCCATTCCCACATGAGCACTGGGGCCATGCCCTTTGGAGTGTGACCGGAGGGAAAGGGCTGGGGAGAGGTTCGGAGGTAGGGAGGACCAATCTGTCTCCAGAAGTCCTGAAACTGTCCACCAAATTCCACCCTAAGCTGGATGCTGGAGTTGTTCTTCATGCTTATTTTTACAAATGTTGCCAAAGCATTGAAGTGTACAGCTGGGAGATGTCTAGGAGGCCACCATTCTTTGCTTTTAGAATTGAAATAAACTTTGACAAGTTTTATAGGATTTTTAGGCCAAATACTGCTAGGCACAAAGCTAAATGAGACAGTATTTAACTTCAAGCAGGTGCGAGGCGAGTAAACTTTCACCTGTATGTTTAACAGGTTTCTCTTCCTCTAGCTGTTCTCTAAACATTGCTGGTCCCCAGGGTTCCCCAAAGTTATATCCGCTAGCCCCGCCTATAGGATTATGAGTCCCCATTTTATACCCAGAGCCCTGACCATTCTCCAAGTCTGCCTCACATACTCAACATCTTACTTAACAATTCTACCAGGATATCTGACTGGCACGTCCAACCTAACCTAACTAACATGGATGTTTATTTTTTATTTTATTTTATTTATTTTATTCCTAGTCCCTCACAGCCTTATTCTCTCCAGGTTTTCCCGTATCAATAAACGCACCACCACGGGCCCAGTTGTTCCAGATCTAAGCTTAGAAGCCATCCTTTCTTCTTGTAGCCATCGTTTCTCTTCTCTAGTTCACCAAGGGTCCTGTTTGTGTTTCCTATAAAATATGACTCCCTTTGGTCAACTTCTCTCAAACCTCTATGATGCTGCCAGAACACGGAGAAAGGAGGAATTTGAGAAAAGCTTCACGGTCACTTCATAGCCTCACAGTCTTCCTGGATCAAATAAGGCTTTTCTTTCTTTCTTTCTGTTTTTAATGTTTATTTATTTGAGAGAGAGCGCGCATGCGTGTGTATGAGTGGGGGAGGGGCAGAGAGAGAAGGGGACAGAGGATCTGAAGTGCACTGAATGCTCACAAACTGCGCTCAAACTCACAAACGGCAAGATCATGACCTGAGCTGAAGTCGGATGCTTAACCAACATCGAAGATACAGGAACGGCAGAGAAAGAGCTTGAGAAGTACTTGGAGTCACAAATTTGCCAGATGTATTTAGAGAAGGTTGTGAACTGGAAGAAGACAAATGGGGGTTAGATCACACCAGTTCCTGCATGATCAGTGGTTAGAGTTCACTGAAAATGATTAGATTTCATTAGGTAGAAATGAAGCATTTGAATAGAAGTGTAATAATAAAAGCTTATAGTGACTGACTGCCGTGAGCTTGACACTGGATGAAGCACTTAACCTATTGTTCTCATTTCATCCTCACTAAAAACAGGGAGAAATGATTCACAGAAAAATTAAGTAACTTGCCTAAAATGACTGAGTTCATAGCCAATGGGGCCTTCTTGCAAGACTGGGACCCAGGCTGTGATGTCTTGGGCTGCACTGCCTCACACTTGCATTTTAGAGAGGTAGCTTGGGCAGTGTAATGGACGGTGAGCTCCTAGGAAGAGAGAGACTGGAGGAAGGAAACCAGGCTGCTCACTGCTCCACTGGTCGGGCAACACATAACACAGCTCTGAACCTACCCATGGCCATAGGGATGAAAAACGATGTGACAATTCTGACACATGGAGACTTTGATGGAATCATGTCTTGCTTTTAAACATTATTACTGGTTTGACCATTCTTCTCTGCCATTGTAAGTAATGAGTACCAGCTTTCTGGTACTGCTTGCGGCAACAAGGTGCAATGCCATAGTCATATTTTATATTTTAATTTATAATTCTCCCTCCCTCCAAATATAATACTATGTGCTTGACTTCATGAATTTTTCATCTGAGAATTAATTTGAGCTTAGTCCCATAAGGGCTAGGGAAAAGAAAAGGGTTAAAAAATTAGAAACATGTACAGGAGAGAAAAAAGCACCACAGGAAGTTAGTGATAGAATCAACTTATAGATACCATAAGGTGAACATTTATTAATAAGCATGCTCCCGTACATCCACCTAGTGAAGGGGAACTTTCTGGAGTCTTTTCCGGCTCTGACGAGTATCTGGCAATCTCATGATTCTCATGTATAATTTTACTACAATGTTTCTGTCACCTTGTGCTGACTTTCCTCACTTTGGACAGCTTTGCTGAGATTTAATTCACATATAAAATTTACAGTTTTGAAGTGTATTAATTCAGTGGTTTTACCATATTTGCAATATTGTGCAGTCACCACCACAATGAATTTCAGAACTTTTTATCACCCCAAAAAGAAACCCTATACCTATTGGCAGTTATTGCTTATTCCTCACTGAACTCTCCCAGCCCTAGGCAATCAGTAATCTATTTTTTTCTTTTTATGGATTTGCGTATTCTGAACAATTTAGAAGCTCTTTCATTTTTTTTTAAAGTAAGCTCCACACACAGCACAGAGCCCAACGTGGGGCTTGAACTCACAACCCTGAGATCAAGACCTGAGCTGAGATCGAGAGTTGGACGCTTAACCGACTGAGCCACCCAGATGCCGCCATTCTGAACATTTTGTATTAAATAGAATCATACAATATGTGACTAGCTTCTTCCACTATAGCATAATATTTAGAAGGTTCATGCGTATATAACATGTGCAGATATTTCCTTTCTTTTCAATGCTGAATAATATTCCATCATAGGGCTAAAACTCCATTTCATTTATCCAGTCATCAGTTGATGGACACTCGTGCTGCCTCTGCTTAAGTGGCCTGAGGTCAGCTCTCCAGAGAAGACTTCAGCCTTATAAAGGGTCGCCATCCCTGGAAGGAGTGTTCTGGAGAGCATAAAGGAGTGCTTGAATTGAAGGTGTCATGGCATGCAGATGGAATGTTTCTGGAGCCTTTGTCAATGACAAGGTCCAACACAACAGATGATCTAGAGAAGGAATGGAAGCCTTGTTCAACTAAGCCCCACACCTCTTAAAGACATCAGATAATTAAGAAATAACCTCTCAGGAATCCTTGTATTTTATTTATTTTTATTTTTTATTATTTTTTTAATCCTTGTATTTTAAAACAAGGATCATTGTTTGAGAGTAAACCTTAATGCAGAAATGGATTATCAATGAAAGAATTACAGTCATCATTCATCCATTCATTCACTCACTCACTCAAACAGACATTT
Organism: Paguma larvata; assembly: GCA_030068075.1. Taxonomy (NCBI): domain Eukaryota; kingdom Metazoa; phylum Chordata; class Mammalia; order Carnivora; family Viverridae; genus Paguma; species Paguma larvata. The sequence goes on along the minus strand of CM057826.1, from coordinate 111,046,135 downwards.
ATTGAAAAGGAAATACATGTATTTGAGAACAGAACTTCCCAAATTTTTGGTCTGGTTGTGCTAAAATCTACAGGAAAGTTTTATTGATTCTGGAGCTCCATCTCTTGAGATTTTGATGTAACTGCCAGGTGATTCTGATCTATGACCATCTTTGAGAATTTCTAGTTACAAGTATGGGCTATGGATCAGGCACACCTGAGCATAAGTCCCACCTCTGTGTTTAGCAGATGTGGATCATGGATAAATTGCTTAGTTCTCTAGTCCTTAATATTCCTCATCTCTGAAAACAGGGAAAGGGGAAGGGGAATTTAAAGTACTATGGCATTGGACTGTTTGACAATTATGTGGAAAAATGTAAGTGACAGTCTCACATAGTTCATGACACATGAGAGTTGCCACTTACTGAGAGTTTTCTATTTCTACTATTGGCTGAGATGGTATAAACAAAATAGTTTGTTAAGCGCTGTCCTCAAGATACTTAAATTGAGTAAGAATGATAGAAGACATGCAAAAAATAGTAATTCAAATGTCATACTTATGGAAAACCTCTAATATGAAAAAAGCTATTCTTATTCTTGGTTCTCTATAAACTCATTTAGGCATTGGCACAAAACCCAAGAGAGAGAAACCAAAGAAAGGGGAGAGTGACATTAACATGAGCAGATGAGGCCTCTTGGCTTCCTCTCCCTGGTTTCTCCTTGCATACCACTTCTGGAGACTGTGTGTAGGATGCTGCTTTTGGAATAATCTTGAGATCGTCTACTTTCAAGTGTGCCCCTTTTATGTCTCTTAGTGTTCAGAGAACATCAAGCAGTTATTTTTTATAACAAAATGTCCAGGTTTAAAAATTCCATTCGGCATTATTCTCTTTTAAAGACATACACACTTCAAGATTAAAAAAAATATCAAGAAATTAAAAAAGGAACCCCCATGCAGCCACTGTGGAAAACAATATGGAGGTTCCTCTAAAAGTTAAAAATAGAATTACCATATGGTCCGGTAATTCCACTGGGCATTTACCCGAAGAAGATGAAAACACTAATTTGAAAAGATATACGCACCCTTATGTTTATTGCAGCGTTATTTAGAATAGCCAAATTATGGAAGCAGCCCAAGTGTCCATCAATGGATGAATGCTCAAATATGATGTGGAATAAAAGGATATTGGAATAAAACATCCTTTGGATATTTTTCCAATAGAATAAAACCTTGCCATTTGTAACAACATGGATGGATCTAGAAGGTATGATGGTTAAGTGAAGTAAGTCAGTGAAAGACAAATACCATATGATTTCACTCATATGTGAACTTTAAGATACAAAACAAACAGAAAAACAAAGAGAGAAACCAAGAACAAAAACTTTTAACTGTAGAGAACAAACCGATGGTTACCAGAGGGGAGATGGGTGAGGGAATGGGTTAAATAGGTGATGGGTATTAAGAATACACTTATCAAGGGGCACCTGGGTGACTTAGTCAGTTCGGCATCCAATTCAGCTCATGTCATGATCTTGCTGTTCGTGAGTTCGAGCTCCACATTGGGCTCTGTGTTGACAGCTCAGAGCCTGGAGCCTGCTTCGGATTCTGTGTCTCCCTCTCTCTCTGTCCCTCCCCCTCTTATGCTCTCTCTCTCAAAAATAAATATACATTAAAAGAAATTAAAAAAAGAATACACTCATCATGAGAACCACTGAGTAATATATCAAATGGCTGAACCACTACATCATACACCTAAAACTAACATAACACTGTGTTAACTATACTGGAATTTTTTTAAAAATCAAGAAATTAGAAATGTTTATTAAAATTAGATTATAAATATTTAAGTATGATGTATCTAAGCTATTGATCACAGACTATAATCCTGGTTGCATAGTCTGTCCAAGAAAGCAAAAATATCCTAGACACTCTAATATTTTGATGTCCAAACTACACTGTCTACTTGATCTCACATCCTAGGATACCATACGATTCTGCGTGAGGAGTATGGCCACATATTTGGCCAAGAAAATGTGGCCAGTACTTATTGAGCACTGTTCTTGTCTTTTCATAGATGTTAAAAAAATCTAAGCATCGATCCTACCCTCCAATGGCTTCCAACCTATAAAAGAAGACAAATATCTGTAAAGAGAAAACAAATTCTAGAAAGCAGTGGATGCTGTAGTTGGTAAATGCTGTGGGCATGACTTAGTTTGGACTGAGAAAGAGGAAGACTTGTCAGAGAATGTGTCATGTGAGCTGAGGCTAAATCATGTCCTGTAGCTTATGGGGTTCTTACGCTGTGCTGGGCACCGTGCTAAGGTACACTAATATTAGGTACATTAACTCACTGAACTGTTCCCATTCACCCTTTCAGATATTTACTCATACTATTTCTTAGGCAGGGAAGTGAGGATCAGAGAGGTTAATTAACTTGAAAAAAATCACACAGCTAAGAAATGGCAGAGCTGCAACTCAAAGACGCATCTGTCAGTCTCCAAAGCTTCTTAATATTTACATTAACACTTTCCTGAAAGACAGGCAGGATTGAACTCTGACTGCCAGCAGGCTAAAGAGATGGCAAGAGCATGCCAATGTTAGCTGGGGACTTACAAAAAAGAATGGGAGAATGTAGTGGTTAAGAGATTGGAATCTGAAATCAGAAAAACTGGCTTTGAATCAATCTTCCTAGCTGTATCTTCTTGAGAAATTATTTAAACTCTCTAAGCTTCTGTTTCTTTACTGTAAAATGGGGGAAAGGGATATATTTACTTTAATGAGCTCTTAAAGGAATAAATCAGCTAAAGCGTGTCAAATAATTAGTAAATTAGTATTACCATCATTACTACGGGTTATTCTTTTTCTGGGAACTATCCACTAAAAGCCAGTTCGTGTGTTCACCTTAAAAAGACAGGCCAGGAAAAGCACAGAGATCCCTGGGAAGACTAATGGAATTCATATTTACGCTTTTGGGGAAGGGGGACCCGCATTGACAGGATCAGTATTCCCAGGAGTCTTGGCTTTGTAGTTGGTTTTGCCGTAAGCTCTAGGCTGAATAAAGTCATTATTACTCTTGGAGGTTCCAATAAGGCTGTGGCCTCTGAGTCATGATTTGCAAAGCAACTGTAATATAAAAGGGCTGAAGTTCATATGTGTGAAGTTAAAAGCTCCAGCGCTTCTCTGGGATTAATATTTGTGTATGTCCACTCTACAAAGCTTTGGTAGTTTGTTGCAGCCATTCCCACTTTTTTTCTAAAGACGATGCTTAGAGTCAATGTCTAATGTTAGCGTTTAAAATTTATGAGTTAAACTGCTTACTTGATGCCTGGTGATCTGCAGAGACATATTAGCAATTCTTAAACCTTTAGGCAGGAAATAAGTCTCACTGTGCATTCATGAACTTGACACAGCGATTTAATATAAAGGACAAGGGGCTGCTGTTTAAGTCAGTTCAACCCTGGAGTCCTAGTTTCCCTATACAAAGGGGATGTGGTGGTGTGGCCATGGCATCAAAAGATTTTTTACCCATTACACACCTGTCAGAAGAAAATCAATCTGAAAGGCAGACATTCAGCATAGTAGTGATTATGCATCTTCAGGAGTTAGGGGTACCAGGGCGTGTATGTCTTTTATGTTTGCTTTTTTTTTCTCTTTCCTAGTCTTCTACTGAAATGCCCTCTTTATCATGTAATAATATTAGCAATCATTATTATTATAAAGTATTTAATGTTAATGTGTTAAGTGTTCCATATTAATGAAATGCTTAAGTTTTTCCTATTAATGAATGCTAAATAAAACCCAAAAGTTATTACTCCTGAAGGATGTGACTTTTAGATCTAAGGTTTAAAACTTCACAGCAGAAATATACTTGATAAAGTGTAGAATAAGAAAACTCTCAGCACACATACAGGAGATATCTAATCTCTTTCTAAGGGGGCTTGTCAGGAAGGTTTGGTAGAAGTGATGTCAAATTTGGGGTGCAAAGCAGGTAGGATTCATCCAGAAGTGCTGTATTCTGCAAACCCTTGGCATGCCTTTCCCTTTATCGGCGTCCTGGTGATCTCCCTCCCATGCATCTTGTAGGGCCCAGGCCTGACGTCATCCTTTACACGTCTTCACAACACCTGACAGAATAAGTTATTCCCTCGTCTGGATTTCCATTTTCACTTTGAAGACACTTCTTACAGTACTCATCACTCATTCCTTAATCTATTGATTCATCAATTCACATGCATCGATGAAGCATCTTGAGGAGGGGAACGTCTGTGCTAAACATGAGAGACAGGGTCCTTGTCCTTCCCAGAGAAGGTGACAGCATTTTGTACAGGGTAGTAGTTGCATATATGACAGGAGATGGGAATCACAGGAGCCTTGGTGGGTCAGGAAGGACTGCTTAGGAAAAATGATACATAACAAAGATGTGTAAGATGAGAAGGAATCGGCCAGCATAGGGCTGGAGGGGAAAAAGGAATGTTCCAGGTGGCCAAAGTATGAAGGTCTACAGCTAAAAGAGAATACGAATGATGCTGTGGAAAAAAATACAGGCAGGAGCTCAGAGGAAAGGTAAGAGATGGACTTACAGAGGCAGCTGAGAGCGACTGGTAGAGAACAGTCTCAGAGACGTCAGAGGACACGGACTCCGTGCCTACAGCAAAGGGTTCATGTGGCGGAGGGACTTGATCACATTCTGGTTTAGTAATAAGGCTCTGGCAACAGAGGATGGAATGGACTAAAGAGGTAAACACAGAAAGAAAAGTTAGGAGACTGTGGCCATAATTCATTTACACTGTAGTTATTTTTTAGGTCACTGAGTCCCACTTAAGGGTGAAACTATGTTTTATTCATCTTTGTACTTATAGTACCTGTCACAGCGACCACCACAGAGTTCAACTGAATTAATAGCGATTCAAATCCAGGGAAAATACTGAGATTGAGGGATATATTTCACAATTTTTACAAAGATCGTTTACAATAAGTTTGTGATGGGAAATTTCTTTTACTTTGCAGGAGCCCTTGAATTCAGTTTTGATTTCAGGCAAAACTAAAAGCTTGGTGTAACAATTAAATAAACGATAAACTCCATGAGTTTTTATTTAAGCCATGTGATGAAATTTCATAATCCTCGCTGCTATCCATCACACTCCCAAGCTCAATTTCACTCCTCGGCACTGAGGAAGTCATCTTGCTCTGTGCTCTCTTGTCTGGATTTAGAAGGCTTTCGGAAGGACTAGTTTCACAAAATAACTCTCTCAGTGGTTTATCATCTTATTTGCATTGTCCTTTCTTTCTGGATTCAAAGTATTTTGCAGCTGTTACAGAATGAGAAGTACCAACGTCACTGGACATGGAGGAGGCATCCCAAACACATCAGGATACAATGGTGTATTCAAGGTCACACAGCAGGAGACATGCCTCAGAGCCCCTTCCTCAGACAGGCATTTGCTCTGTCTGTATGCTCTTAGGAAAAACAAACTGGCACATAAAGTTAAAGAAAAATGCCCAAACCATTGAAGGAAGTGGTCTTCAGATAAGTATATTTATAAGTGACAGCAAGCTTTTCTATTTTAGGTATAAGTAAAACATTTATAAATAACCTCTTCGGCTGTTTTCTTATTTTCAAAGACCTTGAATTTAAAAAAAAAAAAACCAAAAAACCAAACACCTATCATATAAAAGCACTTTTACAAAGTGTCAAACATGAGCAGACATGTCTATATTTAGAGGGGAATAACGAGTACCTGCTACTTAAAAAAAAAAAAGGCAGAACAATATCTGTATTAACTTTACACTGATCAAGTAAAAGCACATAAAGTTTGAATGGAATAACTTCTGGATATACTATACGGTTCTATTAGAATTGCATTTAATTTTTCATATTCAACTGAAGAGAAACTGGCTCTCACCATTTTCCCTATGATATGATATGGTATAATGTAGTATAATAAATTATAGAGCATTATAGATTATTCCCATTTTAACATTTAGGATTTTGTTTTGAGTTTTGTCCCAGAGGCCAATGTTTAACTACATTTTTTTTTTTCAACTGATGGGATCTCAGAAGCAAGACTGTGAGGTGGACTAATCGAAGGCCGTCAACTTAACCCCAACATAAGCCACGTGCTATAGGAAAATAATTTTAAGAAAGAGACCAACAACTCTCTCTTGAACCACAGTTATCTGCAAAGTACTATGTTACAGCTGAAGTTGATGCACTATGTATGTACCAAACAAAGCTGCATATACCATGTGCCAAAGGAGTGGAGAAAAACACACGTGTGCACACACACACAAACAAGAGGAAGAGCAGCATGAAGGCAAGGACATCAGTCCCTGGCTCCTTGTTTAATCTCAGTGCCTAGCACAGTGCCAGACAGAAAGTAGATTTTGAATAAAAACTTCCAAATAATGGAATGGCTTCACCAAGAGAGAAGTCCTTATGGTTACAGCTGGCACCTGAACGATGAACAGGAGGAATCAAGGAAAGACGGGAAAGTAGGACAAGGGGAAGGTAAGTGTGAGGAGTAAATTATAGATCATAATGTCTGGTGTGTAAAGTTCATTGTGGGAAACTGGTAGAAGGACATGTAGAGAAATAAAGAGTAAATTATGCATGTGTTGATTGCCTAGATACTGAATTTACATCTTGTTTAATAAATACTGAGAATCTGATAAGCATTTTTAAGAGGAGATATATGATTCAATTTTTTTAAGGAAGATTAACCTTGAAGTTGTGTGCAGGGCAGAATGGAACAGAAAGGAACTGGAGGTTAGAGGTCCAGAGAGGAATCCAGTACCAATGTTCAGATAGAGAGGATGTCTGGATTAGGATGGAGGGTAGAAGGGCCTTTTCTTCCCTAAGCTTAAATAACTCATATTCGTCTCGCCACCACCATTCTCTTGATCATCACTCAACACCTTTCCTCTTTATTGAGCACGTTGTGTGCTGGGCACTGCACAACATGGTGCTTGTGCATATTCGCCCATTCGAGACTTAGAACAAGGCGATGGGACACATGCAGTTAGTAGTCTCCACTGATTGATGAGGAAAATGAGTTGATAGGAGACCCGTTCTGTTAAGCAGAGACAGAGCTAGGGAAATGGCATAGTCAAGGTGTGTCTGAGTCTGAAGCTTCTAACAGACTTCAGTCACTATGCTTCTCTCCATCTGGTGTGTGGTGTCTGAAAAGGCCACATAATGTGCTGATTTGGGGGAAGTAATGACAAAGAGAATGGAAGGTCAGAGATGACGAGTAACCCTGGCACATGGGACATTAGAAGAATGTGGGTATCATCCACAAACTCACGAAGATGAGTCATACGTGTGCTTAGAAATAACAAGACCTAATATTTTCAGGGTGTTTAATATAAGCCAGGCATTACACTAAATCACATATATTCATTTTCTCATTTAATCTACAACATTATAAATATGACAGATAACGGGGGGGAAAGCACCCGAAAGAAATGCGGACTGTGTAAAATTATGATGCTGATAAACAGCAAAGTCAGGACATAACACAGACAGTCTCCCTCTGGAGCCTGTTTACCCAACAACTATGCTGCACCAGAAATACTCCAGTTTGTTTTTAAAGAAATCACGTTTGAGGGCATGCAGTAGCATTATCTTTTTTAATTTAATTTTTTTAAAGATTTTATTTATTTTTAAGTAATCTCTACACCCATCGTGGGCCTTGAACTCATGACCCCGTGATCAAGAGTCCCGTGCTCTACTAACTGAGCCAGTCAGGCACCCGCAATTATTTATCGATTTATATACCTACTTTAAAATATTTTCTCCACAACTTATTTAAAAACAATGTCCAAACCCCCAACCTTTAAATGCACTTCAACATAATAAGATTTAAGACCTTTATCATGAAGAGGACAGTACATGGGTATACACATATCAAGATAGGTGTTTAAATGGCAATAGTTTTCTTTGAGTGGTAGATGATGAGAGATCTTAATTTAAACTTCATTTAAAAAAATTTTTTAACGTAGATTTATTATTATTGGGAAACAGAGAGACAGAGTATGAGCATGGGAGGGGCAGAGAGAGGGGGAGACAGAATCTGAAGCAGGCTCCAGGCTCCAAGCTGCCAGCACAAAGCCCAATGGGGGCTGGAACTCACAAACCGGGAGATCATGACTTGAGCCCAAGTTGGATGCTTAACCTACTACTGAGCCACCCTGGCGCCGCTTAATTTAAATTTCTTAAGGCTTTTCTTCTCCCTCCCCAAGATTTCTATAATAATTGTTATGTAATTTCTATAATCTGAATGAAATAATGTTGGGGGGGAAGGGGGAGATGAAGAATTCAGAGAGGAAAGAGGAGCAAACAGAAAGAGACAGAAAACTAGCCGGAGCCGGGAGTGAGGCTGGAATACACAGGCATGCTTTCAACGTCACATTATGAAAAGCTGGAATTAACGCAAGCATAGAAATTTGGTTCCTAAATCTGAAATGTTTCGGACTCTTAAAATGCCCCTTCTCTCTGCTGAAGAGAGAAGCAGCCATTAGACATGGCAAGTCACAGCACAATTGTTCACTCAGTAAAACCAGACAGCTGAAATCAACAAGATCAGAACAAACTCCTGAATGGATGCCAGGCCCCTTCTCAGGAAGGGACTATGTAGTCAATTAGATTGGACCTTGAATAAATAATTTTTTTGGAAATCACTGGGAACACTGTTTTTTTACCAAACCTTTCTCTTTTTTTCACTGCCTGCCAGCCTCTCTCATGTATATCTTACAGCCTCGAGACTATACATCACTCAGGGAAATAAACTGTATTACCTATGGAATTAACTTTCCTTCCTTCAAGAGCTCTATACCTTTTCGCTTCATAGAGGCAGAGATTTTACTGGGCCTGTTCACCACTTTATACACAGTCCTTAGCCTAGAGCCTGACAGTAGGTACTCAGAAATAAAAATGTTTGTTGAAGTAAGGGAATGGAGCCAAAATATAATTTTCTTTTCTTGTTTTTTTTTTGTTTTGTTTTTGTTTTTGTTTTTTTTTTTTTGAGAGAGGATGCAAGTGAGTGAGGGCAGAGAGAGAGAGGGAGAGGAAGAGAGTCAGAGTGGAGCCTCATGTGGGATTTGAGCTCACTTGTTGTGGGGCTCGAACTCATGAACCGTGGGACTGAGCCACCCAGGTGCCCGCAAAACAGAATTTTCAATGGCAAGAGTAAAAAACTCCTTAAAGCCACAAAATATTAATGTTGTTCTCCCAAATAAAAATGATTACAGAAGGAAGTGTAATTCAAGATTGACTTAATCATAAAATCTATCCCCATGTTAAACTGTGGAGTATATTAATAGTATCTAAGTACTCAGAAATTTAAGCAATATACTTTCAAATGTAAGCAATTTACATCTAAGAAATACATTTTTCCCCAGTACTTTCCTCAACTTATTACTTCCTGATGCAGAAAGAATTACAGTTTCACATTTGAAACTGAGTAGTTTCAAACTATTTCTGTAGACAGTCTTATTAGAAAAAGCAATCTCAAAGCTCAACATTTTTTCTCGACATGGACCGTCCAGGAAGATTCTGAGAGCCAACTTCCTCTTTGGATTGTAAGCAATCTTTGATATTTCCAAAGCCCTGGGGCTCTGGCCTAGAACGTTCTCCATCACGATAGCATTTGTATAGACAATTATTAAACTTTGGCTGCTTACTCACTTCATACTGTGACGGATGAATGCTACTGCTACTGCTAATCATCATCATCATCATCATCGTCGTTGTCATTATTGGCCATTTACTCCTGCTGGCCACTGTGCTAAGCTATTTACAAGCATTATCTCTTCGGGGCACTGAGGAGGGTGTTAAAAGTCATCTAGCCCAGCCCTGAATGTATGATTTATGAATCCTCTCGACAGCTGCCCAGTGGGAGACACCGACGCCCAAATAACGAACCGCAGGCCTGAAGATGTGATGAGTGTTGAAACAGAGGAGCAGACCAGACACTGCTGGAGCAGAGAGCAGGTCCAGTTCCCTGGGGAGGACTCAGGCTGCTTCTAACAGAAGGCGCAGCTGAGCTGAGTCTTGAAGGACGACAGAGTACTTGTCATATGGTTGAAAGGATAGGGAAGGATGGAATAAATATAAGATTTGGTAAGAATCACGGATGTACCAAGACTATTGATGAACTGGAGTTGTGAGGATGGAGGAGGAGGAGGAGGAAGAAGAGGACGCTGGGAAGGGCTCACTTTTGTATCTGATACTAAAGCTCTTCAGATAAAACTTTCAATTGGGGGTGAAGGGTTCCATATTTTGAGCTGTACAGTGAAAAAGTTGTTTAATAATAATTGTATTAAAATCTTTCTATATGTCAACCACAGTACTTACCATTGCATATATATTACTTCACAAAAACAAATTCATGAGATAGATATCACTTCCTCGTTACACAAGAGAAGAAATTAAAATTTTAAATTTGCCCAACATTCACAGCTTGTATGTCTGAGCCACTCGTTTATTCAATTTTTCCTTGAAAGCCTGTGGTGTGTCTGTTAAAACTTAAAATCACGTCAGCCTGATTCAAAAACATTTGTTTTAACTACTACACAGTAATTGTCTCTTACTTAGTATCAGAGATGGAATCTATATTTTTTTCTTTTTCATATCTATTAATATCTTTAAAACTCTCAGATGACTGAAAGACAAATCCTATTCTATAGATATCAAAGTGTGAGGCTACTAAACACATTTCTGGCTCAGAGCATTACAGAGATTTACCACAAAGCTGTGTATCACTGCTCTGAGAGCCGACTGAGTTAATCGCTTAGGGCATTTCGCTGATAAATCCCATTTTTCAGGGCACTTATAAACTAGCAGTTAACATTTTTCCTGTGTGGATTAGGATAAGACAAGGGAGTACTTTACTCTGGCAAAAGAGTTCGCACAAAATAGCTATTAAATCTTAAACGATCACACGAGAGAGATAACAAAATAAGATGGGATTTGAAGCCTAAACCTAGGGCTCTGGTGGACCAACTTCTTACAGTATTCACCTGGTTGCCTCGTACAGAGACGGACAAAATACAGCCAATAGCGGTACATAGTAATCATTACTATTTCCCTTGTATTCATTCAGATGGGGTAACGGAGACTTAGGGAAGACATATGACTGGCTCTCCGCCCAGAACTGGTAAGTTACAGAGTGAGGCTTTAATCCAAGCTGTTTGACTGTATAGGCAATCATCTTTGCGCTTTCCCTATAGCACCTCCCTCACAGGGAGGTGGTGAAAATTACGTGGAATAATACAGGTAAAGGGTTTAGCAGAGTATGTGTCAAATAAGCACCCTCTTTAAAATCAGTTCAACAAATATGTATGGACATTTAATTTTTGCTCAGCACTGTTCTTGGCACTGAATAAATAAAATAAAACTTAAGACATACACGTCTGGCTCCTGGAGCTAACGTGTTAGTTGGGAGAGACACACAGTCAGCATGAGAACTAAACAAATAAGTACTGCGCTTGATTAGGACAAAGTGCTATGGGAAAAAAATACTAAAGCACAGAAGTGATAGGAAGTGTCCAGGTGGGGTTGTAATTTTCAATAGAGAAAAGTCTAGGAGGAGTTAGAATAGTGGAGCAGTAGAGGAACCAGGTGGGACGGCAATTCTAGGAAGAGTTAGGATGGTAGAGAAGTAGGGGGACTAGGACATTTCTCATCCCTCAAACACAGCTGTAGTGAGGTCAGATCACCCAGAACACCCAGGAAATCCATCTGCGGAGAGGCAGCAGGATCTCCACAGGTGGAGGGAGACAGCTTGGCGGGATCGAGGCAACGAACAAATCAAAGCACACCTGCTTAAAGATTCAAACACTCTACCACTGCAAGCAAGGAGAGGCTCTCCAGAGGACTGACCAGTGGGACAGAGCAGCCAAATATGCAATGATGGCGTGCACGCAACACACACCAGAAACACTTCCTGGAGTGCCAGGCCCTGGGCGGTGTATGATCCCTTTTTAATATACAAGTGCTCACAGGTACAGGACACACAACAAGCTATTAAGACACACAAAAGACAGAAACTTAGCCAAAATGACAAAACAGAAGAATTCTCCTCAAAAGAAAATTCAGGAAGAAATCACAGCCAGAGAATTGCTTGAAACATCTATTAACAATACATCTGAACAAGAATTTAGAATAAAAGGCCTAAGACTAGTAACCGGGTTTGAAAAAAAGCATAGAAGACAGAAGAGAATCTCTTGTTGCAGAGATCAAAGACCTAAGAACTAGTTATGATGAATTAAGGAAGAAATCTCATATAAATGAGGAGCAAAATACACTAGATACAGTGACAGCGAGGATGCAAGAAGCGGAGGAGAGAATACGTGAAATAGAAGATAAAATTATAGAAAATGATGAAGCTGAAAAAAAGGGAAAGAAAATTAATAGATCACGAGGGAGAATTAGAGAGTTAAGCGATTCTATGAAATGAAACAATATCTATATCATAGGCGTTCCGGAAGAAGAAAAGCGAGAGAAAGGGGCAGAAGGTTTTATTTGACCAGGAAAACTCTAACCAAATAGGTGCTGTCTGGAAGAAAGCAAGCCATGCAGATGCCTGGGGAGGGGGGAGGGGGAGCATGCCAGGCGAGTGTGGGGCAATTACGAGAGCTCCACAGCGGGCACAGACATCCAAGTTCCAGGAGCCGCAGGCAGCCAGCGAGGCTGGAAGGAACGAGTAAGCTAGGACGGCAGCCAAGTTGAGGGCAGACATTAATGGAGGGCAGCGTGTGCAGACCACGCTGTGCTCTTTAGGCTATTCTACCTCAGCGTGGGCTTTTCCTGGGAGGGAGAGCCCCACTGGAGGGGTTGATGGAGGGGTGCCCAATCTGACAATTACAGACTTTGATCTACTCTGGAAAAGCTGAGACCCTTAAAGTTCAACGGGGTTGGTCCTGGGTGCAAACAGGATTTCTTCAGTTTCTCTCCTGTCTTTCAAGGCCTTCTTGGGAGTTTGGGGGTGACTAGAGTCCCTTCTGGCCTCCTTTCTCCTCCTGTACTACCATTATCTCAAGCCGTGTCTCGTTCCATTCGGTCTCCCCATGATCAGTAACGATGGTAAACCATTTCTGCCTATGTGCTAGCAGATAAGGTTTGTGTTCACAAACTCTCCCATGTCCCACGAGAGGTGAATTTTATTTTAAAAAGGGATTTAGGAGGGGCGCCTAGGTGGCTCATTTGGTGAAGCATCCAACTCTTGCTTTGGGCTCAGGTCGCGATCTCGCCGTTTATGAATTTGAGCCCTGCATTGAGGGATTCTCTCTTTCTCTCCCTCTCACTCTGCCCCTCCCCCACTTGCACGCACGAGCGCGCATTCTCCCTCTCTCTCAAAATAAATAAATAAACTTAAAAAAAGGGATTTAGGAAACACAAGCATTGCATGAGATTGTGTATGAGGTAACAAGCTGTTGCCTATAAACCACTGTATATAAAATTCAGTTATTAAAATGATTATTAATTCTCCCATCTTCCCCACTGTACACAGATTAAATGTTATGATTATTATTAATCTTCTCACCTCCTCCGTGGTATACACATTGGGAAATGCTATAAGTAAACTCCCTCCCCCAGCCCTGCTCCTTCTGTTGTCGGGAAGGCATTCACAGAAACTGCAAGAAGCTGAAAGGCCAAGGATTCTAGTCTTCCCTCTTTCTACAGCTGCTTAGCAGCCTTTCTCCTTATTTAAAAGTTTACAAGGTGTTCCAACATGCTTTATTCCATCAATAGTCACAATGAGACTGAGGCAGATTCTAATGTCTCCATGTTATAGATGAGAAAACTGAGGCTCAGTGTGTGGCCACTTGCCCACATTGTTACAAGTCTGGGGTTTAAGCTAAGTTGTCTTTTCCCAAATGCCATGGTCATGTACCACAACCCAAGCTCTGGCCCAGAAGGGGGTTATACCACATAGACTTTGTCTCGTACAGCCTTGCCCAGAACACGGGAGTGTTGTCCCTCTTTCTACTCAAGAACACGTGAGAGTGCTGGTTGATTAGCGGGATGCAGAAGAAGGAGTCCAGAACCAGACTGAAGCCTACATGGTTTATGACTGTCCATGCCTTATGTGAGGAAGTATGTGTGGGAGCCCATGGGCTGCACTTGTGGGCACGCACACTTGGGTTACTCACCTCCTGTGTTTCCCTGTGTAGGTGTCTGTTTCTGGATCCTCTTTCAAGTCATCAAACAGAATGCTCCTTCTTGCCTCAGGGCCTTCACACATCCCATTACCTTTGCAGGGCCTCTCTTCCTTAGATCCTAATGATCTCAGTTCAAATGTAATTGACTCAGGGAAACTAGTGTAAGTTGAGTGGTGCTCCCTAAAAAATTATGGTCAAGTCCAAAGTACTGATACCTTTGAATGTGACCTTATTTGAAAATAGGGTCTTTGCAGTTGTAATCAATGAAGAGGAGGTCTTACTGGATTAGGGTGAGCCTTAATCCAGTGAATAGTATGCTTTTAAGAATGCCTGGGTGAAGGAGGCAGGGATTGTAGTCATACGTCGACGAGCCAAGGAACACCAGCAATTGGCAGCAAACAGCAGAAGCCTTGAGAAAGGCATGCAAGAGATCTCAGAGCCTCCAAAAAGAACTATGTCTGCAGACACCTGGGTTTCAGATTTCTGGCCCCCAGAACCCTGAGAGAACACACGTCTATTGTTTTTGCCACCCACTTTGTGGTAATTTGTTAAGGCAGCCCTGGGAAGCAAATACGGAAGTCTTCCAATTTTTCCAGATCCGGCCAGCTTTTCCTGTACACTTTCAGAGCATCGGCTATTTTTTTGTAAACAGCATTGCATCGCAGCATGTGGTTATATATTTATTTTTTTTAATCGATATTCATCCCCCCACTAAAATGGAAGCCCCGTGAAAACAGATGATGTTGGGTTTAGCTCACTAGACTGACTAGCATAAAAACAGTAGAGTTCGCAATAAATATTTCTTAAGTAAAAGAAAGAGTGAATGAATGAAAAGAGTGATGAATGGCAAGAAGACAGCAGAGCACTTGAAATTTTGGCCGGAGGGTGTGGGAAAAGTGTCCCCCAGAAAGCCAAACAAAGATCTCTCTATCTCTCTCTGTGTCTCAAAACTCTGCCTCTCTTCTCTCTCTCAATCTCTATCTCCCTCTCTCTTCCTCTTGCCAAGTTAGATTCAGAACATATATTTTTTAAAAATTTGCGGGAGTGACAGGATTGACAAGACAGTTAATAACATCAGGGAAAAACTGTCAACACCAACACTGACGATACATTGTAAAACTGTGAAAACTGAAATGAAGGGATTTCTTTCTTTAAGTTAGACAAAGTGGATACTCTTCACCATTTTCTCTTATCAAACAGCACAATAGTAATTATTTCTACCATCACTTTTGTATACAATCTAAAATGGCCGACAATTTTTATTTGATGAAGACAGTAAAAATCACACATATTTTTTCTATCTTTAGCATTAGGTATTTATAAATATAACTGCATTCTCATATATCTTAAAAATTACAGAAAAATTATGTTGTACGATAGTTGAAGTCAAGAGCTCTGGAGTCAGACCCCAGCTTAAAGAGCAGCTTTAACCACCTGACAGTGGTTACATTGGAACTTGGACACATAATCTCTCTCTGCCCAGCTATTAATTTCTGTCTCAAAGGATTGTGATTCGGGTGAAATAAGCTAATACATGCAAATACATACAAGAGTAACTGGCACACGGTAAAACTCAATACATTTTAGCATTATTATTACTATTAGACATCTGACGTTTGAGGAGACCGTGGTGAGTAGTCACCGAGATAATCTCATCTATTCATGTCGTAAGTACAAATTGCAAATCATTTTCTTTTTTCATCTTTCAGAATTAAAAAGTCACAGACAAAATAGACTGGTGAGTGATGTGTGGGGTTAGGAATGGCAAAGAGATTTTGCAAACACCTTACTTTGTATTAAAAACTGCTGAAGGCTTAATTAATCTTTTTTTTGGGGGAGAGGGACAGGGAGTAGGAGACATAAAATAAATGTCCCCAAAACATAGAATTATAACACTTTACTGCCATTCTATTAGAGGCATTAACTTATTTTTATAGTAATTTTTAAAGTGCAAGTATTTGCCCTTTAGTCTCAGTCTTGCCAAATCAAAATTTCAAAGGATTGTTTAAAACCCAGGTTTAATCACTTAAATGATTTAAAGACTCAGAATTACAACCAGACAAGTCTGACTGTAGACATATCGGATTTCAGCATAAAATCAAATCTATGAAACACATCTGTGCTGTTTACTCCTCAAAGAAATACTTTCTTCTAACGACATTTTTGATAACTTGTTTGGAAAAGACTTCTGTGGACAATCATTTAATGTATTTAAACTTAGCTCTTCTCTTGGTGTCAAAGAGGATCATTTCATTCAATCTCAGATTTAACGCGGACCCATCAGCTGGTAGGTGCTACCACCTACACTGGACAACTACTGAGGTTTGAATATTCCTTTAAGGTTCTATTTTTGGCTAAAGAAGATACAATTCATCTTCCAGGGGGGATGCCAGCAGCTCGTTATCTTTTTGGGTGTTTCCTATCTGGTCTTTTTGGCTAATTTGGGGAGCATGATCATATCACAGGCAGCGAAAACAGAAACAGGACTCCTCAGTGGGCTGTTACACCACAAGCAGTCATTACCCCAGTCCAGAACTTTTTGATAGATGGAGAGGCCATGCAGGAAAATGAGCTACCCCAACAAGATACCTACAGGTCCTATAATTGTCTAGTGAAATTGACAGGCTATGCTTGTCAAAGCTACTGTTTGTCATTCTCCCCAACTCTCTCCCTCTCTGTGACTGGCAATTTCCATCTGTAGCTTTTACAGCCTGATGTGTAAATTGGCCTCTTGTGCCTCCTAGAATTTTGCCTCCATGTTACTTCTCTTTTTAAGACTGCATATTTCTCAAACTTTTCTTATCTTAGTATTGTCCAGATTCATTCTTTGCTGAAGAGTCCAAGTTCATGTTTGCAAAAAATACAGTAAAGATGGAAACAACTGTCGAATGAAGAAAATAAAACACAGAAAAACTAAGTTGTTTTTAAAGTCATAAAAATCAGATTTTATGTCTCTTGTCCTTTTGACCAAAGTAATGAGTACACGTAGCTCAAAGCTTATAAAATTGTGACAAAATTTGTTTTTAAGGTTCTAAATTGGAGGCTGAGTAACCAGAAGGCTCAGAATAATAGAAGCACATGCAAGCAAGCTGATTTGCTTTGTATGTGATCATTTTTGAACGTAGGACCAGAAGTGTTTTCTCCCCTCATTCTCAAATTCAGACTCTAGATGAGTATTCATGAGCAAGTTAAAAATCAAACTAAATTAAAGACACGATAAGTATTAACACTCAGGACTCTTATGAAATGATTTTTATACTAAATTTGGCAATTTATAGACAGACACCAGTGCAACTAAATTAAGTGCTCTTTAACACAAGCTTAAATCAAGAAAAGCCTATTTATTAGTTGAAAGAGTAGAAAGGAAAAGCAGGGACGCCTGGGTGACTCAGTTGGTTAAGCATCTGACTTTGGCTCAGGTCATGATCTCGTAGTTCATGGGTTTGAGTCCCACGTCAGGCTCTGTGCTGACAGCTCAGAGCCTAGAGCCTGCTTCGGATTCTGTGTCTCCCTCTCTATCTACCCCTCCCCAGCGCGTGCTCAGTCTTGCTCTCCCTCTCAAAAATAAATGTTAAAAAAAAAAAAAGTAAAAACAAAATGGCACCAATTGTCAGGTTTTCTTCCATGGCTTTCACTCTTTAAGACTCAACATAGGTAAAATTTCTGATGGCTTCTCTTAGTCTACAGTTTGGTCACCCCAGTTCCCATATTTCCTCTCTAAGGAGAGCCAGATGAGTAGGATTCCTTCTTACTGCATTACCTAACAGGGATAGCAGCTCTCCAGCTGAAATAGGCCTAGCCTGTGCCCTTGGCCTAGATATTTCTGTTCTTCCTTAGCTTCTGACCAGCAAAGCTGGTCTTTTCTTCCCCTATTGTTATGGAAGCGATGTGTGTGTCTGTGTGTGTGTGTGTGTGTGTGTGTGTGTGTCTGACAGAGAAAAAGAGAGAAACATCAGAGAGCTAGGTAGCTCAGGGATTATTTTCCCTCATTTATACTCATTTGTTATATAATGATTTATAGGAGTTGAGAACTAATGTTTGGCATACATGCTTGACTTGGACATAGCTAAATAAATTAAAAAAATTTTTTCTGGTAAGGTTATGTTGAATAGTAGATATTTCCTTTATACATTTTATTTTTTTAAACATTTTTATTTATTTTTGAGAGACACAGAGACAGTGTGTGAGCAGGGGAAGGGCAGAGAGAGAGGGGGACACAGAATCCGAAGCGGGCTCCAGGATCTGAGCCGTCAGCACAGAGCCCGATACGGGGCTCGAACTCACAGACCATGAGATCATGACCTGAGCTGAGGTTGGCCGCCCAACCAACTGAGCCACCCAGGCGCTCCTCCTTTATGCATTTTAAAGTCACAGCATATTCAGTACCTAAAATCTCAATATAATTTCATAATATTGTTTCTATTTTAAGAAGAAAGACAAAAACAAAATAAAAATCTATGGAGATCTTCTCAATATTACAGATCGCTACCTGTCTTACCTCTCCTCAATCCAACAAGGTTAGGTAACTACAAAAATAATGTTAAGCCATATTCCAGTGTAGACTGGACAAAATTTAGTAAGTAGATACCAAACGCCAGCAACGCTTACGATTCTGTTTTACATGCTATGATGTTTACTGAGGCTAACCCAATGCACAATTTTGGGAGATGTCATTCATGCATGCTCCCTAGAATTGTGCAAAGTGGTGATACAAAAATAAGTGCAATACGGTCTTTCATTCGTGCCCTCTGGCCCACAGAATGACAACAACAGCCTATCTGGCTTCTTACAATCTGGCTCAAACCTCATTTATCACAACCTATGTAGTCTAAGATTATCTACAAAGAATCTCTGGGGCACCTGGGTGGCTCAGTCGGTTAAGCATCTGACTTCGGCTCAGGTCATGATCTCACAGTTCGTGGGTTCGAGCCTCGCGTCGGGCTCTGTGCAGACAGCTCAGAGCCTGGAGCCTGCTTCAGATTCTGTGTCTCCCTCTCTTTCTGCTCCTCCTCCGCTCATGTTCTGTCTCTCAAAAATTAAATAAACAAAAAAAAAAAAAAAAAAAAAGAATCTCTTTGCTGCCCACCTTTTCCTGTAAGTGACCTATACATTTCCACCCCTTCTTGCCTTTGCTCATGCTGTGACCCCAATCTAATAAAGCAGATAGTATGTATGTACATGTATATATATACATATAGACACACACACACACACACACACACATATAGCATACAATATATGGTAGGAAAACACTAAGCCACACTAACTGTGTGCTGTAGGTAAAGGAAATAGAGAAAAAATAGAACTGGAAAGGTAATTTAGGCCGACTACAAGCCTTATTCAGTAGGCCAAATGGATTGCTGATGGTTTGAATGGGTGTGTGACATGAGCAAAGTTGTGAATTAGTAAGTCAGATGAGTTACAGTAAGAAAATTACTGCAATCATTAAACAAGATACAATTAGGTTTTAACCTGGGTGGATATAGAGAAGACAAATGTAGAAAGATTTCCAGGGTAAGAGAAGGTAATTGACAAGCAGATCCTGAAAAGCATCTACGTTGGTAAGGAAATAATTAGAGGAGTCTTTTTTATAAGAGTAAGACTATGAAGAATAGGGGTAAGAAGATAAGCAAGTAAGGGGGAAATAGGGCTGGGTGACTTAGAAAATTGAGATGAATTAAAAAGAATTTCTTTTTGGAGTGCCTGGGTGTCTCTGTTGGTAAGCATCAGACATTGGCTTAGGTCATGATCTCATAGTTCTTAAGTTTAACCCCACATGGGGCTCTCTGCTGTCAGCAAAGAGCCCACTTCATATCCTCTGTCTCCTGCTCTCTCTCTCTCTCTTTCAAAAATGAATAAACATTTAAAATAAAGAAAGAAAAAGAATTTCTTTTCCAGCCATACACTGATCTAGTTTTCTTAAACATTTTGCCCACTTAAAAACCTAAAATTTATGGATTAACAGCAATAGCAACAACCAATAATGGACCAAAAATAGGATTTCAGAAATGGAAACAAACACCAGAGATGATTCAGTCCTAAAGGGATCAGCCAAAATGTGATGGTTCTTGGACACTTGGCGACAAGAAATAAAGCCTAGTATCTATCAAGAATATGCTCATTCATTTTATTAAGGAGCTGCATACAAGTGGGTTCCTAAAGAGAACTAAATATCGGCCTACTCTACCAGAAGAATACCAAGGAAATTGGCACAAGTCATCCATCCTGTATGATGGTATGTGACCTGAAAGTATACTACCTATGTTATATCCATTGATCTAATTGAACAGAAAGAAGCAAACTCAAAACCTCTTTGGAGAAACATACCTTTAAAAGAGACTTTAAAACCTTACTGGGAGAGGAGCAGACAATAAAATCTGACTTACAAGGATTCAAATACTGAAATTATCACGCATAGAATGTAAGTTATATATGCTAAAAATATTTTAAAATATGATATTTTAAATATAAGCACTAATTTAAAATATAAATTTTATAAAAATGATGGAAATAATCACATAAATAGAATTTATAAAATAACCAAAATTGAACTCTTATAAATACAAAAATAATTGAACATTTAGGAAGGAAAAATTATTATAATTGAAAATTAAATATATGATGAATATTAAGTTAGATACAGATGACAAAACATTTAATGAACTGGAAGAGCTAAAGAAATTATTCAATAGTATGAACAAAAAGAGATTGAAAAAAATGTACGAGAAGTTAAGACAAATGTAAATCAGAGTAAGAAAGTCTAAAATATATCTCATGTATCTGCAGGAGGAGAAAATAGGCAATCCTGGGGAGAAGCAATTTTCAAATCGATAATGACAGTTTTAGAATTTAGCAAATGTCTTAGGGAAATTCCGCTGTGCGTTTGAATTTGCTTCACAGTATCACTACTAAATACTCTGATTTAGAACCAAGCCCAGATTATCAGCTTGCAGCCAGAGCCAAGAATTAGCAAATCTCCAAGAAAAAAAAGCAACTGCAGACCTTCAGATCACTTCCCAAAGTTTCTCTCCTTTCTGAAATTTTAGTCCCTATGGTCTTCTTTGCTTTGGAGGCTCCCAAAATACCTTTAATACAACTGGTGTAGCACATTATAGCTTTTCTAGTTATTTGCAATGGAAACATGGACTTGTCATGAACTACTTCATTCTAGCAGGAAGAAATTTAGGGATGCTTCTTTGATATTTGAACATATTCAACTGGTTGGAGCATGTTTAAAGGGAGGGAATTCACAGAGGGAACAGTGGTAGCTAGGAGTGAAAATATGTAGAACCTTTTAGGCTACAGTAAGGATTTCATTTTCCCAGAATTGTAGCATCAAAATATGGTAAGAACCAATGCCAGGAATGAAAAAGTCTCTAAAGGGAGACACAAGATAAAGAAAAGTAATATGATTCTTAGTAGAGGGGAGTGGGTGTCATGGAAGAAGGAGGCATGGATCCAAAGATAGTGGAATAAGTGAGTCATAATACCATCAGACACTGGTTTGTAGTTGAGTGGTAGAGGCAGGATACTTTGAAGATGGCAAGAATGTGGCTTCCTTCTCACCCTCACAGACAGTACAAGTAAGATGAAAAGCAGAAAGAACAGTAGGGAGAGAATCTTGTTGGCAAAAGTTAGGCTTCAATAGTACTGGAAACTACTGCCCACTTATTTAACATTCCATCATCTCTACATTCTTCTGATAACAGAACTTCCTTCAGGAAATCATCCCTCCTCCATTTTCACTCCACATAATTTCAGTAGAGCTAAGTGCTTCCCCCTCTACATCTCTCCTACTTGCCTGGCAAAATGTTGGCATGATCCAGAACTGGCCCTAGCAACTGGTTCTAGGATGGGCACAACTGTGTCTAATGAAACTCATTTCCAAGACTTCACAGAACTATTTTGCTCAAGTCGATGGAATGTTGGTCTACATCTGGTAGTGACTGCTTTGTCAACATTAGAGAAGAGCTAACACAGAGGACAGTAGAATCCAAACGAAAGACAGATTGAGAGTCAGCAAGACAGAACGCTGATGATCCAAACGTGCTGGAGTACAGCGCTATCTCTAGGTCTCCCATTTACATGACATAATCAGCTACCTTTCCTGCTTACATCAGTTTGATGTCACTTGCAAAACAACTCCTGATGAATACACCTGAAAAAATTTGAAATTGGTATTATTTGCTTCCAATATAATGGGAGTTTCAGGAGCCATAAAAAAACCAAGCTTAGAATTTCAAAGCAGTAAGGAACCTCGGAGATAAGAGTATGGTTTGACTTGCTTCAAGTATCACAGCCTGTTAATGGTAGATTTAGTCATAAAATCCAGATCTCTCAGGGCAGCTGGCTGGTTCAGTCAGAAGAACACGACGCTTGATCTCTGGGTTGTGAGTTTGAGCCCCATGTTGGGTGTAGAGATTACTTAAAAATCTTTTTAAAAAATCCAGATCTCTCATATTTTCTTATTTCAAGAAGAGATGGTGTTGGGCTTTCCCTTTTTCTCCTTGCTTTCTCTTAGTGGGGCCTTTGGTGCTAAAGAGGACCAAAGGAGAGGTCTCCAATATCAGAGGTGGAGCTAGTTAAGAGGAAAGACAACCAAGGAGGGATGCACACTCCTGCAGGACTAAATCATCTATTAATAATCAATCAGCTTCTCCATGGAAAATCAAATAGATCCTCTTTGATAATCAATCAGCACAATCGTTACTCACCAGTGACGTCTGACAGAGGTTTTGCTTCCTTAACTTCTACAGATCTTTGGCGGTCAGTAATTTTTTGCAGTTGATAAGGCTGATCATTCTGACTTTGAAAAAAGGCTCTGAGGTGGAGTTAGGAAGCCTCTCAGAAGCAGCAGCACTGGAGTGTGGCTGTGGGTAAAGGTAGTCAGAGGCCCAGTAGAGCTGCGTCTGTTCCCTTTTCTAACGGATGCAGCATTTAATGGACGAACCCAGAGAGAGAAAATAGCCCTCACAACATAGCAGAGAGTGAATAACAAGGTACGGGCAAACATCTGCACGCAAATCAGCGGGGATAATTTTATCTCATCATCTGCTACAGCCAGCATGCATGAGCGAAATCTCTTTAGAATCTGCTCATTGGTGCTGCAAGAGAGAATATTCCTTGCTCTTAAGGATAATTATCCTCTGATTACTTGATTCCTTAGAAGGCCTTTTGAATCAGATAAGCCCAATGTGAATGTGGAAAAACTTGTCTTGCTCAAGCTGGATTTGAACCCCAGAGTTCTAATACAGTCCTTTATCTTTTCTGTACCTTAAGCAGATTATTGGAGTCAGAAGGGATTCAAAGACTACTTAACTGAGAGATAGTGAACGGTCACTTGGTAAGTAAAGAATACGTGTGAGGTGCTATGTGACTCTTGGCAAAACTCTACCCATTTTGGGCTTTGACTTCCAACCTGCAAAGTGAGAGAGTTGGGCTAAATGAAATCTGAGGTCACTTCCAGGGCAGAAATGCTCTGACTATCCATCCTCAGGATAAAGTGTGTGGCTGGAAGGCTGGTCACTCAGTTTAAAAAAGCTTTGAAAGAGAGCAGTTCAATGTTATGCATAACTAAGGACTTGCAATTTAAATCTGTAATTCTGTTCTTTATAGGATAGAAACAAAAATTTTTTTCATGTGCCATTTTGGCCTGGATGTGGGGAAACACTGCTACACTGTAGTGGAAGAAGAAAATAGCACAACCTTCCTGCACAGCAATGTGGCGACTTATTTAACAAATGAAAATGCATACGCCCTTTAAGTTAGACATTCTGCTTCTAGGAATGTATGCTATCGATATAGTTGCACATGGGTGAAATGACTTCTGTGTAAGACCAGTCCCTATAGCACTGTTTGGAGTAGCAAGGGACTGGCAACTATTTAAATATCACTATCTACAATGGAATAGTTTTACAGCAGAATATCATGCCGCTGTGACAAAGAGGAGAACTGATAGAGAAGTCTTAAAATGTGTTAGTAAGGAAAGAGTCATGCAGAAATGAGATCGCCTTAGGTACCTGATTTAAAAAAGTCTTAAAAGCGATGCTGGCTCATGTTCCCCAATCTTGAGTATCAGAAATGGGTGCAAGGCCAGTACCTACATTCTAAGAAAGAATTGACCTGAAACTCTTTCCAGGTAGCACTGGCAAGGACGGGCGTAGGGACTCTTGGCTAAGGTATTCTGATCTCTTCCTCTGCCTTGTCCCTCTTCCTACAATTCCCTCTTCCAATAATACCTGTGTGTTAATACCTCCTGTCATAAATATCACAATTCTTTTTCTTAACACTTTGAATGGTTACCTGATATGATGGACATCTCTTAAAAAAATAACAATTACAGTACTGAGTACAATACACCATGCAGCATGACTACAAATTTGTGTAGATTCTGCCATTTATCTTAAAAACTATGACTTACCTAAATATTACCTCCATGTGTCAGACAGGGAAACACAGACTCTTGAGAAGTTTAATAATCTATTCAGAGAATGACAGTCACTAAAGGGTTCTTTCTGCTGCCAAAACTTTCTTAGAGGACATATAAATGGGTTTTTTGGTTTTTTTTTTTTTTTTGCTTATTTATTTTTGAGATAGAGACAGAGCAGGAAAGGGGCAGGGAGAGAGAGGGAGACACAGAATCTGAAGCAGGTTCCAGTCAGTGTAGAGCCCAATGCAGGGCTCATACTCATTAACCATGAGATCATGACCTGAGCTGAAGGTGGACGCCCAACTCGCCGAGCCATGATTTTTTTTTTTTATACAGAAAGTTGAACAGTTTAAACAGACATTGTGATTTAATACACAGTAATTAATCCTACATACCAGGCATTGTGCTGAGTCTTTGGCAAGTGCAGCTGAGCTGTAGAGTCCCAGAAAGGACAGAAACGAACATGAGTTCTCAGGGATGCCGGATGCCCATGATGGCCACGCACCCAATGTTGATAAATACACTGCTCCCCAAACTTCAGATATTTCCATACCACATTCACAATTTTCACTATAGTTACAAGTCAGCTATAATATTATTTAATTTTCTTTAAATCAAAATCAATTCATTTTCTACTTAAAGTCTTTTTTTTTTTTTTTTTGCCTTGATCTAAGTAGATATATTTGTTAAAACCAAAATTCTGGTGTGTTAGTATTTTTCTGGTATATGCTACAATAAAAATATAATTATGGGGGGAAATCCATCCCTGTCCCATTTAATATCACACTTTAGGAAATACTGGATTACTGCCAAATTGTGGCAGAGTGATCGTGCCCCTTCCGATGACCCATGAGATTCTCTCATTCAACTTTTACGATGCTATTGCTCACAGAAATGCAATGCATAACCACCAGTTTTTGCTAGCATTGGTACATACTTACTGGTGATATATCCCATTCCAAATTTCACAGACATACACATTCCATCATGCATTCTCCTTCCAAACGTTTGACCAAGACTGTTGATGTGATATATAATAACGGGTTTGTGATACTGAATTTGGCGAGTCAATGTTTGATATATAAATCAGGCCCAAAATAGTAAGTAAAGAGGTTTCCTAGCAAAAAGGAATTGAAACAAGAGGTTGGAAAGGAGCTGTGATCTGAACTGATGTTTCCATAGGACAGAACCTGGGCTGTTCTGATGTAGGCTAAACATTGACCAGTATGAGTAAAGTCAGTTACAAAAAAGCTTAAGTTAGGGCTGATTTCTGAGCAATTTCTTCTAAGAGTACAAGTCAGTGAGAAGGGAGATTTAAATTTATATTATAATATACCATCAACAAATATTTAGTTACTTTCTAAAAGATTTTCTTAGGAGACATTCTTGGATGTGTTAAATTATTGAGCATGAAAATACTTTACACATTTAGATGTATGTGATGAAATTCCAACAAACTAGTGTTCAAGTGACGATGGGAGGTTAATATCAATTTCAAAAAAAACCCTCACAAAATCAAAATGAAATTTAAAAAAAGGAAAACGGATCAAGGAAAGATGCACATTTCCTCAGCAATGGGTTTTCGGACATTGCTGCTCAAACTTTGAAAAGGTTTAGTGTCACCTGAGGAGTCAGTTAAAAATGTCACATTTGGGGCACCTGGGTAGTTCAGTCAGTTGAGCTTCTAACTCTTGATTTCAGTTCATGATCCTAGGGTTGTGGGATCGAGCCCTGCATTCCGCTCTTCACTGAGCATGGAGCCTGCTTAAGATTCTGCCTCTCTCTCTCTCTGTCTTTCTCTCTGAACCTTCCCTGCGCTCTCTCTTTCTCTCTCTCTCTCTAAAATAAAATTAAAAAAAATCAAAGTTAGGCTCTACCTGTACACATTCTGAATTAGCTCTGAGGAGAGGACGCAGAATTTCCATTTTTAGTAAGCTTCCAGGTGATTCTGAAACAACACGTTTTAAGACTTAACTGACAGCTAGACAGGAGGGAGGAGGAACAAGGTGGGATTATGATAACCAACACTTAAACTATTAATTATGATTAGTTCAATAATCAATCTACAAAGTAAACAGCTCTTTAAACTTAGTTATTTTTTGTCCACAATTTTAAATTCTGTTCTTTCCATCCTACTATGACCTGCCACACACTTCAATATTCCTGAAACTGAGACACTGCTTACCATTTACATATTTTTCTCCTGAAAAGATGTAAGCAAATTGATGTTACAATATACAATGTGTTGTGTCTTAGTCAAAGAAATGTAACATTTGTGAGTGGCATCAAATGTACACGCGTTCAAACCCCCTAGGTCTGAACCGGGGGTACTCTGAAACAAGTGTGTAGCTGAGGTTACTGCTGCTGAGTGAGCCTAGGCAACCACTCGACATCCAAAAGCAGTCTTACTCTTTAGATATTCAGTGACCTTCCTAAAGTAGTGAAACAACCATCACCACCTCAACAACAGCACATTATGTTTCCTGGTAAAAACCGTCCCCCAAATATAGTCAATGTTTGGCTCTTGCATGGGTGTAGAAAGACCTAAGAGTCTAAAGACTCTTTTAGACAAGAGTCTAAGAGTCTTATCTAAAAAGAGGTCTTTTGAAAAAATCAAGTAGTTGAGCTATGGCAGCAAACAGGATCTATTAAATGAATCATATAGCGTAGGTTTGTGGAGGTGTTCTATTTAAATGATATTTTAGAACTGTGTTATGAAAACTCCATTACTAGGGTAATTAAGAAGATCTCTGATATCTGCTGAGAATGATAAGGGTCTATATTATGAAACTATTATATATCTTTGCATGCATTTGGGTATGAAGGTATACACACACAAGAAAAGTAAGTCAGAGAAAGACCAATATTGTATGATCTCACTTATATGTGGAATCTTAAAAAAATAAACTCGTAGAAACAGAGATCAGATTTGTGGCTGGCAGAGGTAGGGATTGGAGGCTGACAGAAAAGGCTGAAGAATGTCAAAGGTGCAAATTTCCAGGTATAAGATAATGAAGTTCTAGGGCTGGAATGTACAACATGATGACTATAGTTGACAATACTATACTGCATATTTGATAGTCACTAAGAGAGTAAATCTTAAAAGTTTTCATCACAAGAAAAAAAAATTTGTAACTATGTGAGGTGATGGATGTTAACGAAACTATTACAGTGATCATTTTGCAAATTATATATATATATCAAATCATGTTGTGCATGTAAAATACAATGTAATATGTCAATTATTCTCAGTAAAACGGGAAAAAAAGTTTAATTGTATAGAAAAAAAGGAAATATACATGCACACATCCCCCTAAAAATGTTTATGTACACATCTAAAATTACTTATAGATGCACACATGCTTAAAAGTACACATCATTATTTCTAAGCATATGTACATGAATCTACGTAAGCATCGCTATTTAAATATGCACATATATACTGATATATACAGTATGGCTTTAAGTTATTTTTAAAATGCAATGAAATCGGTTGTGGTCTATCCTAGTATCTGAGCAAGTCACATATTAATGACTTACTCTGAAGTCAATGTAAAGTAAGTGAGAGGTAAAAATATAATTCTAATCTTTCTTGTTCTCCTCTTTGTATCTTTTTTAAAGTTCCCATTACGTTCTGCTTTGCATTTGGTTTATCAATGTGCATGCCTCACCTCTCCATTGGACTACAAATTATTTAAAGGCAATAATATTCTCCTAGTGTTTGCAACCTTCAGTGCCTAACAGAGTGATGCGAATATCACAGAGGTTGAATAATATCTGAAGGAATACTGAATGAATGATGAATCAAGAACGTGAGCTCCATTCTCAGCTCCTTTACAAATTACCTCCCTAAACTTGGGCAAGTCATTTAACGTCCTTAGAACTGAGTTCACTCATACTTAAAATGATAGAATGGTTTTAGTTATGCTCTGAGGGATCTTGGAGATTTTCTGTCTCACATAGTAAAAAAATTTTTCCAAACCATATGGTCAGCGCTATATAACATTACACAGATACATAGATTCTGTAGTGACGCACAATTTTATCATCTCTTCCATCTAATATGTTAGCTATCAAAAAAAAAGTCAGGGGTGCCTGGGTGACTCAGTTGGCTAAGTGTCCAATTCCTGATTTCGCCTCAGGTTCTGATCTCTTGGTTTGTGAGTGAGATTGAGCCCCATGCCAGGCTCTGCACTGAGCCTGCTTGAGATATTCTCTCTCTCTCTCTCTGCCCCCTCCTCTACTGATGTGCATGCTCTCTCTCTCTCCCGCTGTCTCTCAAAATAAATAAATAACATTTAAAAAGTCAAATAGAATACTTTAAATCAACAGGTATGCATTGTACGTACAGCAAAGTGTCAAAGAAAAGAAACACAATACATGATCTTTTGCAACGGGCTTACTTCACTTAAAAGTCAGAAAACCTAGAATTTAGTCTGAGCTTCACTAGCTACTAGCTTGGTGACCTTCAGAAACAAGTCAATTGCCTTTTGAGGCTCCATTTCCTGGTCTGTAAAATAAAGATTATAATACCTGCTTTATCTCCTTCTCAGAGTTGTTGTGAGGTCCATTAAGATAATATATGTGAAAGCAATTTATATAGTGCTGTACAAATGACGGTTGTAGTTCTAGCCTCCAATACCAATGTTTTAATGCTCTCAACTATATATTATTATGGCACTATGAATTCAAAGTGCACCAAGGCTCTGCTAAGGAGAAACATAAAATAAAATGATAGATGTGATGGGAAACAGCTCTGAAAATTTAATTACATTATGCAAATGTAAGGTACTACTATTATTTTACATCTTGATGCAGATTTCTGAATCAGTTATAGGGACACATTCCAAGGATTAAAACGGCTAGGGAATAAATGCCTGCTTCTGAAAGGAGAGGAATAAAAATATTTACACTATTTCTTATTTAAGCCAAAGTTTTAGGCTCTTACATCTTTCTGAAGTTATTCACTTTGTTGAAAAGATAATTTTACAACAATAGAGACAGGAATGGCTCCATCTTAAAAAAAACTGTCCTTATTTTTTATTTTCATAGAGACTTCGAAAACAGGAGCTTGATGAAAAAGACAATAAGACCATGACTGCCAAGAAAGAGATGTCTGTGCCTAATAGTAAGGGCAACATGCATTTTTCTAAAGTCATAATGAGGTGGTTTCCGGTCCACAGGAGAGACGACAAAATAGTATATTCTATTTGTGTACTCATTTACTAGTTTATTCAACAAATATTTATTTTGCATTGGGTACTATGCTTGGAAGTGGAGACTCAGTAGTGAATAAGAGAGATGGGCTTGTTTCCTTCCCAGACAGGCAGGGGAAATAAATGTTCCATAACACAGAAATGGGCTAGCATATTGGTGACAACGCAGACAGCTTAGAGACAGACGCTTGTGGGAACTGGGGGCAACCTAATTTTGTTAAGCCTCAGTTTCCTCATGGATCAAATTGGAATAGTACTGTCACTACCTAATGAGTATTATAGAAAATTAAATGAGACCAATGTAACACACAGTAAATTCTTACAAAATGGTAGACTGTAAAGTATCGATAAAGAGGTCTTTGCCAGCTATATGACTTTGAACTAGTTACACAGACTTTACGTCATTTAGAACACTCGACAAAGGAACCTTGCTTTCTCCATAATGTAGATTTCAAAAATGTATGCCATGTTGCATTTTGAACTTTGCTTTCTGATTCAAACCCTCTTTGTTCTGACCTTTGGCTTTGGCTTAGGTCAACTGCACACCTACCATCAGCCCTGTGACTGAAACTCTCCTCCTGTTGGGCTGCCCTTCTTGTCTCCACCCCACACTCATCTGCGGAAGTCATGCTTTCAAGCTACTTCACGAAATAACCGGGATCAAGATAACAGGATTCCCACTGGGTGAGTCCCAGCTCAGGAAAAGGATTTAGTCCATTTTATTTGTGATAAAGCGATTTATGTTCCCTAGATCTTGGTTTCTGCCTCTGTTAAATGACAAGATTTGATTAGATAGTACCTTTTTATCCATCATTTTTATAAAGTCCCGTTTCTCTTTCTTTTTAATTCTGGTATGAATAAGATCGTATTTTGCATATGGTCCCTTGTAAAATCATATGAATCTTTTGAAACCGTAGGAACATGCAGGCTAGGATAGGAAACACATTTCATAAGGTCCTTCCACTGATGATACTTACCCAGGGCTTTGCTCACATCTCTTTGTGTGGCTTTCTCACATGATAAAATTGCTTTGCCAATATCGGTTAGTGGAGGGGGGAGGAGACATTTCAAAACTAGGAATTGGATGTTTCACTCGCTTGCTCCCTCATCCATCTTAATTTAGCACCATAACCACACAGCACCTAGCACCCACCCCTCCCACTCTGATGGAAATAACGGCCATGCCTATGAATGTTTAAAGGAAAAATGGAAGGGCACACATGTCAGCTTCAAACACAGACACTTTGTATTTTCTTTCTCAAGTAAAAGCTTAAGCAGTAACCCTTTTGAGAAGGCTAAATGTTGAAATAAATACTCTTCGTTATGCTGAGATCATAAACCCAAGTAATTCTAGCTAGGCAGGGCTCCTTTAAGTAATATGGCTAACAATTCGGAAATGCGATGAGGAGGGGAGGAAAGTGAGCATACAGGGAAGTATCAAAACTGGCAATCTCCAAAAATAAACCACATCATCCTGAATATTGATAGTACAGTGTATACATTTGTGACATTTTGTATTTAAACTATTTCTAGCCAGAAATGATAGAATGCAGCTTCTTCAGATTTGTTTTCACTTTAAGGACAGTAGAATTAGCATATCTATACTATACTATAACAAAATTGCTTAACATTCGTTTAGCTTTTTTGACAGTGCACAAACTAAGGCTTTTTGCAAGTGTGAACCTGAATTAACATCGGGGTTCCATTTTTTTTTTAATTTTTTTTTTTTTACGTTTTTATTTTATTTTTGAGAGACATAGAGACAGAGCATGAGCAAGGGAAGGGCAGAGAGAGGGAGACACAGAATGTGAAGCAGGCCCCAGGCTCTGAGCTGTCAGCACAGAGCCCGACGCGGGGCTTGAACCCACAGACCGTGAGATCATGACCTGAGCTGAAGTCGGCCGCTTAACCGACTGAGCCACCCAGGCGCCCCGGGGTTCCATTTTTTATGAGATCTTTTTAACAAACAGCAGTAATGTCAGGGAACACAATATAAAGTACGCTTTACTGAACATTCACTAAGCACCAGATACTATCCTTGGGGCTTTGCATGCATCAATTCGCTTGAAACAGTCTAAAGAGGCAAGTAATCCCTTTTTTACTTATGAAGAAATTAATAGTAGGAAAATTGGTAAATATTTAAGTGCATTGGGGATCCTAATTAATTAATGGCAGATCAGATAATTCTGACCAACCCTCAACTAATAAAGACAATAAAAAAGTCTGGGGGGAAAAAATCCCAAATTTTAAAACACTTTAAAGAACAAACAAGATTTGTAAAGAATTCCTAGGCTGAGATTTGGAGAGAAATAGGAATCCAGAGCCAAGAACACAGAGCAGTCAGGGGCTTTCGGTCTGATGGTATTGTCTAATCCAGGAGCGATAGCCAAGAGGCTGAACTGAGCTTTTGACAGACTAATGAGGTTAGAAGGGAAAAAGCTGGAAGTCGGATAAACTGCCTTGGCTTTGGTGGGGACCTCAGAGTGCCGTATACTTAAGGAAAAGATGAAGTAAAAGTACATGAATATTCATAACGACTCCAGCCTGGCTGTGAGTCATCTAGATGACCCAGAAAATCTCAAACTCCAAATTTAGATTAAGGTAATCCCAGACTGATGTTACTCACAGGAGACTGGGAAAAGCAAAAGAAAATTGACACGGTATGCTCAATTTCTAGTAGCAGTTACTGAAATACCACGCTCAGCACACAATCAAAAGGGACCATGTCTCTTCGCATGTAGAGACAAGATAGCATTTGTGAAAAACCAGCAGAGCCAAGAGACAACAGAAACAAAGTCTTCAAGTGTTGCTATTATCGGAAAGGTCCTATGAAACAACTACGGTTGCCTAATTCGAGGAGATAAAAATCGAGCCTGAAAATTTTGAAAGGCAATCTTACAATATAAGAAATGACATAAGAGATTTGAGATCGAAAATAGAAATATAATTTATTAGATTAAATTTAATATAATATAATTTCTAAATTATAGAATAGAAAATACAATATAAAATATTATATAATTAAATATATAAACATATGTTTATATTTAAATTATATGTAAAATATAATTTCTCAAGTAGAAATTATAGAACTGAGAAGGAATAGCAACCAAATTTAAGAAATCAATAGATGAACTCACAGGCAGTCTAGGTGCAACAGAAGAGAGAATCCATGAGTGAAAAAACAAGTCAAAACCACAGAGAGATCAAGAGACGGAAAAGGATTCAAGATGCAAGAGAGACAGAGAAGATTCTGCATCAAAGTCTGGCATATGTTCAGTGAAGCCACAGAAGGATCCAAGAGACAGAATGGGGCAGAAGCAGTGTCTGAAGAGATAATGGTTAGTTTTTTTCCGGAATTGATGAAGCATACCAATCCACAGATTTGAGAAGTCCAGTAAGTACCAGAAAGAATCAAAGATAAAGAGAAAATCTTAAAATCTGTCAGAGTAAAATAGACGGCTGGACTACAGAAGAATAGCAGTTACACTAAGAACTGACTTTTCAGCAGCAACATGAGAAGCAGATGACAGCGGAATGATATTTTCAGTAAGTTAAAAGAAAGTAACTGTCGAATGAGAATCTTGTATTCACTGAAAACATCCTGTAAGAATGAAGGTAAAATAAAGACATTTTAGTTGCATACTAAAGAAAATTGTGGAGGGGCGCCTGGGTAGCTCAGTAGGTTAAGCGTCTGACTTCGGCTCAGGTCATGATCTCACAGTCTGTGAGTTTGAGCCCCACATCAGGCTCTGTGCTGACAGCTCAGAGCCTGAGGCTGCTTCAGATTCTGGGTCTCCCTCTCTGCCTCTCCCCTTGTCATGCTCTGTCTCTCTCTGTCTCTCAAAAAATAAACATTAAAAAAAAAGAAAGAAAGAAAATTGTGGAGAGTATTCTTTAGGCAGAAAGAAAAGGATACAGGGAGAAATAAGGAACAGGAAAGTGATAAAAATCGGGGCAAATCTAAATGAACACAGATGATTTTAAAATGTGAATATTCCTTGAGAGATAGATATACTTACATATGTATAGTATATATAATTATAATTCACAAAAATAATAAAGCATATAGTTTTAGAATTCTAAAGTGGTAAACATTGTTTTAAGGACTAGGAAGAAAATAGATAGATGGATTAAAGTCAGACTTTGATAACTTGGGACTATGTTATAATTACTAGGTTAGTACTAAAAGACTAGAATAAAGAGTTTGTAACTTCTAAGTTATCAGAGAGAAGAAATTGAATTATCCCATCAATCCAAAAGGAGTTAAGGAAGGAGAGGAAAAAAAAATAAAACTAATACAGAGCTCTGGGGGAAAACAGAAAATATATAACGAGGTAGTAGATATAAATTCAAATATCAGTAACTATATTACATTACATCAAATTTATAATTACATACGTCAGTTAAAGATAAAATGGACACAATGGGGAAATAAAGCAAAAAATCCAAAATTACATGCTCTGTAAAGAACCCTATCTAGATATAAAATAGTTAAAAATGTGTAAGTGGATATTTATGTTCTATATTGTATATAGAACATAAAAACAAAGTTGAAAGGAGTGCTAACTGCATTAATAACAAGAAATAAATTTCACTAAAGGCAAGTAGAGTAAATTCATAATGATAAAATTCAATTTCCCCAGAAAGATATAAAAATTTTAAATATGTGTGTATAAATAAAAGTGGAAAAATCCACAAACATAGTGGGAGGTTTTTTGTTTTATTTTTGTAAACATTCCTCTTGGAGGTAAAGATGGCCCTTTCAAGGGGCACTTGGCTGGCTCAATGAGGGCACGTGACTCGATCATAGGGGTCATGAATTCAAGCCCCAGGTTGGGTATAGAGATTATTTTAAAAGAACTAAAAAAAAAAAATGATGGCCCCTAAGACATCTAATGACATTATTATTTTTAATCATATTTCTTTCATACTCGAGGGTAGGAGGAAATGGAAGTTTCCTTCCTTATTTTTTCCCAGGGCTAGGATCTCTCAAGAAGGTTTCACTGTAGAAATGATAAGTATTTAAGATTAATTATGGAACACTATACTACCAGTCGACAGGTATTAGTCCTAGGTATTCATAAATAGTTTACACTACAAAAAGATTTCAAAGTACAACATTTTAAAGCCAGTGAAGTGAACGATTTCTAAAAGGTCTAAAATCGACTCATTCCTGTTTGCACTCTGTACCCAACTTTGCTGCAAATGGCTAATCTTAGTATTTTGCTTCTGGTTGCAATTCTCACCCTTACAGTTTTATAAATACCTGTGCACTTCTTAAAGGATGCTGCTATAACTTGCTCTCACAGATTTTAGGTTTCTCGCCTTGCTCTTTTTGGTTATTCCCCTCTTCCTTTGCTTCCCCTGCCCTACCCTTCCTTTCATTTCTCTCCCCCACCTCCACCCCTTTAATTTTTCCTTTGCTTTCGATTATGCCGTTTACACATGGGAAGTTCCTTGTGTAAGGAGTGGCTGTTTCCCAAAAATTTCCCTTCGTGATTTCCCCAAATTTCTAAATCTTTGAGGATGTGCACCAGCAGTCTCCAGAATATCATACACTGAAATTTCTTATTTCTTTTTTTCTTATAGAGTGAAGGGTATTTGACTTGTCCCAGCGAAGGTAGCTAACAAAGAAATAATATTGAGGCAATGTTAGACACAGAAGGATGGTGACAATATTTGGGTTACATCAGAAGTGCAATGGAAACTTTTTTTTAAATTAACTTATTTATTTATTTATTTATTTAGAGTAGGGAAGGGGCAAAGAGAGAGAGGGAGAGAGAATCCCAAGAAGGCTGTAGGCTGTCAGCACAGAGCCCAGTGCAGGGCTGGAAATCATGAACCGTGAGATCATGGCCTGAGCCTAAACTAGGAGTGAATGCTTAACCGACTGAGCCACGCAGGTGCCCCTGAAACTTCTTAAAAGGATGAAGTTGAACAAAAATCCAAAAGGCCCGCTCTATGCTTCAGTGAAGCTGGATTTTAAACTAAGTAACCTTTCTCCTCTCTTCTGCAAACCTCCTCTCCTCCCTTCTTCTTCTTCTTTTTTAATGTTTATTATTTTTTATCTAGACAGAGAGTGCAAGTGGGAAGGGGCAGAGAGAGGGGAACGGAGGATGCCAAAGTGGACTCTGCACTGATGACAACAGAGAAGTGGCTCTAACTGAGACGAAGCCAGATGCTTAACTGACTGAGACACCCAGGGGCCCCTCTCCTCCCTTCTTATTAGCCTTTGGTTTCAGAACCAGCACCACACTGAGGCTGACAGCACCTACAGTTTCCTGTCAAAACTGGCTAGATCCTGTATTTCCCTCTAAAGCCCCCCCAGTTTCTTCCCCAGCGGGGAGATGTGCAGTTTGTAAAGGCCTGAGTCTGGTGCGGCTTCCTTTGCCCCACAAACCAATAAAGCTATCAGTCCTCTTTATACCCAAACTCTGTCTTTAGGTTGTGTAATTAGGCTCCGGAGCACAGAGGTCAGGTTTTGAAAACAAAGGAAGAAACTAACTCATCTGATGTTAAGATGTCAAGTCTGGTGTTCCAACTGATAACACAAAACTATAATTTACTCTTCTCTTCATACCATAGTACCTAATTTTCTCAAAGAACTGTCTGCATTTAAAAACTTAAAGGTAGACAAAGGGTAAAGCTCATTTTCATTTCCATCCTTTCCCTTTCCTCCACGACCCATTTCATGTTGTACTGCAGGAGAGATTACACTACTTTTACAATGCTTATAGTCACACGGCATGAGCGAAGCCTTTCTGGGAAAGGAAAAACAGTATGTGATTAGTTACATTTTGAATTCTGAAAAACGTAACCACAAACTATTATTATGGTATTGAATATAAAGGAAATAGTGGGATTATTTTATTTTATTTTATTTTAATAATGGGAATTTTAGAACATAATCCACAACTTGAGCATTCCAATAGTGTCGGTTTTTCTAAGCTACTTGGTCTTTATACTTTGTTACTCTCAATTAAATCTCAGACCGAGAGAAAAACAATATCACAAAATCAACAAGATGATATCAGACATCATCAGATACACAATGCCAGACATATGCGTATTTTGTAAATATGTTGATTTACATGGCATTTAGTATCCTAGCTAATCATTTTATAAAGTAGCATAAAATACTATGGTTTTAATACTCACTTCCTGGCTTACATAAATCTTTAGAAAACAAAATCGTTCCATTTCTGCACTATGAGAGAAGATTTCATCTTTAGAAAATAAAATTAATTAAAGCGAATAAATTCACAGCCTCCCACATATGTTAACTGAAATATGGAGACCATGCAGAACAAAAAAATAAGGCACATTTGTGCGATTAAAAAAATTATTCAAACAGGGTAGGAGAAGAGTCTAATACAATGACTTTGTACATTCTAGGTGGTACATTCTGTTACAATTCCCTCTCTGGGTTATTAACATTAATTGTGGGCAATGCCATGGGATGAAGTCTGGCCACTATTTTCCAAAAAAAAAAAGAACTCTTCTCTCACTGCTGTGTGTTCGATTATAGACAATTTTTAAAAACAGGAAATCACTGGTTCGAAAATAGTAAAAAGTTAATATTTCTTCTTAATATTCACAAGATGATTCTCGTCTACGCCTTTTGACAGTTATTTTTAGTAATTATAGCTCTGCCTGCATCTCATTCATTATGCAGTCTGTAGAAGCCATCATTACACATTATAGGAAAGAACAGCAGCACATGGCTTAAAAGAGTACTCATTCTATCTACCGGCGATCAGTACATAGTTGTATCTTCATAGTGTCCGGGGATTATAATCCCAAACACTGAAACTCATTAAAAAGTATAATGAATGGTCCAAAACCCAAAAGAAGAAATAGGTCACATATCTGGGAGATATTGTGATAAAATGATCTTGTAATTTCCCACTACCTGCGGGAAGTCATTTTAACATCTCCAAAGGAGTTTTCATCAACTGCAATGCAACATCTGGAAAATGCTATTTGTTAAAAAGAAGAACGATTCACTTCACCCAATACTTAACCGAAGACTTATTCTGTGGCAGCACACTGTAAGATAATATGGTTACAAGAACGAATAAGAAATTAATTAAATAAACTATTCCTTTATTCATAATTCTACACTTTTTTTGAACCTTACTATCGCCAAGCATTGAGCTAGGTCCTGAGGACACACGGCACCTGACCTCAACTCTGTTTTTTATTCTAGAGTATTTACAGCACAAGGTGGTTTTGTTTTACCTCTACTGTGGCACGTGCTCATAAATGAAGGCCCAGGTAAACATGTCAAACGTGCATTTTCTAACATCATTATTTTTGTCATCTTCCGATTGTTTGTTATCACACCTGCATCTTGATATAATGAAACAAGGTGTTCTATAGCAATATCTCTTTGTATCTTTCTTGCTTTTCGATAATAACAAAAAAAAGGAAAGAAAGAAAAAGAAAAATATCTCATGTATTTTGCACGTATTGTGTATCAGACATCGGGCTAAGTGCTTTATAGGGTTTGAATTTTTAAATCCATCTAAAACTCTATCAGGTAAGAATTATTATCATTTTAATGTAATGAGAAGAAATTGAGGTTCAGAGTGATTTACTAATTCCCTTGGGTTAACCAGGCTATTAAGAGGCTCAGCTCAAACTCAAACGCAGGTGTGTTATATGGGATGGTGACACAAGGGGAAGATCTTCCCGTACCCACACCTTCTGTATGAAGTCTTCCCAAGCTGGGGGGTTTGACCTGATTTTTAAAAGAGTTGGATCAGTAGTTATCTTTTCCTTTATAATCACTGTTCAGATGGACAGACAGATGGACAGATAAGTAGGTAGAGGTAGACTAGATAGATCGATGATAAATAGATGGATAGATAGATAAGCAGGTGCAGGTAGATAGACAGATGGATATTAGATGATAGACAGACAGACAGATAGATAGACAGATAATAGATAGATATTGCACTTGTCCATGAATTAAAAATTGGCTGACATCAGTTTTAGTCAGAAATGTGTCCAACGTATGTAACTCCTCCATGTTGTTTTCTCCATCTGTGAAGTCTTAATTCCATCCTTGCCTAGTGTACCTCCTCACTTTCAAGAGAATAAACTGAAGTATTTGAACCAGCGCTCTGGAAATAGGAAGAAGATGCTCAAGCGTCATCAATAAAAACAGGGCAGAGTGGGGAAAATGAAGGACAGAAAAACTGCCAAGCCTGACATCTCTGAAGTGTTATAATTTCAAAAGGCTGAGGCAGGGTTACATGCTGTCAAATAAAAAGCTTTGTTCTGTAAAATATTTTTCCCGGAAAACCTTTCAGCAGAGCAAACACAAGATTCTGTCTTTAAAGAGGAAGTGACGGAATCGCTTTTTGGCCTTCTGGCTAAGATCAAGTGTAGGAAGCGATGGAGTGTGCTGGTTAGAGAAGCGGACTTCCAGCTCAGCCGTGCCTCGCTTGAAATGGGCTTGGCCATTTCATGATCTACAGGACTGGAGAAGTTGTGTAAGTTCTCTAAGCCTCACTATCCTGTCTATAACACAGGAATAATAATGAGGACAACGAAGATCTACTTTGACAATAAAAGGCACTGCTTGGAATTTTCAGAAAAGAAATCCTTAAGATGAAAGAAATCCTTTTGGGAATGTAAAACAAGGTAGGCTACTGGGCGAAGGAACGGTGATACTCCATTTTGCTCAGGACGGATTTACTTAAACCTGCTCTCCTGGTGTAACTATTAACAGTGCTCTAGAAGTGTCCAGGTCTGGGAAATTATACACAATCCCCTACTCAGGAGACCTGACAACAAAGGGGGACTCCTTGGAGGATTCTGAATGAGGTTTTCACAGGAGTGAAAGCAACAGATCCTCAAACAATGTGCTGAATGCTTCTGAGGTTTTGCACTGTCTCTTAAATTTGTGGCTATGTTTACCCAAGAAAAAGCCTCAGGTTTAGAGTCCCAGAGAACACAGCAATCCTCACTTCTTTTTTTTTTAATCTAGATTATTTTCCTCCAAGATAATCGCAACAATAGTTTTGAAAAATAGGTCACCTAGATTTCAAAACTATTTTGTTTCAAGCCATCTGGGGCTGAGGAGGATTCTGAAATTAGCTGTTCTTGGTAGCATGGCAGAAATCCGACAGAACACATTTATTTGCACATCTGCCAGCGTTGCAGCATTGTTCTGGGTATTTGATATTCAGAAGATGTATCAAGAATTTGAACCTTGGAGAAACAAACTACTCAGCATTTCAATTAGGATCCATGTGTTGCGCATACAAAGCATCACCACAGAAAAATCTTGGAACATGTAATACGTGGGCTTTTAAAACTAAATGTTGCCGAGCTTTGCAAGTGAAATTATATTCTGTACGGGTGATCTCCTCCTCTGTCCCTGAGTAGTTGTTCTAAGAAAGATGGTTAATATAGACTCCTGATTTGCGTCTCCGAATCCCTACCACCTTAGGTTTCCAGTCCATGCTTAGTGAATTATTCTCAACCCATAAGTGACTCTATATAAAGTTTTGATTAAATGGCATCTAAGAAAGCAGGTCATATGACTCTATATATTTCCCATAACACCCAACATAACCATAAAAAAGATTAGTAGCTTCATTTGGAATTGTTGCTGTTTGGGGGCCCTTCTCCCGCCTGGAATATTTCTTCATGTTCTCTTTCACTGTGTACTTTCGGGACCTCCAGTGTTCTATTCACAGCTGCTATTATCAAAACAGAAAAAAGAGATGGCTCTATCTCTTGTAAGAAGTGGAATGTGCTAGAATTTAAATATGGCAGTTTCTCTCCCACTATCTGCCTTGATAGTGGATAAAAGAGACAGTGGAAAACACAGAGGGCTTACTGTGATCGTTCGGATGGTGATGATGATGATGATAATAATAAGGGATACTACTACTACTACAATAATAATAATAACAAATGTACGAGGAACATTTTTTAGGTGCTAAAGGACTTGCCTGCATCATGTCATTAATTCTTACAAATCTTATACAGTAAGTACTGTCATTTCTATTGTTTGAGTCAGGCAATAGGCTCACAGAGGCTTAACAGCTTGTCTGGTGTCACATAACTGCTACCTTTTCATGAGATCAGGATTTAAGCCCAGATCTGTCTGACCTTTGAATTTGCTCTTAATCCCATGCTATGAGATTTCTTTTTCACCGTATGAAGTGGTGAATACCTGCACCATCCTGCCACCTGATCTTACAGTGTTATAGTAGAATGTTTTTGTCTTCGCGGCACCTTTAAGGAAATACCTAAAATTAAAATCTTTATGATGCTTATAGAATTTAAAATAGAGATTACCTGGGTGAAAGTGTTACAATTAAATTATGGTCTGTGTGAGAATATTTTTAATCCATGAGACTCGGAGGTTCTTAAGGGGAGAGAGAGTATCAATCATTTTATTCCCATTGATGAGCACAACAGTTGACAGGTAATTGTCACCAAGTAATGTTTATTTGAATACATGCAAATGTTTATTTGAAACATGGGAAAAAAAACTTACTCAGGATAACATCATTCCCTTTAGTTGTGAGAGCAGTTCAGACACAGAAGAACGGAAATGGGCAGCGTCACCCAAGCCGGGCTCTGTGTCTGACAAGGGAGCAATGAACAAAGAAGAATGTATGTTTTCACAGTCATGCTGTTCCGACACTACCTCATCTTTGCCTTTTCTAATTATTATCCTTTTGTACTGGTATTTTCCATCCGACTCTCTACGCCCTTTGCTTCCCTGCTTATTCTTGATAGAACTTTTCATCCTTGCATTTGCTATTGCTGTTTCAGCATCTTTGTAGGGAAGGTTATTGACAAAACAGATTGCTTTCCAAGAAGAACAACAGAAATTGATTTTGGGTCAAGATTTACAAACTACATGCAGATCATAACAAACCGCTAATAAACTGCTTTCTGTATTTAATGAGTGTGAACACGGAGTGGGATTTATCCCCCTGGAAAAGGGAGGAGGTGTAGGGGGGCACCTGAGGGCCCCAGGCAGACATCTCATAGGAGAAGGAAACGCTCTGCTGCAAGAAGAGAGCTAACTCATCCTGCCAGGCAGATTTTCCACTGGTTTTGCAAGGTCCCATGCAGAGGGTAAGAGTGGAATCCCCTGAAAATGGATTCTTACGGATCTGTATACACCTGGATCAGTACCCAACAGCTCCTCACTATTCAGCTTCCCTATTTCAATGTGTTTCTCTCCTGCCAGACCTCCGTTTGAGTACAGTCTATGCCGACAATGTCACCTCGTCCAAATTACTCTTACTTCCATTGTCTGAAAACGGGAGGTGGGGCAAAACTCAAATCAACAGCTTTCAGAACATGAAAGTGGTTTTCAAACCATAAAGCCCACTTCAAATGTTGCTTGTTGTTATTAAAGCATCATCTTCTAAATGTTTCCACCAGCTGAATCCTCATATTTGCTCATGGTTAGCCTTAGTTAATAAATGGCCATGTTGAAACTGCTGGTCACAATACTAAATGCTTTTAGCTGTTGCACTTTGTAGCAAACATTGCTATTAGTAATTCGTTAATCACTTCTATCACAGTGGACTAGAATGAGCATTGATTTACAAGTCAGGAGTTGATAATTCTGCTCTCAGTTTGGAGTCCAACTTACCACCACTCTGGGTAAGTCATTCTCCTCTCTGAGCCTGAGGGCAGATTAAATCAGGCAATTCCTAGAAATAAATGCTCTTTCCTATCACTCATTCCACAAGTGGGCTTAAGAAAGGAATATAGTAAACTCTTTCTCACCTACAATTCTCAAGACACATAGATCAGTGGATCAGAATACAGACACCAGAAGTAAACCCATATTTATATGGTCAATTAATTTGTGACAAAAGAGGCAAGGGAAACAAGAGCAAAAATAAACTATTGGGACAACATCAAAATAAAAAACTTTTGCACAGTGAAGAAAACCAAAAGACAACCTAGTGAAGAGGAAAAGATATTTGCAAATGACATGCCCAAAATATATAAAGAACTTACACAATTCAATACCAAAAAACCCAAACAATCCAATTAAAAAATGAGGAGAGAACTGAATAGATATTTTTCCAAAGAAGACATACAGATAGCCAACAGACACATGAAAATATGCTTATCATCATTAATCATAAGGATATGCAAATTAAAACCACGATGAGTTATCACCTCACACCTGTTAGACTGGCTGAACTCAAGAAAGAAACAACAAATATCGGTAAAGATGTGGAGAAAAAGGAATTCTTGTGCACTACTGATGAGAATGTAAATTGGTACAGCCACTCTGGAAAACAGTATGGAGGTTCCTTAAAAACTTAAAAATAGAAATATTGTATGATCCAATAATTCCACTATTGGGTATATATCCAAGGAAAATGAAAACATTAATTCAAAACGATAAGGATACATGTGCCCCCATATTTACTGCAGCATTATCAACAATAGCCAAGACATGGAAGTAACCTAAATGTCCACCAATAGATGAACAGATAAGGAAGATGGGACATATATATATGGAATAAATATATATAATATATATAGAATATTACATAGCCATAACAAGAATGAGATTGTGCCATTTGAAGCAACATGAATGGGACTAGAGGCTTTTATGCTAAGTGAAATAAGTCAGACTGAGAAAGACAAATACCATATAATTCCCTTCATAAATGGGATCTAAAAAAAATGAATGAACAAACAAAACAAACAGCAGAATTAGAAACATAAATACAGAAAACAAATAGACAGTTGCCAGAGGGGAGAGAGTAGAGTTAGGGCAAAATGGGAGAAGGGGAGAAGAAGGAAATACAGGCCTCCAGTGATGGAATGAGTAAGTCATGGGAATAAAAAGCAGAACATAAGGAATAGAGTCAGCGATACTGTAATAGTGACGTAATGGGACAGACGGTAGTTATACTTTTGGTGAACATAGCATAGTGCATAAATTTGTCAAATCGCTAACTTGTACATCTGAAATTAATGTAACATCATGTGTCAACTATACTCAAATATAATAATAATAAATAAAATAATAAAATAAAATGAGAAAACAAAGAGTTGGGTTTCCTAGTTCATTTAACTTCCTGATTAATTTAAAGTGAATTTTCGTTTCGATCATTGCTAAGAATACTTGAGAAAGATTAACCCATTTGTTTTATAAAACATTAGCTACTAAGGAGTATTTTAGAGTTCATTTCATCAAAACTCTGAATTTTGAAGATTTCTGATGTTAAGTATTTATAGGTATCTTTCACACATACGTATGTGAACCCTATGTTGTTTCAATGTTAAAATACTGGAAATACTCAGGTAACTGGTAGCAATTTGGGAAATTTAAGGTTAATACTTCACACATACTCCATACTGAGTATTACTGTTTCCCATCTGAGTTCCCAAGGAAAAAGAGAAGTTTACTAGAAGAGACACATAATGTGATAGGCAGAGATTTCTGGTGTTTCAAGTTGCTATTACTGCATGAGATAAATGATTTGTAAGAATGTCTAAGTGTTCATATACCTCTCTTCCTATAAGGGTGGGCATTTGTCCTTATAGGTAAGTTACTTGCTGACTATCTTATGTCAGATCCAGTAATCTCCACTGAAGAACATAAATTTAGAGAAAAAAGCCAGAATATTTCTAGAAATACTTACTGTAAATGAAATTTTGCATGCTGTATTTAATTTTAATTTCTTATATTTAAGTACTACCTGATCTTTCAGAATGAAGATACTACCCACTTTACTGTCAAAATACCTCATTAATAAAATTAATTTAGAATTGAATATCATTGTCACTATGTTTTTTCCTGTGCCCTGTCATAACCTTGCTATAACTCTGCTATTTTTGGTGCTATAAAGAAGGATATAACTTTTTATTTTGTCATTTTTATTCTTTAAAATCTTTTTAATGTTTATTTATTTTTGAGAGAGAGAGAGAAAGAGACAGAGTGTGAGTGGGGAAGGGGCAGAGACTGGGGAAGACACAGAACCCAACGCAGGCCGCAGGGCTTGAACTCACAGACCGTGAGATCATGACTTGAGCCAAAGTTGGACGCCCAACAGACTGAGCCACCCAGGCACCCTGTTATTTTGTCATTTTTAGACTAACACACATTCAAGTACTTTCCTATAGAGACAGGGAGAAATTAAGACGAAAGAACTCACT
This sequence comes from Paguma larvata, assembly GCA_030068075.1. Taxonomy (NCBI): domain Eukaryota; kingdom Metazoa; phylum Chordata; class Mammalia; order Carnivora; family Viverridae; genus Paguma; species Paguma larvata. The sequence goes on along the minus strand of CM057826.1, from coordinate 111,001,174 downwards.
AAGAAATCTCACTGAGACTTTGATTTTCCTTAACTGAGATGGTAACGATATAACTTTAGAACTGAAGTCCTCAAAGGTGGCCAAGCAGGATATTCCCACAATTCTCTTACTTTTGTCATCTTTAAGGTGTGTGTTGTGACCAAGAATGCATTTAAGCTATGACAGACTTGTAGATTCAGCTATTTAAAATATTATATATGGATTGGGTTCAACATCTACTGACTGGATTTAAGATTCTGCTCATAAAACATGTTTATTCTTCTATTGTAAAATAACATTCTCATTAAAGGGAGCCAGAATTCTTGATTAATGAATGTGAATAACTTATGTGTCTCAGTTAATACAAGTGTCTTATTGAGCACATCCATATAAATGTGCTTTTTCCTCCTAAAATCTTAATATAATGAGTTTAAGCATAAATGCCTTGAAGACAAGAAAAATTTAAATTATGCCTTTTGCAAGAAAATTCAAGGTATGCAAATTCAACGCATATGTCAGGCAATTACTTAAAACTGAATGCTAGTTTTGAACTTCCTTTGTAGAACAGTTAGAACTGTCAGGTTAATAATAGTAACTGAGTTAGTAAATACGAAGTTGTTGATTAAGAACTTGGGCACTACAGCAAAAAAACAAAAACAAAAACAAAAAAAAACCCCCTCAGGATCAAACATTGGCTCTGTCACTTCCGAGATGTGTGACTTTGAGTCAGTTACTTTTCTAAGTTTAAATTTTCACATCAGAAAAAGAGTGTCGACTACCTTCCACGACTGTTATTAAGATTGAATGAGATCATGAGATGACCATAAGCAGAAAAGTGTTAAGGCTAATCTTCTAAGGTCAAATATAGAATAAATGCTGCAAACCAAAGAAGATTCCAGATCAAACAGTAAGGGCTCATTGTCTGTCCTGAGAACAGCTTTATGACCCCTGGGTCTTCATCCAAGAATCTTAAAACAAGAGGTAGGATACAAAATGTCTGAAGGTGGAAAGAAGGAGGGTTTTGTTTAGCTGATTTTGGAAAACAGGCTTCAGACGATGGTAGGTCACATCTACTTCGTAACCCTCCCCAAGGGGGAGGGTTGAGGGAGGGCCTTTCCTCTCCACCGAAGCCTAGTGAGGGCTTTTAATGTGACCACTGGGAGAGCTTGATATGGTCTCCCAAAACTTTAGAGGCAATGGACTTGAGTCTGATTCCCCCCAAGGAAATTTGGAGGGAAGCAAAGGCTGGTGAACTGCCTTTCTGGAACAGTGGAGAGAGTCCCTGCTGTAACAGCAGTCCCTCTAACACCAGAACAAAGAATATGTGTGTTTACACTCAAGTTTAAGTCACAGGAGAGGTAAAGCTGGCCAAGGGTTGTTTTTACTTACACTCGGAAGAACCACCTGGAAGGAGCAATGGAACTCCAACTGTGAGAGTCCGTGTGGAGGGTCCCCCCAGACAACCAGCAGTGGAGTGAGAGGGTGGCCAACCAAAGGAGCAACACTGCCTGGTTCATGAGAGTAAAGGCTCCAGGGGCCCAAAGAAGAGCCTCTGAAGAATCTTCCAAAAATGTCCACGAGGCAAAAGAGTAAGCGTTGAACACTTTTCTCTTGTGGAAAAAAGAAAAATGTCCATGAAAGAAGAGAGCATAAAACCATTTTGAAATCATATCAGTTCAAGTGAAATCAACTTTTATATGCTTCTCCTTTGCCCTTCCATTTTCAAAAACTTCAATAAAAGAGGAGTTGGTGGGTGAGAAAAAGACAAGAACACCACTACACACAAGTGCATGCACACACACACACACACACACACACAGACTGCAAGAGGCTAGGCTTCACCGTGGGTGGAAGAAAATCCAACATTAAATCAACTTCAGAGTCCTGACCATCCTCTGGGACTAGATGGTTTAATTCCTAAAATGAGATAATCTGTGATTTAAAGAAATTGGAGGACTTTCTATCAACTAAAACTGACCAGAAAAGTCATAGCCCCTGCCCATTTTCTGTCCAGGGTCAGAGAAACACTATGTCTAGTAGGTAAATTTTAAAGGAATAAAAATAAAAATAAAGTGTTTTGAGTTTGTTCCAGGAGATGTACTTGTGCAAAGTACAATGGATTATAGGTATAAATACCTCTTTCTCTCTCTTTTTTTTTTAAATTTTTTAACATTTTTATTTATTATTGAGAGACAGAGAGAGATAGAGCATGAACATGGGAGACACAGAGAGAGGAGGAGACACAGAATCTGAAGGAGGCTCCAGGCTCTGAGCTGTCAACACAGAGCCTGATGTGGGGCTTGAACTCACAAACTGCGAGTCCAAGCAAAGCCCAAGTCAAATGCTTAACCAACTTAGCCACCTAGGCGCCCCTCTTTTTTTTTAATCCACTGGAAAACGTAATCTACTGCACACTAGACTCTTATCCATACAATTATATGGTGGTTTTTCATAAGTCACACTCATAATGCCACCATGGAAGAGGTATGCTTACACACATCGTGCAGCACAATGTTATGTAAGACTAAATAATATGCAAAGTGGGAACATAAGTAGCACTAAGATCTAATAGTTAATTATAGATTCAGAATGCAAGAAACATATTAATATCTCAGATATAAAGAAAAAATTAAGGATGGCTCAGCGGGTTGAGCTACTGACTCTTGATTTTTGGCTCAGGTCATGATCTCATAGTCATGAGATTAAGCCCCAAATTGGGTTCCATGCTGACAGCATGGAGCCTGCTTGGGATTCTCTCTGTCTCCCTCTTTCTGCCCTTCCCCCACTAGTGCAATCTCTCTAAAAATAAATATTTAAAAACTTAAGAAAAATAAGTCTGCAGCCCAGAAATCCAGGTTTATTACAGAAAAAAAAAGAAAACTTAAGGACTGATTGCTATTACACACATAAGTGGTACACATTTTTTTTTTTATCAGTGCATCATGAAGCCCAAATGAACATTGCTGGGGGAGGGGAGAGGCTGGGGAACTAACAACGTAGCAGTTCTAACAAACAGGTCTCATTTCAGACTTGTTCCTAAGGACTGAGTCACTTTCATGAAATCTTTTTTTCCTGCTGATTGACTTTCAGCTTTTCCCATGCTGGAACCAGGTAGTTGTCCCAGTGACCCTTCTCTGCAATGCCAAGTCTTTCTCCACTGATGCGCGGCATGCCTGAATTTCCAGAAATAGTTGGTCATCTTAGAAGCAGTATGGGATAGTCACAACAATCCTGAAATCTTTGTCTCGCAGGCTCTTCTCTCATCTTCCAGGAACCCCCGGCATAATAAACACACTAAAGCTAAAGCTCCAATAGGAGGTTTCCCCCCCAACTACCAGAATTCAGCACGGTGACTGGGGCTGTATATGGGTTTGGTAAATGACAGCTGGGCAAAAAAGTGTGTCATTACCATTACTGCAACCCCTCCCGAAAAGCAAACCTCACATACAGGACTGGTGGCAAACACGGTCTCCACAATGAGCTATGGGTTTCTTTTATGTGGGTAACATTGTAATGTCATCATAAATCGCTAGAACTGGAAGGCCCAACGAGGGACTCTGCTGCAGCTCCTCATGGTGTCCTACACAACGGACTGGCTCTTCTTACGGGCCACACTTCCTCAGATGGTGTTGATCAATAGAGTGGCCTACCTATTCAGGCCTGGAAGGAGATTACAGATACATGCTGCAAAAAAAATTTTTTTTAACTAAAATATAAACATCTTATGCTAAATTATAGGGACATCACCACATGAAAAAACTTTTTTTTAACCTTACCTAAATACTAAAGTAATTTTAGACTTTTTCATATGTAAATTAAAAACACGTGCATGAGGTATATTTAAATAATTCTGATGGAAACTACATTGCAAAAAAACTTAAGACATATAATTTTCTTTTTTTTTTTAATGTTTATTTATTTTTGAGACATAGAGTGAGCAGGAGAAGGGCAGAGAGAGGGGGAGACACAGAATCCGAAGCAGGCTCCAGGCTCTGAGCTGTCAACACAGAGCCCGACGCAGGGCTCGAACTCACAGACCGCGAGATCATGACTTGAGCGAAGTCGCCGCTTAACCAACTGAGCCACCCAGGCGCCCCTTAAGACATATAATTTTCAAAAACTACGCCTTTTCAAGCTTTTGAATGTGAATGTCAAAATGTTATCTCTTAGAGAATAGCATTGTGGGTATTATATATCTCTTCTTTTCAATTTTATTACTTCATTTTCTAAGTTTTCTAAAATGAACCCATAGAAATTGTTTAGTGCATAAGAAGGTAAAAGTTATAAGTATAAACTTTTTTTACTAGAAGCAGGGAATTTTGCTCACTTCCTTAATTCACCAGCATATTAAGAAATCTTTGTTTTATTTTGTAATTGTCCATAAAAGTTGATAATATATGTTATTTGATGAAAGAAAATACTTTGAAAGAAAACTGATAGAGATGGGCAATACTCATTCTCAATTTTAACTTAAAGGAAAATAATTTTTCTTCCACAATACTCAAGAAAGCGTTTTCTTTCTAGCTCCAGGGAAAGCTTGTAAACTCTAATTAAGTACTGAATTAACGCTACTAGCTTAGAATTAATAGTACAATCAATATCTGAGCCTGAATGAAATGTGAGCATAGGCATCAGCAGAACGGCTGAAAAGAAACAGCACTCAAGACAAATTCCATTTGCTATTCTAGGTCACCTAACCTTAACAATCAAGGTGACAATAGTATTAATACTGACCAAATTAGAAAAGGTTCAGCTCAAGATTTCATTTGAACACACATGTGCATGCATGCATACACACAGGCACACAATATTAAAAGACAACAACTTTGCCATTATCAAACCTTATTGCCAACAGCGTTGGGATTACTGTATGGTATTTTTAGTAATTTTTTTGTGGACCTTTGGTGGGATCACAGCAGGTTTATTAAGAAAACTAAAGCCCCCTGGGCTGTCATAAAAGCAGGGCTAGCAAATACTGACCTACTGACTCAAATGTGTGTATTATACCCTGATGCTCATTTATTTGATGCAACTAAGATGCAGAGCAGCTTCCTGTCAGTCCTGCCTCCCAGGTTCATGCCCTCTGAGATCCTGCCCTCTTCTTAAGTTGACTCATGCTTGAGCTCTTCTGTGGCAAGGAATAAATTTATTTTCATTTATTCATTCCTTTATTTATTCAACACCTATTTATTGAAATCCCAAATTTTATATGGAATCACAAAAGACCCCAAAGAGCCAAAGCAATCTTGAGAAAAAAGAACAAAGCTAGAGGTGTCACACTCTCTGATTTCAAATACACCACAAAGCTATAATAATCGAAAAGTACGGTACGGGCACAAAAACAGCATAGATCAGTGGAACAGAATACAGTCCAGAATAAACACACATCTATGGTCAATTCATCTATGACAAAGGTGGCAAGAATATACAAAGGAGAAAAGAACAGTTCCTTCAACAAATGGTATCAAGAAAACTGGACAACTACATGGCAAAAAAAAAAAAAAGAAAGAAAGAAAGAAAGAAACTGGACCACTATCTACACCACACAAAAAGATAAACTAAAGATGGATTAAAGGCTTAAATACAAGAACAGAAACCATAAAACTCCTAAAAGAAAACACAGGTGGTAAGATCTATGAATCAGTCTCAGCAATATGTATATATATTTTTAATCTGCCTCCTCAGGCAAGGGCAACAAAAGCAAAAATAAACAAATGGGACTAGTAAAAAGGTTTTGCACAGTAAAGGAAACCACCAAAAAAGGGAAAAGTCAACAGACAGAATGGGAGATAATATTTGCAAATGATATATCTGGTAAGGGGTTAATATCCAAATTTCATAAAGAACTCACACAACTCAATATAAAAAAAAAAAAACCCAAACGATTCAATTAAAAGATGGGCAAAGGACCTGAATAGACATTTCTCCAAAGAAGATATAAAGATGGCCCAAAAGACACAGAAAAAAAGGCTCACCAACATTAATCATCAGGGAAATGCAAATCAAAACTACAATGAGCTATCATATCTGTCAGAATGGGTACTATTAAAAAGCCAAGAAATAACAAGTGTGGGCAAGGAAGTAGAGAAATGGGAACCCTCATGTACTGTCAGTCGGAATGAAAATTAGCGCAACCACTATGGAAAACACTATGGAGTTTCCTCAAAAATTAAAAACAGAACAATCATACAATCCACCAATTCCACTTCTGGGTATTTATTCAAAGAAAATGAAAACACTAATTTCAAAAGATGTAATGCAACCCTATATGCACTGCAGCCATATTTACAACAGCCAAGATACGGAAGTATCCCCAATGTCCATCAATAGATGAACAGATAAAGAAGATACGGTATATACATACAATGGAATATTACTCAGTCATAAAAAAGAATGGGATCTTGCCATTTGCGACCAAACAGATGAACCTAGATGGTATTATGCTAAGTAAAATAAGTCAGTCAGAGAAACAGAAATTCCACTTATATGTGGAATCTGAAAAACAAGACAACTTAAACAAAACAGAAACAGACTCATAGATACAGAGAACAATCTGGTGGTTGCCAGAGGCAAGAGAGGTAGGTAGATGGTGAAATAGGTAAAAGGGATTAAAAGGTGCAACCTTCCAGTTATAAAATAAGTAAACCATGGGAATGTAATGTACATCATAGGGAATGCTGCTGTCAATAATATTCTGTGTATGGAGACAGATGGTAGCTAGACTTATGCTAGTGATCACTTAGTAAGGTATATAAATGTTCAATCATCATGTTGTACACCTGAAACTAATATACTATTGTGTGTCAGATATACTCCAACAAGGAAAAAAAAAAAAAGAGAGAGATACTTATTAGGTATTTACTATGTGCCCCATGGAGGGGAAACAACAAATGAAGTATGGCTTCCACAGAATTTATGGTCTTGTGAGGGCAGACATGTAGCAACAAAACAAAAATAAGCGTGCAGTATGGCGAGTGGTGATAAGTGCTAAGTAGAAATAGGGAAGCAGGGTAAGGGATAGAGAAACGAGGGTTTATTTATGCAGCACGGGAAAGAACCTGTGTTGTTGGTGCTCAGTAAATGCCTGGTGCATAAGGAGTGCAAATATACACAATCTTAGAGTTGTTCAGTTAGTTGGTCCTTCAAGAAATGATGTCCTGAACTTAGTTCTGTTATTCTTTCTCCCAAGTGTTTGCATCTTAAGTTTTTTAATTGTTTATCACCCCTACACTATTTTTATGTTAGGAGCAAATTAATTATTGAAATATAAACATTAATGGCTTAGAAAAAAGTCTAGCACAATGCTTGGTATACAGTAGGTATACTACTAAAAGGCTGGATGACTTATGAAAACTTGAAATGGTACTGAATTTTGACTCTCCCTATGGAATTCCACACACTAACTCTCAGTGTTTAGCTTTCTCTCTGTGAAAAACCTTTCCAATAATAATTGTAATCATAACTGACCTTACTGAGTTCTTACTGTGATAAATAAATGAGTTGTATTAATTCTTTAGATTATCATCTTGTGAATCCTCATAGCAACATTATGAGAGAATCACTCATTGATACTTTTTTTTTGTATGGATAAGGAAACATGTTCAGTGAGGTTAGTCGACCCACTCTGCATCGCACAGCTAGTATGAGGCATGAAAGGTTTAGAGCCAAGTCTATTTGATTTGAGCTGAACCAGCATTCATCACTCTCACATATACTGTCTAAATAAATTTTATGTTATTTATTTAATTTGAAATAGCTCTTATGTAGAAGGTTGTTTAACCTGTTAAAGAAACAAAAATTGCTCGTGGTATTTGAATAATAGTACTTGAGCGGGTGTGTATATGGAGGAGAAATGCTTTCTTCTAGTTAGAATTTGTGTAATCCTCACAATAAAATGCAAGCATTAGACTTTGATTCCAAAGGACACCAATAGCCCAGATATTTTAAAAAACCTCTTCGGTTCATTGATGAGATGAAGTTGAGGTTGGGCAAGACAGAAACCCAGATCAGTAGATTATTCTTACTGTCTGCTCCATTATCTTAGACAATAATTCATGAATGAGCTACCTGATTGGACAGTATAGTGCTACTTCAGTTTTTATTTGAGAGTATTACACATCGCACCTAATATCCTAATCAATACTGGGAATCTGTGTAGGGGATTTGTCTTCCTTCTCTTGTTTTTGATCTAGGGTATTACATCCTAATTGGCTCTGGTTTCCTTGTAAACTCTCCAGAGCTACCAGAAGGCCCTTGAAGCCCTCAACCATGTAGTAGTATTCTTCTCCGAAAGGCTCACCTTCGAAAAACAGAACTGAAATTCACGTTCCTCTGAGGAGGCTGGCATTTTTCCAAGGTTAATCAAAGCCTGAATTCAATATCCCTCCCCTGCAGCACCCAGTCATTTCCCTCTCTCGGTCTCTCTCTCTTTCCCTTCTTTCCTCCCTTCCCTTCCCTTCTCTTCCCTATCCTACCCTACCCTTCTAGCAAGTTGCCTCATTTGTTTTTCAAAGAAAAAAGACAAAGAAATGAGCCCACACAGAGAATTGGCATGACTCCAAGACTTAGGGTGGCTAATGAAATCCCCCCCACACACACTACTCTTGGCCAAGAAAACCAAGCCTTCCCCAGCTTATCATGCCATATTTTGTGACGAAAGGGGGCACTATGCTTATGATAAGGAGCCACCAGGTTCCAACTTGACCCTTTGTGTGATACTATTAAGAACATGCTCAGATTCTTAAACATTCATTGAGGACACATTCTAATAAACTGCCAAAGACCCTCAAAGGCCAACTGTATTAAAAAATGAGGGGCGCCTGGGTGGCTCAGTTGGTTGAGCGGCCGACTTCGGCTCAGGTCATGATCTCATGGTCTGTGAGTTCGAGCCCTGCGTCGGGCTCTCTGCTGATGGCTCAGAGCCTGGAGCCTGCTTCTTCAGATTCTGTTTCTCCCTCTCTCTGCCCTTCCCCTGCTCATACTCTGTCTCTATGTCTCTCAAAAATAAACAAACATTAAAAAAAATGTCTAAAAAATGAATAAAAGTCCAAAACAGTTGTCCAAAATTTGTTATATATTTTAAACCTATTAAACCCATCAATACGATTTTTAAAGCAAACGATGCAAAGCAAAATAACTGTGCTGCTTACAAAAATAATTACAGTATTTATTTTATGAAATTAATCATAGTTCACTAAAGACCTAATGTCTTGCAATGGGACAAGACTTTTAGATTTTATGATGGATGTATTTCCATCCTGTCAAGGTATTTGACTGTACACAGATCTTTACATGGACATAGCATCAAAGTTTAAATGTGAGACTCTCTTTGGAAATGAGGTCTGCCCTCAGCCCCTATTAGAAGCCCATTGAGTGCTCCCCAAACAGCAGGTCTGATGGGAAAACACAGGCAGACAAACCTTGGGGGATGAAACTTACAAACACCAGGGACTGAGGACAGCACACTAGCAAACATGTTTGCCAGTGCAGGAAAATGAGGACTAAAACTGTCTTGAAATTATTTGGGCCACTTAAGAACTCTTCTTTTAGATCCCCAAACTTTTGCATTTGTTTGGTTCTGCTTGATTAACCACTCTTTGCTTTCTTAAACAGAAATAACCGAGAGCAACCATCTTGGCTTGCAGTCTCTGCGTCATCTCTATAATGACTAGTGACTAATTGTCTTTGCTGTGGACTCAGTATACCCACGAGGACAAGAATGTCCATGCCTCCCTCCTCACTACAGACCAACATGGAGGTTTCAGCTGTCCGGCTTGATTTTTATGGTCTTTCGTACTCTTCCCTCTACAGTTATATTTCTCATATCTGCTATTGAACCTGCAAATGACAGACTCCCCTCTGACTTGTCTTTTTGTTTTTTTCCCGAGAGCTTAAAGAGTAAAGGACCAACTTTGATAGCTGTGTTTAAAAACAAAAACAAAAACACAGTCATGGAGTAATGTTATTACGAATTCCAAATACAGGACATTAACTTTAATGCCTGAACTTTTCTGATTTTATTTTTGTTCTGTTGCCTATTCAGCAGCAATCTGAGCCTGCGATTAATCATCCATAAAACTGTGCATATAATTTTGATAAACATTAATATAGTTGTGTAGTATAATAGAAATAGATGACATGTCCTTATAGTAATACAGACAGGCATTTATAGTTATTAATGTTTCCGATTAATTGTTGTGTTAAAGACAGACGGGGTGTCCAGAGAGCTGAATTCTGGGGAGGTGATACTGGATTTTGAAATCCTGACAGTATACAATCCAAGTCGAGAAAATCCACAATAAATATATGGTTAGAAAGAAGTGGATGTTTGCATTTATCAGACTCAGCCAGAGGAAATATGTATACATTCTCAGGATTCCTTGGAGGATCCAAGTTATCCTAGCATAGCAAGTCTTCGCCAAACTTCAAGTCCTGCTTCATGGTCTTTCATTGAGATGTACCGGTAGAGGTATTTTCTCATCTAATTATCCCTAGAAAAAAGTCTGATGACCTGAGTTCTATCCAGGAATTAAGAATAGAATAAACACAGAGATAGACTTCATCTGACAGAAGAACCATTTTATGAAGCCAATTGTGCCGCTGAGACTTTAGATGTTCTTATGCTTATAAACTATTTGTTTATATATAAACATATGTAAATATAATATATAGAAACAAATAAATGTATGAATGAAAATATATAATTTATAAATTTATATATATGTGCGCAAAGCATTCACTGAGGAGCATGAAACATGTAAAGTATTCAAGAAAAATTAGCTAGCACCATTACTGCTGAGTTATCTGCCAAAATATCTGTATTTTCCTCCATTTTTATGCACACATTTTTATTCATTCATTCACTAGCATTAAAGATATACACTTTTTGCTTCTGTAAAAATTATCATTACTCAGAAATTCTCATTTACGTACATTTGAAGTATTACTGCAGTTCACTATTTGACTTTATAATGGGTAACCCACCTAGTCCATTGGGTTGCTTCAGCATAGCTTGTTTCGTGATTTCTATGTCTTTAAACATTTATGAGCCAATTATTCTGCCAATAAAAAAACGGAGTCACCAAATGGGCCAGTGCCCATAGTTAGTGCTTTAAGGCAGAAGATTGAAGTTTTCTCCTAATAGCCTTCCCCAGGACCAACCCTCCATGCACAAAAAACTGTCTTAGGTGTTCAATGCTCATTAACAACGAGGCAGCATTAGGATTCTAAGGATGTGAAAAAGACTCCATGTAAGTACGAATGTCCCCTTACATGTCCGCATACCATAGAGCTGGCATTTTTTTTTACCCAGTAGAGTCATTATGAGTTTTTTTTTTAACGTTCATTTATTTTTGAGAAAGAGAGACAGAGCATGAGCAGGGGAGGGGCAGAGAGAAGGAGACACAGAATCCGAATCAAGCTCCAGGCTCTGAGCTGTCAGCACAGAGCCTGACACGGGACTCAAACCCACAAACCGTGACCTGAGCTGAAGTCAGACGCTCAAATGACTGAGCCACCAGGTGCCCCATTATGAGTTCTTTTGAAAAACAAAGTCCTTATCAATTCTGGTGATGCCATGGTGGAACCAGAAAAGGCTGTGTAATCAAGCGCAGGAAAGTGAACTGCTCCCCATTCCTCTGCTGGGGATAAAGGCTGAAAATCATTATGTATATGAACATCACTGTCTGAGAAATTGCTTCAAACATCACTTCTACCTAGCCTCCATGACGTTCTGTTCTGGGGGTCAAGTAAACACGTTGAAAACCAAAAATTTTAACAATGAACACAGCTGGCCTGAAAATACAAGGATGCTAGCAATAAAAACTAGTTATTACCAAAGATGTATAACAAACAACCGATGTTCTCCTCTGATGTGGACTCATGGCCACTTGGTCTACCCTATCATATGTCACATGAATCGATTGAGAAGACTTTTCTTTGTCTCCCCTTTTCCAGCCTCTGCTTCCTGCAACCCATCTTCAAAGGGCCATGGAAGTTACTGCCTGACAGTGTCTCCTTGTACTCACAATCCGTAAGTGACTTTCCCTCATCAGATGTCTTCATTTTATTTAAACCACTCCAAAGTTCAATCCTAGACTATCGTTTCAGGCTTATTGTCCCAGACTCCTCCCTCATCCTTTGTTCCTTCCAAATTGAGCTCTCGCTATTCTCCATGTATGTCCTGTGTCTTCCTACCTTTGTATTTTTTGCATAAGCTGTTGACTTTGGAATGTCTACACAAAAATCCCCTCAAAGCCTGAGTTTGCTTAACTATTTACTTGCTGACACATATTCTTCAAAGAGCATCTCATTGATGCTACCTCCTCTGAGGAGCCATTTTCCCATACATTATTACTCAAAACAAAAACTGGGAACATTTACTGAATGTTTACAGTGCACTAGGCACTCTGCTAAAGGTATGATAGACTTAAGTAACAAATGAGGAATGGACATAGTGTTAGGGATTGTAGAATGGCAGGATTCAAATCTTGGCTCTACACATTATGTGTTGATGAACTTGGGAATGTCTTTACTTTCTGTGTGTGCAGTGTTGTCATGTGTAAAAAGGAGACGGTTATAACGGAGCTAATATCTAATGAAGTTTTTATAGGGATTATGTGAAATGATACACATAAAGCCCTTAGAACAATTCCCAGAACACTGTCGTTACAATATAAATATGTGAGGCTGCTATTACTATGCCTCACAATATGCTACAAGGTAGATGTAGTCATTCTTCCCATTTAAAAGATGAAGAAACTGAGCCTCGCTAATGTTGAAAAACCTGTCTAAAGTTACACAGCTAACAGGTGACAGACCCAGAACATACACACAAACCTGTTAACTCTAAACCTTGATCTTCTTTTCTGCAACACGGGCAGACTATGTTTTTGTTTTCAGTCCAGTGTTTTTCCTGACCAAAAGTTCAACAATAACCACCAGGTTTGCTGATATTGACTAAATGCTCACTACTGAGTATGTATCAGGTACAGTACTCAACACTTCACACATTACCTCATTAACTTTCACAGCAGACTTAGCTGGAGGCCATCTTTATCCTCGTTTTTTAGAGGAGCAGACTGTGCCTTCGAGAAACTTGTTCAGCCACACACTTATAAATGACACAGCTAGGACCCAAACTTGATATTCTTACCGAAATGATACTCAATCTTGCTTTTAGCTGAAATGATTCCCTTACTCCTCTGTTCTTCCACTTCTTGCAGCAGAAACTATTTCTCTGTCACTGGGCACTTTGTTGGTTATGCTTATGTCTAACGTGGCTGCCAACCTGTCAATCACCTGAAAACCTGGATTCTGTCCCATTCACATTGCCCGCTTAACAGTGTCTTCCAAGTAGTAGAAGTCTAAAGAAATCTTGGACTGAACTGAACTTCATGTTGAAACTTGGATCATAGAGAATCAAATGTCGCACAGAAAATATTTTGCATATATGCTGACACTTTAAATTATAATAACAAAGGGCTTGAATCCAGTTCCTCTAAGAATGACTAATGAATGAGAAACAACTTTCACATTAGTTAAGAGGCTCAGCCTTGAAATTGGATTGAGCTGGAATCAAGCCCCAAGCTTATTAACATTTTTGTTTGTTTTCTTTATCCATTCCAGACCTCAGTTTCCTCATCTATGAACAGAAGAATAATACCTCCCTCTTAGAGTTTTTGATATGACTAAATGAAAATATTCATGAAAGCTACTGAGCACGGTGACTCATACATGGTAAGCACTCAGCAAAATTTGCTTGATAAAAAAGTTTCTGTTAGTTTTTAAGTTATTTTTGAGAGCGAGAGAGAGGACGCACATGCATACATGAGCATGCACAAGCAGGGGAGGGGCAGAGAGGGAGAGAATCCCAAGTGGGCCCTCCACAGAGCCCGACATGGGGCTCGATCCCCTGAACCATGACATCATGACCTGCGCTGAAATCAAGAGTCAGATCCTGAACTGACCGAGCCACCCAGGTGCCCCTAAACTCGATTTTTAGAAGTCAAATAATTAAAAGAATAGCTCCTTGATCATTCAAGCAGTTTCTCTTGTTTGGATCTAAAAATCTTCCTGAAGTAAGATCACAAACATTATGAAATAAGCTTCAGCAAAGGTGAAAGAAGAGAAAATAAATCAATCTCCAGGAAGAGGTGCCCCAAAAGGACCAAGCATGTGAGAAATGGAAGCAAAGCAGGACATTTTGCGGTAAACAGCTTCATTCTTCACCCAAGGGACACAATCTCCAGAGGTGCCTTCGTGCTGTTAGGGTGTATCAGGAAGGCCCCAGGAAGGCCCCACAGTGAGGGTTTCCCTCTGTTCTCAGGTCACAGCGAAAGAGTGAATTTCACAGCGGTACTCATTTATCTGGAAACTCTGATCTCCAATTTACTAAGCGTTGAAAGACTGAGATTGGGTGAAAAGTATTATAGCCAATAAGAAAAACAGTAAGCACAGATTTCCCAAGTTAGATATCACTCACACTGCCAGCAAATACAAATATATATGTTAAGCAACATATATATATATATATGTATATACATAGCAACGTATATATACATACACACACATATATATACACACAAATATATAATATTAAGCAACAAAGAAGTCTGTATTACATGATGTTGCAGCATTTAAAGATTCCTGATGGAATTGTAATTATGGACTGAAAATTGTGGTTCACCAAAATTCATAAATTGAAGCCTGAACCCCCAATTTGATGGTATTTGGGGATAAGGTCTTTAAAGAGGTAATTAAGGTGAGGTGCCTGGGTGGCTCAGTAGGTTAAGGGACCGATGTAGGCTCAGGTCATGATCTCTCGCTTCCTGAAGTTAAGCCTGCGCAGTTCATGAGTTTGATTCCTGTGTTAAGCTCTCTGTTGTCAGAGTGGAGCCCGCTTGGGATCCTCTGTTCCCCTCTCTCTGCCCCTCTCCCGGCCACTCTCTCTCAAAATTAAACATTTAAAACAAAACAAAACAAAACAGAGGTAATTAAGTTTAAGTAAGGTCATAAGGGTGGGACCTTAATCTGATTGGACTGGTGTCCTTACATGGAGATGAAGACAGCCGAGGTCCTTCTCCACATGCACAGGGGATAAATCACGTGAGGACAATGAGGACAAAGTGAGAGGTAGCCTTTTATAAATCAGGAAGAAAGGTCTCACCAGGGACCAGGAGTGCAGGCAACTTGATCTCACATCTCCAGAACCGTGAGAAAGTGAATTTTCTGTTGTTTAACCTCCCAGTCTACAGTATTCCATTATGACAGCCTAAGCAGACTAATATACTAATACTTATATTAAACGATTTCCTGTCCTCCTACAACAATAATGGTTACATTTCCCAATGAAGAGTCAGGAGGGCTTATTAGATAAAGGACTTTTGTGTCTCTTTCAAGTCAGGGAGTCTAGGGGCTGTAGTTCGGATCTTCTAGCTTTCACACTTCAGACAAAAAGAAAAAATTTTAACACCTCCAAACATAACACTTGTCTTACAAAGTATCTCTTTATTAGGAATCTCTTCCCCAAGTACTTCCCTCCAGACATTAAGCAGGGGCAAAGGGCCCATCGAGACAAAGGCCAGTCACACAGCAGAAATCAGCATAGACTTAGCACTGATACAGGCTCTTTGTTACAGGGATTTTACTCTTTGTCCTTCTGAAATTTAAATTCTTTCTGGTTGGAAGAAATCTGACAATTCTACCTTTTTAGGCTAGCCCCGCCTGCCAATTTTTGGACAAGGAGGGCAGAACAAGTCAGGGCCTGCAGTGACTGATGAGACTCTCCTGACCTTCCAGGACTACGACAGGCGTAAACGTGGTGTTGTGGTTTATATTGATGGAGAGTATTCGTTTATTCATTCATTCATTCTTCCAAAAAGTATTTTTTGAGGCCTCCTCTGTGTCAGGTACTGGACAAGGTTCTGGGGTACATACAGCCTTAGTCTGCCACCAGCTTACAAACTAGTATGTAAATACAGACAACCATATGAAATTAACCACATTAATAAAAAAGGTGTTTTCTGATGATGGTAAGTGCTGAAAAGATGATAAAATATAGTAATGAATGACTTTAAATTGTCGCTTGGAGTGAGTCTGAACCGTGGTCACACTAACATGGAGGAGGAAAATCCAGGACAATAGGTACCAAGGCCCTAAGGGGGGAATCAGCTTGGTGTGTCTGAAAATCAGAAGCAAGAATGGCCCGGCTGGAGAGACAACCGGCACTAGATCAAGACGGTCAGGCAGAACGTAGATGTATTCTTACTGCTTTGAGAAACAACAGCAAGGGGTTAAGCGAAGTGAGTCTAACTACAAGCAATGTCCCATAGGCCAAATCTGAACCTCCAGCCTGGTTTCATAAATAATGTTTGTTTGGGCACAGCTAGACCCAGAGGTTTAAGTATTGTTTATGGCTGTTTTTGTGCTATCACAGCAGAAGTGAGTGGTTGCAATAGAGAGAGTAAGGCCCACAACACCTAAAATAAATTTTCTAACTAGCACTTTCCAGAGAAAGTTAGGTCTAGTGGAAGCGGGGGAAGCAGTCAAGAGTGTGTTGTCAAGAGCCATTGGAGAGATGCTGCTGGTTTGGACCAGAATGACTGGCAGCAGTACAGAGGTGGGAGGGAGACAGATCGAGGGCAGGCTTTGCAACGAGAGCTGACAGAAGGGGCGCCTGGGTGGTTAAGCCAGTCGGGCATCCGACTTCGGCTCAGGTCATGATTTCACTGTCTGTGAGTTCAAGCCCCATGTCGGGCTCTGTGCTGACAGCTCAGAGCCTGGAGCCTGCTTTGGATTCTGCTTCTCCCTTTCTCTCTGCCCATCTCCCACTCGCACTCTCTCTCGCACTTTATTTATTTCTCAAAAATAAATAAAACATTAAAAAAATTTGTTTAAATAATGGCCAATATTTATTTTTAAAAAAGCTGACGGAATTAAAGAATTAAACATGGTGGGGGACAGAGGAGAGGACACAAAGGAATCAAAATATTCCTAGCTTTTCGGCATGAGCAACTGAATGGATAAGAAGGTCATGCTGCATTCAGGAGTTCTGGAGGGGGAGTAGCTTCACAGGGGAAGTGAGAATAAAGATCTATTGGAGAATGTTCCGTTTGAAATGACTTTTTCACAAGGCCTGTTACTTTGTGTTTTTAGTCCAGTGCAGTGATACTCGAAATAACCAATGACTTCTCCTTCCTTGTTCGTAACACAAACAAAAGTCACATGGCCAGGAGAATGATAACGGACATTTCCTTGAACACTAAACCACAAACATTCTGCAGGCAGGGAGCATGCCTGTATCGCTCACCATCGTATCTCCATGCCTAGCCTAGTACCTGCCACATAGTAGGAGCTTAATAAATAACAGGTTTTGAAAGTGAACTGAAGAAATAATCAGCAACCATTTACTGAGAACTTACTGGAACCTCAGGAGCTAGATGAAGTAATTGACAAAAATTCCACTATTTAACCTTTAGAAAAATCCCACGAGCTTATTGCTGATATACCAGTTCTACAAATTTGGAAACTGAGGCGTAGAGTAAGCGGTCACAAACTCAAATGCCTGTCCTAAAGAGTTGAGTTAGGAGGTATAAATGGGTGAAAGGAACTAGGAAACTAGTACAATGACATTCTTCCTTACGCAATCCATCCCATGGCTTATTAGCTTCCACTAAGCCTTGCTCTTTAAAAAACAACCACCCAATACTGCCAGCTATGATTTTCCAGGAGAAGCTGGAAATTGAGTTTGTTTTATAAATGTAAGTTCTCTCAGTTAAAGAAAAAAAATAAAACAAAACAAAACAAAAAAGATAATGTCCTAGAGGAAGCACTAAAAAAATCTAGTCCTAGCAGGCACCTCTTACGCTTTCCTTTACGCACTATCTTTCCAGCGGGGAGAAAAAGCTAATCTACTCCTTAGTAATTATTGGCGAATCCGGTATAACACACTGTCCCTGTGTGCTCAGCCAAATGTATTTTTGTTGAAGATGTTTCTTATAATAGCTAAGGGTTGCACTAGGCACTTGCTTTTTGTGTCTTGAACACTGCAGCCATTCTCTGGTGTTTGAACATCTGCCCGATAACTAGAGTGAAAGCCCAAATCATCTTGTGCGAGTGGCTAATGAATTCATGTAGCCCTCCTGATGCAATGATGCAGCGAGGCTGACCTCACTGTGCCAATCAGCCCTGCAATTTTAGAACTAAAGATACCGAACGCTTTTCTTTTTCTTTCTTCTTTTCTTTCATTTTTTTTTTTTTTTTTTTTGGTTTTCATTTTTTGTTACTAAGTCTGGTTTTTGGAGACTAGATATCATCTTGAGAGTTCCAACTTAAGTTAATTTCATACAAGTGGGAGGTTAAAAAATGCCATCACCAGCTTATCGTTTCAATTTTAGCACAACGACCTCTAAAGAGTAAAACAAGAAGGAATATGAGATGTTTAAAATATCTAACAAATTCAATTTGGTGAACAATTACTAAATGCCAATTATATGGCAGTGTCTGTGCTATGTCCCAGGATACGAAATGAACAAGCCATTGGCCCTGCCCACGAGCACTCCTGTACCAGTAGGGGAAAGAGATTCATAAATAATAATAGATTGAAACACATGCTATAATAGAAGGATTATAAATGCTCTGGGAGCTTAAATAAAAGGATGATTAATAATGATTTCATGGGGACAGAGCTGAGAGAAGTCTAGGTTAAGGAAAGCTACATAGAAAGGGTGACAATTTAGCTCTACCTTAAAGATGGCTGGCAGTTCGGGAAGGTGCATTCTGGGTAATACAAGCTAATATCTATTAAAGATTTACCATGAGTAAGGTACTGTGCTGAGCATTTACACCTCATTCTTCACAACAACCCAATACGTTATACATGTTTTATATTCCCATTTTTCAGGTTAAGAAACCGAGGCCTGGGAAAGTAAAATAATTTAGCCAGGGCTTCGTAGCTGTTTATTGACAAAACTTGTATTCTATTTCATGTCCATATGACTTAAAAGCCTGGCTTTTATTTATTTTTTTAATTTTGTAATGTTTATTTATTTTTGAGAGGGAGAGACAGAGTGTGAATGGGGGAAGGCCAGAGAGAAGGAGACACAGAATCTGAAGCAGGCTCCAGGCTCCAAGGTGTCAGCACAGACCGTGAGATCATGACCTGAACTGAAGTTGGATGCTCAACCGACTGAGCCACCCAGGTGCCCTGAAAGCCTGAACTTTTAAATGCTGTACTCAATCACTAGGTAGGATAAGCAGCATTTAGACAAAAAAAAAATTGTTTGAGGATTAGCAATTAGTCCATTATCAGGAGAAGATGGCCTGCATCCATGTGTGTTGGGCTGGGAGGTACAGGTAAGAAGCTGCTGTGAATATTCAATATAAGGCTTGTAAACGGGGTCCAGATTTCAAGAATGAAGTGTTGGAGCTTCACAGGCAAGCAAGGACTCTGGATGCTTGAAAGCATCAGAATGTGATCAAGAATGAGCTCATTAGATAAATCCAGGAGTTCTAAAGCAGCTTTGGAGAAGCCAAATGCTAGAAAATCTATAAAAAATTTATGATGGTCTAAACTCAGGTGCTGGCAGTGAGGACACAGAAGAAGATAAGGATGCATCAAGATGCTATGGAGGGAAAATCACCATGATTTTCAATGGACTGATGGGAGAGATGAAGGAGAGGTATCATGGGTGACACTAGGGATTCTGGCTTGAAAAAATGGGTAGGTGTTGATGTAAAGTTTGTGACATAAACGGAAGGATGTTCAAGTTGATAAGTCAATGAAAGTAATCGGTAATATAAAATTTTTTTTAAGTTTATTTATTTATTTTTATAGTTGAGGGAGAGCACAAGTAAGGGAGGGACAGAGAGAGAGAAGGAGACACAGAACCGGAAGCAGGCTCCAGGCTTCCAACTCTCAGCGCAGAGCCTGATGTGGGGCTTGAACTCACAAACCGCGAGATCAGGACCTGAGTCAAAGTCAGATACTCAACCGACTGAGCCACTCAGGCGCCCCCAAAATTTTTCTTAAAAACATAGCTTTAGGAGCCTTAAGAAAGAGAAATCACCTGTACCCAGGCAAAGTGAGGCAACGAGAGGAAATGAGGACCTAGACACAGTAGCAGCACCAGAGTTATACTCATATGTGGATGTTCACAGCAAGGTTTAACCTGATAATAAATATGATTCTTTCCAGTGCCTTTGTAATGTTTTTATTAATTGTCTGAAATTAACCAAGGTGAGTGAATTTTTCTTTTCTTTTCTTTTCTTTTTTTTTTTTGCAACTAGTTCATGTCTAAGTATTTAATGGCTGGTAGCTCTAAGTATCGCTGATACCTCAGCATCAGTATATCGAACATATTCCAGCTGGGGACCTACAGTGAGAATTGAGATCACTTCATTAATCTACATCTCTGTGTATATTCTATACTGCTTTACGAAAAGAAACAGGGACACCTGAGTGGCTCAGTCGGTTGAGCGTCCGACTTCAGCTCAGGTCATGATCTTGCAGTCTGTGAGCTCAAGCCCCGCATCGGGCTCCATGCTGACGACTCAAGAACCTGGAGCCTGCTTTGGATTCTGTGTTTCCCTCTCCCTCTGACCTCCCCCACTCTCAAAAACAAAGATTAAAAAAATTTTTTAAAACAAACAAACATAGGTTACTTACAAACATCCATATGAACGTATCATAAACAGATGAGTATATCACTGCAAAGGGAAGGGACCATTATAAATATTAACTTTTTTATTATTATTTTAGAGAGGGAGAGAGAGTGTGCACGAGCAAAGGAGGGGCAGAGAAAGAGAATCTTAAGCAGGCTCTGCACTCAGGGCAGAGCCCAACATGGGGCTCAATCCCACGACCCTGGGATCATGACCTGAGCCAAAATCAAGAGACAGATGTTCAACCAACAGAGCCACCAAGGGGCCCCTTAAATAATTTTTAAAAAAGGAATAGTCACTGTGGATTACTAATGTTCCAACTATAGTGAACTAAATGAAGGTACAATGCTTTGAAAAAATAACTTCTCAAAGCACCTTATAGAAGAATTCTATCAAAAACAATTTGCATTTGTGTTGTCTTTATGGGAGAGATCATTTGTCAGTAAAGGTCAATAAAAAACAATAAGGAGGCTGTTGCCCTCACCTCTTACCCTGGTACGTGCAGAGATCAGAACATTCTAACCACTTAGCTTTTAGAATTACTACATACTTTACCTTTTGAGCTATTCAGAATGGCTTTGTTCATGAAAAGTTCTCATGGTTATAAAACATTAAACAAAAAAAAAACCTGTCCAGCATGATATGTTGTATTTATATTTCTTTTTGTTTGAGGAAGTGAAAAAGCTTTAAAACCAGAGCTAATAAATCTCTGTAAGGCTGTTGTTGCTCATGGGAACCCTCCACCACTGAATGAAGGCTGGGCACAGGTAAAGGGAGAACAGAGACAGAGGAGGAAAGGAGAGTGGACATGCACCCACTATCATCTCAAGTCACCAAAGCAGCCCAGGGCTGCACACATTTGTCCTCTGATAGGACTTGTGTGATATAAATGACCAAGGCTCTACGCTACCCATGCAACAGCTGCTACTTCTAGATTTTGCCATCTGTTAACACAGGTGAGCAACAGTGTACAGAACAGCAGAAGTGCGGAGGGTAGGGAAGCAGAACAAGGAAACAAGAAAAAGGGACAATTACAGAGTGCTTCCTGGGCTCAGGAAACTGTGCTGGATGCTGTCACATTTGTAACAAGTGCTCGGTAAATACTTATTCTCATCCCTAAGTTATGCTGTGTTCAATGAACATGAGGTAGAGACGGGCAGAATTTGACATAAATGCTATAGTTTATTCTATTTGATTAAGGAAACTGTTTTTTGCAGAGAAAAAGGAGAGAGTCCCTGTGAATTATAACTGCTGATCATGAAAGAAGGTAATTTATTTATCCGTACTTGGAAGCATGAAGGAAAGAGGGGGCACAGTGCTGGGTCAAGGTCGGTTACATCCTGCACATAGTGATCATACCCAGGTAAGATCCATTCCACTTACAAAAAATATTTACTACCAAGAATGAAGAACCCAAGGGACAGGGGACAGAAGTTGCCACTGGAACAAAGAATAAAAATGATCCGTAAATCTTCTTAGTGGAGTAGACTACTGAGGGTAAGGAAGAAGTCTTCATAATGAAGTCATTGCCCTAGTTCCTGATTTTGAAAGCAGAGCACAGACTGTGGGCATTAGGGAGACATCTTAGGCTCTCTACGCACAAAATTAGACTTGTTCTTACATCTTTATAAAAATCTAAAGAAGTCCTTTGAAAAATTATAGCTTTCACAAGACAGAAGAATTACTCAAATCAACCAAGTCAGGTATGGTATCCCAGTGGCTCTGTTCTCAGACAGGCCCAGGTGTGAATCCAGTCCTTATTACTTGACCTGGACCTTGTTATAATCTCTGAATATAATCCAGGACTCTCTAGACCTAGGTTTCCTTTTTCATGAAATGAGTAATAACAATAATAATAATACCTATAATATATACCCGTCAGGGCAACTGTCATAATGAAATGAAATAAGGCATGTGGACACTTAACAAATTGTCTGGCAAGTAGTAAGAATTCAACATATATTAGTTTATGCTGGCAGCAATTTTTAAAATCCTGGGATGATAATTTGCTAACTGGGAGGCTTAGTATCCATCTATACCATTTTGAAAAGCATTCTGATGATTTTTGAGAACTATAGATAGGATTTTGATACATATATCTGGTTTATATATATCAATCAATATAAAAGTGTGTGTATACATATATATATATATGTACACACATATATACACACATATATATTTATATCAACCCATATCCACAGGATCTGCTTCTTTTTCTTTTCTGGAATGTATCAAACACTAATACCAATTTTCAAACAATTTTTTTAAATGTTTAGCTAATTCTGAGAGAGAGAGAGACACAAAGCACGAGCAGGGGAGAGGAAGACAGAGAGGGAGACACAGAATCTGAAGCAGGTTCCAAGCTCTGAACTGTCAGCACAGAGCCCAACATAGGGCTCAAACCTATGAACGGTGAGATCATGACCTAAACGAAAGTTGGACGCTTAACCAACTGAGCCACCCAGATGCCCCTCGAATACTAATACTGATTAACTTGTTTTTTTCATTTCCAAATATAAGTCATGAATTTGTTTAACTCAAGCACAAGCTGTATCATGTGTTACTAAACTTTAAGGACAAATTTATCTAGTAAAATATTATTCGTCATAGACTTTATTTTAGGTAAAATAGTCCATGCTTTAAGGCACAGAAGATTCTGAATATGAGTCCCTAAGCTTTGATTCCTCTAATTAAAATGCTACTAGACCAATCATGAGAATACAGAAGTACTGGGGTAATCAAAATAGTGCCCACTATTTCTCAAATCTACAACCATATTGCAACAGTTACAGAAAAGTACATGGCAATGAAACAAGTAAATAATTTAAATAATTGCCGTCAGTAATGGAAAGACTTAGTTACTGCTAAAATGCACATGAAAGCTAACTTTAGGACAGGTAAAAATCAACTTCTTTGAAAATAAGATGCAATATGAAACAGAGCAAAGAAAACTATTTTGAAAAAATGGAGACATCCTATTGTTTACACCATTTATCCACATAAGCATCCGGTTGTTTAATGAGCTATCTAGGACTTTCCAATCATAGAAAAACAAGCTAAAATGGACTGTCAGATGGTCAAAGGCTTTTTTCTAAAGCTGGAAAACATACAAACTGTAAATTACAAAGAAAAAGTCCAACAGAAAAAGTCCACAAAGAAAAGGTCCAATGGAATCTACTACAAAAGCTTTAGAGTTTTATACAATGGAAACCTCAGTACAACTGAAAAGATACTGTATATGCATGCAAAAACTAAACAAACAAAAAAGGAAAACAAATGCCCGAAGAGTGCCATTTGTGGGGCTACGTGTAGTCCAAGTGCGTCAGTAAGATATTCCGCACTGGCTAATGTTACTTATTGGAAAGTGTTCACTGTTACTCTTGGAAACCCATGTATCTCATCATACCATTGTGTCTTCTCTCATTTTTGGTGATAACGGGCTCAAGGGATGAAAAGAAAGGCAACACCTTTGGTCTTGTTTTTATTACCAGGTAGATTATTCCCAGAAAATAATTAAGAGTAAAAGGGTATGTCTAGGCATTTTCATATTACATTATTTTCAAAACACATAAAACAACAAATGTTGACAAAGATGTGGAGAAAAAGGAATCCTTGTGCACTGTTGGTGGGAATGCAGACTGGTGCAGCCAATGTGGAGAACAGTAAGGAGGTTCCTTGAAAAATTAAAAATAGAACTGCCATATGACCCACTAATTCCACTACTGGGTATTTACCCAAAGAGTACAAAAACACTAATTCCAAAAGATATATGCATCCCTCTCTTTACTGCAGTATTACTTGCAATAGCCAAGATATGAAAGCAACCCAGGGTCCATCCACAGAAAAATGGATAAAGAAGATGTAGTATATATACACAATGGAATATTACTCAGCAATAAAAAAGAAAGAAGTCTTGCCATTTGCAACAACATGGATGGATCCAGAAGGTATAACTGCAAGAGAAATAAGTTGGTCCAAGAAAGATAAATACCATATGATTTCACTTATATGTTAGAAACGAAACAAATGAACAAAGAAAAAAACAGAGAGACCAAAAAGAGTCTTAACTGTAGAGAATAAACTGATGGTTTCCAGAAAGGAGGTGGGTGGGGGAATAGGTGAAATAAAAGATGGGGATTAAAGAGCGCACTTGTCTTGGGGCACCTAGGTGGCTCGGTCAGTTGAGCGTCTGACTCTGGATTGTGGCTCAGGTCATGATCCCAGGGTCGTGGGATCTGCACTGAGGGTGGAGTCGACTTACGACTGTCTCTCCCTCTGCCCCTGTTCTCCCCTGTGCGCGCCTGCACGCGCTCTCTCTCTGATTTAAAAAAGGAATGCACTCGTCCTGGTGAACACTGAGTAATGCACAGAACTGTTGAATTCATATATCGTACACCTGAAACTAACATAACACTGAATGTTAACTATACTGGAATAAAAAATAAAATAAAATAAAAATGCTTTTATCATTGTTACCCAATAATGAAAAACAAAAGAAAATAAAGGAAGGTGCAAGGGAATAAAAAAAGGAAAGAAAGAAGGGAGTGAGAAGGGGAGGAGATCAAGGGAGGAGGAAAAGAGAGAAAAAAGGAAATGACCTGAATGTCCAAAACGCGAACGTACATCAGTGAAATTAATGACCAGTTTTAAAGGTAGTTTTGTGGACCACATAGTCACATGGGGAAAGGTTTCTGCAAACCGTAGTGTAGGGGCGCTCACCCAGCATATATGTGGGTGCCTCCTCAGAGTAAGAGAAAAGAACCTTCCGAGAAGAGTGCCTCTGAGACAGAGAGGGGAGCACACGAGGAAGAGACGAGTAGAATTTGACATTAGAAAGGTGTGCGAGGTCTGTTGGCGTACTATGTAAGCTTTGCCAAGGAGTTTGTCTTTTTCCATAATGCTGAAGTGCAAGTTGTGGTCTGGTTTATGTTTCAAAGGACTGCTCTCTTTCCTGTGAGGAGGGGAAAGAAGCAGGCTATCCCACTAGCGGGTTCCTGAGACAGTTCCGGCAGGAAGATGGTGGCTTCAACTAGGAAGAAATAGAGATGGAAAAGTAGGCCAATTTAGGGAATGTTTTGAGGTGAAATAATAGAATTTTTAATAGATCAGATGTGTGGTGTTAGGGAAGGAAATCAAAAGCAACTCCATAAACTGGCTTTAGAAATTTATAAGATATTAGGGCACCTGGGTGGCTCAGTTGCTTAAGTGTCTAGCTCTTTTTTTTTTCGTAAAGTTTATTTACTTTTGTGAATGAGACAGAGACAGAATGTGAGCAGGTAGGGGCAGAGAGAGGGAGACACAGAATCTGAAGCAGGCTCCAGGCTCTGAGCTGCCAGCGCAGAGTTCGATGTGGGGCTCGAACCCACGAACCAAGAGATCATGACTTGATCTGAAGTCAGATACTTAACCGACTGAGCCACTCAGGCACCCCAAGTGTCCAACTCTTGATTTTGGCTCAGATCATGATCCCCAGATCGTGGGATCAAGCCCCAGGTCAGGTTCTGCACTGAGTATGGTGCCTGCTTGGGATTCTCTCTCTCCCTCTGCCCCTCTGCCAAGGAAGGAAGGAAGGAAGGGAGGGAGGAAGGGAGGAAGGGAGGGAGGGAGGGAGGAAGGAAGGAAGGAAGGAAGGAAGGAAGGAAGGAAGGAAGGAAGGAAGGAAGGGACCCCAGCTCTCTGGAAAAAAAAAAACAGCTCTCTCAACAGGTGTCGCTGAGGAGGGCAGGATATAATCAGGGCAGTGATTAAAGGGGAAGTTCAGGTCAAAAGAGGAGAGGCGAGAGCATGTTGTATGCTGATGTGAGTAATCCAGTTGAGAGGAAGAAACAGATGACTCAGGAGAAAGAACACAACTGCGGGAGAAAGACCTTGAGAAGGGGAGAGGAGCTCCGCTCTGGCCTCAACAGGTTACAGCGACACTCTTCCACTGTGAAAGGTAGGAGCCCCACACACATGAGAGAACAATGACCTTATACATGTATTAGGCAGGCTGGAAGGAAAGAGGGGTAATTGAAGAGTAAAATAAGAGGGTAATCTTCTAGTGTCTGTTAGTGACTGTCTTTATAATGAAAAGAATTATTTTCAAAAGCAAGAGGTTCTCAAAAAAGCTTGTAAATCAAGGTGTTCTTTTTTTTATATTTTCTTTTGTTTTTTGGTGGTGGTTGTTGATTTTTTTTGTTTTGTTTGTTTTGTTGTTTTTGAGAGACACAGCATGAGCAGGGGAGGGGCAGAGAGAGAGAGGGAAACACAGAATCCGAAGCAGGCTCCAGGCTCTGAGCTGTTAGCACAGAGTCTGAGACGCAGGGGCTTGAACTCACGGACCGTGAGATCGTGACCTGAGCTGAAGTCAGATGCTTAATCAACTGAGCCACCCAGGCACCCCTTAAGGTGTTCTTACCAGTTACACAGCAAGAAAAGAGCTGACAAATATACAGATCTTTCTAATATATGCAAAACATCTAGCTACTACACCTGAAGGTGTGGTGCTCTTGATGATAAACAATGTATACTATAGTAATTCTTCAAAGAGTTAATAAGTGCCTACATAGTCCTACTATGTGTCAGTACTATTTTAAGAATTTTATAAATACTACATTTAACTTCCTAAATAATATTCATTATGTACATAGTATCATCATTCCCATTTCACAGATGAGGCCCTGAGGCACAGAGAGGTTACATAACTTATTTAGAGCCACACAGCTAAGCCAGGGAGCTAAGATTCAAACCCAGGCACTCTGACGTCAAAATCCTTGCCCTGAACCTCTCAGCTGCACCTGAGTGTACTATCTCATTTCATCGTAACATCAAACTTTTAAGAAAAGTATGTTATTATTATACATTAAACAGCTAAGAAAAGTGAGACTTTTGTAAGTTTAGGTAACTTTCTCAAAGTCATACTCTTTAAGGAGCTGGACCAGCATTTTATCTGGATTTTTCCCTCTGCAAGTGTGCATTCGTGGCACTTAATACTAAATTTTAGAAACAGACAAGGTAGGGGAGCCTGGGTGCCTCAATTGGTTAAGGGTCTGACTTCGGCTCACGTCATGATCTCACAGTTTGTGGGTTTGAGCCCTGCGTCAGGCTCTGTATTGACAGTTCAGGCCTGGAGCCTGCTTCAGATTCTGTGTCTGTCTCCCTCTCTCTCTGTTGCTCCAGCTCTCATGCTCTGTCTCTCTCTCTCTTAAAAATAAACATTCAAAAAAACTTCTAAAAAAAATGAAAAGAAACAGACAAGGTAAAAAACTTATATTTTCCATCACTCAGAAGTGTTGAATAAATAAGATGAGTGGTGTAGAAAGGGATTTTTTTGTTCATGGGCAACAGATTAAATTCTAGTGATGATGAAGATAATTAAATATTCAATGATATTATGCACACGGGTTCCTAAGACAGAAGTTAGTGAGCTCAAATAATTTACAATCTGGACATATTTTATTCCACTTAAAAGTCAATTACAAAACATGGATGAAAGTAAACATGTTTATATGACTATTTCCAGAAGTAATTCACGTTTATCACAAAAAAGAGACAAGCCAAAGGAAAAAAAAAAAGGAAGAATGGGAGGAAGGAAGGAAAGGAAGCTGAGAGGAAAAAAGGAAGAAAACAATGAGAAAGGACTTGAAGGTTTGTTGGATACATTTCTAGACATTGTGCACATACACATATGCACACACACATAAATTCATTTAAAAAATGTTTAATGTTTATTTATTTTTGAGAGAGAGACACAGAGCATGAGCAAGGGAGAGGCAGGGAGAGAGGGAGACACAGAATCTGAAGCAGGCTCTGAGCTGTCACCACAGAGCCTGACATGGGGCTCGAACCCACAGACTGTGAACTGTGAGATCATGACTTGAGCCGAAGTCGGACACTGAACCAACTGAGCTGCCCAAGGGCCCCAGATAAATTCACTTTATACAAATAGGATCACACTATGTGTGTTTTTCAGTAACTTACTTCTCTAAATAAAATCATTTTGGGAGCATTGTTTACATCAATAAACACAGCAAAAATCACTATTTTTGATGACTGCATTGTATTCCATTGTAAGATTGTACCCTAATTCATGTAATTTTCTTGTACTATTGGGCGATTAGATTGTGAATCAGCTTGTGATGGATATAATAACAAAACATCACAGAGTGGGTGGCTTACATAACAGAAATCTATTCTCTCACAATTCGGAAGACTGGAAGTTCAAGATCAAGGGGCCAGCAAAACTGGTTTCTGGTGAGACCTTCCTTCTTGGCTTGCAGGGACCTGCCTTCTGACTGTGTCCTCACACGGCCTTTCCTCTTTGTGTATACATTCTTGGTGCCCCTTCTTCTTCTTATAGGACACCACTCATTCGGGATTAGGGTCCAACCTTTATGACTTCATTTACGCCTGATTACCTCCCAAAGGTCTTAACTCCAAATACATCACATTAGGGGCTAGGGCTTCAATATATAGATATGAGGCAAACACAATTCAGTCTATAATAGGGTGTTTCCAATTTTTTGGTGGCATAAATCGTACTGATGACAAATGATAAAGTGATCTTTATCCAATTATTTTCCTAGGCTATCATCCTAACAACCTAATTACTAGGTCAAAGGGTATGTCATTTAAGGCTTTTGATATTAACTGCCAAGTTGTTTTCTGGAGAGGTTTTCCCCTGTGAACTCTTGCCAGTAGTATATCAGGATGAAAACACAACCATTTTATTTTATTTTACTTTATTTTATTTTACTTTATTTTATTTTAGCGACCGCACACATGTGTGCAGGGTAGGTGGGAGGGGAGGGGCAGCGGGAGAGGGAGACAGAAAATCCTAAGCAAGCTCCATGCCCTGTGAGAGCCCAACGCAGTACTCCATCTCACAACACTGAGATCATGACCCGAGTCGAAATCAAGAGTTGGACACTTAACCGACGGAGCCACTCCGGGAGCTCCAAAACACAACCCTTTTCAAGAATAATATACATGTGTAAAAATCTCCAGCCCTGAACTCTTAGCTCTGGCCATCATCTCTTGATTCTCTATGACAAGAGACGAGTGACCCCAGACCACCACTGGCAGCGTTTAGTTTGCTCCTGCAGTCCCATCTAAAATCTGGGGAGGGCAGAAGAACTTCGTGAAGACACAGACAGAACATTCTGGATTGGGGCATTCAGACAGCTTCCTTTAGCATCTTCAGTGTTTGTTTTAAATCACTCCCTTTCGGTTCTTCATATTGCATTAATGGGAAGATGAAACCTAGTTTTTCTCACTGACAAAGAGGAACACAAGGAGGCAGAAAAGGTGAGGGAAAGTGCTGGTTAATTTGGGACCAGCTCCGAGACTCTCTTAGTCTTGCTTCCTGTTAAGCTGACACAGTTGAAGGGGAGCCTTTTCCTACTCAGCATTCTTCCTGTAAACACTCGGCTCTGCTGTCTCCTGCGGGGCTCAGGTTACACCAGGCTTCTGAAAATCATAGAGGCACTGCAGAGAATGAAGTTTGGAATCGCTGCCTTCTCTTCATTGCCTTTTGTCTCTGGAGCCTGGCGTCTCTACACTGGGAGAATATTTTAATTTAGAGGCAGAAAGGAATCTCAAAATGAAATAGAGAGAAGTACGTTCTTGCACGTGGGGAACAGAGAGGGCTTATTCATGTATCCGTGTGTTTCACAGGGTTCTTAGGCTAGAGGAGCAGTTTGCATCGGGCACTTTGAGGTTGAATGCAGTTTTGGTGAGTGGCGAAAATATCAGGTGAGAGGGGAAGAAAACCTTGGCAGGAACAGGAAAGGGCATTTAAAAGCAAATAACCAAAAGCTGACTTTACTTCATGTTTCTACCATTACATTTTACCTCCCTTATGTCAAACAAACCGAGAGTATGGAAAAGCAGAAAATCAAATAAATTTTAAGTGACCTACCACATAAGAGGACTTGTTACCGGTCAGACAATATGGTGAAATGGAAAACGTTGAGAGATGCAGAGGTAGACAGCTGTACCCAGCTGTGTGCTTCAGCAGAGTCAACCTCTGTCAGGTTCACTCTGATGCCAGGGCAAAGGCAGATGTTAATACCAACTGAACAGAGTAGTTTATCGGGTGTAAGTGATACAACGTGCAGAACACCCAGCATGGTAGATGCCATACAGGATTCACTCATAAAACGGAGGTCTTCCTCCACTTCTGAGAGAATTTCCTCCACTGTAAATTCTCCAAGAGCCTTTCCATCTAGACAATGAATGAGAGCATTTGAAACAAATGCTGTGAAACAAATGAAACAAATTATGTGCTGAACAGTGTGGTAGTGATCACAAGCAAGATAGGAATTTAGACACGGGGAGAGGAGGGTGCACCCGAACACACTGGCAGTGGAAGATTCGCCTCATTACTGGGTCCCTCATCCTGGGTGTCTGGGCTAAGTCACAGAGACGCGAACTGAGGAAAGAGGACACCGAAAGGGGGCGGGAAGGAGGGGAGACGCTGAAGCAAAGACAAATAAATGGTAGGGAATTGAATAAAATTAACCAAAAGAGACAAATGAAACTAGGCAACTGACCTATAATTTATGAGAGGAGCAAAGCTCATAATGGACACATTTAAAAATAACTAGAATGACAAAGAAGAATTACAGTATGAGTATATACTGAATAGATACTAAGAGATGGCAATAATGGTTTATCAGAATTCATTTTGTAAATTATAAGAAAAAGATCTGTGAATATAAACCAATTAGTCATATTTTCAAAAAAAGAGAAATGACCCCAATAATAATTTGTATAACTATTCACTCATAAAACATCAAGAAAGCTATTTAAGTGAATTTTTTTTAATGTTTATTTATTCTTGAGAGAGAGAGACAGACAGACAGAGCGGGAGTGGGGGAGGGACAGAGAGAGAGGGAGACACAGGATCCGAAGCAGGCTCCAGGTTCTGAGCTGTCAGCATAGAACCAGACGCGGGGCTCGAACTCACAAACCACGAGATTGTGACCTGAGTTGAAGTCGGACACTTAACTGACTGAGCCACCCAGGCGCCCCAAAAGCTCTGTATTTTAAATGGTAGTGATGACATAATCACTTTACTTTGCTTGACATGATCTTGGGGCTTTTCCTTCAGCATCACTACACTAAAGACAGGCAGGACAGTGCTGCTGGTCTTCATTTGGCTTATCTAATTCCTAGGTCTTTCATTCCCTACATTTACTTACTTCTGGCTGATAATTATTTTAATTCACACTTTTCGAAAAGAAACAGTGAAACCATTCACCTTAATAGTAAAGAATATGAGCCCTGACTTTTACCTACTTAATAGCCATCAGGAGCTTTCTAAAAACGTTCAGGTATTGCTTCATATTTCCTGCAGGCCTTTTTCTCCAGGCATACACTAACATATTTTTCAGAGACACAGTGTTGTTAGGTCTACATTTTTACGAATGTATTCTAAACATCTTTCTTTGTCATTTAAAAAAATTGTTTAATCTGTAACTGTTTAAAACACTGAAAACACATGGCCTCCGCAATGTTCTTTCACCAATCCTCACTACGTCCCAACCAGTCAAGGCACTTCATGCAGTTTTACATTTTGTAGACAGATATTACAGATTTAAAGGTTAAATTAAGATGTGTTTCTGTGCCGCCTGCAATCCCCTCACCCCTTCTGCATTCTGATTTACTCCTTAGGATTCTGTTTCCCCTTTCTCTCCTTCTCCCTCCTACCTCACTTCCCTCAAGGGGACTGTAGGCTAATGGGGGAAATAAGTCAGGTCCATAAATAACTGTAATCACTACCAGAGACAAATAAAAGGGCAAACAGAAGGACTTCCGATTTCAGAAGATTCCTTCAACCAGTTTGCAAATATACCTATACACTCGACAGGAAAGGAATTAGAAAAACCCTTCCAGACTTTACTTATTTTTTCTCCTTTCAAGGGGAACAACAACAGAAAAGGAGGTGATGTCTTTTCTGTTTTTTTACAGTTGGAAAACACAAAAATCACAGCTAGCTGGTAGCTGAACAGAGAGATTAGACTCAGGACTTCTGAATCCCAGGTTTGTGCGTTCACAATGGCACAATGGTTCACCCTAAAAAGTACCTACAAAATACTCCCAAACCAAGACTGTGGGAAAAGAACACTTGCCAAGTCAAGGGATTCTCCAATTTTTTTTTTTTTTTTTACAACAGCGAAACACGTCTTGAGGAAAGGAAGGGAATGAAAAAGATAATCCTTCCATTTGATTTTTTCTTTCAAGTAGAGCTATATTCATACCTTGATTAAAATATCACACAAATGCAAACCGGCTTAACACATGCCTCCCCCCACAAAAGAAAGATCTAGAGAGTGATTTTCAGAAAGTGCAAGACAAATATTTACATGCCACACAATGTTCCTGCCTTGAGGGTCTACTTACCACACATTCATAATGCTGAAAGAGACCTTAAAGATAATCTAATATAACCCTTTGAATAGACTAGAAACCTTCTCAATAACATCTCTGTCAATAAGTCATTCGCCTTGTGCTTGAACATTAGCAATTAGTGGATGCAGCATCTGGCTAACATCAAGAAAAAGTAAAAATAGTACCTTTATGTGCTGAACTAATTAGGCCAGCAGCATACCAAATTATATGTCTTTTTGGCTGTATGGCTTGGATTTAATGGGTTGTTTGCTAAATTGAACGTCAACATCTTTCTGTCACATGCACACACACACACACATACACATACACACACACACATACACATACACACACACACACACACACACACACACATACTGTGAAAGAGGAAAATAATCAAAAGCCAGTAATTATGACACATGAATGACAGAAAACATGATAGGCAGTCACAGACTCCTAAACATATAGGTTTCTGGCTAGAATAGTCCTTCTTGTACATAATCTAGCCCAAGATATTACTATTACTTAAAGGGAAATCAAGAGCATAAGTGATTTGCCAGGGTTTTATAGATTTCTGCCTCAGTGGCATGTGACTACACACACAGACGGAGGGAATTTACAGATTATTTAATATGGAGGTTTCAGCAGGAATAATCATAGTTCAAAAAAGGGAAAACACCAAAGTGAAGGCAGGCAAATCAGGATCAATATTCTCATCAAATACTCAATGACCTTTCCCCTCTGGGTTTATATTTTTCCTCATTTTGTGGGTAGCTTTTTATGCATTAAATACAGAAAAAAATAATGAAAGAGTCCCTTGACTATAACTAGAATCAATGTATCTAACATGTTTTCCAATACTTACTGTTTATATCACCTCATTAGATTCACATACTCGAAAGGGTTCAAAAGAAAAAAAACAACTTTAGAAAGACATTCTTAATTTTTTCTTCAGGATTTAACAGTGATTCCTTACTCAAGTCTTACAGTGTGTTTTCTAATACATCCCAAGTGATAAAGCTTCAAGTATGCTGAAATTCAGAGCCCAGCAAAAACAAACAAACAAAAACATTTGCTGCAAAGTACTCTGTTTATGTGGATTTGTTTTATTTTGAAAATCAACATTCTCATTATTCTCTGAAAAAGAAGGCCAGCAGTGGCTTGATTCCGTGTCACTGTAGCATTCTTTTTTAAGGAAAAGGCAGATTACGATGCCCCTCCCCCACTTCCAGGAACAGAAACTCAATCTTCATGAATTTACTGTCTTTCTTCATAGGTGTTCCTTGATTGATGTTGTTAACCAAGTTTTCCTATATAGGTGTTCACATGTTTGAAAACCACTTTGCAAATGTTCTTATGTCCTGATAAAAGTTGCAGTGTTTCTTGGCATGATTTTATTTTTGTTTCGTTTCGTTTCATTTCTTTTCATTTCACTCTATTTACTTTTTACTGCATTTTGCCCTTGTAATTTTTAGTTTGTCTCTTAATTCTTAGTTTACTTATCATCTCTGCTTTGATTTATGCCCATTGCACCTTATAATGTTATGAGGCTTTTTGCTTGTGTCCTCAAATATTTACCTTAAAGCAAATGTTTTCAAGAACAATGAAGACATAAAAATATGAGTAAAAAACAAAAATCTTTACGCAAATCTTTTTCTTCTAACTGTAATACTACTTATGTCTTATTTTAAAAAATTAGAGATTTTAAGGTAACAATGACCTTCTAATGGATGAATCCAAGGGGCATTTGGTAGTCATAATTCTTCTCGAGGTCCTAATACATTTGATCATACAGGATTTTCTTTCTTTCCAAAAACGATCTGCTTCCAAGATTTCTAAGTGTTGAAAGTGATCTGGTTTTCTTACCCACCTTTTTTTTTAATCTTTTGCCGCTGGCCCCAAATATGGAATCTACAAGTGATCTTCGAATATATGTCATCTACCAAAATTCTTCTAGACGTCTCAACCCACAAACCCCGCCTTTACAATGTCTGCCCTAAATCCTAAGCAGGGTCCGCGGCATTTTTCTGAATCTCAATTTCATTGGAAAACTAATCATATCTTATCTGTTTTTGTATACTTCTATAATTTCGAGTTTCTAAAATTTGTAAAACCATTGTTGGGACATCCTGGAAACCCTGAGACATAATTAATCTGAAATAAAAGTAGCTATAGTTAAATTACTAAATTCTTGGCAAGATTTTGGTATCTAAGTGCTTACTGATTTGCTGTACCTTTAAGAATGAGTCTTACTCATCTTTGTAGATTTCCCACTCTCTACTCCTTCACACATACACCTAACTTTGAGAACACATCGTAGGTGTTAGAATTATCTTTAAACTTAATTTTTTCTTTGTATTAAAATTAGGACCACAAATCGAAAGAACACCCATTTGCATTTGGTTTGAAGAAAGTTTTAAAGTTCTGTTTTAATTCAAAATGTTCAAATATATCCCTGGTTTTTCAAGAACAGGTTTAGCAGGTGATGTCAGGAAGAAAACCTGACAACCTTTGGTTAGTAATTCACATAAGAAACAAGATATTTGAGTTATCTTAGGATTCATCACTGAGGTGGGTTTGATCAGATGATATTAAAATACACAATCTAAGGTACAGTATTGCAATGTGTAGCATACAACAGAAGTAGGCACTTCAAAATCATTCACATTCTGTTTTTATTTCTTCAGTAAAAAACGAATTCAATTTAGCCTAAGACTCCATATCTTGATGGCAAATGTTAAAGAATTTGATTTTTTTTTTTCAGGCCATGTCCTTTGGTGGCTGAATAGGAAAGCCATACCATGACAATATATACTTTTATTTTTTGGCTGGGTACAGTGCACTTTATTGATGGTGTATGACAAGTCAGGGCCCTCTAAGCCCCTCCCCTTTAGAAACTGGATAAAAACTGTGTGGAGGCTGGGAGATTCGCAGGGTGTTAGAAGATGAGTTGAGGCAAGGACTTTCCATCAACTGAGGACCTTTCTCTTCCTCTTGTTCTCTTGCTGGGGGTGATGGTACAGGACTCTCTTCTTCCTCGAAGATTGTGTGGACCATAAGGTCTGCCACCCGTTGCTCTAGCCAAATTCACTAACTTACCAGGAAACGGGCTCGGCAAAATGGTCACTGAAGGCAATGTCAGCCAAGCAATGAAGGTGGAAGAGTGGTGTCACTGTTAAAGTTGCAGGAGACAACCTGGTTGTCAGTGTAGCCCAGGATGCCCTTGAGGGGGCCCTCCAGTGCCGCTCCACCACCTTCTTGGTGTCATTGTATTTGGTAGCTTTCTCCAGACAGCAGGTCAGATCCACGACTGACGCACTGGATGTGGGGGCACGCAAGGCCATGCCAGTGAGCTTCCCATTCAGCTCTGGGATGGCCTTGCCCACAGTCTTGGCAGCACCAGAGAAGCAAAGATGATGTTCTAGACAGCACTTCGGCCATCACGTACCATCATAATATTAGCCATGTTTTATCGTTAACTCTTCGAGCTATCTTCCTTACTATTCTATAAGCCTTTTGAGAACAGGGCCTTGACCTTTATCCCATATATCTAATATAAAGACAAGTACGTAGAGGGTCGCCTGGGTGGCTCAGTTGGTTGAGCATCTGACTCTTGATTTGAGCTCAGGTCATGATCTCATGGTTGTGGGACTGAACCCCATGTTGGGCTCCATGCTGTGTGTGCAGGCTGCTTGGGATTCACTCTCTCCCTCTCTCTCTGCCCCTCTCCTGCTCATGCTCTCTCTCTCAAAATAAATAAATAAACATTAAAAAAAAGACAAGTACTTAGAAACTATTCAGTAAACCACCTGTTAGCTGAATGATCATCTCTCTGTCTTAGATTCCTCAACTAAAAAGGCAAGAAGGATATACAATAGTACCGACCTCAAGGTGTTACCCTCGTAAAGTGTTCAGAATTTCACCCAGCATGCTGCAGGTGCTATTTCAGTACTGCCCTACTGTCCAGCTTTGGAGGTGTCATTCACATAGTCCTCCTTGGAGCTGTGCAACTCCAGACCTCATCCTCAAAGTGGGAACAACCATCATCATCATCATCGGGCCCCCAAAACAGAAAGACCTCACTTCACCTAAACTGTAGAAAAAGCAGCAAAAGTGTAAACAGGTCCTTCATGTTGGGGATAACTGTGCCTGCCTCCTCAAGGGAAAATGGCAAAATTTTTTAAAACTGTGTGTGGATTTTTGTCCTCTCATCTAATAATCCTTGTTTAAGGTTTTTCAATAAGAATGAATTATGACCAAATCACAAGGAGTTAAGCTTGGAGTTCTGTCCTATTAATACTGAATGTAATAACTACTTTGAACTAAAACCACTCAAGACTTTGACAAAAAGATGATGAATATCCAAGTGAAAATTGAAAATTTTAGTTTTTTTAAAAAATTAGGTATTTGACACACAGAATATCAATTTTATCAGTCATATCACTGGATTTTCAAACTATCTTGTGACAGGATCTTTTTCTCAAAATTTTCATAGGAGGACACGCAATGAGTATTGCGTGTGAATAGCTCAGCGGGAACACCGTGGTTGTCTGTGGACAACAGTACGGAACCTCTCACCCAGGCATAGCAAACCTTCTGATTCCCAGAAGACCTGCACAGTCACTTCAGATACTTAAATATTGGGTTTATGGACGGTTTACCAATTTTGATGACAAAATCTGTCATTTAAAAATACATTCACATTTTGCTAATCAAATAAGTGAAATACATTTTAGTAAATTTGGAAATCATAAAAAAAAACTCAATGAATAAATTTTTCATAAAGTCACCACCCAGAATTAATTCTTGTTAATATTTTGAGTTATGCTATTTTGGTCTTTTTAAAAACATACATATGTTTGTGTAATTTTTTTCTCTTTTCATAAAGTTGGGATTAAATTCCATCTTGGATTTTTGAACTTTTATCTTAAAAGACCTATCTTACATATTGTCCTATGTTACTAAACCTTTTTTGAAGGGTCTCACTGTATACCACGGGTGTGAAAGGTCACAATTACTTTATATATCTGATCTCTAAAGAGACAGATAAATCAAGTTTCAGTGTTTTCTCACTCAAATCTATCCTTGTCAAAACTTCTGCTATTCATTATAAGCAAAAATTGAAACAAAAACAGTCTTAAGTTGCATGAATTGGGTTCCACAGAAACTATAAGAGCACAGAAACTGTATTGTTCACAACATTAAGTCCTAGGATTTGTGCTGCTCAGTCTGTTTTGCACTTGGGGATTTTTTTTCCAGAGACGACATTCCTGTAAAACTGCTCTCTGAAATCTCTTCAGAGAAAAAGAAAACGTTCGTAGTTTACAGAACTATGAAAAACACAGCACAAAGTGTTTTCCTGCTTTTTTTATTACTTGAAAAAACTAGGAAGAAAACCTAGACAATTTTCTATTATTAAAATACATTTAATGCGTTTTTAAAATTTTGCCTTAAAACGAGAATCCCAGATTCTATTGTACAAATGCACATAACTCATGCATGATCAAGTAGTTACTTAAACGCAGAATCTCCCAATGATTCCTAGTAGAACTGGGATTCATTCGGGCCCTCCCCTGCTTTCTTTCTTCCCTGAGGAAACTGGACATATGGGCCTTGTTCCTGAATGTACGTTTTCGCACAGTGTTGCTATCTTTTCTTTAGCAAGAACTGGGTCTTGATTAATATTTAAGAATAATAAAAATAACATTAAAAATATATCTGCCTTTCTCTTCATTTACTTTTATTTTCAGAAGCACAATTAAATTTTCATTAATAAAGGGAAGTAATTAGCATGTCAGTTAAGAGTGGCTTGGGGGGCGCCTGGGTGGCTCAGTTGGCTAAGTGGCCGACTTCAGCTCAGGTCATGATCTCATGGTCCGTGAGTTCGAGCCCTGAGTCAGGCACTATGCTGACAGCTCAGAGCCTGGATCCTGCTTCAGATTCTGTATCTCCCTCTCTCTGTGCCCTTCTCCTGCTCATACTCTGTCTCTTTGTCTCTCAAAAATAAATAAACGTTTAAAAAAAAAAAAAAGAGTGGCTTGGGAGTCTGCACACTCGATTTCAGACTTTGCTTCCATCAGTCACTAGGTTAGATAACCTGGAGAAAATATTACGTTGCTTTACCTCAATAAACCCCAGTTTCATCATAAAATAGGGCTACTACTACCTTGTTTAAAGCGTACTGGTGCAAGGTATGCAATGACCTTAATGCAAGGCTTGGCATCTAGACAAAGTAGTAAAATAAAACCCGACACAGCAACAACTACTGACATGAATGTCAAATATGTCTTGAGTACATTTTTTAGACATTTTTATACCTAAATTTAGTCTAAAGAGTAGATTGATATACCTCAATAATCTCTATTTATTAATATAAGCATTACTACATTTGGCTCATCAAATGAAAGATATGCCTTAGGAGGGGGAAAGCAGGATTCAATACTGATTCAAAACCATCTTCGTTAGCATGTGTATCAACAGTTCAGGCTTAAAAAACTATTATTAGCTAGAAGTCATGGTGGTCACCTCACAAAGACAGAGACTTGTGCTGGCAACCACGTTCCTAGATATACATTACGTGTGTGACATGTGCTACCATTCTATTAAATTTGGCCTTTTTTCCTTATGAAAAGAGAGATTCCTCTTGGACAGGGACCAAAGCTCTTGGTTTATCTAGTTGTTCTTATACACAGACACATACACCTAGATCATATGTGAAAAGGACCTAGGAGGAAGAACCAAAAGACTTAAGTTACCTTAGCACCTGAGGTAGGGTTTAGAGGCCAGTTTAGATTATGTCCTAAGTCTGTGGCCCTGATCCGCCTAACTGATGGACCATTTGGTTGTTTGGGGCAGGATCTTATAGAAAAACAATTCTGAAATAAAGAAATCTAGATTAAGTTCCATACCTTTCAATTAGTAGTTAGGTGATGCTAACTAAACACAGGTAGACACTCTAAACTTTGCTCTGAGGATGATTATAAATAATACAACATAATGTAAAATAATACAATTTAATGTAATATATCATATCTGAGACTTTAAGTATCAAAAGTTCTCTACAACTTGTAAAATAAAGTATCAAACACATATCAATCATGAAAAAAAATGCCTTAGCCTACTAATTATAAAGAAGATAAATAATTAATGGGGCATAAAAGGTAACACTTGAGTTGCAAATTATCATTGTGTCATTGTGATTGCCCCAAAATCGGATCGACAGCTTTTTTATCAAATTCTTATCTGTTGGGTCATTCCTTATATTCAATCTCAGCTCCTCTATTAATGAAATCTGGACATTTCCCTTAAGAACAAAACCCATGTTTTACTGGGAAATTACATGGAGTAATGAAATGAAAATGGGCTAAAAGGGGGGTAAGACCCCAACTGTCTCAAGTGCAAAAGAGTTAAAGCAAATGAGTAAGGGGGCAGGAGGGGGGCAGTCAATGAAGCACAGACCCTGCAGAACACAGTACCCGACCAGAAGAGTGCCCGTTAGCAAACTCACGAGTGTTTGGCACGAGGTAACGTGGGCCTACTGACGCCAGATTTTCTCATTTGCTATGAGGAGGCAGACACTCAGGTGTTTTGCAAAATGTTAAAATTATAAAATTTGAGGATATAAGTGCGTTTTGAAAAATACTGTGCTGGAAGCATAGACGGTTGTTTACAAACGCTTGACACATGTTTACAAACACTTCCCTGAGCTGGGTCCAGTCCACAAGGCTCCAGCTTTGAACTACTGTACTATAAAATTGGACAGATCTTGCTTCAATCTCAGCTCCAAAATCACTAACCAAAAGGCTTTGGCTAAGAAATTTAACCTCGCCAAGCTCCATTTTCCTCTTGCAAAGTGGGAAGAACAATGCCTCTGTTGTGGGAATTGCAAAAATGGACACGGATGAAAACAGTCTAATAGATACAGAATAGGTACTCAAAGAATATAGCTGTTTTTCTCTTTTTGTGGATGACTTGGAGAAAGGAAGTTGTTCTATTTTCTTCTTTTCATATTTGTTATACTCAGAGAATGTCAGATATCCTTGTTATTAAGAGGGCCAGGATTATCCCATTTGGTGTTGGAATAAACTATTTTCCTTGAATTACAAAGAAAATATTAAATGATGGATGTCTCTAATTCTTGTAAAGAAGAGAGACAAGTTAGCCGCAAGTCTGAAAATTTTTCCAGATTGACTCAGGGAGAGTGCTTCTTTCCAAAATGACAATCTCCTAAACAAAATGCTTTTCCACTATTTCATCAGCTACTCTCTGCCATAAAGATCCTTTTGTTAGTCAAACAGCATTTAAGGACATCAAGAACGTGGTAAGTGGTGATACCATATGAACTAAGAATGGATCAATTCTGCTTAGATTACAGTTAACTATGCAGCCAGAGATCAATGTTTCAAAGCGAGGTGATTATATAAAACAAATTTAGACAGTTAATGTTTTCCAACTATATAAATGTTACTGAAAGTTCAGTAACCAGATGACCAGTGAGTGACTAGAAATATTAATCTAGTCTCTTTACTACCTTCCAGGGGACTGGGCTGAACCATTTCGGTTCGACTTAAAGTAAAAACAAAGTGAAAAGAAAAAATACATAAAATCATGGGGCGCCTGGGTGGCTCAGTCGGTTGGGTGCCGACTTCAGCTCAGGTCATGATCTCGAGGTCCGTGAGTTCAGGCCCCGCGTCGGGCTCTGTGCTGACGGCTCAGAGCCTGGAGCCTGCTTCCGATTCTGTGTCTCCCTCTCTCTCTGCCCTTCCCCTGTTCACGCTGTGCCTCTATGTTTCTCAAAAATAAATAAACATTAAAAAAAAAAAAAGAAGAAAAAATACATAAAATCATGTAGTAAAGTTAAATGAGATGGGACAGTATGTGTAATCAAAACTGTTCAGACAAGAGCATTAGTATGAATGAGGCATGTTTAAGCATGCATTTAGAGACTGGGTTCATTTAAATCTACAGGGGATAAAAACCTAACAGCTGCACAGTGGTGGA
Organism: Paguma larvata; assembly: GCA_030068075.1. Lineage (NCBI taxonomy): Eukaryota > Metazoa > Chordata > Mammalia > Carnivora > Viverridae > Paguma > Paguma larvata. The sequence goes on along the minus strand of CM057826.1, from coordinate 110,959,159 downwards.
AGAATCAATTTCCCTTAGAGCAGACTACTTTCCTTTTTTCTTGTTTCAGAGCGTAGCAGTGACCTGTAGATCCCCAAATGTGGACAATCTACTAAACTGTTCCTTCTGTATAAAACTAACTAGGGTAAGGGGTTCCGTGTTACTTCATTTTTTAAAAGCTAGGGTTTATTTTTAATGATGGTGATGTTTTAGGCATTTGGCTCAAAACACTATAAATTCTAGAAACGGCTGTGTGGCTCAGTGGGTTAAGCGTCTGATTCTTGACTTTGGTTCAGGTCATGATCTCACAGTTGTAGGAGTTCTGAGCCCTGCATCAGGCTCTGGGCTGACAATGCAGAGTCTGCCTAAGATTTTCTCTCTCTCTCTGCCACTCCCTTGCTCACACTCTCTTTCTCAAAAATAAATAAATTTAAAAACTTAAAGAAAAAAACACTACAAATTCTAAACTTTGTAAATACTTTTATTCAACTAAGTGTTTTAAAAATAAAAGTAAATCAATTCGAATGTTTTCCTTAATAAATCAAAATCATATATTTTCTAAAATATAAAATTTATTTTATGGTTAAATAACTGCCACTTAAATTCCTCCTCAAGAGATACAAGAAACAAAGAATGAACCAGGGGATGGGAGTAATTCCTTCTCTGGGTCTACGTAACCGGAGCAGAGCAGATGATGGAGAAACCCCAACAATTCCGGAGTGCCCACCTTCAAAATCGGAATTATCTAGGAAATTCATAAGAAAGCAACTTTGGGTCTAGAGTGTATTCAAAACACCTAACTTCTTGTCTCTGTCTTGTCAGTGCCATTCAGAAAAATTTTGAGAATTCTCATGAGAGTTCGAAGTGTTCTTTTTTATACCATCTCAAGGTTGGTGATTGTTAAATAAAAAGTATTGTCAATTGTCTCTAATGGGTTTTTTTGGTAGAATGATGCCATGGATTTTTCAGATTGGTATGGTACTCATTTAAAGTATTTTTTCTTGCTGTTTTCATCAGAATCTTCACATTAAAAAAATGGCTTTTGTTCTAGAAAATATGTTCAAAGTAGGTCTATCTGACCTATGACTGGTGTATGGGAGACATAATATGGATCAGTAATGATTACAGAGTGCAAGCTCAGTTTATTTCTGGAAGGTACCTCTGTCCATGAAATGCTGCTGCGCAAGAAAGAACCAGATAAGGAATGCGGGTAAGAAACATTTGCTTGGTTTACATTTTCATTGTCATTATACTGGTAGCATTTTCCAGGCGAATATTTCCAGTGTGGAACAGAAGTCAAGAGGAAAATATCACCCTTTTTCTTTGGCACATGCTCGCCAAGTTTTTTTTAGAGACCCAGTGATCTCAGCAAATTTCCTCCTTGAAAATAATACCAGTGACTTGTTTTCTGACAGAGAGTGTCAACTAAACTTAGGCAGACTCTTGGTTTTCTAAGTATATTTTTGCTGCAGTTAGGCTCCAGAATTTCAGGCACTGCAGTAAATGATCTTGATTTAGATGTCAAACAAAGAAAGGGAACAAAGACTTCTACCTCACCCTTAAGTTTCAGAATTTCGATGAAGGCAAGATGCCGCCTTAATTTATCTTTTCAGTAAGGCTATTACCTTCGTTTCTGTTTAGTCTTAATTTCTGGATACAGATATGAAGGGATGATTTGTTTATGATTAGTGAATTTAGTAGATTTCCAGAATAGCAAAATAGCTGAGTGTGGATCGTGTAAATTTGATGCTAATAATAATTAAATTATTAATTTATTTTAATAAATTACAATGAATCCAAAGTTATGCCCCTACTACTGTCATTATTTCTGACTTGCAATTCAGTTTTTAAAGGGAATAAAAGGAGCCACAGAAATGTTCACGGCTTTTCTTTTTGATGTTACAGCATGCAATGAACGATTTTTAATTACGGATTTTTAAAGCATTGTGATTTATTCCCTTAAGAATTTGATTTTCTTTTATCAAAACCTTAAAATCCTGAGAATATCTCAAATATGAATACGATATACTTTGTTTTTGCACCAAAATAAAAGAATGATGATCACAGGTCAAAGAGCTACCAGTGGAAAGCTATTTCACAATCTTTTTTTTTAATATTTATTTTTGAGAGAGAGAGAGACACAGAGACAGTGCGTGCGCGCACACAAGTTGGGGAGGGGCAGAGAGAGAGGGGGACAGAGGATTTGAAACCAGCTCCATGCTGACAGCAGAGAGCTTGATGTGAGGCTTGAAACTGTGAACCACGAGATCATGACCTGAGTTGGATGCTTAACTGACTGAGCCACCCAGGTGCCCCAACAGTTTTATTTTCTGCCCTCATAGAGCTTACAATCTACTGAATGGTATGAAAAATCAAGTAAGCAAATAGATAGCTCTGTAATTACAACTTTGATAAATACTATGAAGGAAAAACCACAGGGTGCGGAGAATAGAAATATACTTAAGAAAATCTCTCTAAGGAGTTATATTTAAAGCTCAAACTTCACGTATAAGGAGATTCCAACCATTCATATTTTAGAAGAGCCAGATGACTTGATTTTCTTTTAAAAACCGTAATACAGGGGCACCTGGGTGGTTTAGTCTGTTAAGCAACCAACCCTCAGTTTTGGCTCAGGTCATGATCACAGTTTCAGGAGTCCAGCCCCACGTTGAGCTCTGCACTAACAGTGTGGGGCCTGCTTGGGATTCTCTTTCTTTCACTCTCTCTCTCTCTCTCTCTCTCTCTCCCTCCCCCACCCCCCTCACACTTTCTCTGCCTCTCTCAAAATAAATAAAAATTTTTAAAAATTTTTAAAAAAACATACAGGGGTTTAAAAAAGACAGATGCCAAAAATAATCTTAGTCTAGTCTGCGAAGTCATGTGACAGCTAACGTACATGTGTGTCATGTACAACATACAACAAGTATGTTGTTTAGGTCTGCTTTCACAGAGGATTTGAGATGGACACAGAGGTTAAGAATGCAAGATGCCACTACCATACTGAGGAAAAATGACAAAATTCTGAAAGAAATTGATTTTGTTTTTGTGTTTGTTTGTCTGCTTATGCATGCACCTGATGTTTCTAATGATTCAAAGATTTCACTGACTTGGGCTTAAAACTCACTCATTATGAGCAGACAAGAGAAAACCGAGGTTAATTTAATACCCATTGTGAGATGCAGAGGCAGGTCAGGGTAACAGAGCTCCGATTTCCTGAAAAAAAAAAAAATAATGCTTGACTCACAGCTGCTGTAAATCAAGCAAGATCTACCTATTTCAGGACAAGTATTTGAAACGAAGTATACGGACCCTTGAAGGGGGAAAAAACAGCTTGAATCATCAGGGGGAAAAAGCACACAGAGATTAAAAATTTAGTACAGACATATTTTGTTGACATGAAAAGATGGTTACCTTATAAGAACTACAAAACAACGCCTAGAGTACGGTCCCATTTTGAAATTGTATGCCTGAGTGTGTTTACAGTCGCATGTTTAAAAAAAATCTAGAAGGAAATATTTCAAAATGCTAACAGTAATCATTTCTTGATGACAGGCTTATGGGGGATTTTCTTTTTATATGTTTCTGTATCACCTCTTTTTTTTGTTTCTTGCAATGAGGATATATTTTTTTAATATGAAAAAAAACCTTCAAAAGATAAAATTTAATTATTTTGGTGAATATTTATTTAAAGTCGAATGTCTTTAGTGTGACAGATCTCCCTTGTACTGCAAGCTAATTATAAGGACACTTTCCAAATGGGGAATGATAGTTCAGATGGCATAATTTGCTCTTTGGCCAGTGCTGAAGCATCAAATAGTCAGACGCAAAGTATGTGCCTAGAGCATTGGCAAAGAAAGGAAGACATCAAAAAGTTAGAATATTTTTGGAGAAAAGTATTAAATTTTTGGTATTTCAGAAAAGTGTCAAAGTATTTGCCCAGGGAAAATATCAGAAAGCTGTTAAACTGATGTACACTTTTTTATGATTTAATTCATTTTTAATTTTAAGAACATGTACATGGAAAGAGGCTTAGGACATAGAGGTGGGAGGTATGGCTAAGTGTTTTTAAGGTCCGAGGTCTATAGAAATCCTAATTTGGTTCTAAGCACAAAAAAAAAAAATTATGTTACCTCCCAACCTGGATGTCACTAAAAATAAAAACAATATTTAGCCAGAAAATAAGGGCACATCAATCCAACAAAGTTTTGCTTTTTCCCCAAATAAATGCAATTATGCTTTTCTAAAATATCAAGAATCCGGCCTTTCTACAAAATAATTTTTGCATGCACCATTTTTGGGGAGGGGAGGCCAATTCCCTAAGCATACAACTGAGTCTATTTGGCAATTCAATATGATCGAAGAGCAAATCATGGCACCTAATATATTCAAATAAAAATTCAAACACAATGAGCCACATTTAATGCAGATTTACTATATTTGATACTTTAAAATTCTAATTAGCAAGATAGTATGTTAAATGTTCTAACATGGCAGATGTGGGCTCATGGGATTGATACCCAGGTCCAGTTAGACCACTTACGAAACCCAAACTTGGACAAGTCTAACTTCTCTGAGCCTGTTTCCACTTATTTAAAATAGTTATAATGATGGGGCACCTGGGTGGCTGAGTAGGTTTGGCTCAGGTCATGATCTTAAGATTGCTGGATCGACCCCAGTGTGGGGCCTAGTGTGGCGTATGAAGCCTGCTTGGGATTCCCTCTCTCCCCACCTCTCGCTGCCTACTCTCCCCCTACCTCAAAATAAATAAATAAACTTTGAAAAACATTTAAAACATTAACTATTTAAAATAGTTATGATGACAGAGTTTTACCAGCAGGATAGAATTTGGGGAGTATTAGATGAAAAATAATGTAAAGACTTTGTGAACTATAAAAGATGATATTAATTTAAGGCATAATGGTGGTACTTATTACAACTTTATTGTTTTCACATATGTATATCTTACATAACCCGAGAATATTCTACATTGCTAGCATATGAAAATTTATCTAGTCATATAAGAGCTCTACAAATACTTTGATTATATGATTAATTCCTCTTTTGTAAAAACACATTTTTTACTTGGTAGAATAATAGTTGGGAAATACAAACCGGAGGATTTTGTAATTGATCTCTTGCAATCAGTTTTCTTTAAGTTTTCTTTAGTTCTTTCTTTGGTTTTCTTTAAGGTTCTCATCATGGAAAACAAAACATTAATCTTTTAACAAACCTATGAGAAACATAGGAAATGGCTTTGACTTTTCAGACATTTAGTAAGTCACCCCTTTGGAGTCTAGAAGCATGTACATAAAACTGAAATATGTTCTGAAGTCACTTAAAGAAATAGGGAACATCCTATCACAAAGTGAGGAATTAGATAATGTATGCTATACTCCAACTAAAACAAATTTTACTCAAGTTTAAATGCCAGTCAAAATATTTAACATTCCAACACGATTGGCATTTACAAGATGGTGTTTGAGAAAAAGGTAATTAACAAAATTTGTATGTTGTTAAACAACACATTTAAACAATAACTTGCATGTATTTTTCATATAGTTCGTTCTTTCTGACGTCGACTTGATGGCTTTTGAATTATTTTGTATCTAGACCCCACTCAACTGCATTTTAGTTTTCAAAATTAGTCATACAAAAGGGAATGATTTTAATACGGCTATTAGACATCACACTACACAAAGTTGCTGAGAAAGGACTCTTATGAAGAGGTCAGGGTTTAGTTCCCTGCATCCTGACAAGATGACATATAAAATTTTCCAAGCAGATGGTCAATCGATTTCTTTAAAAATATCCAGATTCTGTAATTTAGAAGCCCACTGCAAAATGGAGTCTTAATGTTATAGGTCTGGAAGTATCAGATATTAAATAACTAAAGCACACTTTAAAAATGGACGTTTTCGACTTCGGCTCAGGTCATGATCTCACGGTCTGTGAGTTTGAGCCCCGCGTCGGGCTCTGTGCTGACAGCTCAGAGCCTGAAGCCTGCTTCAGATTCTGTGTCTCCCTCTCTCTCTGCCCTTCCCCTGCTCATACTCTGTCTCTTTGTCTCTCAAAAATAAATAAATGTTAAAAAAAATTTAAATAAATAAATAAATAAATAAGTAAGTAAGTAAGTAATGGACGTTTTCTTCTAGGAAAAGCCAGAGAAGTTCTTGAGAAAGAATCTAGTCTACTCTATCCAAAATAAATGCACGTCTAGGTCAAACTTTTGGAAGTTTTGATGAAAGAAAGAATGCATGGTCTAATCTGGTTGCCCAGTTAACAACTCGACTTTGCTATCAGGAAGTTCTAAATTCTATATTCCTGTCTCTTTTTTTTTCACATTTATTGATCTATTTTGAGAGAGAGAGAGAGAGAACAAGTAGGGGAGGGACAAAGAGAGGGAGGAAGAGGATCCCCGATGTGCAGCTTGAACTCATGAACCTCAAGACTGTGAACTGAGCCACAACCAAGAGTTGGACGCTTAACCACCTGAGCCACCCAGGTGTCCCTCTACATTCTATATTTGTAATATTCATTCTTCCTGATGAAGTTGAAGCCCACTGACTATATTATAGGTTCTAAACAAACCCCAGCTCTTCTGAAGCAAATGATTGTCATCTCTCAATTTTCTCTTCTCCAAATGAAATAATCCTAGTTTCCTTATCCTCTGTTAGAGAATTCCACTTGTAGTCCTTTAAACACACGTCACTTTTTGTGGCCCTTCAGCAAAGGCCATATAATAGTGGGATCAAAAACGAGGTCTATGATTCCCAGCAGGGTCTTACCACACAGGTGAAATGTGCTACGACTGATAGTCGGTTCTGTGCCCACGGCCAACAGTGAATGGCCTCCGCCGTAACTATACCAACTTCACCTATACGACCACAACCCAATGAAAACTCAACACAAAGGAAATAAAACAAAGCCCCAAGATAGCTGTTTTCATTGCATGAAACAGGGTCAACTACAACATATCTTAATTTTTTAAAGCTTACTGTCAATATATCTGAAATTTTAATTTCTGGAAGTCGAAAGTTATCATTAAAAGATGTAGGATGCAGTGTGTTATAAAAATTTTGATATGACATGTAAGACCAGTACCTTTTTCTTTGCTCTACTTTATTTAGTTGTTATAGTTAGGCACACGAAGGCATGACTTTACAGAGCTATGAATCTACATAATATATGACATGCTGTGAGCATATTAAATCCATCCCTCCTATTAAATCTTCCTACAAATAAACCAACTAGAACATTTATTCTCTGAGAAATTAAACTATAAACTTGATTCAAACACATGTAAAAATTTTAACTGAGGGGGCAGTGTGTAAAATAAAATGCAAAATTAAGACAAAAATAATGTTACTTTACATTGCAAAAAATGTTTGCACTGACGATATTGTTTGAGAATAGATGGATGGATAAAACTAGTCCATATGATAAAGGTAAAGCACTTTTACCTGCAAGGATATTTTTGACTTTAATTCAATGAGATCCATTATCTCCGGTAGTAATGGAGCCCCGTACCCTACTCATTTCAGGCATCTTCAGTCTCCTGAGCTGCCTTAATGCCTTGACATAATAAAAGGTCAAGCAGATCCCAGTAAGCATTTGTAAACTACAACAGCCCCCCATTTCGGGCTACAAGCCACACATTCTCATGCTAAGCTTTGCTCACTCTCTTGTTTCATTTCATTGTATAAGCAGGCTAATTTGGAAATGGCTAGGGTACTTGGGAACAACTAGATTTTCAAAACAATCCCACTTTCCTACTTAACCACCTAAATAAATAGACCCATAATACAACATCTGAGAGAACTGTAAAATGGTGCCTGGATACTGATGGAATGAAGACCAAATCGCAAGCAGCATTCCCAAATAAAATGAATACATTTCACCTTCCAGCTTGTCTGTGCTTCCTGGGACACAAGGCACAAACATGAAGGGGATGGAGTGGGATTTTGAGAAAACTGATTTGTTTCAATATTCACTTGGCAAGATGCTGGACACAAAATAATACCACAAGCCACCTCCCTTTCCCATCATTGTAAATTCAGGGCTCTCAAGTCACCTCCCACAAACCCAATTAAAAATAAAGAAAAGAGGCAGGCTGCGAATTCACATCTAGTGCTAAGATACAGAATTAAGTGACAGGCATCTGTCCTAATTGGTCACAATGAAACTAAGGGACAATAACAAGAATAAATCTCACATTAATCCAAATGAAGCCAATGAATAATAATACAAACCAGAAGCATAGTTTCAAAAATGTGCAATTACCTCCAAGCATGCAAGGACATTTATAACCCATAAATATGATTGCAAAGCACAGTACGCATATAAATATGTTTCATAAATGCACTAGAAACATGTGTATAAATGATCTGCATATCCATAGGATATACGTTTGTATGTCCATAATCACGTCTACCTACTAAAAATCAAACTCTATCCGGCAAATCGCTTCTCAACAAGAGTACATTAGAATATGAAATGGAATGCTAAATTCTGAGGCCACCTTTTCTTAAGCGATGAAGGAAATAAGCAAAATCACCTTATAATTAGGCCGGGAAGCTCAAGAGGCACCAAATGGGTTTTTGAGGAAGGCCCAACCCTGTATGTGAGAGCTGCAAATTAAACGAGTCCTTTCAATAACACCCATTTCTTGTTAGTTCTTTTTCCACCCCCTGATTCTGCTCCTAAGCTTGGAAGGAAAGGGACCCAAGTGGCTCAGTCTGCATTCTGAGCCGGCTCAAGATAAAATCAGAACACCATTTTTTTTTTTTTTTAATACACAGCGGATGCTTTCTTACTTCTCTTCCTGGCAACCTTCCTCTCTCTCCATCCCTATCTCTGACTCCACATCTTCCTCTCCAATCTGAGGGAGTCATTGTTCAAGCGCTGGCCACAAATGTACACACAGGTCCTTTAATGGGCAGCTAAACCAAGAAGATAGCCCCACAGCCTCCTGCTTACCATGCTGAGACCCGGAGAAGCTGTTGAACGGAGGGAGAGATGCAAACTGAATCCATTTTCCTTGTGACCGAGTCGGATGCAGCCTCCGAACCCAACATCAGCAGCTGCCGGTGGGATTTTTTTTTCCCTCGCTCTCTGGTTGGCGACGGGGCGAAGAGGAACCACCCTTCCAGCCTCACTAGAGCATCAGCAGTCGAGGCGGCAGGAGCAGCGGCATCACCACTTGGCCTCCTCCCTCTCGGAGGATGGGGTGAGCTCAGAAGCAGCCAGGAACTTGCAGCAGACACCTCCTCTGGCTCCTCCTCTCCTGCCCCCTCCCCCAAGGCCCCACCCCTGCTGCGGTAGAGGCTGCCTGTCTTGGCAGCTGCTGGTTGTCGTGGCAACGACCAATGGTGAGCCACCAGACTAAGGGGGAGGGGAGATGGGTGAAATGAGCTGCAGGGGCTGGAGGGGAGTGAATTTGTGCTGCTGCCCTCTGGGATGCTCTGGGGCTCTCCTACCCGGGGCTCTGGGTCTTTAAAAATGGGGCAAGGGTGCACAGGCACAAGAGGTGAGTAATTTGAATGTAATCGAAATCAAGGCTGAAACATACAAAATAGCTTAGCTATTTTTTGCACTAAGGTTTTCCAACAAAATGTATTAAAATTTCCCATCAGAAAAACATAATAATAAATGAAGAAAATCATATCGTGTCATCAGAAATTATAATTATTCCAAATATGTTTGTCCTTGATAGTATCTTCTACCCAATATCACTCAAGGTTGTTAAAAGGCAAAGTAAGTGGCTGGTCTTTGCAATAAAATAAGGGTCTGCTTGATTCCTCAGCACTACTCTCTGCTTGTTCTTCTCAAGTGAGTCACTTGGTCTCACTGTTTATCCAGTTCTCTCTCTCAACAAGATTTGGAGGTATTTGGCACTCCCCGGTGGAAAAGAAAGTTGAAACAGAAGGAACAGAAATTTCTTCAGCATCGTGGTTCTCAGGAACACCAACCAGTTGGTGGATAGTTCTAAACCTTTATAATGTCAAACTCCTGGAGTGTTAAATTTCCTGCTGGAAATTCTACGCCATTTTCACAGATGCCATTTTCATGGATGCCCTTTTGGAGTTCCCAAGACAGCTGGTAGTCAGGGTGGTAGGTAGAAAAAAGGAAGTGAAATCAGCAGTGTTCTGAGTTCTTTGTGAGTTCTGTTTCTAACTATAAATTATAGATGGTGCTAGTATTTATCTCATGCAGTCATGTAAAGATTAAATGAAATAATGCATTGAAAGCACTTAGCATGTAGCAAACATGCAAATAAATGTTTACTAGTAGTAGTAGCAGTAGTAGTAGTAGTAGCAGTAGTACACTGTAGCTGCCTTTTCATCCAAGGAATCAAGGGAATAGCAAAGCAAGTTCAGAGAAGGCAAAAAATTAGGGAGAGAAAATAATACACGATAGGATGGTGAGGATGGTAGCAAAGACAGATTCTCAGAGATTAAAGGTTCTCTGAAATGTGACAACTAAGGATATTGTTAAGTCTTTTTTTTTTTTTTCAAGTTTATTTATTTTGAGAGACACAAAGCATGAGTCAGGGAGAAAAACGGAGAGAGAGAATCTCAATCAAGCTCCGCACTGTCAGTGCAGAGCCCGACTCAGTGAGATCATGACCTGAGCCAAAGTTGGATGCTGAACCCACTGAGCCACCCGGGTGCCCCCTAGCAAAACTGACATGAAGATAGTTCAGTGGTCAAGGAAAGGGCCGCACTCATCCTTAGCACTTGGCATGACCTCTTGGTTCTCTGCAAGGAGAAGCCTGCATCCTGCTCTGTGCAGCTGGTGGCCCCTGCCTCGCCCACTAGGCCCTGAACAATCACGCAGTCTGCACACACTTCCACATCAGCGTCATGTAAGTGTAGTCATGGAACAGAACAGAATGGGTTGGAACGCTCTTGCCTCCTCCTGTATTCTTCTCTGTATTTCACCTTCTGGCTATCTCCACGGAGGTACTCATGTAGGTAAGCAGCAAAGAAGGGTTGTAGAATCTCAGGCGTGATAGGTGACAGAACCCCCCTCTGGCCTTGTGAGGAAGCATTTCATCTTTCATTTCAAAAGCTGACTTGGTTGGGGAGAGGGATTCTAATTTTCTCCCTCATCCCATCGACACAGGCAGAATCAATGGGGGGAGAAAAAAGTGTTTGGTACTCCCTGTTTGAACAATTTAATCATTAAAATGCTCTCGGACTTTTTGCCACATCCATGCAGCACTGTTATTATTTAATAATAGTTTTTTTTATACATTTGATTAAATTGTTTACTATTTATTTTTATCTACTTTAATTATTTGTTATTTATTTTTAAATGAAATTTGTCTCTGCCTTCAGGAGAATATAAATAAAAATAAGCATGATAAAGAGTGTCTTCAGAGAAAGAAACCTAAATCAAAATCATGTATTTTGGGAAGCTAAAACAGAGACTTCAACTTCATTTGTAATCATTTTAAATTTTTAAAATTTCACTCCTTCTCTCCATTGCCATATCCTTTCTTAGGATACGCTATATTTTCATGGTATTTGTCATCTTCTAATGTACTATATTATTTATTTGTTTTTCTACATTTTTTATTATCTGTTTCTCCCCACTAGAATGGAAGCTATAAAAGGGCAGGGATTTTTATTTGCTTGTCTTTTTGTGAACATTCCCTGACATATATTAGGTGTTCAATATATGTTTGTTGAACAAATAAAAAAACAGGAAATAAATAAAATATCCACTTCTGCACTAAATCATGGCTATATAAGTTGTTGTTATAACATTATTTGTCCAGTTATGTATTTTTGATATTTCTCAAAATTATCTTAAAAACTAATTACACAAAATATCTTATCATATTACATATAGGCATAATATCTATCTGATGCATATTTTAAATATACATAGCTATGAATATGGAACAGTTTGCTCATGCATATTCAAAGTAGCATATCACCAATAGTATGCATGGCATTCTTTGAGAAATACTGATTTTGTTCTAAGAATGTCTTCTCCAGTAGTACCAACAGTGAGCAGACTGTCTACCTCTTCTGGGTCCTTTCCGATTTTGACTTCTGGATTCTATGAGCTATCTGAAAAAGTATAGGGTGTGGGTCTTGGCTCTAAAAGCAGCATTAAATTTTCAGGAGAAACCACAGCATAATGGGAGGAAGCTGCAAAGTGTAGGCTTTGAAGACAGACTTTTTGGATTGAGTTCATGCTTCACTATTTGTTTTCTGAGTGACCTTGGGCAAGATGCTTCATTTCTCTGTACCTCAGTTTCCTCATTGTAGGACATGAGAGCAGTATCTACTTCATTGTGTTATTTTGAAGATCAAACTTATTATTGCAAAAAGCTGGTAAGTATCTGGCATGTAATAAATAATAGATAATATTTAGCTCATATCACTATAAGTATCAGCTTAAATAACTATGGTTATGCATAGCATATTTTTCTAAATGTCTCCAAAATACTCAGATCTCTCAGGGTTATTCTAAGAACTTGTTATGACTTCAGACTGGCTTTCAGCAGACCATGAGGAATTCTGGAGATGTTTATCTCAGACATAGGCTGATGTCTTCATTTCCCCCAAAAAGGGGAAAAAAGGGAGAAGTCACAGTAGGAAGTGAATGTTTATTCTTTGTCTACTCTTTAAGAGGTTACTAACATATTATGTATTTACAGAGAACATTAAACCTAAACTATCAGGGTCTTTCTGAGTTCATGAAGAATAAGGATATCATTCTGACCTCACTGCATATCCTTTATTAATACTATCCGTAATGGGATGCCTGGCTGGCTCAGTCGATAGAGCATGTGACTCTTAATCTTGAGGCTGTAAGTTCCAGCCTCACACTGGGTGTAGAGATGACTTGAAAGAAAATAAAATCTTCAAAAAAAAATACTACCAGTAAGCAAATATATTAGAAGAACCCTCCTGTGAAATCCATACTCCACGGCCAACCATCTTATGAATGATTTCCTGCATAGCAGGTGGATACACTGGTCTTTGCTCACCCTGTTCCTCTGGCAGTGCCTCCCTCCTCTAACTCTTCAACCTTCACGATTTATCCATCACCTCCTTTGGGGAGTCCTCGATGATACCAGGATTAGCATTAGAAGTGAGGTTCCTGTTGTTCTCTGTCATGTCTTTACTGCTACCCTCATGATGTTGATGGCAAGTAGTTTTTTCTTTGTCTTTCTTCCCTATTTGATTATAAGCACTCTGAAGTCAGGGATATACTGTTTGTTCATTAATTTACTGCTACGTTAATCTAAGAAAAGTTTATGGCTAGCTGCTCCTGTGTACTGTCCAAAAACTAGGGATTTGGCTGTGAATAAGGCAACACGAGCACTCTCTTCATGGAGTTTATAATCTAAAAGGAAAGAAAGACGACATAATCAAACATAATTAAATTATGGTAAGGGCTACAACAGACAACCATCTGAAGCTCTGACAGCATATGAAGGGAGGATATAAGTGAGTTTCGGAGCCCACGGAAGATATCACTGGAAGGATGATGGGGTAGGATAGGGGCAGGTGGTTTTGGACAAAGGGAAGGCAATGTACACAGGTGCTGGGATGCGCAAGAACATGCATCATGTTACTTTTTGCTTAATGCCAGAACAGCACCTGTGCACATTATATGCACTCACGTGTTTGCTGAAAGCATCTGCCTCCTTCCCCATCACCACTCGCACACGTAAGCACACAACTTCTTTCCTCCATGGTTTTTTTTTCTCTTTCCTCCATGGTTATTTTTTCCCCCTTTTAATTTATTTGAGGAAGTAGAGCCTTTCAAGAGCTAAGGAGGTGACAGGCTGTGTGGGATGAGAAGGAATGAAGGGAGGCCAAAAGGTTAACTGTTCTTACAGTAGAAAAAGAGGTGTCAAGCTAAGAGTGGCCACTGTGCCGTTACAGATTTATTAAGTAAGATTTACATGATAACACAAACCTTTGCTCTGATATTGAAACACGAAACAGTTTTTCCCTTTCAGGTCCTGGGCAGCTATATATTACCCCATGGCCGACAACACATGGGCTTAGGTTATCAGCAAATCAGAGACACCAAAGATATGAGAAAAGTTCCATTTTGGTGACCTTTTCCACAATTTTGCAATCAGAAAATCTATAAATATGTGGATTTGATTTCAGAATATATGCGAGTTCTAATTTTAGTACCGTTTTTGCTTTTAGTTGTCTATAATTTTTGTAATTTTCGTAATTCTCAAGGTGGTTAGTAACTCAAAACATCTTACTACATACAGCTCAAGGCATGGAGAGCATGAGCCACGCAACACAATAGGCACATGCATCCCTGAGTGAAGTGTCATGATGGATCTTAGAGCCTGGTGGGTGGGGCAGCCAAAGAACGAGCAAACAAACCACGAAAATAATAGCAAATTTTCACAAGTGCTATGAAGCAATGAACCAGTGAGAGGAAGATAAGGAATGGGGGTGGGGAGAGTGGGAATGACTCACTATGGAGGCGGCATTTAAACTGAGAAATGAGGTATGGGTTATGGCAGCCATGTGGGAGCTGAGAAAAGAGAGGTCCACATGGAAGGATGAGCTCCGAGGAAAAAGAACGCCAGGAACAAGAAATACTGCTGAAGGTCAGTAGAGCCGGAAACGGTGAGCATGGCAGAAAGCAGCAAGAGGAGAAGCTGGGAAGGTGGACAGGAACCAAATTACACAGCGCCCTGGAGCCCACTGACAGGTAGTTGAGTTTTTTTAAATAAATGCAGTGAAGAGCCACTGAAGAGTTTAAATTTGCTTTAAAGCATTGTGGGGAAGAAACTGGTAGTGGGCAAAAGTGGATGCCATTAGGATGCTACGGATATCTAGGCTGCAAGTGATATTGGTTATATGAAGGTGGTAGCAGTAAATACGTAAATACAAGAAAGTTGGACTATTTTGAAAGAATACATTTTAGAGGTGACACTGGAAGGACTTGCTAGTAGACTCACTTTTTACTTAATGCTGGTACTCAGCACAGTACCTAGGGCTGAGGGAGAGGGAGGTACGAAGATCACTGCTGAGTAGATAGCCAACTGTTCCATTTCAAAGATCACTGGCAAGGCTTAGTTTTTACCTTCTGTAGGAAGGAAAGGCCTCAGGGTTCTGACTCGGGAAAGTGTGGGGAAATGTGAATGAGTTCTAAGTGTCCCCATTTTCAGGGGCCTTTCCTCTCCCTCCCCAGGCCTAGTGCTCTGGAGAATTAAGCATTCACAGCCGACAGGAGAGAAGGGCAAGTCACCAATGAGCTCATGGTGATGGAAGCAACTTGGCTGAGAAGAGTAAATGAGGCCTGGAAGAATACCATGATTTTGATTCAGAAGATCCCCAAGTCTGGAGAATGGATTCCATCAAGAAATGGCCTTCCTTGGGGCACCTGGGTGGTTCAGACAGTTAAGCATCTGACTTATAATTTCTGCTTGGGTCATGATCCCAGGGTCGTGAGTTTGAGCCCCATGTCAGGCTCTTAGCGAAGGGTGGAGGCCGCTAAAGATTCTCTCTCTCTCTCTCTGTCTCTCTCTCTCTCCCTTCTGCCCTCCCCACTTGAGTTCTTTCTCTCTCTCTAAATAAAAAAAAGACTTGACAAAAGAAATGGCCTTCCTCTGCTCTGAGCCTCCTGAACAATCTAAACCATATTCTCTCCCACAACTACTTAGGCTTCTTCCTGGGTTACAAGCCCAAGGCTGCTGCCCTTTAAGTATGAGACCCTGTTACCACATCTTCCCTAGGTCTCATTGTCCTCATCTATGAAGCCAGGGTAGAAATCGCCTTTGCCTACTAAATGGACGTCTAAATGAATTATGTTTAACCTTAGCACATGCCTGTCATGTAGACAGGTCTCTGTGACTTCTAGCTGTTCTGTTATGTTATGCCCACTTCCACATCTGAACCTTTGTAGGAAAGCCTACAGACCCAAACATTTCCTTACAGACTCTAAACTTAGAAAGCAAATGTCCCTCCCACATCAAGTGCCCCAAATTATCTTTTAGATACCTCAAATGCTGAGGACTTACTTTCCTCAGACAGGTATGCCAGGTGCAGAGGGACTGAAAGGAGAAAAGGGTTGTCTACGAGTGGAGCTCACAGACTGCATGGTCTGTCTCATATTTATGAGCCAACTTTCTTTAAATATTTACACCCTGTATTTACATTTTATTACTATTCGATTTGTTTCCTACAGTTGATCTGAAGTGTGAAATTGGGAGCCTGAAGCTTGCTAACACTTCCATGTTAGAAAAATGCACAGTGAAGGAATGGGAGTTCTGTGGCTTCCCCCCACTCCCACACCGAGGACAACAAAACCTTGGGAGGAAATCTTGGAGATGTCTGTGTCTGCCTACTGCCTCCTGAGGCACTCCAGCCATGGGCACAAGCTAAGGGGCCTTGCAAGCCAAGGAGCCAGAGACTCATTGTGGACCAAGTGGGTTTGAATCTGAATGGGGGGATGCAGGGAAGGCAAGGTCAAACCCAGAAGTGGGGAGCTCAGTTTCAGCAAAGCAACTTTCCTCCTTTTAACCCCTTTAAGCCTCTTTTATCTTAATTCTGAATCTCTTTACTTTTCTCAGCATCCTTTTCTCCTTATAATAAATTTCTCAGTTCTTAACACAACCCCAAACCATCTCTCAAATAAATCTGTAAAACGCTGAACTCTTGCTGAAGTATAACTTTCAAGAGGATAAAATTGGGACCCTCAGGCGAACGCAAAATGTGTACACATCAATGATTTTATTTGAATTAACTAATTAATCAGAGGGCCTGTAAGATGTGAAAACTGTCCCAAAGAGCATTTGAAAAGCTAGACACTTATAGATGAAATACTAAGGAGAGGACAAGAGAGGTTTTACTTATACGGTCTCATTTGAGATACAATTTATGCACAGGATTAATCTTTATGTCCCTGCATAAACTATGCTTTGGGGGGATCTTTTGTAGGTCATACTAGCCAGCCCTTGTACCACCTGAATCAACAGATGAAAAGAATATTAATCTTTTCTCTTGTTCCTGGGAGAGACCTGACACAGGATGTTTTTGTTTTGTTTTGCTTTTAATTTTTTTTAATGTTTATTTATTTTTGAGAGACATAGAGGCACAGCGTGAACAGGGGAAGAGAGAGAGGGAGACACAGAATCCGAAGCAGGCTCCAGGCTCTGAGCCATCAGCACAGAGCCCAACTCGGGGCTCAAACTCACAGACCGTGAGATCATGACCTGAGCTGAAGTCGGCCCCTTAACTGACTGAGCCACCCAGGCGCCCCCTGACACAGGATGTTAAGGGCACAGTGGTCTGACATTGAAGTCAAAGAAATGGAATTTCGTACCCTTTCCCCTAACCCTTCCTGGTCTTGCCAGATTATTTTTTAACCTTCTTGACTGGATCTCAACATCTCAAAGACAACAAAACCCTTTAAGGAAATCTTCGAGATGTCTTGTGCCTGCTCACTGCTTTCTCCTGGCAAAGTTAAATTTGGGGGTTCTCATCTCATACAATGTCTTCATTTCTCACCAAATCCTCCCATTTTATAACTTTATTTACGGCAGAGAGAGAAATAACTAAAAGTACAGGATGAAAGGAAAATGGATGAACGCAATGTTTGCAGGTGGAACGTGGCGCTGGGCTTTACATCAGTCTAGACGCAGTCACACTGGGGGGCAGGGTGGGGTGGGGGAGGTGTCAGCTCTTCTGTGTTCTGCGTGGAAACTGAAAGATTCATCCTACTCAACACTTTCACACACTGGAGCCCAAGTAGTCTTGCTTTGCCAACTCTTCTAAAAAGGTAGAGAGAATTGTTCTTTCCTCACTAAAAGAGCTTTATGTAGAGAGAAAAGAGCTTTCTCCTTCCCTAAAAAGGGCATAAGGCAGAGATGTGAGTGAATTCTCCTTTCTTTGAAAGGAACCGCTAAGCTTGTCTGCCTGACAAGGATGGAGAGCATCAGCAGGGAGGGTGAACTGGTCCACCATTGCACCACGGAGGAGATGAGGACTTGGGCAGAGAGAGATGGGGAACACAGAGGACCACGTTAGAAGCATCCAGAAGAAGCACAATCTGTATGTTAAGTGACACCGATGAAAAACCCGGTCGTGAGAAACAAAGACCAGAGCTGCTGCAGTGACTCTTAAGCTCATATAATAATCCTCTCGGGGACTCATAGAGAAATATTGAAAGGAAAGATGTGGAGGGCTTAGGGAGTATATTTGGGGGGAAGTGACCTTTCACTGCGAGTAGGTCAGGGCTTATTCATTCACCCAGGCACCTCAGAGTTCGGGATATCTTGATTATATAACAAGTAGGTATTTTTAGGTTTCGTCTCCAATCCCTCATATCTTCCCTGCAGTCGGGTAAACAGAGTGAGCTACAGACATGCAGAGCAGCACCACACTGCATCCCCATCATTTGTCCGGGTTTTCATGTGTCCTTGCCTCCACATTATAGTGCATCAGGACAGGGGTAGGAAAACACAGACTCTTACTCGCAGACGTTGCTCAGGCCCAAACCATCTATTAATTTCACTGTTTGTCTTTATAAAAAAGAACTTCTTGAGGGTGCAGGAAGAAGAGACTTTTTGCTTCGTGAGTCTCCCTTAATTCGTCTAATGTTGTCTGGTGGAGGCCTACACAGCCCAGAGTCGAAATGAGAAATCAAGCCTAGAGAAAGGACTTCATGCCTGTCCTTGTGTTCAATATAACTGTAAATTCTGTGGACCCAACTCCTCTAGTGGCCCTTCAAATGGAAGCTCCTCTTAGAAAGCCTAACACAATGTGTCCACAGTTCCCTACAGAGCAACGATAGCTGCTTCTGGGCGATGCAGACAGTCAATGGATTTTACACCTCAGACGTCCCTTTGGGGGTGACGTATATCATCCCAACTCCAGGCAGACTTAGATTTTATATTAGTATTATGAAAATTGGGCCAGACCCTTTTCCCAAGTTTTGAGTGTTTGGCTTTCAATATGAGAACAGAGTATCAGTGGTAGAATTTAAGACTGTACTATTGTTAGACCATCCTCCTATCTTGTGAAAGAGCTTATATGTAAGAATGGCATGAAGAGTGAATTTAACAGTCCCCTTTCAGGATACTGTATTGTCCGGGATGAGGCTCTAAAAGTCATAAGGAGAAAATTAATACTGAGTGAGAAAAATGTGCTTTCTATATCTCCAAACAGCTCAATTTTCCAAGCCTTCTTTATTTTATCTATGGTCACTGAGTAACTGAAGACCCAGACAAGAGGAATGGATCACATTACTTCATGATTATTTTGCCTAGATTCCCAGTAAGCTGTAATATGCCTTGCAGCATGGAACAATTTTTAAATATAAGAGCAAAAGGAGATGTGGCATATTGAGCTTCAGAAATATTCCTCTGTAACTCTTAAGATTTGTTGAGCCTTCATAATTGAGAATAGATCTTTATTCTTTCTTTTGACACAGTGGAATGACTAATGACTATCTGGTTTTAATACCTAATTACTGGGATTAAAACACCCACTGTGAATCAGAAGGGATGAGGCTCCTAATATTTTCTCCATTTTTCCGACCATTTTTATTTTGCCCCTACGACATAAACAGTACAAGAATGTCGAAGAGGAAGAGGAAAGTGTCCTAATTTCCCAGAATTTTCTGGAAAATGACCTAGGTCTGACTTTATGCAGAGATCTGTATGGATATATTAGAGAACAAGTATAGGTTTGCTTCATATATCTTCCCTGAAGGAGAAGTCTTCATGTCCCAGACTTCAGTATGGCATATCATGCCAGAAAGAGTATTTTATGCCTATTCTACATTAGACTAAGTCAAAGGCCTGGCCATTTGTAGGTCATCATGACAATCTTTTCTATTTATTGAACCAAAGGACAGATTGGATATTAAATTTAGTTTCTGAGCCTTGGTTCCTCAGATCAACCTGGGTAAGTCTCTATAATCAGGATTTTAGAAGCAAATGGTATGAGACCAAGAATAAAAAGCTTCATACTTTGGCTACAAATATCTCCTGGGCTCCTCAAATTTCTTTAATCTAAGTTTTTGTTAACGTATCACCAAACAGGAGTGTCTATGTGGTTCAGTCATTTAAGCGTCTAACTCTTGATTTTGGCTTAGGTCATGATCTCACGGTTCCTGAGGTTGAGCCCAGATTTGGGCTCAAGCTGAAAGTGAAGCCTGCTTGGGATTCTCTCTCTCTGACCCTCTGTCACTCTCAAAATAAATAAATAAGCATGAAATATATATATTATATGGAATACATACATAAATACATATATACATATATGATAAGCCAGATATATTCATATATACATATACATATATATAAAATCAAATAACTGTTTGCATCATTCAATGTCCTCAATCTTCTTCCATTCCTTATTCCATTGTGCATCCTATTCTCAGGTCAGACAGATTAATGTATAAAATGGAGGATGAGAAAATGAAAATGGTTGAGATGACAATTCCAAGTACATGATATGGCAATTTCTTCGTCCAGAGCTTGGTCTTGGAGACCAAACGTCAAGATGAGCCCTGATGCTGTTTCTCTCCTTTTCTTTCAAGACATATGTGAGTGATGAGTCACCAACATTCCGAGTGTCCTCATAGTGAGGGCATTTCCCCTCCATCTTCACCTTTCAACACAGAAGTGACTCCAAGACTGTTATCAAGAGCCCTGCAAGACCCTTGGTCTTTGTAGTTGTGCATGGAAGCTGCAGTTGGAAACCAGAATAGTATCTTTGCCTATCCAGTGAAAAACCTTCTTCAGTGAAACACATCTCACTTAACTCCTCCTCCAGTCTTGGCTTGATTAGAAATTCATCAATAGAACATTGAATTTCATCCTGCCCAGGACAACTCCCAGAACTTGTTCACCCTAATCAGAAAGACCAGGATCTTTTCAGTCATGCCTTCTGGAAAGACCTCATATGAACTATGGGGCAGCTGTGGATCTATCCTGTGTCTTATGCCACTGAACAGTCTAGGACTGGTTTTCACACATACGGTCTGGTAAGCAAATTTGCCATGGAAGAATGAAATACATATATAGAATGTCATATACATATATAGAAGAATCATAAATACAGATATATATGTGGGATAGAACTTCATGCTAACTCTTTTATCCTATTTTTCCTTTAAATTTTTTTAATGTTTGTTTATTTTTGAGAGAGAGACAGAGCGCAAGCAGGGGAGGCGCAGAGAGAGAGGGAGACACAGAACTTGAAGCAGGCTCTAGGCTCTGAGCTGTCAGCACACAGCCTGACACAGGGCTCTAACCCTTGCACCGGGAGATCATGACCTAAGTCAAAGTTGGACACTTAACCAACCGAGTCAGGCAGACACCCCAATCTTCTTTGAGACTCTCTGTACTGTGGCCAAGAATCTTCACATTGCTCTATTTCATTTACTCATCACCCCAATATTTCTTTCTACTCTTAATTTGTTTTTATGTGTAGCTTTTAAAGCCAAAAGAGAGGATTTTTTTCCACCGAGGTGCTCCTGAAGAATCCAGAATTAGTGGGGGTTTCAATAATCCGAGTCTAATATCAGGGAAAACCTTTCAGACGGGGCTTCAAAAACCTCCTTTAATTTGTGCTCTGATTTATTTTGGCCCTTCTTATGTCTCCCATATCCAAGGGGGTAGGCAGACAGAGATTACTGGGAAATACCCTTCCTGCCTTATACTGAAAGCTGCAGGCAGAACTTGAGTCGTAGCTGGTCACACTCGGGGGAGTCCTTTGGAAACACCTAACCCCTATGCTTGCTGGTTGGGACACAGCATACGTATTTTTTAAAGATTTTACCTTTAAGTAATCTCTGCACTCAGTATGAGGCTTGAACTCACAACCCCAAGATCAGTAGTCACATGCTCCACCAGCTGACCTGGCCAGGCTCCCCCACAGTATACACTTTTAAGTGGCATGGTGACCACTGCCACTTCCTAGATTTGTGTGAGTCTTACCTTTATGACCAGAACAGACGATTGGAAACTGTCTTAAAAAATCGGATTATTATAGTGGCACCTGGATGGCTCAGTTGGTTAAGCATCCAACTCTTCATCTCAGCTCAGGTCTTGATCTAAGGGTCATGAGTTCAAGCCCTGTGTTGGCATTGAGACTACTTAAAAATAGTAAAATCAGATTATTACAAAAACAGCCTCTGATGATGAAGTTGTGGTGAAATAGACGCTCTCATATATTGTTTGTGTGAATACAAATTGGTAGTGAGATGACAGGGGGAGAGAGAGACATACAGGAGCTCTGTCCACTGAGAGGGCCTAGCAGCAATGACACACCAGTATCCAGATCATGGTTTCTAAATTACAAGAAAAGAAACCAGGTATCCTTGAGGAAGTGGCTGATTCTGGGGCTGGAGCAGTCAAGTAAAAGATAAGCCTGGAATACCCCGCCACATCAGAAAGTAATGAAGTATTCAAAGAATGATGAGACACTTCAAAAGTCAAAGGAGACGACTTGAAAGGACTGCCATTAACAAAATATGGGAAAGTTAGGGCATAAACATGAATAATGGCACTAATAAAATATTAGCCATAGAATAAAACTGCAGTGCACAAGTCTACACTGTTATAAACAAATAAATAAAGTGGAATAAATGGAGAAAAGGGAAAGCACTTTCTTAGTGTAGAAGGCCAACTAATAAATATAAAAGGAATGATCGATCCATCACTTGGCAAATCAGCATTTAGCAAAGACCATAACAGTATGTTTAGGCAGGAGCCATCAATGAACCCTAAAACTAGTAAGTGGAAGTTTGATGAGGAAGAGCACACTTACCGAGTCTCAGACTATCTCCTGACAAGGTCCCTATTAATCACAAAAGGAAAAACTAACTTTGCAGTGAAGAAAGCTACGCTGATTCACATCTCCTTAATCAAGTGATTACAGTTAAAAGCCCCATGAGGAGGACAAATAGAAGTCACGTGCCTCTGTAACATGATGCACTGAAAAGTACACAGCATCACTTTTGAAGATATTTCTGTCCAAATGCACTCTAGATCAATGCTAACCCATGAGCAAACAGCACACAAACCCAAACTAAGAGACATTTCACGTAATAACTGACTTGCCATCTTAAAAAAAGTCAAGGTAATAGACAAATTAATAGAACTGAGAAAACCTAGATTAAAGGAGACCAGAGACATAATTACTAAATGCTGTGGAATCTTGGACTGGATCCTGGGGAATCAAGACAGAATAAAGCAATTTGCCATAAAGAACATTAACGGAATAACTGGCAATATCTGAATGAGGTATATATATTAGAGAGAATTATATTAATGTTAATTTCCTGATTTTGATAATTGAACTCTTATTTTAAAGAAGATTGTTTTTATTTTTAGGAAATATGCACAGAAGTATTTAGTGGAAAGAACATGATGTCTGGAACTTATCTCTGTGAGTTTTCTCTTTTGCCTCCCCTCTTGCTCTTCTGATTCTTTCTATCCTCCTCTCCCCTCCCTCTTCTCCTCCTCCCAGTGTTGCTGGAGTGATGCTCATAGGAACCTCAAGTACACAAGATGCAAATGAAAAAGAACAAATGCCTTTTCCCTCCTGCAGTCTCCTAGTCTTCCTTCAGCATCCCCCCAATTGGAGAGTTGGCTGACTGGTCAAGAACCAATGGGGTTTGCATAGTCCCAGTCTAATATCACAGTAGATGGAACTCTGATCCATGAATGCTTAAAATTAGTGTCATTTCTTAAAAGGGACACTTTCATCCCATAGGAAGTGAGCTGTATGTTTTATTCTTGTGGTAAGAAGTTTCTATAAAATTCTCAGCAAGTCCTTCATAGCACTAACGTTAGGACTTTATGTGAGAATCAAGTATTATAAGCCCCTTCTCCAGGAAGACTGTTTAGAAATCATCTTCCTCATTCCTCCAGACTTTACTAGATATAAGATCCTCCCATTGCCCATTGAGTGTCTCTCCCTCACAATAGCATAACCAGATCTCTCTAAATTTGACCTTCAGGGCTGAGGTGTTTATTTATTGTTATTTTTAACAGATTATACCTTCTGGAAGAATAGCATCAAGTTGTAGATCAGTGAACTCTATAGTATGCCCTGTTTAATACCAAAGAATTGGAGGTGGTGCAGTTTGGGAACGTATTTGGCAATATAGAATTACGAGGAATAAAACTTCATACTGCACCTTTGTTGTGCTCCTTCATTTCCCAAGGATTTTCCCCATTGTATCAAACTCTGAGACATAAAGGAGACTGGCAAAAAAGAACAGGATTCTGTGCTTCAGTAAATGTCCTTATTCCTTGAGACTTGCCTACTTTACAGTCATCTTTAATGGAAGAGAAACGCAGTCAGGAGACATAGGGAGAAGAGATTGCTTCTTGCAACCTTGGCTAAGCCTGTCAGATCGATCTAGGAAGGGTCTTCATCACCCAGTTCTTAGCATGAGCGACCCAGTCTGTGAAGAATAGTTTAAGAAGTTATATATGTGCAGGTTTTCTGTTGCTCAATTAAAAGAAAGCAAATTGTCCTCTCAGAGTCTGAGTCTCATACCCCATCAGATTTTCATTCATTTTCTTGACATACCCCATCAGATTTTGATTCAGGTCTCTTTACTGTGCAATGGGTAGCCATGACAAGTCAGAGTCTCTGTAGTTAGACAGGGACACTTAAGATCATTTAATTGTACCCCTTTCTCCCAGATGGGCTAGATTTACCTCCCTAGAATGAACGCAAAGCCTTTTCCAATGAAAACGTTGGAAATGTTTTTAAAACGTGATGGGAAGAGATTAACTGAATGTAGGAGAAATGAAGATTCATATTCTGTATAATAAACTATTCTGCATTCTCCCAGACTACTTCACTCTGGCTGAAGTGCTGCACCCTAGTGAAAAATGAGGGATAAGAAAAGGATCATCCTCATGTCCTGGAGTTTCCATGCTTTAGCTTCGTGGAAAAGGAGCGCATATAGTTGAGAAGATGCCAATAAAGGATGGTTTCATGCATCTTTTTTCGTATTCCCCAACAGCTGTCTAAGAAGGGTCTTTGTAGGCCCAGGGGAAAAAAAATTCTGCAAAGAGGACTTGATCTTCTGTCACCCACAAATATATGAGCTCTCTAGGGTCTCTGTTCTTTTGATCCTTCAAAGGGTCTTAACCCCCAGACAGTTCTTGTAGGCCACAGCCTAGTGTGGGCAACAAATCGACACGGGTAGAATTAGCAGGAATGTGGCTCTCTGTGTTCCTCCAGAGCAAACTCCCAATTCCCCCACTGCTCATAGTCTCAGCATGGATGGAGTCACGGACAAGTAAAACAGAAAGCTGGGTTTTATTGCAGACCCTTTTACTCTGTTATTTTTGCCCTTCCTTTGCGGTAGGGATTAGATATGGGTTGGCCTAAGAGGACAAGGAAAGAAGAAGCCTCATAAAGCCAGTTAGGAGTTCCCCAGCACTGTTGGGTGTTATCTGTCGAGCCCAGAGCCGATCTGAGAAACCAGGGCAGATGGAGGGACTTGAGTCCAATGGGCACTCATTTCTATGCCCCTCTCTACGAATGGATCTGGTGTTCCTTCAAGGAAGGAATCTTCTAGTTCTTTCTTTTTCTTTTGTTAAAAGAAGCCTCTACACCCACCATAGAGCTTGAACTCACAACCTCTAGATCAACAGACACACTCTCTACCAACTGAGCCAGACACCCCCTGCTAGTTATTGCTTCATTAACTCAGGGAGGGCTTACTATGTGTCAGGCAACTGACATAAAATACATAAGATATAAAACAAAACAAACACACACCCAATGTTCAAGCTGAACCCGTAGAATCAGCAGCAGTTAGTGGGTTTTTTCCTCTCAGTCTTAACAATGAAACCACTTGACACCTCACTTGCACCTGAGGCTGGAGTTATGGATTCTCCCCTGAGGTGATTTATAAGTCCTCTGGGCCTCTGACTCCCAGCAGTCCTAGATGAATCAAACGTCTCCCTCCAAAGAGCTTCCCTGAATAGGCTTCCTGCATTAAGGAGAATCCCTGAGAAGCTGACACTGAAAACATGTCCAAGTTTCATTTCCTTCTGTTCTTTCTCTCTTAGAAAACTAACATTTCATAATACATCTCTGAATCTAGACTTTTATAACTCACTTAATTTCTATCATGACATGACAAGATATTACTTACCCTTTCTTTCCTTTTCTTTGGCCCCTAGTATTCTAGCTCATGTCCTCGTAAACTTTGAGACGCAGTGTAAACATTATTCCCATCTCGATCCCCAGTGAACTGTCTAGATTTGACTCTGTGCCCCAAGTGGAGTTCCTATTTCCCCAAGAATTTCTACTAGACTTCTTGGTTGTTCTCAGGGATATACTCTATCTACACTGAAATCACAAAATATTTCATCAGTAGGTGCCCCTACAGGCATCTACTGTCTCCTTCTCTGCCCAAAGACTGAACTAAAATTAAATATGGAGGTGTTTGAAAGCTTTGCATGTGACTATCTTACTAAAATCAGCCTGGGTTTTTGGTATTATCAGGAGAGATTTCTTTTCTTTGCCTTCGAAGTCTCTGGAATAAACAGGGTCCTAAATATCAATGAAAAGTCCCTCTCCTTCAGAATTTCTTTCCTCTAATTTGTCGACTTTTGCAAACTAATAAAACCAGCCAGTAAGAGACTGAATAAAGGAAATGCACATTTAGTGTAGAGCACATGAGTAAAGCAGGAGCTACAAGAGGTGGGAAATGAAACATAAGCTCTGTATCTTCCATTGGACTCCGGAGGTCCTGCAGCCATGGCTCTCACATGACAGGAGGGCTCAGCTGAGCTGGATGGCTGTGGGATTTTCTTTGCCCTGTACCTGGTCTGGTAACAATTTTCACTGTTGACCAATTTTATGATGTAATTATTCCTCAAGGAAGTACAATTTAAAGGCCCTATAGAGCCTGCTTTTGGAGTTTAAAAAAGCCAGACTACCGTTTCCGTCCTCCCCTTTGACAAATCCCACTGTTCGGACGCTGATGTGATGCTCTGCCCGTCCTTGCTAAAACGAAGTATCTCAAGTATGGTACAGTAAAGAGCATCAGGAATATGTTCCCTGGAATGGGAGAGAGTTCTCCGAAATCGGCGTTTGGGAAAGTCCCCCTCTCCCCCACCCCGAAAAGGACAGTAAGAACAAGACTAATCAGATAGTCAAGGTAAGCAAATGTGGCAAATATAAGTGGACCATGAGGGCAGGCTTACTGCAGAATCCAGAAAATCATATAGAACACACTATACCAATCTGTAGAAAGAAGTCTTTTAGTCAGAATTTCAGGTTCATTTTTATAATAGCCTTTAAGACCTGAGAATCAGTATTTCTGATTTCACAAATTCTCATATGCTTCAATATAAGGATCATCCTTGGGTGTAAGTGCTGAAACTTGGCAATTTTGTATTTACCTAATGACTTTTTAAAATACCAGGCATTTTTTTGTTTGCTTTTTTAGAGAGAGAAAGAGAGAGAGAGGTGAAGGGCAGAAAGAGAGGGAGACAGAATCTTTTAAAAAAATTCTTTTAATGTTTATTATTTTTGAGAGAAAGAGAGAGAGAGAGAGACAGAGTGTGAGTGGCAGAGAGACAGGGAGACACAGAATCTGAAGCAGGCTCCAGGCTCTGAGCTGTCAACACAGAGCCTGACACAGCGCTTGAACCCAAGAACCGCAAGATCATGACTTGAGCTGAAGCCAGACACTTAACTGACTGAACTACCCAGGCACCCTGGGAGAAAGAGAATCCTAAGCAGGTCTTGTGCCCAGTGCAGACCCTGATATGGGGTTCGATCCCATGACCCTAAGATAATGACCTGAGCCAAAATCAAGAACAGATATTCAACCGACTAAGCCACCCAAGGGCTCCTAAAATACCAGTTTTTATATTGAAAATTGATCCATTTGTCGCTTAGTATTAATACTAAAATATAAAAGACCACTTAAATAGCTCTGTCTTACTTTAATCAAATATATTTTTCAGAAGAAAAATCTGGAAAAAAGATTTTCTATTGACTACATACTGAGAGACACAGCACACACACATCACAGCACACGTCCTTTGGTCACATATGGTGAAATGCAAACCTAAGCTCATGAGTCATTTTTGCCCAGTGGCGTTAAGAAATGCAGTGAGTGCTCTTTCTTAGGGGAAGTGAGTATATCCCAGTTTTCCTGAAATACCAATAAAAAATCCCAGCCCTCTTGTTTGCAGCAATAAGGATGTGTCCATTTAAATTAAGTTGTTCTGAAGACAGATGGACATGTCTTAAACTTGGCCTGCCTGGGGCAATTTGATATATCCAGCCATAAATGTTGAGAAAACAGCAGGTTAAGTAGGTAAGATTTAGAAACTGGGTCAGGTGAGTACCTAAGTTAACCTGAGACTTGGCAAAGTAAATTGGAGTGTCTAGTTGGAATGGAGGGAAACAACTAAAAATGGTATCATAAGGGTATGATCTGAGTCCTGGGAAATGCTACCCTAATATTTGACTTGGTTTTGCTTTGTCCCTTGCCTTACACTTTCTGGCCAGTTTTGTTCTCAATACCCCTTACATTTGTGGTTTTCCTCCTCTCACTCATAAAGTGTTCTTTCCCAGTTCAGGGAGAACTGCTGATCCTAGCAAACCTTCCCCACTTGAAGCTAATTTCAAACAATTATCTTACTTCGAAGTAAGTTTAACTGGTTTTAGGAATGTACAGGCATCAGAGGGAGAAACTGAAGTATACGCACCTCTCGACTCCTTCATTTCGAAGGAGAATTAGACAAGTGGTGATTTGGTGAGTGTCAAAGAGTAGAAATCAAAAATCCAGGAAGATAGAGGCAGATGTTTATATCTGTTGCCCAACCCTTTGTTTTCCTTTTCAGAGAATGAAAATCAAATGATCCCTGAAATCTACTTCATTCTGAAAGGATGCATGGAAAATTACAAGTGACCTCATCAGCTGGCATCAGGGCCATGCTGGGCATCATAAACAGCACCGAGTCTTCCCATAGGGGTTTTCTGCATCCTAAGAGAAACTTCATGTCGGACAATACAGTCTGTAGAAAGCAAGTGCTGCCTGAGTGTTAGGGAGCCTTGGTCTCTGCCTGCCCCAGTGACGCTCAGAGTATTTCACACAAAATCCTTAAAATAGGCCAAATTTTACCTTTTCTCTCTTCTAAAACTTACATCACTGATATCAGTTTGATGGAAAGTACTTTTTATTTATGTTTGATTATAAGTACTTTATATCAAGTAAGTAACCTCTGGCCATTGACTATTTGAATGTCTGAGAGGAAACCTCTGTCTAGCTTTCCAAAATCAAAATTAATAAGCCTCCTTCCTAGTTAAGTGGGCAAAATACCCCTTTTAGTTCTCATAGACATAATGGGTGGAGGTGATATGCTCTAGTGTCTTGCAAGAGAACTCAGCTAAACATGGTAAAAACAGGTGAAGGCAAGATCAGAGCAAGGGAGAAACGAGAGAGGTAGGGCATCAGTTACGCTGGGGCAGGGTTTGGAAGGATGCTGGTTGTAGGGGCATGAAACGAGTGAGAAACTCAGCCCATGTCTTTGAGAACAGTGATCATCACTTCCTTGCAGACAATGTGCCCTGATCCTTAGGTATGTTTCCCTGTGCCTTCCATGCTTCTCTCCTCTGACCTCTAAGAAGCCTTGTTCTCACTGCCGTCTACACAAAGGCTAGGGGCCAACGGCCATCAATCCTGTGTCCCTCGACCGTGTCTCATTTGATGGCTGTGCTTTCTTGTTCCATGGACGGTGGCCCTTTCTCCTGTCCAAAGATGTTCAGAATTTTATCTACTGAACAGAAGAAGTAGCTCATCCAGGAATCCTCCAGGCTCGGGACATTTTGCTTGATTATGCCTGTGACAAGCAGCAGTCTCATGGAGGAGACTGGAGAGGCTGTGTCTGGGCACTTATGCCTTTGGACTCACAAGAGGCTACCCACTAGCAGTAGCTGTCAGGGAAACAGTATGGGTAGAGGCTCTCTGGGTGAGGGGAAGACAGTATCTCCTCTATACTTGTTCCTTCCCCAGAACAGCATCTTCTCTTTGTACTGGCTCACAGACTCAGCATAGTCTTGGGTGTTTTATCCCTTTGCCTTTAAAAGACTCTGATTCGGGGATGCCTGAGTGGCTCAGTTGGTGAAGCGTCTGACTTTGGCTCAGGACATGATCTCACAGTTTGTGAGTTCAAGCCCTGCATTGGGCTCTGCACTGACAGCAAGGAGCCTGCTTCATCTGGATCCTCTGTGTCCCTCTCTCTCTGCCCCTTCCCTGCTCTGTCTCTCAAAAATAAATTATCTTAAAAAAAAAAAAAGATTCTGATTCAGTAGGGGAAAGAAAGGAAGTGAATGGTGGTTCTGTTCTTGGATTCATCAATACAACAGCTTCATCTCTGGATAGGATCCTGATTCTTCACCCTTAACCTGGACCAAGATCTTGACTAGCCAATCCTCTTCAGCCATGCCACACTGTTCCCCTGGCTGAGATAATCGGCCTAATTTCCCAAACAATAACCTAACCCCAGCTTAGGGTAGGAAATAGTGACTAAAAAGAGCAGACAACTTTGGAAACTTTTTTTTATAAACCGGAGGTCCATATCTGTATCAGTTAATGTCATGCCCAGAGACTACTCTGAATATTTAAAAGAGGTATTGAGTGTAGGGTATTGGCTACAATACTCTTAGAAAGGCTGGAGGAAGAAAGGAGAGAAGAGTGTTACCTACAAAGTAGAAGGTGCTGTTCAACCCGGACTAGAGCCTGGCTTGCTCTTGCCAGAGGCGCAAAGAGGTGCTACTACAGGTGCTGAAACTGCCCCGCACACTTGAGCAGGAACGCAGGAGCTTATGGTGCTGCTGATGCTATGGGAGGCCTGGCTGCTGCTTCTGGTGGCATCCACCCTCAGAGCTGAGTGGGAACTCAGAAGATGACACGCCTATTGATGCTGCTGACATTTCTTGATGTACCATCAATAACAGAAAATAAAATGGCTTTCCTCTTACCTTCTTTTTGTATCTCTTAGCCTCACTGAGTGTCAAGGGAACCTGGGAAATAGCGTTTGGGGGCTGCCATCTTTGCCAGTTTTACTGAAAAGAGCACTGAAGAGTGGGGATAAAGCCGCCAATCAGTAGACAAGGAATCACCATGGTCCACCTCTTGCTCACTCAGTCTTCATTCATTCCTCTTCCACCCTTATTTAAACTTCACTCGACAACAATCACAAGGATATGGTGCTCTTACCTAACACAATAAGCTACTTTGCATACAAATAGGCATGTTCTTACCCTGGATATCCTCTAATCTAAATTCTAAATTGTAAAATTAGCCATCGTCTCACTTCTTACATAAAACAGGGTAGGGAAGAAAGACAAAAAAGAACGGATTCATATATACAAATATTACATTACATCTAAGAACAAAATCGTATGTAACTGCCACAAGTCATCATTTCTAAAAATGGTTGTCAGTAGGTCTTGAGTCTATGGTTATAAGTGTAATTCACTCTTCTCGTTGCAGGTTCCCTTTGACCACCAGCAGCACCACATCTGGCTGGGATTCTTTACCTGGTAGGAGAATTCGAACCTCACTTCTTGATGTTCTTAGTCATCCTTTTGTTGGGTTGCTGTAGTTTTCCAGGAACTGTGTTACTGAACTTAGAAGAACTGAGAAACATCCTGGAGAATCCCTTTGGGTCCAGACATAACCTGCCCTGTCCCCATTACGGAGTAGCACCCTGTTGTCCCTTAATAACAGAGATCAGTGACCCTGCTTTGCTTGTTGTCTCAGTGACATGAGGATCCCCAACCAAATAAAAATTATTTAAGCTGGTCATTGGATATACTTTTATCCCTTGATTTCCAAAAGTGACTATTCTGGTCATGACTGAAACAACCTATTTTGTTGACTGTTAGCTCAAAGTATATGTCACATTCTCTAGGAGAGCATCATACCTTTGGAGAATGTTATCTGATAGGAAGTACTGTAACTAAGTCTTCAGGAGGTCATCCCATGTCCTATAGGACTGAGTGTTTCTGGGTGATGAAGTATATCAGAAGATCAATGAATTTCAGGAGGCCCCAGTAACACACGTTATTTTCTGTGGCATAAATTCACTGATAGCTGTAGTAGTCTGAATAATGGTACCCCAAGATGTGTACCTACCACATGGAATTTATTAATGTGTTATGTTACATGGCAAAATATAATATGCTCTATTACTCATGTGATTAAGTTATGGATCTTGAGATAGGGTGCTTATCTAGGATTTTCTGGGTGGTCCCAGTGATGTGACCACAAGTGTCCCTATAAGAGGGATATATTGGTATAGGAGACGAGAAGTTATAGAATGATAGAAGAAGAGATTGGGGTACACTTCAAAGATGGAAAGTCATAGGCAAATAACGCAGACAGGCCAATAGATATTGAAAAAAGGAAAGTAACAGATTCTCTTCTCAAAGCCTACAGAAGGGACCAGCCCTGTCGACACCTCCAGAATGATAAGAGATGTGTTGTTTTAAGCCTTTAGCGTGTGGTATGTGTTACAGCCACAATAAGAAACAATTACAGCAGCAATGTTACATGGAATATTAAGATGCCAAGTAAAGCATTCACGACCATACCTATAAAGGAAAACTACGCAGGAGTGAGAAATCCAGTCTTGGAATGACTATCTCTTCTAATGAGAACAGATCACTTCCCCTTCTATTATGGAAGGGGTCCAGTGAAACCAACCTGCCACCAAGAAACAGGCTGGTTCCCTTTGGAATAATGCTAATATGGGGACTCGGCATCAACTTCTAGAGTAGATTCTCAACAGTGGAGTTAGCTAGATCATGCCAGGTGAAATCCATGATGTTGAGCCAATGTGTAATTTTCATCCCTATAGCCACAGGCATCTTTAACCTGACCACCCTGAGTAACTGTCAACTAAAAATAACTTCATATGAGGCACCTGGTGGCTCAGTATGTTAAGCATCTGGCTCTGATTTTGGCTCAGGTTATGATCTCACGGTTTGTGAGATGGAGCCCATGTCAGGCTCTGTGCTGACAGCAAGGGGCCTGCTTGGGATTCTCTTTGCCCCTGCCTCTCTCTCTCAAAATAAATAAACATTAAAAAAATTTTTAAATAACTTCATATTTTAAGAAGGAACCAAGAAAGTATATAAAAATGATTTTCAAATAATAAGTTTTATTTTTGTACATATCTTATCACCACAATATACCTGGAATAACAGAATATATCTAACCTTTACATTCAACTGGAATTTGTTTTCAGTCTGAAAAAGTAAGATTTCATTTTAATTTCTGGATTTGTGGTTCTGGGGAAACTATAATAGTAAGAGTTATTTAGGAAGTCCAGGTTAATAAGCATCTATTGAGTCTTCTGAAGACAAAAATATAGATAAGACACATCCCCTGCTCTTAGGGAATTTTAATATAATGAGATGTACAGTTCATACATATGGATAATGAAAGCATAAGGCATGCTGGAGAAAGCAGTGTGCACACAGGGCCTCCAAAGCTCAACAGAAGGGTACTGAGCCACTTCCTCCATCCATCCAAGAAGAAAGGAGTGATGGAAAGGAAGAGGTGTAGTGAACGAGCAGAACAAAAGCAATTTCCAAGTAACTAGAAGTCTAACGTGTGAGAGAGAAAGGTCAGGGTAACTGGAGTTTGAATTAGCACCAAGAAAAGGTTGTATCCCAGAAGATATATGAGGAAGTAAAAGCTCTTGTTCTATCCTGAAGGCCATTGGTTCCCACCTTCTTTGCATTGAGGACATCCTTTTTAATGGCAAAACCTGGAATGCTTATTATCTGTTAACTGAAAAAATACTAGGAGACAAAAACTTTGTTTTTAAAATTAAAAAAAATAGTGCTTTTAAATTATTTTTAAAGAATCAACACCTTGGATAAATATTTATGAACAATTTTTCTACTTATTTGTGGGAGCTGTTTCCTTTGTCTACCAAAAATGCATGGTATATGTAGAGATTAACCGATCTCTTTTACTAGAATTCACATTAAGAGCCAATATTTAAGGCACGGAGGAAGCAGCATGGTATAATGGGAGTCAAACAGGCATTCTCAACCGGCTTTTCTTCGGCAGTAGGCTGTCACTGAAATTCTTGAAGTTCAATACCCTCATCTGGAAAATGGACTAAAAGGATTTACCTAGATTGATTTTTAAAGGAGTAAATGTAAATGACCTTGTGATATAACGGGAGGGAGAGATTAGAAGAAAGAGTGTCTCTGTAAGAGGAACATACTGCTACAGGAGAAGGCAGTGTGAAGCCCAGGTTATAGGAGGATGAGTAACGGGACGACTGAGTCCCTAGAAGGGACAGAATGGAAGGAATGGCCTAATCCCTGAGAGGTCAGGAAGAGTGGCTCGCTTATTCGGCGACCATACCAAAAATGAACTTCACCTACTTAGCAAGTTAGAGCATAACAGGAGCAGAGATATGAGTAGGGGGTGCCATTTTCTAAGTTCCAGAAGAGGAAAGATGAAGGAAGACAAGTTAAAAACAGTGCCTGAGCTTTACAGTCTGCCTGATATACTTTATCAACAACAGCAACAACAAAAACGAGGACCCTGACAAACTAGAACATTTTGACAATATATTAATATATTGATAGCATCGGTTTTATAGGTTACATGTCATAATAGGAGGCAAATAAATGGGCTCCATTTTAAGTTCCATTTTCTTTTTTTTTTTTTTTTAATTTTTTATTTATTTACTTTTGAGAGACATAGAGGCACAGCGTGAACAGGGGAAGGGCAGAGAGAGGGAGACACAGAATCGGAAGCAGGCTCCAGGCTCTGAGCCGTCAGCACAGAGCCCGATGCGGGGCTCGAACTCACAGACCGCGAGATCATGACCTGAGCCAAAGTCGGCCGCCCAACCGACTGAGCCACCCAGGCGCCCCTAAGTTCCATTTTCTAATCAACTACCAGGTGTTATGGAGGTGAAGAAAGGTCCTTCCACAAAATATTCCAATCTCTTTGTGTACTAACTACCTCTTGCCTTTTTCCTCTTCTGTCTTTCCTCCCCTGAGAGCAGAGGCAAAAGTGCATACATTATTAACCTGAGGCTGATGAAAGTAAGAAGTGTTGGAAGGACATTCATTACCAGAGTCCCATTTTTTGCCCAATCATAGTATTACAGTGATTAATATCATTTATTCCACATGTAACTATTCAAAAAAATTTCTAGTGGATCTTTGCTCCTGGAAATACCTACGAAATAGCTTCATGAACAGATTATTCCTGGCAAACTCAGCTCGCCTCCTCCCCTCCACCCCTGACAACCATCATTTTGTTCTGTGTATCTACAAGCTTGTGTTTTGTTTTGTTTTTTAGATTCCAATTATAAGTGAGATAATATAGTATTTGTCTTTCTCTGTGTGACTTGTTTCACTTTGCATAATGCCCTCAAAGTCTATCCATGTTGTCACAAATGGCAACATTTCATTTTTTGTGGCTACATAATATTCTAGTATGTGTGTGTTTATCTGTGTGTGCACATTTTCTTTATCCATTCATCCATCAGTGGACATTTCTGTTATTTTTATATCTTGGTTGTTGTAAATAATACTGCAGTGAACACGGTAGTGTGGAAGGATGTTGGGTCTTTTTTTTTTTTAGACTCCTTTGGGTTGTGACAAGGAAAGATTCTGATGCCCTGATATTTGAGACCTAGTGAGAGTATAATTTAATGGAAGCAAAACAGAAACTCCATTAATTATTGTAGCACAGTAAAACTGTGGCATTGTAGAATCAATGCTGGATATTACACATGTAATTTAAAACAAAACCTAAATTGGTTTTTGAAGGTCACAAAAATATAAATATACAATGTTCAATCAAGCAGAAAATAAAAAGTTAACGACCTAATTAATGAAGGCATTATTTTTCCTATAAGGATGTCTTATTTCTTTTTAGGTTTCTACTGTTCAAAATTTCATCACAACCCCATGTGATCAAAACATTTGATTAAATTTTTTAAACATGTGATTCGATTTTAGGGACCCACTACGAATTCCAGAGTTGGTATGATAAATATTTTAAGCTGGAGACATTTGAGCTTAAAAACAAAAACAGAAGGAAGCCTTCTCATAGCTTTTCTTATCTGACTAAAAGCAGCAACTGCTGGGAAATAAGGCTGACATAAATTCCCTCTTTGAGTCAGGTCTACCAGGAAGAAGAAGAAGAAGAGCAATACTACTAGAAATATAAAAATGACCCTGAAGAAGATGGAAAGACCACTCATAGCTCCATAGACATCACAAACTTCTGAATCTCTTTTCTCCAAAATACCCATTTGTCTTTCCCGAAGAAACCTATTTATTTGCTCTTTCCATAAAAGTCTTTTCTGCTTTCTCTCTTTACTGTATTGAGCTAGGCATGCAAAACTCCAACTATTTAGAAAGCTACCTACTTCTTTTGTTAACTTTCATATGCACATGAATAAATATTTTTTTTCTCTTGTTACTTGTCAGTTTCATTTGCAGGCTCCGAGTGTTTGAGTCTAATTGACTGAGGAAAAGTTTCTTCTCCACACAACAATGTTCAACAGGAATTGTCACAAAATATGAAAGAAGAAAACCCATCTCCTCAAAAATGTTGAGTGACCCGAGATTCTTCTTCTAAATGTTTATTTGTTTTTGAGAGAGAGAGGGGAGGGAAGAGGTAGAGAGAGAGGGAAACAGAATCTGAAGCAGGTTCCAGGCTCTGAGCTATCAGCCTAAACCAACGCAGGGCTTGAACCCATGAAGCACAAGATCATGATCTGAGCTGAAGTTGGAGGCTCAACGACTGAACCACCCAAGTGACCCCTGGAGGAGTAATTAAAAATTTTTTTTTAATGTTTATTTATTTTTGAGAGAGAAAGAGAGAGCATGAGTAGGGGAGGGGCAGAGAGAGAGGAAGACACAGAATCCGAAGCAGGCTCCAGGCTCTGAGGTGTCAGCACAGAGCCTGAAGCGGGGCTCAAACCCATGACCTGAGCTGAAGTCAGACACTTAACCAACTGAGTCACCCATGTGTCCCTGAAGTAATAATTTTTAAGGAAGGAAAAGCCACAGGCGCTAATTGTTATAGAAGGCAGAGGTGGTGGCAGTAGTGACAGATGGATGGACAGTTAAACATGCAAAGAAGCCAGGAGCTGAGTAGTTTGGCTAATTCTAAACCCGAGTCAGTGAGAATCTCCATTTTCTCTTCCTAAAATGAGGATCTCAGAGTTCACAGTGAGGATTCGATGGGAGAATGAACTCACGTAAATCATGTAATGTAGGGTCTGATATACAGAATTACTCAATACAGGTTAGTTCCTATTATCTTTGTTATTCTTTATGAACTTTCACCTGATGCAACATCTTTAAGGTTTGAGACTTAATTCCTATTAAGCCATTTTTTTGAAGATTGTAAAGGTCTCCAGAACTCTAAAAAGTCTTTATTTCAAAACAGTGTTACAAGTTTTAAAGAAAAACACATATAATTCATTTCGGTAAATGAAGTAGATTTAAGAAGCTGAAATTCAGCATGAATAGGTCAAAATCTAATAAGGTTCTAGCCCTTCAGAACCACATTCCCTATAAAACTTACTTTCTCTTTTCGCTTCTCATTCTTTTTATATTCAGGTGCTTATCTTAAAATTTTTTTTTAAGTATGCATGGGTCTTTCTACTTTTTTCCCCTTGTAACTTTCACATGCATATTTCTCTTACTTTCTCTGTTGTTTTCTCTTTGTGTTTACTTTTCTGTGTCCTACACAAGTCTTGCCCTGACGACTCCTAATCGCTAACTTTGTCTTATTTCTTTTGCTTCCTGAAGCAGGGAGTAATAAAAAGCTAAAATAGTATTGATTTTATTTTACACCCCTTATTCATGACCACACCTGCGATGAGGATGGGTTACCGACTGCCACCTAAAAACGGCAAGAGCACAGACAGCACACTAGGTGTCTGTTGCCTTGATCTCCAACCGGCCTTTTTTGTTTGTTATTTGTGCCTTTTCAGTGAATATTGATTTGTTGAAAGGCAAAAGATTTAAGTCATTCCTTTTTCTTAAACATCATGTTATTGTGTATATATTCCATATTTTGAGCTAAAAGTTAGCTATGGCTTAAACAACAACAACAACAAAACACAAAGGAAATTGTTTGCAGTGCTAAGGCTTTGAAAGGTAAGACCTTGTATTATGCAAATAAATTTTATTTTTACCTAGTTGGATTAAGCTAGGGTTTATAGGGAGTAAATTGGATTAGAGAAATGGAACTAAAGTTACAATATTAGTCATGTCCCTATTTCTCAGAAGGCTCAGTTTTTAAAAAATGTTTCATTTCAAACAAGTTTACTTCTCCAATGAGACAAAAATATTTTTATATACTATTCCTTTCCGATGGCTTCATATTTCAAATACTCTGAAACCAATAAAGGAAACCATACAGAACTCTATTGGACCTGTGACCATGCCTTCTTGGAGTTTGCCTGGAGTTGTTGTGTTCCTGCATTTAATGAGGGTTACAGTCGTTGGGTTTACCCAGGGATCAAGACCAACCAGTAGGAGCTGCATTTATTACCCTATTCCTTGCCGGGACCATGAAACCCTGCTCCATCCAGAAAAGTTGTTGTCACCCACATTTCTATTTGGGGGAGTGTGGTTTAAAATTCCTATTTTTTTACATTGAAAAGCAGAGAGATTTTAGTGTGGTCTTGTACACAGCTGAGGAGTCTCTTCCATAAAACCTCTCTGATAATTTAATAATGCATTGAATTGTGACTGGAAGAAACAAAATTCCTTCTATCAGGGAAATGTTAATATACCAGGAGACCTTTTTAGTGAGCTCAAAGGGTTACAAGATGAATAATAAAAATAACGACAGTAATAGAAAGCTAATAATTCTTGAGCACTTACAGTACGGCAGACATGGCGCTGTTAGGGAATTGTTATTATTCATCTCATATTAGAGATGAGGAATTCTCTGGCTTCTCCCAGGTCATGTGGTTAGACGGTGGGAAACCTGGATTCCAGCAGAGCACCGGAAACCAGAGCCCCGAATCTTACCCATCTTACTGTATTCTCTCCTATGGAGCCCAAATCAATCTCTTTTAATCCCTACCCAGTTAGCCTAAATTCTCCCTTTGGGGCCAACCAGAAAATGTTCATCCCTCCTTCCCCCATTCATTTATGTAACAAAAAGAATATTAATTGAGTACCTCCTAGATGTTACTGTCCTCCAGCTTATAATACAGCCATGAAAAAGGGAAGAAGTCTCTGCTTTCATGGTGTCAACACTCTCTCTCAAATGGTTTGAAAAGACCTTTCCAATTCCTAAGGGTTTCCCTTTCTTCAGACCAAATTTTCCCACTTCTTTCAACCATTTATCATAGGACACATTTGCAAGTTCTTTTTAATACGGGTAGTCTCTCTCTTCTAAACACATTTCCATTTGTAAATATGTCTTTTGAAATGTAACCACCAGACACGAATACAGAAATCCACATGCTTTCTGATGGTTCTGTTACAAGCAAGACAGACCTACACCACCAAACCAAAACTAATTTAACTACGGTTCCCACTTTCCCAGAAATGGAATTTTAAACCAGTCAATTAGGACTCGCCTGATCAGCACTAGTTAGATATTCTACCCGATAGACCCCTCCATTCCCTAAAGGAAGACAACCTTCCAGTAACCAACTTGCCTTTTTGTCTAGTAGTATAACCTGTTTGTTCCTGCTCCCATCTGGCTGTAAGTATCCTTTTTTTTTTCTTTACATTAATTTATTTACTTATTTTTGAGAGACAGAGTGCAAGGGGGAATGGGGCAGAGAGAGTGGGAGACACAGAATCTGAAGCGCGCTCCAAGCTGTCTGCACAGAGCCCGAGAAGGGGCTCAAATTCACGAACCACAAGTTCATGATCTGAGCTTAAGTTTGCTGCTCAACCAACTGAGCCAACCAGGTGCCCCTAGCTGTAAATGTCTTTCATTCTGTACAGCTCCTCGGAGATCCCTTCTATCTGCTAAACTGGATGTTGCTCGATTCGAATCCATTTTTGTCTAAATAAAGTCCTGAAATTTTAATATGCCTCAAGTTTATGTTTTCACAGTCCTGGTGACAGAAGAGGGAACCAGGAGCAATGAGCACCCATACCCAGGTACCTGCTGAGCCCTTTTAGCTGGAGCAACCAGACCCAGGAAAGTACCTGCTGAGCCCCTGGAGCTCCCCGCTTCGTGCTGCCAAGGGAGGTGGGGGGGACGCCCCGGTGGGATCCCAGCAGCTTTACATCAGAAGCTCTCAAGCCTTACTGGAGCATTCCTTCTTCCTGACTGGATCCAGAAGCCGGCCGGAGTCTGAGGGGGTCTGACTTAGAAACCAGACTGGGTCGGTCCCACGGCCGACTTGGCCCGACTTCAAAACTGGAAGAAGTTCGAAACAGACTGGTTCCGGCATAGAAAGCAGGCTGGGTCCGATTTTGCAAGGAGACTGAGTTCCGGCTGGGACTGAGTTCTGGCTTGTTCCGCGTTCGCTTTAAAAAGCCCCGTGCCGCCGCGGTCTGGCGTGAAGCCTCCGCGAGTCCTTCCGCAGGGAGGCCGCACCAGCGGGTGAAGCTCAGCGCAGAGAACATGGAGTCACCGCGGCCACGCGAGCGCTTCTGTGCAGGAGAAGCTCATGCACCTGTGAGCGGTTCCAGAAAAAGGCGTCCCAGCCGAGCGCTGACCGTTAAGGGCAGGGAGGGAATTCTTGTTCCTCCTCTGAGTGTCTGGGGACCAGGCCGAGAACGCGGGAGTTCCTGCTCTCTCCGTGGCCGGCAGAGGCATGCTGGGAAAACTGGCCGAGGCCACCGAACGGTAAGCATTTGTACCAAAGTCGGCTCTCCTGTCTGTTTGTGGGGCCTGGTCCACAGAGGAAGGTAAAATGGCCTTGCCTCTTCCTTTCGAAATTCAGATTGGCAAGCAAAAAGAACAACAAAACATTTGTAAGAATTAGATCTTTGAATTGTGACTCATGAATTTGCTCTCAGTTAACATTAGTTGTTGGTCCTTTCCCAGGGACAGCTATTGCCTTCTTGTTTGTCTCGTTTTATGTCCTGAGAACTTGGCTTAGCAACCATCAGTTTGGCAGCTCCAGTAAATATGGCCGGGCAGAAATGTGGCTTGTCTGTGTTTACCTTTTAAGAAGTCAGAGAGACAGAGCAGAACATTTAAAGGTAAACTATCTGGATTAATGTATTCCTTCTGCCTGTAACTTCCAAACCTCTTCTCTCCAGACCTGTAAAATGGTCCAATTAGACATGACAATTTCTAGCCTTCAGTGATTTAAATTCCATTTACTGTGGCAAAGTCCTTTAATATGAAGTGTGCCCTTCAAGTGTCCTCTAGCATCGTATATAGACAAGATGCAGGAAGCCATCTTGCATCCATAGCTTCTGTTAGCATGGTATTTGGTGAGCTGGTAGACTGGGTTAGCGTAGTCACTCAGCAGACCACAGCAACCTCTAGTGGTGAGATTTAAACTTCAAGACACGAATATTATGAATATCACAAGAAATTAACCTAAACCTTAAGCGTGTCAGAGAACTGGGTTGGGACAGATTTTGATGCACCTGGTGCATCTCAGGCTTTTTTAGACCTCTATCCACTCTTCCAGTCTCTGCTCGTTCTTTATGAGAGCTCAGGATTTCAAACTGCTTTTCTGTCTCTTTCTTGTTGATTATAGATACTTTTTTCTTTTGAGGTACTTCCCTAGGTCTACCTTATTTGCTGTCCCTAAGCACATAGGTTTTACGTGTTTTGAGGCTATCTGGTAGGACAAGGATGTTGGGTGACATTCTTCTTAACTTCACTCCAAGTAGCTCATCCATCCTTATGGCCAGCTTGACCATTCTGGCATAAAGTCCTCCCAGTGCCCAAGGTGGAGCCCTAATTTATAATGAGCAAAAGAAAACCATAAACTAGGTTATTCCTCTAAAAAATACTCTATATCTAAGTGTTAGATTTGGAGTCTGCCCTGGATTAAAAACCTAACTCTGCCACCTTATTTGCTGGGGCTGTTAGGTTACTTAGCTTTTCTAAATTGACTCACAAGATAAGGATAACCTTACAGGGTTATTGTGGCTCACACGTAAATCTGACTCAACTACACAGAGTCCTGGTACAATAATGGATGCTCTATTAAATCCCAAGGAAACCTAAAGAAATTATTTCAGTCAGTGAAAGGTAATGGGTAACATGTTTCTCGACTGAGAGTTTTCCAACTGTTCCTTCTCATGCCAGTTAATTCTTTATGAGATTATATGTATTCACGATCATTTGTGTCCTGCCAGTTAATGTCTGCAGTCAGATTTCCTAAGACAGTCTTCAGAATGTGAGGAAGGAAATGGGAAAGGAAAAAAGCATCATGAAAGAAACTTTGTGCAGAATTTCAGAATTGCTGTGTTTTATAAAATTTGTTCCATTCTGAGTTCGTTTCAGCCCCCTTTGAGGAAAAAGCATTAGGGAACAACAGGAAGTATTCAGCTGCATTTTATTCAACAGTCAGGCCAGCTAGGCGTTGTGGTGACCACATGGAGTTTTAGAACCTTGGTTCTCAGCAAGGTCCAGATTTTTGAATGAGGATGGGCATCTGGCGCTTCCTATAGAAGAGATTGGAAAAAAAAATCAACTTAAACTTTGCTGCCAAAAAAAGTGACTATGGGAGAAAAACAGTGAAAAAAGATCAACTTTATTTAAAATAGAAAGATTTCAGATTTATTCCCGTTTCTCTTTCACTCTTTTATGCATTCACTTATTCATGAATTCCTCAAATATCGATCAGAACTCTTGCTTACATACACTAAGGATACAGCAGAAAGGAACAATGTCTGTGCTTACAGAGTGTGCACATCTACTGTGGCGTTACAGTAAACCACTGAAATCAATCTCTATTTCATCGTTGCTTTTTTTGTTCCTCATACCATTGACCTAGCCACAAGCTTTCCATCTTAGCTGCTGCCCGGCCTACTCCAGGATGCTCTAATTGGTTGATCTTTTGCCTTAGAACTCTGGGGATTAATATCTGTGGGATCTCACAAAAGGAAATCATATCTCTATCCTAACTGGTACCTGCCAGTACTAAGCATGCTCCCTTCCAGATAAAAACCTCTCAGCCCCCCAACTCACTGCCTTTCCAAAACCTGTTTTCTCTACTGTCAGCTAAATATTCTTAAATTCTGTAATTGTTCTTCACGAGATTGTTTGCAGAGCTCTCTCTCTCTCTCTTTTTTTTTAAACCATCCTTTCCTTGAATATACTGGTTTATAAAAATACTTCTCTTTCTCCGTTACATGGGGACATCTGAATTCCATATGTCTTTTTGCATGTATTTATCTGGACTTGATGATTCTTCCTTTTAAGAGCTTTTTTTTTTTTTTTTAAGTTTATTTTCAGAGAGAGAGCATGAGCAGGGGAGGGGAAAAGAGGGAGAGAGGGAGAATCCCAAGCAGGCTCCATACTGCCAGCACAGAGCCCAACTGTGCTCAAACCCACGAACCATGAGATCATGACCTGAGCTAAAACCAAGAGTCGGATGCTTAACCGACTGAGCCACCCAGGTGCCCCCTTTTTAATATTTTTTTGTTTCATAATTATTATTCATGCGTACCACTTATGTCTGCGTTGTTTAGCACACACAGCATAAATATCCAAACACAGTTCACGACCTATTTCTGTGCCTGTGTGGTCCAGCAGAGAAGACACTATCCCTATTCAGCTATTTAAACTCAAATCAGTTAAAAAATGATGTAATATTAAAAATACACTTTCTTAGATGTACTAGCCACATTTTAAGTACTGGTGGTAAGGATAATGACTTCCGTACCAGACAGCACAGATATAGAACATTTTCTTCATCGCAGAAAATTCTGCTAGAGAGCACTGATCTCAACAGAATTCGACAGTACAGATTCCCTAAGGAGACGTCGGAAAGATAGAAAAAAGTCCTTACTGACTATATCTGAGAAACACATAATGATCCAGGAGATGCAAGGACAACCCAACAACTAGGGTCAGAGCTTGGCTCCACTTAACTCTACTTTTGGGGCTTTTAATGGACAATGGAGAGAAAGGCAGTGTGGTACATTTGAAAATATTTTACATTAGAAAAAGCCACATTTTCTTTCTAGACCTGTTTTCTTATCTGAGAAATAAAGGAAGAGAAGTTACATTTCCTGGCATTTAAATGTTATGTCCATATTTGGATATTTTTGAGAAAATAGAACAAATAAGCAGGATGGGTAGGTTTTCAGGACTGAAGGAATGGGGTGTCTCAGCTCTAAGCTCATTTTCCCAATAGTTCACTCTAAATGTTGGGCCTTTTGGTCTTGGCACTTGGAAATTTTCTAAATCTCAAGGCTGTTATATTGCTTTCTCCTCCCCTTGGATGGAAATATGATGTTTGACCTTTATGTCAACAGCTTAGATCATGAGAAAATTAACAAGTGTTTTTGAGTTCTTTTTTACAAATCTTTGTGGAAATAAATTCACCACAAAGGGGAACACCTCATATTTTGTTCTAAAACTTCAGAATGATAGATGTCTCTCCCTGGGGCCCTATTTCCATAACGCTTGCTAACACTGAGAATTTTTTGAAGTGATTTAAAGCAGACCAAGAAGAGAGATCATGTTATAGGGAACTTACTATGGAATAATGGAAATATGCACATTGTTTGCGCCTAGATCAAAGCCTTTAATACTAAATCGGTTCTAAGAAAAACTTAGA
Source organism: Paguma larvata (assembly GCA_030068075.1). Classification (NCBI taxonomy): domain Eukaryota; kingdom Metazoa; phylum Chordata; class Mammalia; order Carnivora; family Viverridae; genus Paguma; species Paguma larvata. Next base: position 110,914,434 of record CM057826.1, on the reverse strand, counting down.
GTTTTCTGGACTATTTGCAGAATCTCTTTTATTTGTTTTGGTCATTCTACACCATTATTTAGCCTGGAATGCTTTCGCAGTGCTACCAAAATTCAGAGCCCTGTTTAAATGACATCCTTTTCGTGAATCCTTTCTTGAACCTTTCAATGAGAAGAAATCTGATTCTCTCTTTCACACCGGTAGTGCTTTCCTCACACCTCATTTGATGGTGCTTTTCGCAGGTTACAGTAAGCTACCTTGTTTGCCCTGATGACCTATTTTCTCTTACTTAAAGCACAAGGAAAGCAGAGGAGACTAGCACCAGGCTGGGCACATGTTAGGTGTTCAGTAGCAGGAGTAAAATAGAAAGTTTGTGGCACATCTGCTTCTCTGAGGGCCTGGCTTTGACTCCTGACCTATGATCACTTCAGAAAATGAGCCTCATGGAGGCCAGCTCTCATCTCCTTAAATAAAAGTGTTAAAAAATATATTTTTGGTCACCTAACCTATGCAGTTCATATTTGCATTTTTGAGGGCTTTAGTTAACACAATCATTACCATCAACAAAAATGATTTTTTTAAAAGATTTCAATTTTAAGTAATCTCTACACCCAACAAGGGGCTCAAACTCACGGCCCCAAGATCAAGAGTTGCATGTTCTATCAACTGAGCCAGCCAGGTGCCCTTGTGGTTTTTTTTTTTAAATTTAAAGGTATTTTGGGTGTATTAGCTTTTTAAAAATCTGGACTATTTACTGTTTTGCTGTGAAAGCATGGTTGTTTTTTTGTGTTTTTTGTCATATAAGTGATTTTTTAAAACTAGTTGAGAGAACCATTCGGATAGTTTCCTCCTGTATTCCACTGTCCTTTTGTTCACCCATTTACCTCGCACTATGATTAATTCCTTTCTCCCTTTTGTTCGGCTTTTTCTCCTTATTGCAATGCCTCACTGTCCTTTAGGATCAAGAGAAAGCCTCCAAACTTTTCCAAATCCTAGCAGGCATAATTAGTTGTTTTTAATCTTGTGTTCTCAGAGCACTTTGCTCTTATTTCCACTGACCACACCGTATTAGCAGTGAGTACCAGCAAAATGAGAGACAAAACATGTTGGATTTTCTTCTGTATCTCACAAATACTCAGGGTGGTACCTGACTTTAAAGCATAGCTGAGGGGCACCTGGGCAGCTCAGTAGGGTAAGTGTCCAATTCTTGATTTTGGCTCAGGTCGTGATCCCAGGGTCATGGGGTGTGGAACCGGCTTAAGATTCTCTGTATGCCCCTCCCCAACTTTCGTGCACATATGTGCACGCATTCTCCCTCTCTTTCTCTCTCTCTCTCAAAAAAAAGTATAGTTGAAAAAGCAAGGATTTGGACCCAGATCTGTTACTTCCTGCTGGTTGATCTTGAGCAAGTAATTTAAGCTCAGTCTCAATCTCTTCAGGTGTATAATGGGTTTGGTATTATTTACCTCATAAACTCTTGAATATTAAATGCCTAGCACAATGCTTGACACAAGAAATACTGTCTTTTATTGTAATAAACACATGCATGGCTCCATATAGAATCATACCAAATATGAGAAGAGATCGAGAATTATTTTTGGAAAAACTAGTTGTTTTGTTTCTCTCATGGTAAGATTAATGTTATTAGTATATTGATTGGAACTTAGGGGGATAAAATATATGAAGAATTGAAGAGAACTAGCTTAAAAACATGTTTTAAAAGACATTCAAGTTTGTACTCACTTATTTTCAATGCATAACATGCATTCATTAGAATAAGTTTTTCCATCAGTCCCACAGACAGGGTTATAGATTTTGGTACATCCAGTTGCTTCAGTGTTACATTTAGCCTGAAAGTGGAATTAAGCAGAATCACTTTCCATCATTTTGTATTCTTTGAGTTTATAGCAAAATCTCTAAACTGATTCTCACTTCCCTGGAGTTGATCAGCTTAAATACAGAAGCCTGACTCTGGTGGGGGTAGCAGTAATGAATGTCCAAGAGAAAGAGTCCAAGGTTTGGAATCAGAAGGCTTGATTGTACGGATTGCCTCTGCTGCTTCCAAGTTGTGAGATACTGGCAGATCTCTTGCTGCCTCTGAGCCTCAGTCACCCATCTGCGCAACGGGAAGGGTATTTTCTCTCCCCCACCTATCTCGTGATGGCGTTGTAAGGTTTAAATAAGGTGGGTGAGGTCACATTCAAGTTTCAGTGACTGCAGGTGCTAGTTCTTCTTAGGTGAGTCAGCCTTGGGCTTGTCTTCTTCCCCCACTGTGGCCCAGTCACACTGCCCTTCTCTCAGTCCAGTGACGATACCAGGTGCTTTGTGCCCTTGGAGTCCTGGCATAGCTATTTCCTCGACATCAGTAAGAACTCAGAATTATGGAACAGCTGTCACAGGCCATACTTGCTTTCACTTACTATTGTATTTCAACCTCGCAACTATCCTATGAACTTTTTATTATACTCTTCTATCTTCCAGTGAAGACAGTGAAGCTCAAAGAGATTAAATTACCCAAGGCCACACAGCTGGTAATTCCTGAATCCAGGATTTAAATCTCGTTGGTCTAGTCCTGAGGTTTGGCTCTTAACCATTTCGCTCAACTACTTCTACCCATTCACTAACCTTTCACTTACCTTTCACTAACATTCACTTACCTTTATGACTCAAAATAAATTTCGCTTACTAAGGGGCACATTCTCTGATCTAAGCAGGCTAGGCTCCACATGGTACCAGAACTTCTTCACAACTCTTATCATTAGTGTAGTAATTTATTCACTCATGCCCTTTTAGTTTGTCATCTGTTCCCTCACTAGGAATAAATGTAATGAAAAGAGGGATGCTTCCTTCTCTGGGCTTCAGATTTATTGCAGTTTACCTTATAAACTCAGGGAAAAATAGGAAAGTTAGATATAGAATATTTTTTAGAGGAATAACTTAGTTTGCAATTTTTTTTTTTTTGCTCATTATAAATTAGGGCTCCACCTTGGGGACTAGGAGGACTTTATGCCAGCATGCTTAAGCTGGCCATGAGGAGGGAAGAGCTACTTGGAGTGAATTTAAGAAGAATGCCACCCAAAATCCTTGTCCTACCAGGCAGCCTCAAAACACGTAAAACTTCCTCGCAGCAAAGACTATATGACTATGTGTGGCGGTGCATTTGTCCTTCAGCATAAGGCCCTGTGGGAAAACTGCTGTTCCTCTCCACACTTGTTAAGCCTCGCTAGCACCACACACCTGTCCTGACTTCAGGTGAAATTGAAATATGGCAGCTTGACTGTGCGTTGATTGGGACAAACAGTTCTAGCCCTAGATATAAGAAAGTACAAAATTGTCTTTACCTCTCTTACCAGCAAGTCAGCTCTAGTGTTGCCTAGAAAACATAAATCAGACATTGTGAGGTTGCGTCCTACGTGGGAGAATCCAGCTCTGCTGTTACTTAGAATTTTCAGCTTCCACTGAAGACTGTGACTTCTCTGCTGGCCTCTTCTGCCCCCCTTTCCTATTTCTGTCTTCTCCCAAGGACATCTCACTGGTGTCCAATCACTCCCTGCTTGCTGAAGCCACAGCCACAAGGAAATGAAGCAAAAATTTTATTACGATCAAAGTATCTCAATTTGGCATTTTCACAAAAGTTAACCCATTTCTTTGAAAATATAAGTGATTTACTTACTGCTTGAAATGTATCAGGTACAGAGCAAATACCTTCTGAATGCTCACAGACGTTCTTACAACTGGTTACTAGACCTTTGATCTTATAATTAGTGATGTAAGAAGTCTAAGTATCTTTAACTCAGTTTATTTCTACATTTTTTAACAATTTATTGTCAAGTTGGTTTCCATACAACACCCAGTACTCATCCCAACAAGTGCCCTCCTCAATGCCCGTCACCCACTCTCCCCTCTTCCATACCCCTCATCAACCCTCAGTTTGTTCTTAGTATTTAAGAGTCTCTTATGTTTTATCTCCCTCCCTCTCTGTGGCTTTTTTAATTTTCCCCTCTCCCCCTCTCCCTATAGTTTTCTGCTAAGTCACTCAAAATGAACCCATGCATGGAAACATATGGTATCTGTCTTTCTCTGACTGACTTATTTCGCTTAGCATAATACCCTCCATTTCTTTCCACATTGCTACAAATGGCCAGATTCCATTCTTTCTCATTGTCATGTAGTATTCCATTGTATGTATATACCACATCTTCTTTGTCCATTTGTCTTTAATTCAGTTTATAGATGAAGATATGAAGAGTTTATACGACTAATTGTAAGGCAGTTACCACTAGCAATAACCAGGTCTTGTGACACAAAACTAACTTGCAATGACACATAAGTCTTTTGTAAATTACGTTAAAAAATGGAGATCTTTTGACAAGTCTACATCGGTCCCCAAAGAACTAATTCTCTCTGTTATATTACACTGATTATTAATCCAATTCACGGTTATCCAATTCACAGATAGATGCTTAAGATTGCCATGCTGCATTCTCCAGAAAATAACAGATTTTGCTGACATCATGTAGAGGATGGTCATTTCGGTTGAGCTCAGTGAGGGAACAGGAGCTAACCTGAGAGTATCCAAAGGAAGAAATGTTGACGAGATTTGATTTTAATATTGATAATTTCTGATGTGGTCTAGATAAGTAGGTAGCTCTTCCAAGCTAAATGTTGTAAGAAGCAGCAAGGTACTCATGGGCTTGAAGAAGTCCCCTGGAATAGGGCCCTGACCTTCGTTCATCTCACTGAGACCAAAAGATCTAGACTAAGACTAGACTCTAAGTCTAGAAGGTAATGGACTCTGTAATGCAACAAGTCAGACAGGTTTTAGTCAAATCAGAAAAATATGCAGACACCTACCAGAGAACCCCAACAGGGCCAAGGCACAGAGAAGAAGGATGCTTGTTACCTTCATGGTTGAAAGTTCTGTATCCAGTCAGTAAAAAATGGCATCGAACTCACCACTTCTCTTCAGAGCCCTGGGACTGGAAGGGTCATATAGACAGGGTGGCCACCCAGGCTCCGCCTCCCATCCTGTCACCAAATTTCTTAGGTTATTGATTGACTCTGTAGCGTAGCCTGACCTCAAGTTTCAAGAATGTCACCTGTCTCATGCCAAATCCTGGGCTCTTTCTACCAAACATTGGTTTTTAAATATTTTGACTGTGTACTCAAAGGAAAAATAGAAATTTTGTGGTATAGCCTAGTGTATGCATACATATGTGTAGACAAAATTGTTAAGAAACAAAGCATAACCTTATTCAATATGATGACTCTTCACGCCTCTTGTTCTGTTCTGTTTCATGGTTTAAGGCATACAGCATGATGGTTTGATTTACATATGTTGTGAAATAATTACCACATGGTTCACCTACCCTGACTTGCATTTTGAAAAGCAATTAATGACAGTAACTATGCTGCCTTACAATCTTCTTAAATACTGTAAAAGTAGGATAAAATTCTAGTTAGGGATTGGTCCTCACACTATGATGGGGAGTGGCTCTTGGGAGGCCGCAGGTTGAAGAGAACATGAAGAGACCTGGCTCCAGTTACGAGTCTGCCATTTCAACTGTGATTGACTCTGGGTAGATCCTCAACTACAGAAATGCATATCATAATACGTTCATTTGGTGTGAGAATAAACAGTAAAGCAAAAATCACTGTGCAAAAGCATTATCCTCCATTTTCCCTGGAATAATCATTGCTAGCTGGTGATAACATGACTCTTCCTTCCACAGATTAGAATAAATGGATGATATGTCGAGGCTTTATATGATCACTGTCTGGACAGAATAAATACTGTTTTCCCTAAGAGATGGGATGGGCATTGGCTGGAACGACTCTGCTACTCTGCTACGCCATTAGCTGTACATAGTGTGTTTACATGGCCTACACTTGTGTAAATCTCTCCATCTGTCTCCTTTTTCTTTCTGTGCACATATTTATGTGTGCATGTCTTTGGGAACTCAGCAAACATACTGTGACCTACCCGCCTCTGTTTCAAGGACTAATTACTCACCTGAATAAAGATAACACTTAAGAGAACTGTTCTGGTGGGTGCTGATAATACTTGCTGGGTGGAGGATGTTGCTTGGGCACCTGCTGATTTTCACATCCTGTGCCCAAGGTTTGACTGGTAACAGAAACTCGTAACGCACAGTCTTATGTATTTAGCCTGCTGTGTGAAGACCTCTGACTTCACTGTATTGTAACTCTTCCATCTTATTTTCCAGTATTTCTGGAACTTTATGACTTGTCTTAATTATAACCACTACTGCTGAAAATTTTCAAAAGTTTCTATGCCAGGCACCGTGGTACTTTATTTTCCACATTTTAAATCCCTACAGCATTATTATTTCCATTTTACAGTAAGGAAATTGAGATTGAGGCACCGAGGTTTCACTTGTGTTCCCTCCTCACAGAGATCAAATACTGATAAAAACTTGTAAAATAGTCAAGTGCCCACAGATACACATATATAGATGTACATTTTATAGTGTGCATGTGTGTGTATCTGATACCTGACTTCAGATCTCTTGTTAATTCTTCCTAATACCTTCCTAATGCCCTAATACCCTTATGACCCACCACTTCATACTTTGAAACAGTAATTATAGCAATTATGATCTTTTTAGAACAGTGGCTTATACTTCAGGAGGCCTGAATTCCTCATTTAATGTAGCCACTGAAAATGTGTCTGAAGTTTTTGCAAGGTGTCTGCTCTGTCACCTTGAGTTTCCTTACATACGTGTATTATAATGAACTTCTGACGAGTAGGTTACATTTTCACCCTTCAAATAATATCTTTTGGGGCACCTGGGTGGCTCAGTCAGTTAAGCATGACTGTTGATTTTGGATCAGGCCATGATCTCATGGCTGGGGAGACTGAGCCCCACGTCGGGCCCTGTGCTGACAGCGCAGAGCCTGGTTTGGATTCTCTTTCTCTCTCCCTCTCTCCTCCCCCTCTATTTCTCCCTCACTCTCTCCCTCTCTGTCTATGCCCCTACCTCACTTATTCTCTCTCTCTCTCTCTCTCTCTCAAAATAAATATTTAAAAAATAATAATTTGATGAACAAAGGTTAGTAGTATTGAGTCCAATTTAGCAACCTTTTCCTTTATTGTTAGTGTTTTTTGTATCCTATTTAAGAAAACTGTGCCCACTCCAGGATTGTGAGAATATTTTCTATAATCCTAGAAGCTCTATAATCCATTGTAATTAATTTTTGTGGCTGATGTAAGTAGGTTCCAAAATACGATTATTTTAATGTGGATTTGTGAATAATAAACCTATTTTCAGTTGTTGAACCTTCCATTTTTCATTATCACTATGTAATGTCATTCTTGTCACAAACCAGTTGGCCACATAATTGGGCTAAGTTTCTTTATTCTATTCTTTTTTTGTCTATCTTTGTTCAGGTACCTTACAGGATATTTTTTTCCCCAACTTTATTGAGAAATAATTAACATCACTGTGCAAGTTTAAGGCATACTGCATGATGGTTTGATTTACATATGTTGTGAAATAATTACCACAATAGATTCAGTTAGCTTCCTTTTCTCATATAGATGGAAGAAAAAGAAAAGAAAGAAGAATAAAGGGGAAAAAATGTTCTCCTTATGATGAGAACTCTCAGGATTTATTTGAACACTTTTCCTCTGTACCTGGAAGTTTGTACTTTTTGACCAGCTTTCTTCTATTGTCCCTACCTACATATTCCCTGCCTGAGGTAGCCACAAGTCTGATCTTTTTTCTGTGAGTTTTTTTGTTGTTTTTGTTTTTTCTAGTTTTCTTTTTTATTATCATTCCACATATGAATGACATATGGTATTTGTCTTTCTGTGTCTGATTTCACTTAGCATAAAGCCTTCAGGGCCCGTCCATGTTGTTGCAGATTGTAGGATTTCATCATTTTCTGTTACTCATATTCTGAGTAATATTCCATTGTCTGTGTGTATATATACACACACACATATATACCACATGTATATACTTCTTTATTCATTCATCCTTCAGTGGATACTTCGGTTGTTTCCATGACTCGGCTGTTGTAAATAATGCTGCTTTGAACATGGGGTTTCAGATATCTTTTCAAGGTAATGTTTTCATTGTCTTTGGATAAGTATGCAGAAGTGTAAAAGTTAGATCAAATGGTAGTTCTATTTTTAATTTTTTGAAGATCCTCCATATTATTTTCCGTGGTGACTGTACCAGTTTGCAGTCCCACCAACACTGCCCAAGAGTTCGCTTTCTCCACATCCATGGCAGCATTTATTATCTCTTATCTTCTTGATGATGGCCATTTTTATAGGCATGAGGTGATACTGCACTGTGGTTTTCATTTGCATTCCCCTATTGACTAGTGCTGTTGAGCATCTTTTCATGGATCTGTTGACCTTTAATATATCTTATTTGCAGAAATGTCTCTTCACAAAGAAAAAATTTGTGCATTTTTAAACTGGATTGTTTGAGTTTTTCTCCTATTGAGTTGCATGAGTTCTTTGTACGTTTTGAATATTAACCCTTTTTCAGCTACATGGTTTGTAGAGACTCGTAATATTAAAAAAATTTTTTAATGTTTATTTATTTTTGAAGAAGAGAAAGACAGAGCATGACTGGGGGAGGAGCAGAGAAAGAGGGAGACATAGAATCCGCAGCAGGCTCCAGGCTCTGAGCTGTTAGCCCAAAGCCCAATGCAGGGCTGGAACTCACAAACTGTCAGATCATGACTTGAGCCGAAATTGACGCTTAACCGACTGAGCCATCTAGACGCTCCAAAGATTTGTAATATTTTAAATGTTTATAAAAAGAAAAAAATGTTTTTTCATTCTGTTCATGGTTTCTTTTGCTGTGCAGAAGATTTTCAGTTTGATGTAATCCCGTTTATTTACATTTTATTTTGTTGCTTGTGCCTTTGGTGTCACATCCAAAAAATCATTACCAAGACACATGTCAAGGAGCTTTGTTCCTGCATTTTGTTCTAGAAGTTTCATGGTTTCAATCTTGTATTTAAATCTTTAGTCAATTTTGAGTTTATTTTTGTGAGTGCTCTAAGATCCAGCGGGCCCAGTTTCATGCTTTTTCATGTGATATCCAATGTTCCCAGCACCATTTATTGAAAAGAGTGCATACTGAACCTTTAATCTAATGAGTTATGTACGTATATATGAGATACACACACACACCGTATTTGGCCATCACAGATGCACTAACTTTGTTCACTGTTATGCACAGTAAATGCAGCCTTCCTCTGTATGATTCTTGTCTTTGCCGTTGGATGATGATTCTTGACGTTTTAGAGGCCCATCCTGTGGCTGTGGAAAGTCTACCCTGACCTGTCAGACCATTTTGGTCTCACTGCAGCAGGTCTTTAACTGGTATCACTAAAAGAATCTAACTGGAGTTGAAATATTTCTTCTCTTTCTTGGGCTTGCTTTTTTGGTAGTCAAAGAATGTTGGAATTACTGGAGGTGAGCACTTGCTGTTTAGGTGTCTGTGACATACTGAGCTTAGAGGCTCCTCCTCATCATCACAAGTGTCTCATAGTTAACCTTAGTTAACTTATAGTTATAGTCCCTATAGTTAACCTTAGGGAATATAGATACTATTTTGTTAACAATGCAGCTTTAAGGCACAGGAAATGTCAGGTGGCTGTTTCAACATGCCTTTCTGAAGTGTACAGTTCTCTAGAATTACAATGCTCCTCACAGGTCTGGGAATGAGAACAATCATCTCTTCCAACTTTCACTTTTGTGTGTTTAAATCTCCCCTATTATTGGGGATCTAGTCAGTGCTTAAATGCTTCAAGTGATAACTCGGGATCAGCATTTGCTTATAGGAAGCTGAAACCTCTCTTGGAATTTCCATTTATTTCTCCTAATCCTTGACCTCAGAACAATTCTACTTTATTATCTCCTTGATCCTCCTTCAAATGTTGGTTAATAACATTAAGTCCACTTAATATAGTCCACTTAAAATCTTCTTTCCTTGAGATAATCATGTCCATCATCTCCTTCTCATTTGATATTGCTTCAAGTTTTCCCTCCTCAGCATGTGTCTATTTTGTCTTTTTGCTTTTGAAGGGGAACTATCTGGAATGCTACTCTGGAACCATCTCACCACCACAGTGGCCTAAGGACTGGGTCACTGTACACACAAAAGTCTAGTAATGATACTAAAATCTTTTTAATTATCTCCCAACTCAAATCTGCACTTTTACTTCATCACCCAACACGTTACCTACTTTTTTCCCCTGCTACTCCCTCAGGTGATGTCGAGTTACTTTTCTTGTGTCTGTCCTTTTGTTCACACTCAAGAGTATCACTTCATCTGAGGTAAGCCAGATGGGGAAGTGCCTCAACCTCACTGCTTTCAGAGCACATTAAAATTTTATAACCGATGTGCTTTTTCATTCAAAAAATATGTATATAGACTTTTTATGTGTTAGGTACTGGTAGAGGGATATGTAAATTTCATTTAAAGTCATTTGGAGATCCTTTTTTTTTTTTTTAATTTTGAGAGAGAGAGAGAGGAAAAGAGAAAATCCCAAGGAGGCTCTGCATGGTTAGTGCAGAACCTGACATGGCGCTCAATCCCATAAACCATGAGATCATGATCTGAGCCAAAATGAAGAGTCAGACACTTAACTGACTGAGCCACCCAGGTGTCCCTCGTATGTGGAAATTAGGAAACGTAACAGATAAATATAGAGGAAGGGAGGGGAGGGAAGGAAAAATAAATAAAAAACAGAGAGGGAGGGACACCATAAAAGACTCTTAAATACAGAACAAACTGAGGGTTGCTGGAAAGGGGTTGGGTGGCAGGATGGGCTAAATGGGCAAGGGGCATTAAGGAGGACACTTGTTGGGACGAGCCCTGGATGCTATATGTAAGTGATGAATCACTAAATTCTGTTTCCGAAACCATTATTATAGTATATGTTAACTAACTTGGATATATATATATAAATACATAAATAAATAAACAAACTAAGTTGGAAAGTGAAGAGAAAGTGAGAAAATGGAGACAAAGGGAACAATGTCTATTTAAAGAAGTTTTACCCTGAAGAGAGTGAGAAAGAAGGGTCATTGCTGAAAGTGGCCATAGGGTTTTAAGATGGGAAATAATGTATGTACTTCAAATAAAGGTTTATGAAGACAGCAGTCAGGTTCATTCTAAATACTATTTTTTCTGAGGCTCAAAATTCTGAGTTCCTTTAATCATTTATCAGATTGGCAAGAAACTAATGTCACAGATGCTCTTTACAGCCTTCCGTATTCAACACATAAAGACAGCTGAAAAGTATTCACTGTTGAGGCAATAAAGGAAGAAAATAGCTTGAGAAGATCGTATTTTTGAGTACAGAATGAGTAAGAAATATCAAAAGCAACTGCGGAGCTCAAGAGGAAAATTTCTTCTAGCAATAGAAATCCTAGTAGCGTATTTCCAAATAATAGTTATTAAAAAAGCATTTTTTAGTATCTTGTGAAGATCTTCCCTGCCTTGGCTGTACTTGGGGTTTGCAGCTAGAATAATGGTCCTTTATCCCCGAAAACCCTGCATTTATGTACACTTCTATTAGAGAATGTTACATCAGGCATTTTTTTTTTAAATCTCTCCCCTACTAAACTATTAAGAGGTCATAACCTTATTTTTTTTTTCATCTCTGCTCTCAAGCACACTGTTCAATCTAAAGGTACCTGATAAAATGGGAAAAATCCATTCATTCTCAGTATTCATGGACATAGTAGACTTTAATAAGTACAAAGAAATGGGAGAGGGGATTACATCCCACACCAGACAACAGAATACTATAAAACCACACCTTAGAACCTTTAGAAACTTCAGCCTTTAGAACCACTCTTACTCGGAGTCTTTCTTGGTCATTTCTCCCCAAACAGAAGCCAAACCACAAATGTTTGGTTACTCCTTCTCCTCAAGAATAAAACAGGTACTTTATTTCCTTGCCTAAAGCAGAACCCAGTGATACTTAGGTCCTCACTACCACACCCAGCATTTTTTTCAGGGTCTTTTCTCCAGGGTAAATCCTGGTGCCAGCTGTTAAGTAAGTAACATGTCCAGCACATTACGTAATGATTGAAAGCCCAGTCTTTGGAGAACAACAGACCTAATTTCAAATATGCCGGTATGACTTTGAGCGAAACTTCACTTATGACCCTTGTTTTCACAGTCTTTTCTCTAAAATCCCTGGTACTGATGAGTTTTGGAACTCATATATATTTTTTTAATTTTAAAAAAGTCATATGATGGATATTGTGTTTATTACAGAAAGCTCAGTGATGTTTAGAGTAGCACCCTCTCATCAAAGACACTAGTAATTCTGTGACAAAAAATAAAGTATAAATAAATAGTCTTAAGTCATCTCTTGATAGGTTTTTCTGTCAAATTGTTGCAAAATAAATAATAACAAAACCTTCTGATTCTCAGAACTCTGTAGGGTTTGGACTGATGAACTAGAGACTGTGGACCTACGTCTGCTTCATGGGCTTGGCGCGAAGAATAAAGAGGATAGTGCGTGTCAACCTCAGAGCTCAGACCATGGCACTAAAGGCCTAATACATGGTTATTATTACTACTGCTCCCCTACTTTAGCTCATGTTAAACTTAGTAGCGACTCCCTGCCCTTTCTCTTTTCCCTTATTAGTACGATTTTTCTATATTGTATAGTTAATTTATAGGAAACTTCCAAACTGCTCTTATATTAAGGTTTTGTTTTTTTGTTTTTTTTTTTTTAAGGGATAAGCCATAGGGCGCCTGGGTGACTCAGTCGGTGAAGCGTCAAACTTTGGCTTAGGTCATGATCTCACGGCTCCTGAGTTAAAACCTTGCCTCAGCCTCTGTGCTGACAGCTCAGAGCCTGGACCCTGCTTCAGATTCTGTGTCTCCCTCTCTCTCTGCCTCCCTGCTCTAAATAAATAAATAAATAAATAATTAATTAAATAAATAAATATTTTAAAAATAAATTAAAAAAAGAAAAAGAAAAAACAAAAAGGGGGGTAAACCATCAGTGTTGAAGACCACTTCCGTTAGAGCCAGAACAGTTGTGAACACTTCCCATCCTTGCTTTGTTGTCGATACAGCCCTGAGTCTTACTTTCCAGCAGCTTTGCCTTCTCCCAGACTGGCACTGATTCCCTTCTAAGAATGATTAATTGTAAGCTCAGACAGGAGAGAAGGAAGCACTCCAGTTGACATATATAACTGTTTACTGAAAGAAAAAATGTTTTTGTGACATATGGGAACAAAAGAAAAGTTTTATAGCTAAAGGTGGAAGTCTATATTTGGTCACAGAAGATCAGTATATGAGTAACTACATTTCAAATAAGGAAATAGGATGGGTACGGAACAACCATAGCAAGAGGAAGAAGATGTCAGGAAATTAAAATAATTGAAATGGATTCTGATTTCTGGCCCTACTGCTCTTAAACTAATCTCTCACAATTTATTAATGCATTCATTCTTGGCAGTTCTACTGATCTTTTGTTTTTCTCACAGCTCTAGATACACAGTAGTGTAGTCACCAGACTCTACCTGGTTTTACTATGCAATGGGGCATTTCTACTGATGCCCTGAAATCACTTCAAACATACTTTATAAGACAAATGTGAATTCTCTCTCCTGTCAGTCCTCCTTTTCCAGATTTCTTCCGTTTTCTTTTGAGCATCATCATAATTTCAGATCTTGAGTTTAAAGCTATCTTTGGCTGCTACTCTTCTGTGGCCCTAGATCTATCCAACCACCAGTTTTCCTAATTCATCTTTTATCTGCATCCTATTTCTCTTCCTCTTCCACCATTGCGCCTCATGCCTAAATTACTTCCCTTCATATGGGCTCTCCTGTATGCTATACTGTGCATCTAATGGTCATAAAGAGACAGAGGACCTGGATTTGTGAGTCGGTTTGGCCATTCACCAACAGTGTATTCTCTCTCCCCTCTCTATACCTCACCAGTTTCCTTTGTCCCCTACGACAGTCACCACATCATGTTGAGTCTACTTTCAATATATTGACTTTGTTCTCTTTTCGTATAGTGTCCCTTTAGTTTCATGATCCAGACCATTATTTACTCCTTGAAACAGTTTTCTAACTGCTCTCCTTACCTCTTGCTATTTTTTTAAGCAAATTTTTTATTTGGGGTTAGTTTTAGATTTATAGAAATATTTCTACAAAACCCAGTTTTCCCCGTTAACATTTTAATTATCTTTGTCATAACTAAGGAAGCAACATTGACAACTATTAACTAAACCCCAGACCTTATTCAGATTTCACTACTTTTTCCACTAATGTTCTTTTCCTATCCCATGACCTGATCCAGGATACTATATTAAATTTAGTATTGTTAAGTATGATATGCGTCCTTAGTCTCCTCTGGTCCATGACAGGTTCTCAGATATTCTTTATTAAAAACTTCGCTTATTCTTGGATGAGTTTTGTGGAGCCGTAGCCAGGATAGCCCTCAATTTGTTTTTCAGTATCTTTTCATGGTTAGACTGAAGCTAAGGATTTTGGGGGGAGAGCATCACATAAAGGAGACACCCTTCTCGCCATAGACCATGAGTGCGTGCTATTGACTTGACTTGCCATGACGGTGTTAAACGTGGTTATTGGTCCAGGTAGTGCTTGCCAGCTTCCTCAACTGTAGAGTTACCTTTTACATGTTTTCATAGTCTATTATTTGGAACAAAGTCAGTAAATGTGGCCCACAGTGGGGAAAAAGGAAGTTAAACTCTATCTCCTTGAAAGTGGAGAATCTGTCGTACACTCTGGGTCTGGAGTTCTCTCTTGTCCAGCAAGAGAGTGGAATGCAGGATTGAAAATGCGAGAGAGGCTAATGTCTGGGAGGAGACAAGAGCTGTGAGTAAGGGCCCTTGCTCCGTTTTTATTAGGATCAGAAGGCTTACAAGTATGATGAGCGTCCATAGTCAGTGAAATCGTGAACATTAACTCATGGGCGTGGGGAAAAGGGGGTTTTGGAGATATGCGGTGTTACGGGTTTGGGTCATTACAAAACAAGATTCTGATGTTGGCTGGAAGGTTTTCTACAACAAACATGAGGCCCCACGTCCGTTTACCTTAACTGGCCTAGGGGACAGGAAAGTCAGACCATGCTACCTCAGGGTCAACAAGACATCTTTCTTTTGCTAATTAGCAACTTTGTCCCATGCGCTTTATAGCCCTATTTACCTGTTTACCTAATTTGGTCCTTCCTTCCTGTGAAAGCAGCTTTCTCCTGTTGTCCTATACCTTTTTCCTATACTTGGGGCCTTTGCCCCATTTGTCCTATACTGGGGGCCTTTTCCCCCTTTACCTAATCTTGTTTACCCAGACTTGGGTGTGTTCATCATATGGCTTTCTAATTCTTTATGCCTTCTTAACCCATCAGTGCAGGCTCAGGAAATCCCTAAGCTCATTCCCCACAAGAGTCTATATAAATTGTTATGAATTCCTCTATAAGGAAGACTGATCTCTTTTCATGTATTATTTATTCATGTATCCAATAACATATATAAATATAAATATATAAATATGAATATTTGTGTGTACAAAGTCTCATGGATGTTTATTGTTTATTTTGGCTATCATTCAACACTCCAGTTTATTTTATTTTTTGTCAAGTTGTTCTAGCTTTTGCCAGGGGGAGTGACTTCAGCCCCAGCGTGTGGCATGCTCTTATTTTTATTTCATTTTTTGTTTTTTGTTTTTGATGAGTTCCTTGATTTCAGGCACTCGAAGATGCTTGTGAATAATCTTGTACTTTCCCTGGCTTAGCTGTAGAATCAGCCATTTCTCTAGTGCCAGCTTTTAATCTTCTAATTTGTTCTTTCCTTGGAAGCAGAATGATCATGTAACTCTCTTGATTAAACATTTTTATTGACCCATTCTTACAGTTGTGATAAAATGCATCCATAATCACTGATGATTTGCGCGAGGTTGCTCGGGAACCAGTTCACTTGCATCTTAGTTTGGATTTCACTTCTTCTGGGAAGCCATCTTTCACTTACTTCCAACTTTCCAAACATGGGTTTAGAGACTTTTCTCTGTTTCTTTAGTGCTCTGACCACATGGAACTAGGCTCTGATTAAACTACATGAATGAGTAATATTATGATCTTTACAGTGGCAACCAACCATAGTGTCCTTATTTGAAAAATAGGCCTGGTGTCTCCTTACATATTCATAGTTTGAATGCAGTGAGGTAGATCTGTGAAGATTGGATGTGAACTTTAAATAGAGGTGAGGATGAAATAAGTTGCATTACTTTGAATTGACCCCTTAATCATTGTGTAATACTCTTCTTTATTCTTTAAAACTTTTCTTACTTCAAAGTCAGTTCTTTTTGAATTTAATATAGCTAGTTACTTTGGTTACTGTTAACATGGTATATTTTTCTCCATCCAGACCACTGACATGAAAAGTGATAATTGATATAATTGGATTAATATCTACCATGTTTGGGACACCTGGGTGGCTCATTTGGTTAAGTGTCTGATTTTTGATTTCAGTTTAGGTCGTGATCTCACAGTTCATGAGATTGAGCCCCATATCGAGTTTGGTTTTGTGCCAACAGCACAGAGCCTGCTTGGGATTCTCTCTCTCCCTCTTTCTCTGCCCCTCTCTCTTTCTGTCTCAGAATAAATAAATAAACTTTTTTAAAAAATCTACTATGTTCATTACTGTTTTCTATTGTTTGGTCTTCTTTGTTCCTATTTTTGTCTTCTACTCTTTTCCTGCCTTTCGGGTTTTAACTAAACATTTTATATGATTCCATTTTCTCTCATTTCTTAGCATAAAAGTTATACTTTTTAACTTTTTTAGCGGTCATCCTAGAGTTTACAATATACATTTAAGATTAATCTAAGTCCACTTTCAAATAACACTATGCCACTTCATGGGTAGTATGAATACCTTATAATAACAAAATGATCCTAATTCCTCCCTCCTGTTTCTTGTATCATTGTTGCGGTTCATTCCACTCATATATAAGCACACATAAATATATATTATACATAAGTATACATAATCAAATACATGGTCGCTCTTATTATTTTGAACTGTTATTTGTTAGATGACTAAGAATAAAAATAATAAGGGGCGCCTGGGTGGTTCAGTCTGTTAAGTGTCCAACTTTGATTTCAGCTCAGGTCATGATTTCATGGTTCATGAGTTCAGATCCCCCACATCGGGCTCTCTGCTGTCAGTGCAGTGCCTGCTTCAGATCCTTTGTCCACCTCTATCTCTGCCCTTACCCTGCTTGCACATGCTCTCTCTCTCCCTCTCAAAAGTAAACATTAAAGTGATTTTAAAATTCAAAAATAAAGTATAAAAATAATAATAAAAGTTTTTATTTTACCTCCACTTATTCCTTCTCTGACACTCTTCCCTACTTTATGTAGATCCAAGTTTCTTATCCGCATTATTTTCCTCCACTCTAAAGTACTATTTGAAAACACTTTTTACAAGGCAGGTCTATTGGCAACAGATTTTCCCATTTTGGTTTATCTGAAAAAAGTCTTTATTTTTCTTTGATGCGTGTAGGATAATTTCACATGGTACAGAATTCTAGATTGGTGGAATTTTTCTCAGAACACTGTAAATATTTCTCTCCACTCTCTTCTTGCTTGCCTGATTTTCTGAGGTGAAGTCAGATGTAATTTCTATCTTTGTTTCTCTGTAAGTAAGGTGGGTTTCCTCCCTCCCCCCGCCTGACCCTGGCTTCTTTCTTTACCCTTGATTTTCCCTTTCTTTACCCTTTACCCCTGATTTTTTCTTTACCCTTAATTTTAATTTGAAAATGGGGGTACATGTGCCCCAGTGTTCATAGCAGCACTTTCGACAGTAGCCAAATCATGGAAAGAGACCAAGTGCCCATCAACTGACGAGTGGATAAAGAAGTTGTGGCACATATATACAATGGACTACTACATGGCAATGAGAAAGAATGAAATCTGGCCATGTGTAGCAACACGGATGGAACTGGAGGATATTATGTTAAGTGAAATAAGTCAGTCAGAAAAAAACAGATACCATCTGTTTCCACGAATAGGTGGACTTTGTGAGACTAAGCAAAAACCAGGGGGAGGGGAAGAGGGGAAAGGAAAAAAAGACACAGAGAGGGAGGGAGATAAAACATAAGAGACTCTCAAAGACTAAGAACAAACTGAGGGTGGGGGGGTGAGGGAGGGGGGAGAGGGGGTGATGGGCATTAAAGAGGGCACGTGTTGGGATGAACACTGGGTGTTATATGTAAACCAATTTGAAAATAAACTATTATAAAAATTAAAAAAAAGAAAATGTTACATATTGGTGTAGGGTGTTTTGCCATTCATCCAGCTTGGTGACCTCTGAGCTTTCCAGATGTGTGGTTTGATGTTGGACATTAATTTGGGGACATTCTTAGTCATCGTTTCAAATATTCCTTCTGTTTCTTTCTGTTTCCTCTCCTTCTGGGATCCCTGTTACATGTTTGTCATACCTTTTGCAATTGTTCCAAAGTCCTTGGATATCTGTGGTTTTTTTTTTCAATTTTTCTTCTCTTTCTTTTCAGTATTCAGAGATTATCTGAATATATCCACTAGTTCAGAATGCCTTTCCTAAGCTATGTTCAGTCTACTCATAAGCCTATTAAAGCATTCTTCATTTCTGTTACAGTGTTTTGTTTTGTTTTTTCTTATCTCTAGCATTTCTTTTTTGGTTCTATCTTAGGATTTCCATCTCTCTGCTTACATTGCCCTTCTTACATGCTGTCTACTTTACCTATTAGAGCCCCCAGCTTATTATTCATACCTGTTTTAAATTCCTGGTCTGATAATTCCAACATCCCTGCCATTGGGGGGAACCAAGTATCTCGTTCTGATACTTGTGCCATTTCTTCAAATTGTGCCTTTTGCCTTTGGATGCCTTGTAATTTTTTTTTTAATGCCTGAATATGATGTACCTGGGTCAAAGGAACTGTTGTAAATAGGCCTGTAGTAATGTGGTGAAGTGTCGGGAAGGGAAAGTGTTCCTTGCTCTACGATTAGGTCTCAGTCCTAGTGAGCCTATGCCTCTGGACTGTGAACTTCACAAATGTTTCTTAGTTTTTGTTCTCTGCATCTAGATGGCACAGGATGGCTGGAGTGGCCTGTAGTTGGGTATTTCTCTTCCCCACCCACATCAGTTAGGGTGTGATAATAGCTGGTTAGGCTCTGGTTAAACAGTTTCCCCTAAGGGCATGCCTCATTAAGAACAGAATGCTCCAGCATATTTTAAAATGGTCCCTTTTCTTCTTTCCTCTGCTGGAAGCTCAAGGGATTTTTTTTTTAATTTTTAAATTTTATGTATTTTAGAGAGAGAAGGAGACCGAGAGCAAGAGCAGGGGAGAGAGAGAATCTCGTGCAGGCTCCACGCTAAGTGCAGAGCCCAATGTGTGACTCGATCCCATAATCCTGGGATCATGACCTGAGCTGAAATCAAGAGTCTGAAGCTCACCAGACTGAACCACCCAGGCACCCTGAGATTTTTCTGATACGTACTATGGCACAGTTGTCAAGCTCCTGGAGGTAAATATTAAAATATTATGGGGTCCCCTGAAGTTCCTAACACTCAGAGGTGTCCACAGGTTAGCTTCCATCAGTTACAGTTCAGGTTTTCCTGCCCTGGCCCTGGTTCCCATGGCAGTTTACACTCAGGAGTCTCTGCTCTGGTAAGCTGGGATTCCCTGTAGTTGCCTGGTCATCTCTCCAGTCTTGGAGCAGCAGTTTGTCTTATGGATCTGAGAAGAGTTGTTGATTTTTCAGCTTTTTACTTATTAGGACAGACTGGCAACTTGTTAAGATTCTTACACTGGAACCAGGAACAGCTCTATCTCTTTTAAATGCTTTCTGCTATTGTTGATGTTAATGTCTTGGAAGTTGTAGATCTGGCACCCATTATAAGGTGTGCAGAGAGGACTGAGTATCACTGCAGCCTGTGTTCAGCCAGAAGTCAGATCAGAAGTTCAGTTCAGTCAGAAGTTGATCAAGAGTCTGGCTGGACAGATCTTGAAGGTCTCCCTTTATGCCGCTAAGTATTTGGGGGATACCGTAAAACTCTCAGGATTAGAGGCTTCCAGGGCTTCCAGGTACAGTAGTCAATTTGATATCTCTGCCATCACTCCATGCACACCCTCTCCCCCAGATACACACACCCACACACATACCCAGATCCATTGTAATAGTTTCAACACTTTCTCCTACGTTTGAGATAGTCTTTCTCTCAGCTGGCTTATCATATGAGAAGTAGAACAAAACACAAAAACAATAAGCCCTTCCTTCCCTTTTATAACTTTGCAGTTCTTTTTTCCTCTCGCAGGCAGGCCTAGCACAAAGATATTCTCTAAGCTATTGTCTGTTGTTTGTTTTGTTTTGTAGACCAAGTGTAGCGCCACCTCTGATCTGGCCACAAGAGGGCACTGGTGAACCATTTTTAAAAGGATTCGTTTTACCTTTCACAAACTGCATGGTTTCCCATAGTATTTCTTTTCATTCTGCCCTGGAAGAAATAAAATGTTCAGATTATGGGACTTCTAGAGCAAGGAAACATGTCGGACATAATCGAATTTAGCTTGTCTATCTGAAGGCCCCCAGCTCTCAGGACCTGTGATTG
Organism: Paguma larvata; assembly: GCA_030068075.1. Lineage (NCBI taxonomy): Eukaryota > Metazoa > Chordata > Mammalia > Carnivora > Viverridae > Paguma > Paguma larvata. The sequence continues at coordinate 110,893,821 of CM057826.1, read as the reverse complement.
GGTCACTCTTTAAAGTATTGGTAAGACAGTGCAAACTATTTTAAATATTTCAAAAGAGATTTATTTTAACTATTTAAATTGGTGCTGAGCATCATGTGGCTTTGCTTTTGACTTAAATTATTACAGCTTCATTTATCTCTTATCGAAAATCTTAAAAAATTGCAACCAAAGGGAGAAATCATTTGTGCATCAACATTTATTGCGCTGAGGAATTCCATTTGTAGCAGAGTCCTAAAAATGGCAGGTGAGAAGCCTCACCAATTTTTTTTTAATGTTTTACTTATTTTTGAGAGAGAGCGAGCATGAGTTGGGGAGAGGCAGAGAGAGAGGAGGACAGAGGATCCAAAATGGACTCTGCACTGACAGCTGTGAGCGTGATGTGGGGCTTGAGCTCATGACCCGTGAGATCATGACCTGAGCCAAAGTCAGATGCTCAACTGACTGAGCCACCCAGGTGCCCCAAAGCTTCACTAATTTTTAAATGGTTTTTTCTTGAATTAAGCTTCAAGTTAAGAAGGAAGCTGTTGGAATCCGCGATCCTAGAATTGGACATGGTATTTCAAGTGATCTAATCCATCTATCATATAATATATGACCCTTCCTATAGTAAATGTGGCATTGACCGATCCCTATTTGTTGGTTTCAGTACTGAATCACTAAACTGTGCCTTCTTGAAAGAATGCATTTCAAAAGAACTCTCAAATTCTGTTCTCTCTCCAAGCCCATTCTTCTTTAATTATGGTAACCCTCCAAGTATTTGAATAATATCATAAGGTCTCCTTGATTGATCTTATCTCACGCTGATGTTCCATATTCATGAACTGTCTCATATGATCCTTCAAAAACCTTGGACACCCTTCTTAATATGGGCTTGTTGTGGATTAAATATGGCCACATAATTTTTGCAATAACTTCCACCAAAAAGAGTCTATTTCCTCTCCCCTGAGATCTGGACTGGTCCTATGGCTTGATTATAAACAAAATACAGCATAAGAGATACTGTGTATCTGTTGAGGCTAAGACGTTAAGACATCTACAGTTTAAGTTTTCATGTCTTTGAATGCATTTTTTAAAACCAATTTTTTGAATGTTTATTTTAGAGAAGGGGGGGAAGGGCGGAGAGAGAGGGAGACACAGAATCTGAAGCAGTCTCCAGGCTCCGAGCTATGAGCACAGAGCCTGACATGGTGCTCAAACTCAGGAACTATGAGATCATGACCTGAAATGAAGTCAGATGCTTAACCGACTGAGCCACCCAGGTACCCCTGGAATGCACTTTCTTGACTTAATGACAACTGAGGTTTCTTGAGGATAGCCCCAGCTGATCTCCTAGGCACAGCCAACACAAATGCCAATATTTTGCATATCCACCACCCCATGTCCCTGTAAACATCCATGAAGCAGAAGAAGAGCAGAGTCGTTTCCAAGAATCATGAGAAATAATAAATTAGGGTTGTTTCAAGCCACTACATTTTGGAGTAATTTGTTATGCCTCTTGAAATAACTGCTAAGATTTTGCAAATGGCTTCAAAGTGTTGAATGCAGATTTAAATATGTTCCCTGTGAATAACAACCATTAATAAGATGAGCTTTTTTTCTTCTTTAATTTTGATACCACATTTGTATAATTCTAGTAAATATTTACACCTATGTTTTTATAACCTGTAGACTTTAAAATGATTTCTGAGACCTGAACACTTTTTGCACCTGTTGACGTAAAAAGAAAGTCTATTGAACTTATGTCTGATTTCTCAGTTCCCTATTCTGGCAATCAAGGAATGAGTCCTGAATTCTTTTTCTATTATTATTTTTTTTAATTTGGGAGAGAGAGAGAGTATGTGTGTGTGTGCACGTGTGCGTGCAAGTGTGGGAGAGGGGCAGAGAGAGAAGGAGTGAGAATCCTAAGCAGGTTCCATGCTCAGTGCAGAGTCCAGTGCTGGGCTTGATTCCACAACCCTGGGATCATGACCCAAGCCAAAAATCCAGAGTCAGATGCTCAACTGACAGAGCCCAAATTCTTTTTCTAGACTTGATGGAATGAATGATAAGTATGATTTTCATTATTGTAATACCTAACTGTAAACCAAGGGCCTGAATATACACCATCTAAATTAATCCAAACAACCCCTATATGGTAAGCATTAGTGACCATTCTTTATAGTTGAATAAGCTGAGATTCAGAACGGTGAAATGATTTGCTACAGGAATTAAATGAGAGAGATTGGGCTTGATTAAAACTTCTCTGACCCATGTCAGTCAGTCTTTCTATTCCAGCAGGTGGAGGGAGAGCTAGTAAACTGAGGCATGAAGACAGGATAAGAACAAACCTTTGATACCCCGGTTGAAATAAGCAACTTAGTACATGGATAATATTACTCATATTATTGAGTAATACTCACAATATTACTCATACTAAGGACTGAGGGTCATTCCTTGGGGAAGGGGTTTATTCATGGCTGAGGGCAGAGGATTTTGTCGATAAGCCTGGACCATCTGCTAGTACCAAAAAGCAAGGCAGTGCACAAAGAATGTTGGGGACACACCCAAAGGCAAAGAGGCCAGCTTGAAGGGACTCAAAATTTGGGACATTTGGTTATCAAATAAAACATTATAGTAATCAGGGCACCTGGTTGGCTTAGTTGGTTAATCACCTGGCTCTTTGTTGGGAGCCGTTTTGGGCTCACAGGTTGAGACTCCTCCCCGTGTGGAAAATGTTGAAGCAAAAGCTCACCAGCGAAACTGGCGCCTAATCTTACAACTACTCTCCTTGGCCTAAGGAATGTAATGCTCTTTTGTTTTACGACATTTAGATAAAAGGGAAGGACTTGGAGCAGGATGCTTTGATGGATTACATCTGAATGAGAGTAACCTGACCACCTTAAAGTTGCATCTTGGGGATGGGTTGCACAGAGTGATAGCAGTTATCAGCTGGCTGAATATTGGTGTGATTTGTGTAAATGTTAGGCTCCTATTATGTAAATTCACTCATTCACGGGCAAAGGACAAGCATTGGGAATTCTGTCCTTGCCAGACATGTTGTACCTCCCCCATTGTAATTGGAAGAATAGGCAATGACTCCTGGCCTGTTTATAGATAATTAACATAGGCAGGCCTAGGGAACTTCCTGCTTTCTCCCCCAGCCTTAAATTTATATGCTAACTAACTTGAAAACAACTTGCAAGATTGAGGAAATCGGGCTTTACTGATATAACACATTATTGTTCAAACTATGCTTACTGATGGGCTGTCACTCATTGCTGTAATGTGATTCACTACCTTTAAATAAAGACACTGAGGCCGGCAGGGCAGAGACGCCAGAGCGCCTGAAACGCCAGAATTGCCAGGGCTGCCTGCTTGGTCATCAGATTCCATCTTTCTCATGGCTCTCTCACTTCATTTCGCCTGACCGTCCGTCCTTCGTGGACCCCTAGATTCGCCAGAACAAGGACCCCGGCAGCTCTTCATTTCGGCTCAGATCATGGTCTCACCATTGGTGGGTTCTAGCCCCGTGTCGGGCTCTGAGCCGATCAGCCTGCTTGGGATTCTCTCTCTCCCTCGCTCTCTGACCTTCCTTAGCGGCACATGCACACGCAAACACCCTCCCTGTCTCTTCCAAAAATGAATAAATAAACCTTGAAAAAAATTAGTAATGAGAGGCGCCTGAGGTGGCGCCTGAGGTGGCTCAGTCAGTTAAAGTGTCCTACTTTGTCTCAGGTCGTGATTTCACAGTTGGGGAGTTTGAGCCCTACGTCAAGTTCTGTGCTGACAGCTTGGAATCTGGAGCCTGCTTTGAATTCTGTGTCTCTGTCTGTTTCTGCCCCTCCCCCTACTTGTACTCTGTCCCTTTCTCTCTCAAAAATAAAATAAAACATTAAATTTTATTTAAAAAATTAGTAATGAATTGTAATCCATTTAACATAGTAGGAAACCATGAGTTCATTCTGATATTTAAATGATAAATAGAAGATTTGATGAGGAATGGAATATTTACATAGTTTCAAAGTACCTTCCCACAAAATACTTGTTGATTACAACCGGAAAAAAGTATAATTGAGAAATCTGGCAGATTTCACCTTAATCAAGAGATTGAGATAAACACCATAAATCAGTAAGGGAACAAACTCTATGCCACCTGATAGTATCCAGTGGGAACTTGTCCTGGTTTCCTGTATAACCTGAACCTCGCCATGAGGAAATATCAGGCAAACCCAAATTGAGCAACATTCTACAAGAAAGTTGGCCTATAATCTTCAAAAATGTCAAGGTCGTGAAAGTCAGGGAGAGACTGAGGAAGTCTTCCGGACCAAAGAAGACTAAAAGACCTGATAACGGAGCATAACACGTGATTCTGAACCGGATCCTTTGCTATGAAAGACGGTATTCAGACAATTGATGAAATTTGAATTGGGTCTAAGTCTTACATGCTAGCAATGCATGAATATTAAATTCTGATTATGGTCATGTTGGAGAATGTCTTTGCTTACATGCACTAATGCATCAGATCAGCAATTTACTCTCAAAGGATCTTGAAAAAACATTTTGTACTGTACTCAAATCTTTTCTATATCTGTGAAATTGTCTCATTTAAAACCATATACCAAAACATCCTCTCTTATTTGTTTACTGGATACAGTGATTATCCATCCCCTCCTTCTCTTCTTAATAGCAAGCTAAAGAAATAACAAAATTCCTTGAAGAGAAAATTGTAAATAAAACTTCCCAAATATCACTCAAGATTAAATAATTGAGTAGGGCTCATGAAGTTATTGGTCATGGTGGCTTCTCTGTTCAAGGTGATGGTTAGGAAGCTGGAAAACTAAAAGAGCTGAAGAGGTTGTTGTTGTTGGTGATGATGATGATGATGAGTACCCATGCTGAGGTACTAACTTCTGTAAGCATTTTGCATACATTAACTTATTACACCTTTTAACAATCCCATAAGGAAGTAATTTTGTTAGCTTTATTTTATAACCTGATAAAACTAAGGCCCAGAGAGATAATGTAACTTCCCCAGTGGAGGAGCTAGGATATGAATCCAAAACGGCTGGCTCCAGGACCTGTGCTCTTGATCGCTAATGGAAGAATAAGGGCATTCAAGAAAAAAAAGATCATTCACAACAATGGAAAGATTTGGAGAAGGTGGAGACATTGCTGAGCAAACATCATCAACTGTGCCCATTTGTACAAGTTTTGGCAGGGGCTCACACACCTTAGTAAAAATGCCCCTGTAAACTGTACCGCTGGTCAATAGAGTCAGAGTGTAAATATTTGGAAAGAGGGAAGTGATTTATAGCTGAGGCGATGAGTGAAGCCCTATAACTTGGCACAGTGCACCATGAAGTTTTCATGTTCCTCTCTGAGGTGCACCCACATGAAGAACGTGCTGTTTGTCTGTTGTGGAAAAGTGTCAAGCACATACATTAAAGACAAGGCAGAGCTAAGCATGATTGATACAGCTGCTCAAGACACAGGAGGCCCTTTTAGATTAGGCAGTTTATCACTTATATAGACAGCAAAGAGAAGGACAAACCAAAAGTACCAGCTCCCTGTCTTTGTCCCATACAGCAAAAAGGATTACACCAGGCCAGAAAGAGTTGGATGACTACTGCATGAGTTGTGGGCTACCCTCTTACTCAGGTTTCCATTCTAAACTACAGCAAAGAGCTTTTGGTTTTATATTCTGCAACTCTGTTCTGAAAGGGAGAGGGCAAGAAGCCTCACACCTCAGAGAACCTGGGAGCCAATGAGAAATATCTTAATCAGCCTTCCAGCGGAGATGGAAGGGGGTGTAGGGGGAGCAGGGAGATGACCTCACAGTAGGCGGTCCAGGCCTCCCATCCTCTCAGGTTCAGGTTCCAAGAGAATCACAGGTGTTCCCAAGACTCACATAAGCTACAGTTTGACCCTTTGCCTGAGTGGATGTCTGCAAGGTTATCAGGATACCATGATGACGTCATTTCTCTACAAAGAGCAGTTGAAAGGCAACTTAGGATAAGATCATGGTGTGGAGAATATGGGCTGGACATCGAAGAGCTCCCCTCGGTGAGGGTTTGACATTTTTGCTGGGAACAAAGTGTAGCAAATGCTCCCCTGGTTCCCTAAAAAACACAGTGACATTAACAGCGAATGCAGGAGTGTGCCATAGATTGGCAGTATGTGCTCATCCGAGCCCAGAGTCCTCCTTGTCACTGAGATGTGTTTCTGCCTCCCTTTACACTAATCTGCTTATAAACTATCTGACCAGACTGCCCTCTGTATAAGAACCCGTATCTCTCACTGTTGATCAGATCTTTCCAGATAAACAGCAAAAGCAAAAATAAACAAGTGTGACTGCATCAAACTCAAAAGCTTATGTACAGCAAAGGAAACCAACAACAAAATGAAGAGGCAACCTACTGAATGGTTGATATCAACAATATATAAAAGAGTCCTACGACATAATAGCAAAATCCCCAAACAATCCAATTAAAAACTGGGCACAGGATTTGATTACACATTCTTCCAAAGAAGATATAGATGACCAACAAGTAAATGAAAAGATGCCCAACATCATTAGTCATCAGAGAAATGCAAATCCAAGACAGCGACACATCTCACACCTGATAGCATGGCTACTATCAAAAAGGTAAGAATTAACAAGTGTTGATGAGGATGTGGAGACAAGGGATCACTTGTGCACTGTTGGTGGGAATGGAAATTGGTGCAGTCACGGTGTAAAACAGTATGGAGGTTCCTTTAAAAATTGAAAATAAAACTACCATATGGTTCAGTAATTCCACATCTGGGTATTTATCCGAAGAAAATGAAAACACTAGCTCAGAAAGATATACACAGCCCCATGTTCATAGCAGCATTATTTACAATAACCAAGATATGAAAACAATGTAAGTGCCCTCAATAGGTGAATGGACAAAGAAAATACAGTGTGTGTATATATATAGTACAGTATTATTCAGCCACAAAAAGGAGGAAATCCTGCCATTTGCAACTTGAGGGCGGTATGCTCAATGAAGTAACTTAGAGAAGGACTAATTCTGTATGATCTCAATTATACATGTAATCTTTGACAACAACAACAGAAACCAAGCTCATTGATACAGAGAACAGATTGACAGGTTGGTGGTTGCCAGAAGTGGGGGGTGGACATGGGTAAAATGGGTGAAAGGGGTCAAAAGGCACAAACTTCCCGCTATAAAATAGGTCATGCACAGGTAATGTACAGCATGGCCACTATAGTTAATAATATTCTATTGCATATTTAAATTTAAAGAGAGCACATCTTAAAAATTTTCATCACAAGAAAAAATTCTGTGACTATGTATGGTGACACATGTTAACTACACTTATTGTACCAGTCATTTTACAATATATACAAATGTTGAATCATTATGTCGTACATGTGAAATTAATATAAGTTGTGTGTCAGTTAATACTTCAAAAGAGGGGCGCCTGGGTGGCTCAGTCGGTTGGGTGGCCGACTTCAGCTCAGGTCATGATCTCACGGTCTGTGAGTTCGAGCCACGCGTCGGGCTCTGTGCTGACAGCTCAGAGCCTGGAGCCTGCTTCAGATTCTGCGTCTGCCTTTCTCTCTCTCTGCCCTTCCCCTGCTCACGCTCTATCTCTCGAAAGTAAATAAACGTTAAAAAAAAAAAAAAGTTAAAAAAAAATACTTCAAAAGAAAAAAATCTTCCTGGATCAAGTACTAGTCTCATTTAGGCTATCAGAATTTAGTCTTTTATAGCCATATCTTCTCATTGAACTCATGTGACACAATTCATTGATTGCAAACATGGTCAGACAATGTGACTAAACAGTGTTAGGTGAGGAAAGGTGAAACAGACACTGTCCACACTTCTTTTCAGCCCACCTAAACTTCTCTGTTTTCTAAAATAAACATTGCAAATGGTAGCTTTATTTCTTACCTTCTCTGTTTATTCGTGTCTTTGAAGTTAAGAAACACTTAAATTCCTGAAGTCTCCGTTGAAAAATCAACCCCGGACCAATCACTTATCACCCCTTCCAATGCTCTCCCTTGAAACATTTTGCTTCAAGTTGGTTTTGGTTTACCCATTATTTCCTGTGTTCCCTTATCCTGAGCTCACATTCCCTTCCGGGTTCCTCGTAGTGTCTAGAAAGGCACTAAAAGGTAGCCTCGAATGACAGTGGCCTGATTTTCACTGAATAGGATTCAATTAATATGGAAGGGAGCCAGGAACAGAATTTTTGCTTTTCTCTAATATTTATGAGGTTGATATACTGGGCTGTGATATCTTTTTAAGTTTATTTCGAGAGAGAGAGACTGCAGCATGAGCAGGGAAGGGGCAGAGAGAGGAAGAGAGAGAAAGAGGGAGAAAGAGAATCCCAAGCGATGCGGGGGCTCAATCCACAAAACGCAAGATCATGACCTGAGCCGAAATCAAGATTCAGACCCTTAACCAAGTGAGTCACCCAGGCACCCCTGGGCTGATATTTGATTCTGTTTTATGTGGTTGTGCTTTTAAAGACAGATTTTAAGACTATTCCTCCCTTTAGATAGCCTTCAGTTTAAGCTACTTTTGACTGTCCGGTCATAGCAAGTAGAGGAGAGAAAATAAAAAGCTCTAATTCTACACTTCTAATGTGATTTCCCAGTGACTGTGTCCTCTGCAGCTGGAAGGAAGAGTATTGAATAAAATCTCAGGCTGATTCCTTCCTTTTTCATGATCAGTGTCTTACATCTACGGGCTTCTTTATAACTGCCATTCCTCTTAAAGAGAAAAAAAAACTGATTTGATTGTAACAATTTTCTTTAATATAATTAAAATGAGGCAAGAGTCATTCCTGCTTTTGCTCCTGCTATATTCTCATCATCTACCACAGAGCCAGAAATACCAAACATGGTCAGTGAATCATTGTTGAATGGCTAATGAATTTCCACACCTGATTACAAATTTAATCTCCACAAAAAAATTCATTCAGAAAGCACATCCAGAATTAATTTAGAAACACTGGCACTCATTTCCTGTTTATTTCATTTATCTTTGTGAATTAATCTATTTTGCAGATGCTTAATGGAAATGAATATTAAAGTGTTTAAAAGTAAAGGAATACAAATCAGAAAAGAAACAACTTCAATTCTGGTTGCATTATTTATTTTCCAAGTCATCTTGGCAATTAATCCATTGCTTCTAGCTTCAGACTTCTCATTTGTGAAGTGGGATAAAAGCTCTTATGGTCAGGGATTTTGTAAGGATGAAGTAGATACTTTTTGCAAAGTGTAGTGCCTGGCACTGATTAGTGGTCCCTAATAATATTATCAAGTGTGTAAGGTTCTGTGTTAGGATCCAGACATGAACAAGACAAGCCCCATCAGGCCGTTTACAAATTAGTCCTGGAAAGGAAGACATTAATTCAAGTAATTATATTGCAAAGAAGGACAGTATCAATAGCATCACAAAGGCACAAGAAAAGGCTAGATTCCTGCTGTAAAATACAGGTTTTGTTATTTTTCAGGTCCACAGATCAGGAGATGACTGCCGTTGGAAAGACGGTTCATTGTACTCAGATCCCTATGGCCACATCACAGGGGGTGGGGGCACAAGGGAAGCACCGGATCTGTCAGGAAGGTGAGGAGGTAGGGGGGCAGGAGAGGGAGTAATGAAGAGCCTTTATTATGGTTTCTGTTGGAAGGGATGGACGAGCCGGGTAGGCAGGTTAAGGATTTGAATAATTTCTGTCGGCTCTGGGGTGTAGGGACTGTCTCTAGTTGTTTGGTACCTGGCCCTGGGTGATTAGGGCAGGGGTGTAGTGGCCCAGAGTATGAGAGTTCCAGAAAGGAGGTGGTTGGCCTGATGGGCTCTGGGTTGGTAGGTTTGCATATGAAACGTGTCATTTGCTATCTCTAGGAATTAGCTAGCCCTGGGAACGGCAGTACCTCCAAGGTCAGCAAGCCCCCAACATCTCAAAGCATCAAAAATATGGAATAAAAAACCATGATGAGTCCAGTGGCTCAGAACTTAAGAAGCATGGAAGTAGCCAAGTCCAAGTTTCTTTTCAAGTCTGACTATAATCCCAATCCATTTGTTCCCTATCGTTGCATCCTTTTTGCTTTTTACCTCTTACTGTTCGTTCTTTTCTTCGCTTACTTGTTCATTCTCTGTTTGCCCTATTATATTGTCACTTCCAGGAAGGCAAGAAATTTGCTTGTCTGGTTTACTGCTCTAGTTCTAGTTCCTGACACACAGCAGATGATCAGTAAACATTTGTTGAACAAATGAGTGAAAACAGCAGTACTTGATGGTTGAGTGTGTTATGTGTGCACAGGCACAGGTGACTGATCATGCGTGTGTAAGAATGGGGGTATTTGTGTTTGTGAATATGTGTGTGTTTTGCATGGAGCGGTTTCCAACCTTTAGTCCAAGCCATGTCTGCTACCAGGTTTCAGCCAACACTGCATGTCTGGCAGCCTGTTTGATAGGTGTAACAGAAGCTAGCACACAGGACTTCCTAGAGAAGAACTCACGCTGCCGGGCCAGCAGACAAGCTCAAGTCACTACTAGACGCCTTAGAGGTTGGAAGAGGGAAGCATCTTTGTGTGTAATGCTTTATTTCTCTTGCAGGAATCTTGGTCTTGCCCTTTGTGAATTTATCACTTGATACCCGTGAGAGAAACACCTCTGTTTAAAAACTGAAAGATCTGTTTTTAACAAAACCTCTATGATATTTTAGAATGCTATATGAGTTATATTCCAGCCAGAAAATCAACACCATACCAGGTGATCAAATAGGAAGAATTTAACTTGGAAGTTAATTTACAAGGTGCTAAAAGTACAATTAAAGCAAAAGCAGGGAGGTGAGTCAATCCTGATCTTACGAAATCCTGAAAGCTACTACTGTTCCTTGGCCAGGAGCCAGAGAGTGAGGAACTGGGACCGAGGGCTGGGGCCGCGTCCTAGAAGCTGGCTTGGGTGGGACCACAGGCACAGGGCCCTTTCTGGAAGGAGCTGGAGCCACAGAGAAGATGAAGTCACTGGTCAAGATATTTCCTGAAGCAGAGAAAGGGAGAAATACCCTGGCTTCTCCCATTCTCTCCCTTGGAATCCTCTACCAGTGCCTTCCATCAACTGAACCTAACCAGACACATTTGGCAAGGAAGTCTGGAAGCCACAGTTTGGAGAACTTAGCTTCCTCAAGGACAGAGCAGAGGAGGGGATATGCAGGGAAAGGATCTGAAAGGAAGCTGGCAAATGACAACCACAGACGAGGGCAGTGCTGGTTAGTATCCTAGAAAGATATGATAACATAAAAATATTTGTTTATTTTATTTTATTATTTTTTTTAAAGTAGCCTCCATGCCCACTGTGGGGTTTGAACGCATAACTCAGAATCATGGGTTGCATGCTCTTGATCTTGACTGAGCCAGCCAGCCGCCTCTCAACATAAAAGTAAACGATGGCATCAGCTCACTTCTACTTTACACACAACTGTGGCCCTCCGAGGGTTTTGGCACATCAGTTTCCCTGGCTAGGTGTTAAATGCCCAGGAGAAATGGAAGCAGTTTCTGACAGACACAACAGTAGAAGTGAAAGGAGAGAATTAGCAACGTGGTAATTCATGATCCTCTTCACAGTTTATAAAGTAGCAGAAAAAGAAAGAAATGGCAGTTACGATGCAGTACATTACAAGAATAAATAACTGATGACACTTATTAAGTACTAACCTTGATTTGCTGCAGTTACATTCTCTGCACAATTTTACTAAGTTTTCCTGACAATACCACACCCTCAAGTGGAGCCCCAGCTCCTAGCTGAACACCTTAAGGGCCCATGCCTTGGCATATCTTCCTCAAAATGTTGTGTCCCTCTTTCATGGTGGGGATGGCTGAGGCCAGCAGTGCTGTTTGACTTGGGACTGGCACCCGCCTGGATCCTGATTCTTGTTTTTTTCCTTCAAGGTTTTTTTTTCCCCCTCTTTCTTGCATGTGAGGCACCAGATACCTTAAGGAATTCCAGGGCTCATGCTTACAAGTAGGGATGTCCTGGAGCCCCAAGGTCAAGTCCTGATTCTAGAGGGGCAGCCTTGCAAGCAGATTGCTCCTGTGGCTGGCCCAGTATTACCTTTGTGTGAGTGCGTGAGATTGGATTGCCAGAATGGTTCTGAAATACAGGTTTTGGAGACCTAAATTACTTATGTAGACAAAGTCTCGCAAAGATTTTTTGCCTCAGGGTCACACACACCCTCATTGTTGAGTTCGATAAGTTTTTTATAGATTTTGGATACTAACCTTTTACCTGATATGTTGTTTGCAAATATCTTCTCCCATTCCGTCAGTTGCCTTTTAGTTTTGCAGACTGTTTCTTTCGCTGTGCAGCTTTTTATTTTGATGAGGTCCCAGTAGTTAATTTTGCTTTGGTTTCCCTTGCCTCCCGAGACATGTTGAATAAGAAGTTGCTGTGACCAAGGTCAAAGAGGTTCTTGCCTGCTTTCTCCTCCAGGATTTTGATGGCTTCCTGTCTTACATTTAGGTCTTTCATTCATTTTGAGACAGCATGTCAGTGTCCATTTTTCCCAGCACCACTTGCTGAATAGACTGTCTTTATTCCATTGGATATTCTTTCCTGCTTTGTCAAAGATTAGTTGGCCATGCGTTTGTGGGTCCATTTCTGGGTTCTCTATTCTGTTCCATTGATCTGAGTGTCTGTTATTGTGCCAGTACCATAGTGTCTTAATGATTACAGCTTTGTAATATAGCTCAAAGTCCGGAATTGTGATGCCTCCTGCTTTGGTTTTCTTTTTTGAGATTTCTTTGGCTATTTGAGGTCTTTTCTGGTTCCATACAAATTTTAGGATTGTTTGTTCTAGCTCTGTGACGAATTCTGGTGTTATTTTGATAGGGATTGCATTGAATATGTAGATTGCTTTGGGTGATATTAACATTTTAACAATAGTGTTCTTTCTATCCAGGGTCATGGAGTATTTTTCCATTTTTTGTGTCTTCTTGAATTTCTTTCATAATCTTTCTATAGTTTTCAGTATATAGATTTTTCACCTCTTTGGTTAGATTTATTCCTAGGTATTTTATGGTTTTTGGTGCAATTGTAAATGGGATCGATTCCTTGATTTCTCTTTCTGTTGCTTCATTGTTGGTGTACAGGAATGCAACTGATTTCTGTGCATTGATTTTATATCCTGCCACTTTGCTGAATTCATGGATCAGTTCTAGCAGTTTTTTGGTGGAATCTTTTGGGTTTTTCATATAGAATATCATATCATCTGCAAAGAGTGAAAGTTTGACCTCCTCCTGGCCGTTTTGGATGCCTTTTATTTCTTTGTGTTGTCTGATTCCTGAGGTTAAGACTTCCAGTACTGTGTTGAATAACAGTGACGAGAGTGGACATCCCTATCTTGTTCCTGACCTTAGGGGGAAAGCTCTTAGTTTTCCCCCATTGAGGTTGTTATTAGCAGTGGGTCTTTCATAAATCGCTTATATGATCTTGAAGTATGATCCTTCTATCCCTACTTTCTTAAGGGTTTTTATCAAGAAAGGACACTGTATTTTGTCAAATGCATTCTTTGCATCTATTGAGAGGATCATGTGGTTCTTATCCTTTTTTTTTATTGATGTGATGAATCACATTGTTTGTTTTGTAGATATTGAATCAGCCCTGCATCCCAGGTATGAATTCCAGTTGGTAGGGGTGAATAATTTTTTTAATGTATTATTGGGTCCGGTTGGCTAATATCTTGTTGAGGATTTTGGCATCCATGTTCATCAGGGAAATTGGCCTATAGTTTTCCTTTTTTAGTGTGCTCTTTTTCTGGTTTTGGAATCAAGGTAATGCTGGCTTCATAGAGTTTGGAAGTTTTCCTTTCATTTATGTTTTTTGGAACAGCTTCAAGAAAATAGGTGTTAACTCTTCCTTAAATGTTTGGTAGAATTCCCCTGGAAAGCTATCTGGCCTTGGACTCTTGTTTTTTGGGAGATTTTTGATTACTAATTCTACTTCTTTACTGGTTATGGATCTGTTCAAATTTTCTATGTCTTCCTAATTCAGTTTTGGTAGTTTGTATGTTTCTAGGAATTTGTCCATTTCTTCCAGATTGCTTATTTTATTGACATAAATTGCTCATAATATTCTCTTATTATTGTTTTTTATTTCTGCCATGTTGATTGTGATCTCTCCTCTTTCATTCTTGTTTTTATTTATTTGGGTCCTTTCCTTTCTCTTTTTGATCAAACTGACCAGTGGTTCATTAACTTTATTTATTCTGAGAGAGAGAGAGAGAGCATGTGCAAGCAGGAGAGGGGCAGAGAGAAAGGGAGAGAGAGAGAGAGGGAATACCAAGCAGGCCCTATGTCGTCAGCCCAGAGCCCAACCTGGGGCTCAAACCCATGAACCATGAGATCACGACTTGAGCCAAAACCAAGAGTCAGGCACTTAACCGACTGAGACACCCAGGTGCCCCAAAAGCATTTTGATTTTTAGATCCTGACCTATTATTCTATGTGATAGCAGAAAGAAGGCACACCCTAGGGATCCTCAAAATAACTTGGAAATACTAGAACAGACATCTTGCTATGGTAGATGTGTGAGTGGGGATGGTTGGGTGGAGGTAAATTCTAGAATAATATGGCACTAAAAGCAAGGAAGCTGAGTCTGTATAAACCACAGCTGATGGAACCTCCTGATTGCTTCCACAACTGGCTAGCTTATCAGCTGATGTGACTCTGCCAACTTTAAATGAATAGAAAACTGGAGGAAAACAAAACATTCACTCCTTGTTTAATCCCAATATTAATCTTCGCCTTCTTGTCAATATTATTTCACGAGAAAGACTCTCAGTGCTCTCTGCTCCCACTGGCATTTCTGGACAAGGAAGGGCTTTTATGAGAGGTCCTTGAGGGCTTTGTTTCTCATGGGAACATGAGGGAAAGCGGAAAAAACTCCAATGTGTTTAGTGAGGAAACATGAACTTCATGCTCTTCTTTGGGGTGAGTTAAGTGGTAGTGACTGAAATTTAGGTCACCGCTGGTATATAAATACGTGCATGTGCAAAAAGCAGCTATCACACTGCACAGCAAGTGGAGCCGCTAGCTCAGTGGATTCACAGCCCTTGGCAGTTCCATTTAAACTCCAAGTAAATATCACAGAAAAGCTATCATGAAGCTGGTAACTGTGTTTTTGCTGGTGACCCTTAGCATTTGCAGTTATTCTGGTAAGTAGCCTGAACATATATTCCTCTACTTTTCTGTTGATAGGAACATAACTAGTAAACCTAGGCTCCCAGGGGAATGTGGTGGAGGGAGTTTTAGAACGGTGGAATGGAAAGGTTGGAAGGAATTTCACATGCAGCAACCCCCTACCCCCATCCCAGCCTACCAAGCTCTAACCCAATAGAAGTACTATCCTTACTTAATGAATCCTACTTAAGAAGTTAGCCAGGGGCACCTGGGTGGCTCAGTTCGTTAAGTGTCTGATTCTTGGTTTTGACTCAGGTCATGATCTCACAGTTCGAGAGATTGAGCCATGCATTGGATTCTGTGCTGACAGTATGGAGCCTGCTTGGGATTCTGTCTCTCCCTCTCTCTCTCTGCCCCTCCCTCGCTCATGGTTTTTCTCTCCCTCTCTCTCAAAATAAATAAATAAACTTAAAAAAAAGTTAGCCAACTCACACTAGCGACCAACATTGTTGAACATTGTCCCCTTAGTTTTTCTTTTCTTCATTAATCTTGAGAAAATCTCACTTTGCAACTTCTTTCTTTTGAAACTATATGGAGTCATTTTTTTCCTGTCATCTGTCATCAGTTGCCACGTTATTTCTCCTGGGACATTTCTACATTTATCTGTTCACACTGTCAGTGGATAGTTGCCGAATGGCTACAACCTGTTGGGCATTTGGATAAACATGGGAAGATTTAGATATGAATCAGACACAAAGATTGTTTACAAGGTTCTTTCAGTCTGACAGGGGAGCTAAGTCTTCTCTAGACAGAAGTTACTATGATGCTAGACTAATGCCCAGAGACATAGAGAGATAGAGCTCTGTGAGAGCACTACGGACACGCGGTTCAGTTTCTAGGTGGGGATAGAAGTTGGATTCTTGGAGGAGAATGGGAATGGACCCATTCTTTTTGGAGCTAGTCATTTTAACTCTAGGAAGGTATGTTTACATCTGTACAATGCAGTTTGATAGCCATTGCTCACTCAAAGAACAGGAGGCTTTGAGGGTCTTCCCCTGGAAGCGTGTAAGTACATACAGAGAAGACATTCAACAAAGCCTGTAAAATAAGTAGGGAGATTAATCGTGAGAAACTGGGTGCTGCCCATACCCACATTGGCAACTTTGGCTTGTGCTTTTTACTGAAATTTTGGACCAATTTGTAACGTAACCAGTTTGGGCTACTTTGTCTTTAGTGACTAGCGTCAAATATCTACAGACAGATGGCAACAGAAAGGTGGGTGGAGGGAAATAAAAACCCTCCTCTGGGGGAGAATTTTGGAAGGAAAATAAGTGGTAGAAGATGAAGGGGAGGAAGATGCATAGGCTTCACTTGTCGATTCGAACGGGGAAGTGAAAAGGACTCCTAAGGAAAATGAACGAGGGCAGGGTCTTAGCCGAAGGTTGTGTTTTCTTATGCGTGTGCTCATGCATATGTGAGTTCACATATCTGCCCATGTGTTTTGTAAAATATATATTGTATGTATTCTCATTCTCTACAATTTCCCTCTTTTTCATCTTCTATGTGAAAGTTATCTTTTTTTTTAAGTTTTTATTTATTTATTTTGAGAGAGAGAGTGTGTGTGTGTGCATTCAAGCAGGGGAGGGGCAGAGAGAGAGGAAGACAGACAGAATCCTCAGCAGTCTCTGCACTGTTAGAGCAGAGTCCGACATGGGACTTGAACTCACAAACTATGAAATTGTGACCTGAGCCAGAACTAAGGGTTGCACACTTAACTGACTGAGCTCACCCAGGCTTTCCTATGTGAGAATTATCTTTCTAACGGCAAAGATGCAAAATGCAATTGTTCCATAAAGGAGCCTCTATACGTCCCCAATGCCTTCTGGAAACAAGTCTCAGCTCTTTAGTATGGCATTCAAAGCTCTGGAAAATCTGACCTCAGCTGAGTTTTGCAGCCTTACCTCCTTTCCCCACCTCAGCATACCTCACTAGTATTCTGCACTCCAGCCACTTCTGGAAGGCTCACCAGCCTGTGTTTGCACTTTCCTGTTAACATTTCAGTGCCTTTGTTAATTTTTGTTCCTTTTTAAAGCACACTCCCACTCCTCTTAGGATCCAGGAATCTGCCTCAAGACATGGCTCCAACATCATCTCCCCGGGAGATTGCTCCAACACTCTACCACATTAGAACTCGTCATCCCTTCTCTTATGTTTTCATGGAGCTTTATCTATGTTAGCATAGCACATGCCTCACTGTGGCATACACAGATCTTAATTGTCCACCAGACTGTGTAAGTTCTCTGAATGGATTATCGTTGTCTTATTCATCTATGCACCAGCACTAACTCTAAAAGAGTTGGAGTTCAGTTATATTTGCAGCACGAAGTTGAATTAGTTGAGAGTTGAAGTTGAAACTCAGTGGTCTATGGTTGCTTGGATTCATGCATGTCCCCAAGTAAAGATTCATTATGGAATCTACTCTTTGCCTCAAAGCCGTGGACTGGGGAGGTAGCCACGTGCAAAGTATATACCTATTCAGTCAACCTCCAGTATCTCCTGAGTCCCTACCACATCCCAAGGTCTGTTTTAGGCATGCGGTACAGTAGTGAATAAAACGTATACTCCTTGTTCTCACGGAGGCTACATACTAGTGAGAGGATGAAGGCAAGAGATAAATAAAGATTTACTATTTTAGTTAGTGGTAAGAACAAATGTAGTTAGAGAAAGCTGGGTGATGCTATTTTAGATACCTTTCTGAGGAGGTAATATTTGATGAGAAACACATAGCTATCTGGAGAAAGAGGAGCAGGTGCAAAAGCCCTGAGGCAAAAGTTTTCATGGGAAGCCAAGTGGGGCTGGAATGGAGCCACTGATGGACAGAGTGGAAGGTAGTGTAGTAACAGATAGGAATCAGATGTGCCTATTTCACTTGGTTTCCCTTTTGCCCTGCAGCCACCGCTTTCCTTGTCAACAGTTTGCCTCAAGCTGTCAACAATGCCTTACCTTTACCTGTGGACAACATTCTCTCCTTTTTGGATCCATTAAAACTTCTTCTGCAAACTCTGGGCATTTCTGTTGAGCACCTTGTGGAAGGCCTAAGAAAGTGTGTGAACGAGCTGGGACCAGAGGCCTCTGAGGCAGTGAAGAAACTGCTGGTAACTATAGCTTGTGGGCTAATTTGTCAAAGGGCAGAGCTTAGTCACCTGAACCCCCACCCTCCCCACCTCACTCCCACCCACTCTAATCTCACCTACGGACATGTGTTTCCCTCTTACTGACTGTACTCATATAAAGTTTGCATGTCCAGGCATCTCAGGGAAGGTGCAACATCTACTTTTCTAGAAGGAATTTTTGAATGAAAGAGATCTGTGTTCTGGTTGTGACTTTGTATTCCTCAGCTTAGTGATTCTGGTTGGAACTTAACCACTCTGAGCCTCCATTTCCACATCAGTAAAATGGTGGCTAAGCAGGTTGGTGACTATTTTTGGAAACATGCTAAATACGTGTAAGCCGCTTTATTTTTATTCTTGTCCTTCTGCCTTTCAGGAGGCCCTGTCGCATTTGGTGTGATGGCAGCACTAAGCCCTGGTGGAGGGGACGGGGAGAGGCACTCCCCTCCTCGAAGGCTGGGACTCATTCCATCCTAAGATGTGGTGACCCCTGAAAACCATGAATAAAGCAATGAATAGATTTCATTGTGTCCTATGTTTATTTCTGGAATCTGTCTTTTCAGAAGGGCCTAACTAGATAATTTTTTGGGTCATAAACTCCAGAGAACCTGTTGTTGTCAACAGAACCTGCATTTTCAGGAAGACATACTCATGTCTTCCCCTCTGCTTGACTCTAAATTAAACATTTTCATTTCCTTCAACTGCTCTTTGACAATGTTTCCAGACATCTCAAGTTCCTATGCCCTTATTTCTAAAGAGACTTTTAAAATAAAGCTTATTTTTTTATTTTGAGAGAGAGAGAGAGAGAGAGAGAGAGAGAGGGTCATGAGCACAAGGAGGGAAGGGGCAGAGAGAGAGGGGGAGAGAGAATCATGGGGCTTGATTTCACAAACCGTGAGATCATGACCTGAGTCGATATCAAGAGTCAGTTACTCAACCAGCTGAGCCACCCAGGCTAAATATATTTTTAAATATAAAATGAAAAAGGTGTTCAAAGTATTGTCTGACAAGACTAGGGTCTTTCACTGTTTTAGAGTCTACATCACCAGAGTGGGAGTTTCTCTTAAGTTTGTGGCTATACTGTAGCCACTCCATAGCTTTTACAGACTCTGCCACCAAGTTAGGCCTTCCTGCATCATCCTTTGCCAGCTACCTTCTAAACTGTCCTTTCCGTTTCCCCATGCCACCATCTATGAGGAGACTAGAATTATCTTTTCAAGACATAATTCTGGTGATATACAATCACCTATAAAATGGATGTACAGATCCTTATCATGGCAAACAAGGCCCTTCATGACCTGGCCTTTGCGAAAATGTCTTGTCTCATCAGTATTTCTTCGTTCCTTCCTCCCTACTTTCCTTCCTCCTTTCTTCACTTCCTTCCTTCTTTCCTTCCTCCCTTCCTTCCCCTTCCTTCCTCCCTTCTTCCTTCCTTCCTTCCTTCCTTCCTTCCTTCCGTATTCCTTTTGGGACATGTGCTCTAGCCCCATCACTGAGAAGATAACTAAATCTCTTTGCTGCTGCCACTTTTATGCCTTATGAAAAATCAAGAACGTCTGCCCTGTTCTGCCTTCAGGCCTGAGGTTGTGCCAGTCTTGGGACTGTTTTTCCTCAGATCCATTCCCCACCCTCCCCTGCTCACCTCTGTGATGCTAAGCCCTCCAGGTTCCGAGTCTCAGTTCCCAGGTTCCCAGGTCAGCTGACCTTGGGGCTGCATTCTGACCCTCGGTGGCTTAGGCAGAACATAGGATGTGGGAAGTAGGAAAAGCCAGAGAATAGCCTCCTTTCCTTCTCTACGTGGGAGAAGTCCCTGGAAGTATCACATCTGAAACTCCTCGTCCTGTTGGGTAGGTTTCAGCTTTTGCCAGGCGACTCCAGTCCCTGACTGTGTCTGTGGTCCCTCTTTTCTTTGGCTCTTCAGCTGAGGTTGGTAATGGCTTCCTGCTTTATCCATTTCCAGGTTGCCTCACCATCACCTATTTGACTGTTTAGATCTTCTATCATCTATTGAATCAATTCTGTGCATTAGAGTCCCTCTGTTCCAAATATTAAAGTCATTTCTCTTTCCTGGTTGGTTCTCGATTAATATAATGTTAACTGTTGTCTCTATGAAGATTATCTTGGTTTCCTGCTTTTTCTTGAGCCACGTGTTTTTTTATAACAAATAGTTGCACTTTGTGAAACTTTCAGTTTTCCTTTTTTCTTTCAGCTAAGTCTATAAGAATAGGCTAGGTTGCTCACCTACAGTAATAGGTAACCCCAAATCTCCAAGGCTTATATCCACAACATTATAATTTGTTCTCACAGTATTTGGTCATCTTGAGTTGCTTAGA
This sequence comes from Paguma larvata, assembly GCA_030068075.1. Taxonomy (NCBI): domain Eukaryota; kingdom Metazoa; phylum Chordata; class Mammalia; order Carnivora; family Viverridae; genus Paguma; species Paguma larvata. Next base: position 110,873,158 of record CM057826.1, on the reverse strand, counting down.
GCTCTCTTCATGTTGTGTGAATTCTGTAACCAGGAACTGGTGGAATGATCTTTATCTTGAGCATTTCTGATCATCATGGCATATGGAAAAAGAGAACTTAGTGAATCACAGGCTAACTTTTAATGCTTTCCCATGAAAGTGATGTACATCACTTACAGTCCTGTTTCATTGGCCAAACCAAGTCACATGACTATGCTTGACTCATTTAGGAAACCTACTGTAACTTACCACATTACCTGGCCACTTCAGAGTAGCTGTGACCTGAGATACTTTATTCTGCTTGAAATTTTCTGCTCTGTTGGATTATCTTTCCTCCCACCTTTAATGTTCTTCTTACTATTTGCCCATTATTTTCAGTTTCTTTGAATGGCCCTTATTATCCTGAATCCTCTGAATATTGATTCTTTTTCTCTTTTCAATTTGTATGTGCCTTTCATTGAGGACCTCATGCATTCCCATGACTGCCAGTATAATCTCCATGTTAGGGACTCTAAAATTTATAGCTACAATCTGTGTCTTTCTTTTGAGGAGAAGAGTGTCTTTGTTACCTATAAGGCACTTCCAGTAGAGGTCCTTTTTTATGTTCAGATGAACTCACCTCCACCTGAACCTGTTCTCTCTTTCAAAACATGCTACCATGTTCTAATTTCCTATCTCAGTGTATAGCACAACTGTTTTCCTGATTGCCTAAGTCAGAAAGTTGGGAGTCATTGTAATTATGCCTTCTTCTCAGCCTTACTTTCTAATCTGTGGGAAAATCCTGTTTATTATAAAACTTTTCTCCATTTGTACATACATTTTTCATTATTGTTACTGCTCTTCCCCAAACCTTGTCATTTCTCACCGGACTACTGTGTTAGTCTCCCGAATGTCCTCTGTGTTCCCATCAGCCACACAGCAGAAAAGGTGGTTTCTTAAAATACAGGAATCATTCCCCAGCTTCAGATTTTTTGATAGTGTTTCACTGCCGATGGAAAAACATCAGATGCTATTCTTAACCAGCGGATATATTCATAACACAGATTTAAACATTCTTATTTTCATACTTATTTCTAAGTGTCCTTTCTAGGTTATGAAGTCAAATGGAGGGGAACTCAAACGTATTTATGTTGATATCCTTAGCACATAGCTCAGAGCCTGAATGTAGTCTGTGTTGGGCTTGGCTTGTTGAATGGGTGGATTTTCTATAGGGTTTTATCTCGTTGGGGTGACCCTTTTGTTCTCTTGCATCATTCGTATTATTAAGCTATTCATTGCTCTCATTCCATGCTTGGTGCATTTGGCATGTTTGAGAAGGATGACTCTCTATGCTTTCATTCAGTCTGCTAAATAGAGAAAACTGCAGCTAGAGTTCTTTGTCACCAACCTCTGAGTCATAGATTTAATATGGCAATCTTTGGGGAGTGGAGGTTTTTCTGAGTGTCTATCAAAAAGAGTGATTGAGTTAAGAAGGAATCTAAGGACAGACCATGGGAAACCAGGCAGAAACTGATGATAAACAGTGTGGTAGAAATTGTTGGTAAACTTGTTATGAAAATAATAAAACCAAATGCTAATGAGGATGTAGAAAAATTGGATCACTCATAATTGCTGGTGTGAATGCAAAATAGTAAAGCTACTCTGGGAAAATCATTTGACAGTTTCTTGAAAAACTAAATATACTTCCACCATATGACTCAATAATTGTACTCCTGGGCATTTATCTGGAGAAATGACACATGTTTGTTCCAGAACTTGTATTCAGATGTTCAAGGAAGTTTTATTCGTAGTAGCCAAAACCTGACAACAGCCTCATTGCCCTTTAGAGGATGAATGGTTAAACCAACTGTTGTACCTCTATAGGATGGAGTACTACTAGCAATAAAAAAGAATATATAATTAAGATACACAAGCTGGAAGAATCTTAAGAGAATTATGCTAAGTGAATAAAAGCCAACCCCTAAAACTGAAATACTGTATAATTCAATGTATATAACATTCTCAAAATGACAGGATTATACAAATGAATAAGAGATTTCTAAGGGTTTGGAGGGAGTGGGAGTAAGAGGGAAGTGAGTGTGCTATATAAGGGCTATGAGAGATCCATGTGGTAATGGAAATATTTTGTTTCTGGTCTCTATCAATGTCAAAATAAATATAATTAAAAATGTGAATATAATGTAGAAATAGATATATATAATTTAAATTAAATATAAACATAATCATATATAATTATCTAAATAATTACATATGTAACTTTCATTCCTTTAATCCATAAATCTCACAAGTTAGAGGAAACCACTAACAACTTTGTGATGTTTCAAGACATTTCCTACTTTTAAAAATAAGTATATATGGGGGCACCTGGGTGGCTCAGCCGGTTAAGTGTCCAGCTTCAGTTCAGGTCATGATCTTGCGGTTTGTGAGTTCTAGCCCGCATTGGGCTCTGTGCTGACAGCTCAGAGCCGGGAGCCTGCTTCAGATTCTGTGTCTCCCTGTCTCTCTCTGCCCCTCCCATGCTCATGCTCTATCTCTCTCTGTCTCTCAATAATAAATAAAAACATTTAAAAAAATTAAAAAATAAGTATATATGGACACTCACAACTCCAAGATGGTGTCCGTCATACTAGTGAAAGAGAAGTTCATGCATGTCATGGCTGGAATGTTTCAAAGGAAGAACTCTCTGGTATTTCTTTGGTGCTGGCAGCTTACGTGCTTTTCAACTTTCCTTCATTCAAGGAACTCAAACCTGAGTGGCTACACAAGTACCTCTGAAGAGGGCCCAGGGTGAAGGATGCATTCTGCATTCCTGAGCAAGACCTTTGCCTCACACCCTTGAATTTTTTGTAAATTTTTTAAAACATTTATTTATTTTTGAGATACAGAGAGAGACAGAGCACAAGCAGAGGAGGGGTAGAGAGAGAGAGACATAGAATCTGAAGCAGACTCCAGACTCTGAGCTGTCAGCAGAGAGCCTGATGTGGGGCTCGAATACATGAACCGTGAGATCACAACCTGAGCTGAAGTTAGACATTCAACTGAGTGAGACATTCAGGCGAGCCCCTCCACCTGAATCCTTTAATCGAGAATTAAGACCCAATAGGGGCACCTAGGTGGCTTAGTTGGTTAGATGTCTGACCTCAGCTCAGGTCATGATCTCCCAGTTTGTGAGTTTGAGCCCTGCATCAGGCTCTGTGCTGACAGCTCAGAGCCTGAAACCTGCTTTGGATTTTGTGTCTCCCTCTCTCTTTTCCCCTCCCCCTCTCAGGCTGTCTCTGTCTCTCTCTCTCTCAAAAATAAATAAACATTAAAAAATTAAAAGAAAAAACACCCAATAAAAGATTATTTGTGCATGGAAAATAAATAACAAATAAATAAATAAATAAAAAGTATATATAAACGAATCATGCTTTACTTAAATTGTAATTTATGCAAGTATTTAAATTATTTTTAGTAATATTTTTTTTCTTATAATGAGTGTTATGGTAAACATCCATTTATTAGCATTCGTGTCTGTATCACTTCACAAAAGTCTTGAAAGTGAAAGTGCAGTGCCAAGAATTATATGATATTTCAAATTTTGAAAGTTAGTAACAAATTTCCATTGAAAGCTGTAGTGGGGATCTGAAAATGATTGAAATCGGAGAAGTTCCATTCCCAAAGACGAGATTAGGGGCCCAAGGCAATGCCTAGGATGTGCTCATTCGACTTGAGAAGGCATTGCTTTCCTTTTTACCATGTTTTGGAGGGGCAGGAGGTGCAAAATCATATTTTTTATGGCCTTCATATTTAAGTTAGATAATACAAACAGAAAAGTCAGTAAAATTTATTTGCTGCATTTCTAAAAATTTTATTTATTTATTTATTTATTTATTTATTTATTTATTTATGTTTCTGTTTATTTTTCTATTTATTTATTTATAATTTTAGAAAGGACTCCGTTGAAAAGCTCTCAGGCTTAAAGCAAGTTAAGAACAGCAGGGGGCGCTCGTAGGTTGTTAGCAACACCAAGGAAGTTTTTTTTTTTTTTTAAATGTACATGCTGAAGAAACAAATAGACAAAAAGTATCTGATGCTCCTCCATTCTGTGTTCCTTTGCCTTCATTTTGAGCATTTTTTTAAATGCATTTTTTTCATTTGCTCTGCTACTAGCTAGGTATGTACCTTTATCAAATGAGAATTTGTTTCCTGATCAGATAATAATAATAGCTACTGTGACTAGTATGACTAATAATCAGTGTCATATTTACTGGCCATTGTGTTCTATGTATATATATTTCTTTAATTCAACAAATGGTAATTAAATGTTGATTGCAGTATCTTTGCTACAAGTTGAGCAATCTGGGGTAAACAAAATGAACATGACCCACACCCCCAAAGAGTTTTGCAGTGTAAAGAAAGACACAGAAACTATGCAAGTAAAAAACAGTAAATAATTATAAATTATGATAAGAACAATAAAGAAAAAAAAGGGTTTAAGAATAGTTAATAGTGACAAGAGGGTCCCTGTTCCATTTCGGGTGGTCAAGGAAGTCCTGTCTTTGGAAATGTCATTTAAGTTGGGTCTTAAGGTTGTGAAGAACCCATCTCAGCCCAAGAATATCCTGGGTGGAAAGTCCTGAATGTGCGAATCTCCTGAGGACAAGGAAAGCTTGGCTTCCCCGTAGAACTGAGAGCATCTGTGTGACCGAGGCCCTGTGAGCAGAGGGATGTGGGATGAGCCTGGACAGGTAGGCAGAGGTAAAACCACACAGCGCGTGCTATGATAAGGGGCACTGTTTTTATCCTAAGAGCCCACGGTCCTGGGCAGTTTTGTGTGCATCTTTCCTCATCTCTGTGCATGGCACCAGCACACATCCAGTTGGTCGCATTAGTCAGACAGCTTGGAGTCATTTTCTGCCCTTCCCTTTCCCTGACTCATCACACTCCCCTAATCAGCACGTCCTGTCCACCTCGGCCCTCAGTATTCTCTTGAATCCTCGCACAAGGCGCCCTCCCGCGGGCGCTCCCTGGGCCCAGCCAGCCTCTCTCCTCTCTTGCCAGAGCTCCCCAGCAGGCTCCCTGCTTCTGCTCTTGCAGTAGGGTCTGCACAGCGGCCAGGGGTCTTTTCAACATGCAACAATAATCGTTCTCATTCTAATGGTAAAAACCTTTTGGTATCTTTCCACTGTTCTCAAAGTCAAGCCTGGAATCCTGACCATATACGTATGAGGGCCTCAGCATTTGTTTTCGTCCCTCACTCTCATGTCCTGCCGTTTGCTGCCCAGCCACCTGGGCCTTCTTTCTGCTGGGCTATCTTTCTGCCTGATACGGGGTTTTTGCAAATGCTGTTCACTCAGCTCTTCTGTCATTTTCTTCTCCTTAATTTTCTTCTATTTAAACTCATCGTTTTAAAATATTTTTTACACCTCACTTTCTTAAGAAACCCTCCCTGATCACCTGATAAATTTGTTATAGTCTCCAAGAGAACCATGCTTCTTCCTTCCTGAACATGTCCCTGAAAAATAATTATATACCGGGTGAGGGATGGGTGAAATAGGTGATGGGGATTAAGGAGTGCACTTGCGATGAGCACTGGGTGATGTTTGGAAGTGTTGAATCACTAAATTGGACACTGTAGGTTAACTAACTGGAATTTAAATTTAACTTTAAAGAATTATATACTTATGTGATTATTCAATTATTATTTGTGTCTCCTACTTGTTTGTGAGCGCCAACGACGCACAGTCTAGTACCCAGCATCGTAATGGAGCATAGAAACATTCTATAAGCATTTTAGGAGTAATATAAATTAACATACATGTATTAGATGATCCATTTCCTAGATATTCTAGAAGGTGTTTTTTTTAATTTATTTTTTTAATGTTTATTTCTTTTTGGGAGAGAGAGAGAGCACAAGTGGGGGAGGGGCAGAGAGACTGGGGCAGAGGATCTGAAGTGGGCTCTGTGCTGAGAGCAGCGAGCCCGATCTGGGGCTGGAACTCATGAACTGCGAAATCGTGACCTGAGCCAAAGTCATACGGTCAACCGACTGAGCTGCACAGGCGCCCCTCTAGAAAGTGTTTTATTCAAAGAAAGGGTAGGAGACTATATTAATACTTTCAAATTAAGTTTCTAGTATCAGTCTGACTTGAAATTATAACACTACATTCTTCATCCACATTGGTGAGAAGAACGTACTGATGTTATGGAAATCCAGAGGTCTCCCTTATTTCCCTCCCAGTTTACCTGGAACTAGAGGTGGATCAGTAGTGCATTTGCCTCACCCAAGCTAGCTCAGCACCCACACAAGCCAACTAAGAATATGAGACTGCCTAGTACGTGGTAAGAGACAAGTACTTCAAAATCTATCTCGTAATTCTACACACTCAAACTAATCTGTAGTGTCAAAAAGCAAATCAGTGGTTGACTGTGGATAGAATAGGGGATGGTGAGAGGGAAGGATGAATTACAAGTGACAAGAGAGAACTTTTGGGGGTAACAGGCATGTTCATTTCCTTGATTGTAGAGATGGTTTTGTGGGTATATACATATGTCAGAACTTCAAATTGTATACTTTCAATATGTGCAGTAATTATACATCAATTGTATCCCAGTAAAGTTGTAAAGTTATTTATATACTCTGAGCTATAGACCTAAACTAATTTTTGTCAATAAGTGTTAGTTTGGGTCAGTAAGAGAATCACTACATTTTGATGGTTTTATGATAGTATCTATTACGATACTTAAAAATTTGAAAAATGTCGTTTGATCTAGCAATTCAGTTTTTGGAAATCTTTTATGAAGAAATAAAAACATCAGTGTGCAAGGTTATGTGTAGAAGGATGTTCATTGCAGCAGCCTCTAAAAAGCCAAAAAAAAAAAATAGAAACAATATGAATTATGAATGCCCCAACAATGGGGAAATTATGATATCTTAAGTTATGAGCTCTCAAGTAGAATTTTTTAAGATTTTATTTTTAAATAATCTCTACACCCAACGTAGAGTTTGAACTCACAACCCTGAGATCAAGAGTCATACTCTTCACTGACTGAGCCAGCACACCTCAATAGATTCTTAAAGGTTTGTATTATTTATGTAAAGTAAAGACCATGAGATACCATTGATAAGAAAGGCAAACCTACCGAGTACAGTGCATATCCCGATTTCCTTCCACATTTGTAGCTATAATTGGACAAGTTTGAATGGACAGGAAGAATGGAGTCAATATTAGTTGCTAGGAGGGCTGTTTTGGGGATAATGGTGTTGGAGTGGGACATGGATAGCTTTTAAAAATATATACATTTTTCTACTGTCCCCCTCGTTTTTCCTTTGGTGTGACCATATGCTGCTTTAATAATTTTCGAAGTAGAATTTTGAAGAAATATTTTCTCAATACATATTAGATAGTTTCCTTCCCTCTTGAAATAAAAACAAAAATAACAAAAGGAAATGCACTCACAGACTTAAAAAACCATGCAGTAAAAAGCAGGGACTTCAGGCCCAGCCAGATTTTCATTCAAGTACAGGCTCTGGCATTAATGATCTGAGTGGTTTAAATGGGTTCCATAAACTTCCGTGTTCTCAAATGCATTATTTTATTTATTTTTTATTATTTTTTTATTTTATATTATTTATAATTTTTTAGAGAGAGGGAGAGAATCTCAAGCAGGAGATTATCAGTACAGAGCCTGATCTGGGACTCAATCCCATGACCCTGGGATCATGACTTGAGCAGATATCAAGAGTTGATCGCTCAACCGACTGAGCCACCCAGGAACCCCTTAAATGCATTATTTTAAAAGGGAATAATAATATCGAGTTTTGTATTTGATTTGAGGATTAAGTGAGGTAACATATATGAAGGACCAAGCATGGGAAATGTCCCAATGATATCTGTCTCTGTGCCATGTTAGGTAGCTTTGGAGGGGCCATCCTTGAATGACAAGCATTGTTACAGTCTGAGCTTTGATTTAAGCTGTCCACTCTGCCCTTTCTCCTCTTTCTCCATGTCTCCAAGTGCTTTCTCATCGATCGAGATACAGCTCAAATATTGCTACCTCTGAAAAGTCTTGCCAGATTTCCCAAGGGAGTAATAATGGCTCTTTGTCTTGGTTCCATGCTGCCATGTCTGTGCCTCCTTTATATCATGCCATGCTGAATGTGGTTAGTTAATTATGTGCTCGTGTCTTCTATATCAAGTTTGTGAGCTACTTGAGGTCCAGAACCATGAGACACTCAACTTTGCATCCTTACTTTCTTGTTCTTAGGGAGACATTCTCTCTTTTCAATTTATTTTCTTAATACAGAACACAACAAATATTTATTGATGAGCTTCTGTCTGACGGACACTGTTCTAACTGCTCACTATTGTGCCGGGAGTGTTGTGCAAAAAATTCCTAACTTACGGAGCTCACATTCTTTTGGGGCTAAGAGAAAAAGAAACAAAACATAGAAATGTGTTTTAACAGTCTTAAAAGAGAAAATGGAGAAAAAAATGTAGCAGCCAAAGCTAACAAGAAATGGTGGGCCAGAAGGCGACTTTTTTTTTTTTTAATGTTTATTTATTTTTGAGAGACATAGAGGCACAGCGTGAACAGGGGAAGGGCAGGGAGAGAGGGAGACTCAGAATCGGAAGCAGGCTCCAGGCTCTGAGCTGTCAGCACAGAGCCGGATGCGGGGCTCAAACTCACAGACCGCGAGATCATGACCTGAGCTGAAGTCGGCCGCCCAACCGACTGAGCCACCCAGGCGCCCCCAGAAGGTGACTTTTTAAGTCGAGTGCTCAAAAAGGTCTCACTGGGAAGGTGATCTGTGAGAAAAAAAACTTCAGGAAGTACCGGGGCCAGCCACGTGGCTGTCTTGGGAGGGGTACTTTAGGCAGAAGGAAGAGTAATTGAAAGGCTCTGCGGAAAGTATATGCCCGCAGTGTTTCAGGAAGGGAAAGATGCCCAATGCCTGGAGTGGTGGGATGAGTAGTAGGAGAAGAGGTGAGAGGCAGGTAGCCCAGGTGAGATCTGAGGCACCGTTGTCAGGAAATTTAAAAATAGAGTTGTTGCCCAGAATGCATTGGGAAGTAGGGAAGTAGAAGGAATTCATACGATTCAAGTTATATTTTAATGGAAGTACTTTTTCTGCTCAGCCCTTCTCTGAAGTGCAGGTGTAAATTCCCTCGAGCACTGATGTCAGGGTGGGAACACAGGGATCGAGGGTGGAGTTAGCGATACTGTAGATTGTGCCATCAGGGTGTCACAGGGAGCATTGTGTTGGAGGTTAGACGAACCTGGCTGGAGTCCCCACTCATCCTTTGCCAGCAGTCTTATCTTAGGCATGATGTCGACTCACCTCCCCAAGCCTCAGTTTCCTCACCTGTCATATGAAGGAAATAATGCCTGACCATCTTACTTCAGTCGTATTGTGCATATGACTTCCCAGTGAGATAACGTATGAAGAGAACATAAAGGAAAAATACTTCACGGATGCAAGAGATTCTTGATCCTCAAAAACAGGGTGTCTGTTGACTGCAGAGGGGTCTTATTGGAGGGTAGGAAGAGAAGGTAATAAAAAGTAGAAGGAGGAAACATAGATTGTAAATCAAATAGAAAAATATTCAAAATCTCTGTCTGTTGCTAGAGATCTGAGACAGTTACTTTTTAGCAGTGCCTCCAGTCCAAGACTGAGTTGGCATCTGTTTCATTTTTGTTCTGTTCTTTACCAGTATGAAAAAGTGATTTCAAACTGTATAACAAACGAGTGAGTATAAAGAGAGAAACTCCTATAGGACATGTCTCTCAAAAAAAGAAAAAGAAAGAAAGAAAGAAAGATAAAAAAGGTAGTAAACTGATTATCGTAGCTGCAGGAAATATACTTCCCAGGCACAGAGTAAGTACCCAGAATCTGAAAAGGGATTTTTGGGTCACGTTTGTTGTGGAAAAGCAGTCTGCATGCCAGATGCTGACTGCAATAGAAATCTTGTGTAATTTTGGTTAAGAGGGTATGATATTTGAAATTAACAGTCTCTAGATGATCAACAAAATAAAAAGGCAACTTGTAGAATGGGAGAAAATATTTGCAAATCCTGTATCTGATAAGGGGTTAATATCCAAAACACATAAGGAACTCCTGTAACTCAATAGCAAAAATGAAACAAGTAATGTGATTTAAAAATGGGCACAGGACCTGAGTAGACATTTTTCTAAAGAAGATACACAAATGTCCAAAGGTATTCAACATCACTATTTATCAAGGAAATGCTAATCAAAATCACAATATTGCCTCACACCTGTTAGAATGGCTGTTATCAAAATATAAGATAACAGGGACTGACAAGGATGTGGCGAAAAGGGAATGCTTATGCACTGTTGGTGGGAATGTAAACTAGCAAAGCCACTGTGGAAAACAGTATGGAGTCACTCAAAAAATTATAGACCGAACTACCATCTGGCAATCTCGCTTTTGATTATATATCCAAAGGAAATGAAATCACTATCTTGAAGAGATATATGTACCCCCATGTTTACTATAGCATTATTTACAATAGCTTAGATATAGAAACAATTTATGTGTCTTGATGGATTAATGGATAAAAAAACGTAAAACACACATATACACCACACACAATGGAATACTATTGAGTCTCAAAGAAAGAAAATCCTGCCATTTACAACTATATGGATGCATCTTGAGAGCATTATGCTAAGTGAAATAAATCAGGCAGAGAAAGACAAATACCATATGATCTCAATTATATGTAGAATCTTAAAAAAAAATGGAACTCATAGAAATAGAGAGTAGATTGGTGGTTGCCAAGGGCAGGCAGGTGGTGGGAGAAATAGGCGAAGGTTGTCAAAGGGTACACACTTCCAGTTATAAGAACAATAAACTCTGGGGGTACGATGTACAGCATAGTGACTGTAGTTAATAGTACTGCATCATGTACTTAAATGTTGCTAAGAGAGTAGATCTTAAATTTTTTTTTACCAAAAGGTAACTGTGTGATAGATGTGTTAACTAAGCTTATTCTTGTAATAATTTTGCAATATATGTGTGTATCAAATCATCACATTTATATCTTAAACTTACACTCTGTAACTGTGTCAGTTATATCTCAGTAAAGCTGGAAAAAAAGAAGAAATCGGCGCAGTCTCTGGAAAATGCTGAAGGTGGGTTGTCTGAATTTATTGCGGAGAGTAACGTGTATTTTCAGTATTGTGTAGGTGTTCACTCTTTCTTTAGTTACTGTATCATTAAAGGTTCCTTGTGTTGCATGCAAACATATTTGGCTATTAAAATAGGAAGCAAGACAAACAAAAGATTTATTGAGACACTGGAGTTGCTTTCAGAGTCAGAGTGCTTAGAACAGACCGGACTCAGGACAGCCATTGAAAACTCAGTAGCAGGAGTACAGAGATCCTGTACTCCCGGGCACTGCCGTAATTATTGTCACGCTCCATGATTTCAGTCTGGTCTTACTGTCCACATTCAGTAACTCTGGTACAATCTTTCTGGCTCAGCTGGGTCAGGTTTTGTAGGCATTTGTAGGCTCTCTGACCAAGCGGGCCAGGAGGACAGCAATGGCTACTGGGGACCTGTTGAGCTGGTAGAGCAAATCTAAGAGCCGCGCCAGACTTCTCCGGGACTCTGCCCTCCCTGACACCGTGCCATTCTCTGAGAATAATAAAGACTCTCTGGAACAGTTATAATCTTTTTAATTAAAAAAAATTGTTGGCTCTTAGTTTACCTAGCCCAGGAAAATGGGCTCAGATGTATTTGAAAGACTTCCCAAAAAAGATAGATGCAGCTTCTAACTCAAACTTCTTACACTTTTAGGAGTTAAGAGCTTTTTCTTTGGAGTCAGTTTCAAATTCCCTTTTTGTCATTTACCGATTGTGTGACTTTGGACTTGTTACTTTATCTGGGCTTTGGCTTTCTTATTTTGAAACATTCTGTGGTTATTCTGGCCAATAATCACTTTTATATATTTTCTGCATCATTAAAAACTTAAGGATGCTCAGGAAAAGTTACTACTACCACCAACTTAAAGCTTCTCATTTGACTAGGATATGTGACCTCTACGAGGACACATGTCCTCTGACTTCTAGAGGCAAGAAGGCAAAGTCAGGATGTCCAGAGTAAGCTGTGTTTGGTTGAGCCAGGTCCTGAATCCTGAGAACTTGCTTGGAGCTGCTTTGGGGCCTCTGTCCCGGAGGACTCTGAAGCAGAACCGGAAAAGCAGGATTGGCTGCCCTTGGGTTATTCTGGAGCCATACTGGGTGTGTCCTTAGAAACACAAGCCAGATAGAGGGAAACAATTACCAGCTATAGAGGGTTTAAGATTTAAGAAAAATACAGAGTTTCTCATCTTTAACATTTTCATGCCTCTGCACTTTAAAATGGGAGATGATTTATAATGAAATCAACTATAGCACATATTTGAGGAAATAAGCAACAACAACAAAAATGAAAATAAGATATATGTGGTCAGAATCAGCAACAGGGATGAAGGGACGAATGCACATTAAACTCAGGGATAAAATGAGTCATCAGTTTCACTTTGAGTTTCTAGATAGACGGGGGAAAAAATGAAATAAATAGACCATGCTCCATAAATCTTAGAATTAGAAACGAAGCAGCAGTTTTTAGGGAGGGCAAAATTTTTTTTCCCTCTAAATTCTACAAGAAGCTTTTCCCGTAAGGCATCATGGAGTGGATATTAAGTAATGTCCTGCCCAACTGCAGTTTGCTCATCAGCCGCATGTGCTCATGTATTTAGTCCCCTCTGCCTCCCCCCCACCCCCCACAGCCAATGTATTTATTCCCAGGTCCCTCCCTTGGAAGTTCTGACTCAGCAAGTCTAAACGTGATCTAGTGGGTCCATCGTATATTTTTTCTTAATTCAAATCATGTAATTAGAAATTAAGAATTTAGAAAGTACTTTCCTAATTTTTACTTCTTTGATAATAACCTAGTGAGGTTCATTTTTTTTTTTAATATAAGAAAGGTAATTTATACCTTAAGATGTCTAGCGATTTAAGACACTAGGGGACTTGAATCCCTGTGATATATTTCAAGTGATGCCGGACAACAGGAAATATGATTTTAAGTCTATGAAGATAGATTGTACCAATGTGACTGAGCAGAGGTTGGGAGGGTCTCAGATTAGTTAAGTGTCCAACTGTTGGATGATTTGCTTTTGAGACCTTGCCCGTCTCTGTTTGTCCTCTGAGAATGTGTGTACAAGGTTCATCTTCTTTTTTCTGTAAAGCTCTTTTAATGCCCACTCCTTCCTCCAGGTGTTTCTCCTTATCTCCTTCCTCTAAGGCATGTCCAAGGCACTTTTATACATAACTCTATCATTTCCCTCCATAGTCCTGGGGTACACTGTGCTAACTGATAGCCCAGACCATCAGCTTCTCAATGGCTGGACATCATTCTTTATCTTGATAGCACTGGCAGATCTGACGCATAGTAGGCACAGATTAAATAAGCACTAAAAGAATAAAGGAATATGTAAGAAAGGGGCTTACGTTGTAGAAGAAAGATGGGATATCTGTGTATCTATTTATCTGTCTTAATTTAGGGAATACCAATAACTTTGGCCACATTTTCTGTACTGGAGAAATAGGCATTGCTGTGAGTCACTTAATTCTGAAGTGGTGACTTGCTTTTGATTAGATGTGGCAATTGTCATACATGTGCAACTTTTAAAGCTACTTATTAAATGCATAGTGACTATTGTTTATAGAGACACTCCTGATCAAACCATTCAAAATGTAATCTTTGCTCTAGAGGTTTCCTTCTCTCCAGGCCAATTTTTTAATATCCCTAAATTAACCCATTCTTCCATGCCCATTAGAGCATCTATTATTGGTTCATGAATCTACTCAAAGTTTTTTTATACACAGTTAAAAAAAAATCTGGCCTTAAGATCTGGAACAATTAAATTCCCAAGTTTTTAACATTTTCATAAGGAATAAAGTGAAACTCAAGGAGGCCAACTGACAACCAATAGGTAGCCAGGTTAGAAGTTGAACTGATTTCTTCTCTGGGTCTTTTGCTCTTACTACTCCTTCATACTACCTTGTATATTGGACTGGCTTATCCACTGAACTGCTAGGGTAGCACTCTAAAGATTCAGGGTGTGGGTACCAGTGGATAGAGGTGTATCCCAGCAGCCCGAATGAATCAGCTAAGCATTGGTACACCTGCAATAAGAGGGTAGGCTGTTCCCTGAGATGATGAAAATGGAAAAATGCAAACATAAGTGAATGTTTTTAGGAACTTAGCTGGCTTTGGCATGAGAATCAGATGTGTCTGGTTTGGGCTTGTCTTAATTCCAATGCCCAGGACTGATTTCTGTCCTTAGAAGCTCATGGAAAAGAGTGGGCTAAGGCCTTGGGTAATATGATAGTAGCTTCCTGAGCTTACATTACTAAGACCTAGGTTATGAAATGAAAACAGTAGGGAAAAGGAGCATTCCTAGACAAGATACGAAATAGAAGTTGAGAAAGGCCGTACTTCCTGGAGATGAGTGTAAAGTAGCTCAGTTAACCAAAGGGGTAGTGTTTTATTTCTGTGGACACCTTGAAGGCATGTGTAAGATCACATAGTGTTTCCAACTGCCTCCGCCTACACTGTTCTCTGCTCTGCACTAGCACAACTGCTTAGCGATAGAAGGCACACCCCAGAATCACGCTGCCTACATTCAAATCCCTCCCTCTTCCCTTACTGACTCGGCCGTGTTAGTGACTTGGTCACATTCTTTACTTACAAAATTAAGAAGAGGAAGAATACCATTTCATAGTGATGTTTGAATTAAATTAGGTACTACATACATAACACTCTGCTTAATGCTTAATACAGAGTACGTACTCAGTTCATGCTAGCTGCTGATATAACAGTGACCTTCCCAGCTATATCATTTCTGTTTTTATATTTCAATATCTACTCTCAGGAGAGAATAGAATAAGGAAAAAGCGGATGTTTCTGAGCACTCAAACCATATTGTTTGTAGTTCCCCCTTATTTGTGGTTTTGCTTTCCATAGTTCCAGTTACCCACAGTCAGCAGAGGTCTGGAAGCAGATCCTCTCTCTGACCTAATGTCAGAACTTCAGTAGTAGCCTAACGCTGCATCACAGTGCCTGTGTCAGTCACCCCACTTCCTCTCATTATGTGGCCATTTCATCATCTCACATCATCACAAGAAGAGGAAGGGGGAGTACGGTACGGTAAGATTTTCTGAGAGTGAGAGAGAAACCACATTTACATAACGTTTCTTGCAGCATATTATCATTCTTCTATTCTATTATTGTTGTTGTTAATCTCTTACTGTGCCTAATATGTAAATTAAACTTGATTATAGGTATGTATGTATAGGAAAAAACATAACATATATGGGATCCGTACTATCTACAGTGTCAGGCGTCCACTGGCGTCTTGGAATGTATCCCTCACAATACGGGGGGACTACTCTAAATACAACTATATGGGATTAGAGAGCTTGTTAGTCTTTTTTCCTGGAATTTGGTTCCGCAAAGCTCACTCCTCTCATGAGTAACTAGTTGCACGATCACATGGGCCCTTCTATTTTATTGGCTCCTCTCATGTCAGAGGTGCTATGTACACAAAGCAAGTTATTGACAGAGCTAGCGGCAGGACCAGGTCTCCTAACTCCCCCAGTGCTTGTTGCACCCCACTGTTGTGCCTCCTCTCTTAAGATAATATTATTAGGTCAGTGACTTTATGATGGTAAAAAATACATCTATTTAAAATTAATTTTAAGAAACTACTGAAGGGGCGCCCGCCCACCTAGTGGACAGTACAGGCATAGAAGTCCAGCGCAGGTAGCTCTAGTCTCTTTGGAACTCTTGGAATTCAGTGAGAAACCCTCATTTGTGATTAAGGTAGTCTGAGTGGAGGGGCGCCTCGGTGGCTCAGTCAGTTAAGCATCCAACTCTTGGGTTCGGCTCAGGTGATGATCTCACGATTCATGGGATGGAGCCCTGCATTGGGTTCAGTGCTGTCAGCTTGGGATTCTCTCTCTCTCTCTCCTCCCTCTCTCTCTGCCCCTTCCCTGCTCATGCTCTTGCTCTCTCTGATCTCTCTCTCAAAATAAATAAATAAACATTAAAAAAATTTAAAAAAGAAACTAAAGCAAAAGCAAAAACAAACCAAAAAAAATCCCACTTTTTCTGCTTTTAAGTAGTCATGGGGGTGCCCAAATCAATTAAATAAGACAGATCCTTTTTCTTTGTTCAGTATGCTATTATTTTAGTTGAAAATTATAAGTTGAAAATCACCTGGGGAAGTCACTTTGCTGAATGTTCTCCTCGTTTATCATCAAATTCCATAAATCCTCTTGAAAAATAAAAGAGAAAAAAGTGGATTATGATTGAGATTGAGCAAGAATATAGAGTGGTCACTAGAATGTCTTATGATGTTTGAGCCACTATTTTCTTCTGCAAATTTTCCTATGTCATAAATAAAATAAGATTTAAGACTTCCATAACATTTGTAGTTTGCAAGCTATTTATACATGATTATCTCTTTGAATCTGCCAACAAATCTATTCATTGGGTGTCTATTCATATACAAATTGTATTAGACAGATATTTTGTTGTATTTGTTTAGTAATATATCCCTAGTAACTAGAACAGCACCATGTTCACATTAAATAAATAATAAATAAATAGATAAATGAATTTTGATCTCATTTTATGTATGAAAAAACTTCTAAAGCTCAAAGAGATTAAACAGCCTGTCCAAGTCACATGGCTGGTAAATGGCAAAGGAAAGTCTGAAACTGGGATCTCCAGAATCAGAAGTTAATATTAGAACCGCTGTACTGAAAAGATAAAGATGATTAAGGCATGGCCTGTGAAGAGTTTAGAGTCTAGTGGATAAAATAGACACATCAGATACAAGTAATTTAAAACAACTAGAGGGAAGGAAAATCGATGTGAAATTTCCTACAAAGCATTATGAAATCCGAAGTATGAACACCTGTATCTTGTCATCGTAGGGGTCTATGATGTCTTCACAGATCTGGTCTTGGAATTGGACTTTAGAAAATTATTAGACTTGCTAGGTAAACAGGATAGACTTGGGCTTGGGGGCCAGACCTTGCTGGCAGGGAGAAGAGCCTTGTGCAAACATGTTAGGGGTTTATACAAACATGACCAGTTCTAAAACAAATCATTTGTCATTAGGGGCATCAGGTGTTTGAGTTCAGGAGCGAGATATGCAATTGATTGGCTTCAGGGAAGAACAGTCTTCCCTGCATTTGTTCTGATTTTAGAGGCTATAGAAATTTAAAAAAAAGGTTTCAAGCATAGCAGCGATAGAACTTAATTTGTGTTTTTGCTATATAATTCTGGTAATAAGTAGAGCGTGGTTTGGAGTGAGGACAGATAGAAACAGTAGAACTTATCATAAATCTTTTTTTTTTTAATTTTTTTATTTTTATTTTTGAGAGACACAGAGACAGAGAGTAAGCGAGGGAAGAGCAGAGAGAGATACAGAATCTGAAGCAGGCTCCAGGCTCTGAGCTGTCAGCACAGAGCCCGACGCGGGGCTCAAACTCACAGACTGCGAGATCATGACCTGAGCTGAAGTCGGCCGCTTAACCGACTGAGCCACCCGGGCGCCCCCCCCCCCACTTAATAAATCTAATAAAAAGAACCCAGTAAAGAGGTGACGAAGGACTCCACCAGGCCAACTAGTCAGTGGAGTTGACGAAAAGGAATGATATAGGAAAAAAAGTTTAGAAGTAGAATATTCAGCAACGCGACGAAGGTGGTGACAAGCAGGAAAAGATTCAAGAAGACCCTGGGCTTTCTCGATTCTGGGTGTGCGGAGGTGTGACTTGCTGAGATAAGGAACATGTGAGGACGAGGAGCAGGTTGGTGGGATGACGGGTTTGGGTAGCAGTTGTAGCAAGCGTTTCAGTCTGCAGCTCAGAAAAAAGAAGGCAATAGACCCCTGATTGTGGAAGTCATTGGATTCCAATGGAAACCCAGGCAGGTTACATTTGGAGCCTTGAGAGTAAGTTTAAGGGGGAAGATACATAAAGAAAAATCATATAAAGAGAATGAGAAAGAATGGCTAGAGGTAGGGAGAGTAACAGAAAAATGTCATGTCATGGAAACCCAGCGGGTGAGGGGAAATTCACAAGGACTGGAGCCTTCTCGAGGGGTCAGAGGAATTAAGAATATGTGTATTTTTCAGAGCAGTGGTGGCCAGAATCTGGTTCACAAGGCTCTAAAGTAATCCAGAGTGGAGGAGGTGAGCTATTTTGTTCACCGCCCTGGAAGCACATATGTAGCATTCATTATGTGCCAGACACAGTACTTAGGCATCAAGAGATACTGGAGTAAATAAAACAGTTCTCATCTTTGTGAAGTACCCCATTCCTGTCATTCTCTCTTTCTACTCAAATCTCGCTGAGTCTTTTAAGACCCAAATTGCATCTCATCTTTGCTATAAACACACTCCTAAGCGTCTTGGTATCAACCACAGCTCTTTCTCTAGAAATTACCTGTGATGTTTTGCCGACATTATTTAGTATAGTAGTCATCACTGCTTTTGCTGTGTCATCTTACTATAGGGACTGCAAATCTTTGAGAAGGGATTAACATTCGAGATTTTTCCTTCAAAATTTCTGCCCCTTCTTTGTATACAGTAAGTGCTTAGAAATACTTCTCGATCTCCTCCCATCCCCCATCCCCTTTCTGTTTATGGTCTTCCCTTGGACAGAGAAAGGACAGCTAGATTTTTCCCTTGAGCAAGGACTACTGTGTCTTTCAACAAAGATCCCTCAGGATTTCTCAAATAGCAGCAATGGGTTTTAGATCTGATCTCGAGGATACCTTTCCTTAATTAATCAATTCAACCATTATTTACTAAGCATCTCACTTAACCTATAAGGTACTGTGTTAGAGCCAGAGGCTAGTTAGATCTGGTCCCTACTTTCATATAGCCACATAATTAAAAATAAAGATGGTGATATATGTTATAATTGCACAAGATAAAGTAATAGAAAACTAGGGAATGAAAGAAGATAGTGTTAATAAGAGTGGTTATAGAATTATTTTCTGAGGAGGTGACTTTTATTTTTTTTAAGTTTATATATTTTGAGAGAGAGAGAACACCAGCAGGGCAGGGACAGAGGAAGAGGATCCCAAGCAGTCCCCACGCTGTCAGCACAGAGCCTGAGATCATGACCTGGGCCGAAATCAGGAGTCAGACACTCCGGACAGAGTCACCCAGGCACCCCTCTGAGGAGGTGACTTTTAGATGAGCTGCAAAACAAGCACTAGCCACAAGAGAAGGAAAGAGCATTTGAGGCAGAGATGAAAGCAAGGGCAGAGAGCCTGAGATGGTTTTAAGTTCCAGGAACGGGAAGAACATTGTTTACACAGAAAATAATGAGGAAAAGAGAGAATGGCTGAAGTTGAGGTGCCGTTCCTGAACCCAGAGCTGACAGCAAGCAGTTCTCCAGTATTTCTGATAGTGAGCTTTCAGGGTTAACAGAGGAAAAAGAGTGCTATTTCTGTCTGGGGAATTCCCTAGGGAAGGACTAAAAAGAAATATTATTGTTTCAACTCCTTGGTTGCTGTTGTTTTGATTTACAACAATAGGAATTCAACTGGAGTCTAATATGTACTTTGGACATAATGGGCGTGACTCCTGCTTGCTTGTCAGTTTCTTCTTGTTTACATTAACAGTCATGGCAACTCAGCAGTTGCAAAAGCAACCACAATAGGAAAAATAACAATACAAAAATAAACATCTGTGAGTTTCAGTGAGTTGTGGGTAAGGATGATATGCAGAATCCTGCCCATCCACATGATAACACACTGATCTAAGCAGATCACAGATTACAACATGGCCCCTGATTACTTCTGTATAGAAGTGATTCTTAATCTGTTATTGGTCATAGGCCCCTTTGAGAATCTAATAAAAATCAGAAGCACTTTCCCTAGAAAAATGCAAAGATGCACATTTACACAAAATGAGAATAAAAATTTAAAGGTTACGCGGACCTTCGAGGCCCAGCCTTGTAGTTCAGAGCATCTAATCAAAGGCTTTCATACTTGATGGGATATCAGAAAGCTTGTTCAAAAGTATACCCTTAGCTTTGTCCTAGGAAGATACATGATGGGATGACGGAAACTTCGTTTTGTATAAATTCTCCAGGGGGTTATAGGCCACACATTGTCAAACTCTGCTTAGGGATCTAGGAAGGAGAGAATTAGAGGCAGAGACTCAGCGAGGTGGAGATTGAAAGCACCTGGAAATTCAGAACGAATTGGGTCGTGGAGCGCTGAAAGTGGGGAGATGATGTGGAGCAAATGAGAACAGGGTGAAGTAGGTGTGGAAATCAGAGCCGTGTAGACTGGAGCAAGATGTGTTAGGGGTTGTGCGCAGGGGCTTGGGAGCAGATGGAGAACACTGGGAAGGTTCTGGGCGGTACGCGCTGCACCCATGGCAATCCCTCGTGATCAACACTCATGTGAGAGATTCTCTAGATGGTCTCTGAGGAGAGATCAGCTACTCTCTCTGCTAACCCTCTTGAGTTTCTCAAACTAGAAAATAAAGGTGGGACTCACCACATCTATCACTAATGAACACATTACTACCCACCACCTCACCAAAGAATTACAGCGCCTGCACTGGGTGGGTCCTTTATTCTTTTAACTCTATAGACGAGGAACCTGAGGCCCTCAGCGAGGAAGAGCCTTCCTTGCTCAAGGTCATCCAGCCAAGTAGCACGTGTGTCAAGACCAGAACCTGGCTTTCTGTTCCCTGGTCCAGTGCTCTTCCTCCTTCCTACTTGGTCCTGAGATTAAAAATATTTTATGGAAGCAGTTGTTGGGAATGTGCACACTCTGAAAGAGTTCAGGGGAATTCATTTCAGACACAAATATATTCCTTCAGATGCAATAATGTCTCAAGGTAGGGCAGTACTTTTCAACTCCAATAATACACTGTCATGCACCGCAGTTCTGTTTCTCATTCATTTTAATGCAGTGCAGTCACTACCAACAGCGAACTGGACAAAAGCGAGGTTTGTCTCAGTGCTTACGTGCTCCTCGTCATGGAGCGGAGGATGAACTCCACTGCATTCTCAATGATCTCTGTGCCCAAGAGGTTTAGGAATTTTGGAAAATCTGGCTCTGGTTTTTTGTCCGAGTCGTCTGGCTTGTCGTCTGGTTTGTCATCTGGTTTGTCATCTGAAAAACCAAACAGAATCTCAGAGGCGATTCTCTGCAACAAGAAAAGGAAGTCTCTTTTCTTTGAAGGGAGCCCCTAGACCACTTTTTACCCCGTCATTAATTATGCAGCCTTGTACAGCTGTATTTATTGAACATTTAAGGCCTGCCTGGTGAGAGTCGTCACATGCATCATCTCATTTATTCCTGAAAACAACAGGTATCGATATTGGTAGACATTGGTTTCCTTTCTGGTTGAGAAAACTGAAACTCATGAAAGTTAAGTCACTTGTCCAGAGTTAAGCAGCCAGTAAGTGCCACTTCCAGGAGTGAAATACAGAATGCCCATGTTAGTGTGTTTTTCTCCATGCACCCCCCAGCCGGTGGTAATGATAATAATGGTGGCATAATAACAGGTAGCATCTGTTGAGCATATACCTATGTCAGACAAGCTAATGTATTGTTACATCATTTTATTCTCACAGCTGCCCTGGGAGGTAGGCAAAACTATTATCTCAAGTTAAAGTTCAAGAAGTGGAAGTTGAGAGAAGTTTAGGAACTGGCTCAAAGTCACAGAGTTAGTAGGCAGCCAAAACAGAATTCAATCCCATGTCTGACTGGTATTAAAATCTGGATTTGTAAGCACTGTGTACTGAACTGCATAACCTCCCCGCCCTTAACAATAGAAATATATTTGTTTCTTTATATTCTGTAATTTTTCTATGACAGACATAGATGACTTATAAAATACAAGTTATCAATAACAACAACAAAAAATGAGCTGTTTAGCCTTTGACAGAAAAGTTAAGATCTAACCATAAGTGTGTTATAAGATTTAAAGTAGAATAAAAAGGATGATGACAAGGAGAAATTCTATCACTTATACATCATTTTATAGTTCTGTAAATAATGGCTTCGTAAATGCTGTATGATTTTACCCTTGAGTAGTCTTGCGAGGTGTGCAGTTTCACTGCGCTAAGAAACCAAAAGGATTAAGTGACATGCAGGAGACCTTGTAAATAGCAAGAGAAGATGGAACTATCAGTTCAGGTTTCTTACCCTTAACTCTTTTTTTTTTACGTTTATTTTTGAGAGACATAAAGACAGAGTGTGAGCAGGGGAAGGGCAGAGAGAGAGGGAGACACAAAATCTGAAGCAGGCTCCAGGCTCTGAGCTGTCAGCACAGAGCCCGACGTGGGGCTTGAACTTACAGACTGTGAGATCATGACCTGAGCTGAAGTTGGCTGCCTAACCACCCAGGTGCCCCTCTTGCCTTTAACTCTTAATCAAGTGCCTTTTGGAGTGAGGACCAAGGGTCCAGGGAATGAGGTTGTAACATGCAAGTTTCCTTGGGACGTTCTGGCTTTGCTTAATGGTCTCAGTGGTTCAGGAGATTAAAAGTAATGGAAGAGTGGCAGTTAGTAACTTAAAGTGCCTCCCCACTGGACCCTGATGCCAGGATAAAGTGGGATATTTAATTTTTAATTTTATTGTAGCCTCACACATAGTGTTGCCAGATTCAGTAAATAAAAATACAGGACACCCAATTAATGTCAGATAAACAATACATATATGTATATATATTTGGTATAAGAATGATCATGCAATATTTAGGTCATACTTAAACTAAAATTATTGTGAGGTGTGTAGATTTCTCAGTGGTTTAGGCGTCCAGCTTCAGCTCAGGTCACGACCTCATGTTTTGTAAGTTTGAGCCCTGCATTGGGCTCCGTGCTGATGGCTGGGAGCCTGGAGCCTGCTTCACATTCCATGTCTCCTTCTCTCTCTCTGCCCCTCCCCTGCTCACCCTCTGTCTCTCTCTCTTTCTTTCTCAAAAGTAAATAAACATTGAAAGATTATTCATTGTTTATCTGAAATTCAGATTTGACTGGGTGTCCTGTATTTCACGTGGTAACCCCACCAGAAGTTTTGATTCAAAGAATTCTAACATCTAGTCACTGTTCCCCCTGACTCTGAATGAAAGGAGACGTAACTAGTTTTTAGCGTGGAGGCTGTCAAAAATTATGTTAGAAGGCTCGCATCTATATTGTATCCTAAAATAGAAACTCTTAGTCAAAACATGTAGCTTTCAATTTTGCAAACATTGATGGTTTACTGTGCCACAACAAAGTTTTGATAGGAGCACCAGACTGGGACCTGTAACCAAAAGCAATATACCAATTACCAAGGATTTGTTCATTCAGCTGTTAATGTTTTCATTCAGTAAGTATTTTTTGAGCTTACTGTTATGAACATAGCATATGCTAAGAGTTGAGATGTGAATGAACATATTAGACATGATCCTTAGATAAAGTGCAGGGCCTCCTCAATGACCAGAATTGCTCTGTTCTCATCACAGGAAGAAGGCAAGATAATGCAAATTTGTAATGTGCCTATTGAGTTGAGCAGGTACTGGGATAGTGTTTTCATAACGTGCCTCAGTCTTTATTTAGTTCAGTGAAGGTCTTAACAGCTCTATAGGAGAGAAAACAGGTGCTCAGAGAAGTTAAATGACTCACCTAAAATCACACATCTAGAATGTGGTTGAGCCAGGGTTTGAACCTAAATTGTTTTAACCCCACAGAGCGCATTATCTACATGATCTAATACTATCTTCAGGCAGTTTTCCTTTGAAGACATTTACCAGGTACAAAACAGCAATTCTTTGCATAAAAATTGAGTTCCTTTTTTCCATGTTGCTATATGGTTACTTGCATAACAAGTTAATTTTATTGACTTTTTATTTTAATATGACACTAAATACTAGCCAGTCAATATGCAAAGAGCTCTGGTTTGGAATATGTGTGAAGATTGGATCCTTGGCGCCAGTCCTTGTACCACATCTATATTAAGGAGTTTTAGAGTGTGATGGACCATATGTTTTGGAGTCCTATATACCTGAATTTGATTCCTGTCTTCACCAAAAAAAATCTGCCATCGAACCTTGCACACGATTCTTAATTACCCTTTCAGTTTACTCATCGTGTTATTGTCGAGATTGAAAGATATTATATATATATAGATATAGATAGATAGTATATTTTACATATGTATATATAATATATATGAAATATATATGCATGTATATACCCATGTCTGTATATCTGTATTGTATATCTATATCTATCTATCTATCTATCTATCTATCTATACCACTTATCACAGTACCAGGCCCAAGGTAAATACCCACAATAAATGCTTGCTGCATTATTATGGGTATATATTATATGTAATATGAGTGCATATATATATAATGGGTACATATATAATGAAATATAATAATATGTTGATAATAATAGCAATAAAATGATTAATATTAGCTTCTTCCTCTTAGGAGATAATAAAAATTTAAACAAGTGATTAAAATATTAAGAAATTTAAAAATGTTGAAAAACAGAAAAATAAAAAACATAATAAAAATTAAGAAAAAGAAATTTGACATAATGGAAACAAACTATTAAAGCTAATAGTAGAATATTTTTTCTTTTCAAAAATAATATGGAGGGGCACCTCGGTGGCTCAGTCGGTTGAGCGTCCGACTTCGGCTCAGATCATGATCTTGTGGTCTGTGAGTTCGAGCCCCGTGTCGGGCTCTGTGCTGACAGCTCAGAGCTGGAGACTGCTTCGGATTCTGTGTCTCCCTCTCTCTCTGCCCCTTCCCCACTCATGCTCTGTCTCTCTCTGTCTCAAAAATAAATAAACATTAAAAAAAATTAAAAAAAAGTATGGAATGGTCTCTATTTACATTAACTACTTGGTTTAGTTTTTCAGTCAATGTAATTATAAAGTTCTGAAAGAAATACAGTACTGCTGATATTTGTATAGTATTTATAGTTCACTTAGTGATTAAAAAGACATATTCATTTGACCAGGTGAAGTTGACTGTTGTCCTATTTTACAGATGAAGAAACTTGAGGTTCAAAGCTGTGAACTGATTTAACCAGTTTCAGGGTTTATGAGAGAAAGAGCTGGGAACTGGTCCTTAGGATATAAATCTCACCTTTCACTTTACTGTGGCGATTACTTTAGGAGTTGATGGACACAGTAGTGTCTGAGGCCACCTCTGTGGTAATTCTGTTATAAATCTTTTTTTTTTTTTAATGTTTTATTTTTGACCTGAAAGGAAGAGACAGAGTATAAGTTTGGAGGGGGCAGAGAGAAAAGGAGACACAGAATCCAAAGCAGGCTCCAGGCTCTGAGCCATCAACACAGAGCACAACTTGGGGCTTGAACTCATGAACCATGAGAACATGACCTGAGCTGAAGTCGGACACTTAACCAGCTGAGCCACCCAGGCGCCCCTATGGTAATTTCATTAAGAGTGTCTGCCTGTATGTTGTGCTGGTGGATGGTGGGTGGCTGAGGGTGTTGAGTTCTGCCAAGTTATATTAGAACAACAAAAGGCACTGTTACTAATTATTTGCACTGGCTGTGTTTTCTGACCCATCCTTCTGAATAGAGACCAGTCAAGAGCTCACCAGCTTCTGCAGGCCAAAAAAATGATGATTTTGCAAGGTGCCTTGTAGTCCCCTATGTCCTTGGAACAGGCATACCAGAAGTAGGCCTGGGGCATGTGGGTGGCTCAGTCGGTTAAGCATCTGACTCTTGACTTCCGCTCAGGTCATGATCTCACTGTTCATGAGATGGAGCCCCACATCAGGCTCTGTGTTGACAGTGCTGAGCCTGCTTGGGATTCTCTCTCTCCCTCTCTCTGCCCCTCGCCTGCTCATGCTCACTCTCTCACTCTCTCTCAAAATAAATAAACATTAAAAAAATAAATCTTTAAAAAACAAGTAGGTGCTTAGTCGTAATGGACAGAACAGAAGGACTTGGGATTTCAGACCCAGGCATGCCACGTCTACCTGTGTCTATGCCTGAGTGAATTTCCTCCTGCAAGCTTTGTTTGTCAGCCTGCCAAAAGGACAATGATAAAGCTTTGCAAGTTTACTTAAGAGGATAATTATGAGAATCAAGTGAGATGATAGGTGATAACAATAGCAGTTAATATTTAGTGGGTACTTATTAAGGACCAGATGCTTTTCTAATTTTTGTCTCTAATTTTCTTGATAACTTCATGAGAAAGTTAACTGTTGATGTTCCCTTTAACAAGTGAGGCCCTGAGAGGTTAACTAACATGCCTGAAGTCCCATTTCTGATTAATGGTAGAACCAGACCTAGGAGTCTTATTCCAGAGTATACATTTTTTTTTTTTAACTCTGAACACTACTAGTTAGTATCATCAAAAAATAAATTCCCCTCCCGGCTGTCAAGAAATTTATAAAATGATAGTGTCACTGTATCACATGAATATATAAGAAAAAAGGTCATTTCAAACTTCATTCATTCCCGGAGGGTAGAGGCTGTAATTGAAGCACACTTGAATAAAAATCCTACTTTCTTTTTGATAGAAGATCTGCCTCTTGCCTCCTAGTCAGTGCTCTTTCTGCACTGCCCAAAGGCCCCTTCCTCCCTCTCCCCTTTATGTTTTGCATCAGTGCCACCAGCTCCCTGCAACCCTGGCTGACAAGGCACATTGTGTGAACTGAGGTCAGAAGCACTTACCCGCCTGGCAAGTCAGGATTAAGACCAGTAGTCCCAGGACAATCGTCAGCCGCAGCGCTGAGACAGCCATGCTTGTAACACTGGGTATCTGTGTGGATAAATCATTCAGATGCACCCGAAGACTTCCTCCATTTATAGGGCATTTATAGGTGACATCACCTGCTATGGAATTTAGGTTGTTGCACAAGATATCTGCATGGCTTGGTGTTGGTTCTCTACTAATGAACCCTGCCCTATCTTTTAAATCCAAAGTTTTTCATGTAGGGGGAGAAAAACCCTGTTGATTTTTCCAATGCGTATTTTATTAACAGCACTGGAGTAGCTCTTTTAGAGGGACTCCCAGTGCCAGCTATGATGATTTGTTGGGTATCAGGCAGAGTTACAATGCAGGGCCAGGGAGCAGGCAACAAATCAGATTGGTGAGGTGTGCCTACACCCCTACTCCCCTCCCTGTGCACTCTGCTTATTTGCCCGTGCTCTGAACTAATTACTTGTTCACGCATGGGCACGCCTGTTCACACCCTCATGTCTTTAGCTCATGCTCTTTAGTTTTCCCTGGATGTCCTCCCCATCATCTCCCCTTAGAGCATTTCTACTTATTCCTCTGGCTCAGGTTCAGGTGCTCCTTCCCTGTGAGACCTTCATGGAGGATGATGATCTCACCCCACTCCAGACAGTTGCTCTATGGTCTGCCTTCTAGATCCCTGACATGTTGTTTGAGAACTAAGTATTCGAGTTCTCTTCTTTAGCCCATAGATCTCTTAAGGGCAGAGTGTTTTATTCACTCCCGAATCTTCAAGGAGCTTCGTATGGATCTTCTCATTGGTCTCAGCTTTGACTTCATGTCCTTGGGAAGCTTGCTCTGGTTCTTCCCGACAGAGGTGGATGCTTTGCTGTGTGCCAGATCGGCGTGTGTATACCGTCTCCACCAATACGCTGTAGGTTCCTTAGGGGCAAGACCATCTTTTTCAGAATTGAATGCATGTCCCTCAATGCTTGTAGCAAACATTAAAAAAAGGAAAAATAAATTTTTGCACCCAGTGAAAAGGAGTATTGGGATTGAGATGCTGGTGGATCTTGGGTGTAAAATACTCTCCCTTTGGAATATAAACACTCAACGGGGTAAAATTTGGTTCAAGTCTATATGACATTGGTTATCCTGATAACTGCTATAAATTTAGTTGATTGGAGTGAGGTCTTACTTTAGGAACTAACTAAACTTCCTAAACTTTTAAATTGACCAAAACTGTGATGCTGTGAGTATCAGAGGACCCTATCAGGTAAATTGAAGTATGGAAACCGGAGGCTTGTCTCGTGTCACAGAACCAAGGCTAGGACATGGCTCTCTGACTCCCACCCAGGTTAGTACTTCTTACAAGGCAACACACTGCTCTTAGAACCCATCAGTCAGTGCTGCTTGGACACTTCCAGGTCTCTCCAACCTCTTCTTAATCCTGTTTCTTCTCTACAGGAGAAACTACTATCTCTTGTGATCTAGAGATAGTAGTCCATAGTAGGAAGGTTTCAGTAAGTTAGATTTATGCCTCCAGAGTCGCTGCTTGAGATTGAGCACTGTGCCTGTCCAGTGGTGTTAGTGGGAAAATAACACTCAAGCTTCCTCTATTAGCCAGGCCATGGGCCGTGATATGTGGCTGTATTCATGGGAAAGACTCACAATGCCTGCTGCTTTGCACAAGCTTTGAGCCCTCAGGGGGCCCTAATTCACCATAAGAACACCATACAGGCAAGCAAAGAGTCTGAATATTGTAACCTGGGAGAGAGGTCTGCTGGCTTTCAAGGGTACCATCTAAATGGGACATGCAGACAAGTTCCTGATTCAGCTTTCAGTGGTCTGGTGTCAAGGAAATAACACCACTGTGAGGGGCAGGACAGCTAGATTCTATAGCCGTCAGTATCACTGACTCATTGTATGATCCGGACTAAATACCCTCCGGGCCTGATGCTCAGTTTTCTGCGTTTGCAGTGTTTTTATCTTGTCTATTGCTTTATTCCTTTTAGCTTCAGATCTCAGTTAAAATCCTGTTTTTTGGGGCTCCTGGGTGGCTCAGTTGGTTAGGCGGCAGGCTTTGGCTCAGGTCATGATCTTGCAGTCTGTGAGTTCGAGCCCCGCATCGAGCCTGCTTCCAATTCTGTGTCTCCCTCTATCTCTGCCCTTCCCCTGCTCATACTCTGTCTCTGTGTCTCTCAAAAATAAATAAACGTTAAAAAAAATTAAAAAACAAATCCTGTTTTTTGAGGAAAACTGTGCCTCTCTAATTGAGATCCCTCTAGCATAATCTTTTATACGCTCCATATTCCTCTTTTTTAGCATTCAATAGCACTTATTATTATTATTATTATTATTATTATTATTATTATTATTATTATTATTTAATGTCTCTTTTCCCAGGATGGAAGGATTCTGGTCTATGTTGTTCATTGAGACAGCTCTGGTTTCCTTACATGTAGAAGATACCCAACAAAAGTATACTAAAGAAATAAATCGAATAATTTTGAGAAAAGAAGCCTGGACTCGTGTGATAGTTCTATCAGTTAATATCTGCGATGTTGACAAATGGTCGATGCCACTCTCTCGGTTTTCTCATCTGTAAAACTGGGACATATTATAATTTCCTGGCTATTCATCTGCACTATTTTAAGGATATAGGAGATAACAGATAAAATACCTGATACATAAAGGAAACTTTATTTATTTGTTTTCTCAGTTTTATTGAGATACAATTGACATACATCACTGTATAAGTTTAAGGTGTACCGGATGATGGTTTGATTTACATGTATTGTGAAGTGATCTCCACAACAGGTTTGGCTAACATCTATCTTCTCATAGATACAATGAAAAGAAAGAAAAAAGAAAAAACTTGTTCTCCTTGTGATAACTCGTAGGATTTATTCTCTTAACTTTCCTATGTGTTATAATAGTCATGGCGTACATTACGCCCTAGTACTTAGTGCAACTGGAAGTTCATATGTTTTGACTACCTTCCTCCCAATTTCCCCTCTCCCGAACCTTTGTCTCTGGTAACCACAAACCTATCTCTTTTTTCTGTGAGTTTGATTTCTTGCTGTTGTTGTTTTTAAATTCCACATATAAGTGAGATCATACAATATTTGTCTTTGTCTCACTTATTTCACTTAGCAAAATGCCTTTGAATTCCATCCATGTTGTTACAAATGGTAGAATTTCCTTTTTAT
Source organism: Paguma larvata (assembly GCA_030068075.1). NCBI lineage: Eukaryota > Metazoa > Chordata > Mammalia > Carnivora > Viverridae > Paguma > Paguma larvata. Next base: position 110,843,208 of record CM057826.1, on the reverse strand, counting down.
TTTTTATGGCCGAATAATATTCCAGTGTGTGTGTGTGTGTGTGTGTGTGTGTGTGTGTGTGTAAAACAACCTCTTTATCCATTCATCCACTGATGGTCAGTTAGGTTGTTTCTATGTCCTGGCTGTTATAAATAAGGAGCTTTTAATGTGTGCCATATTTTTTTTCAAGCTTACCTATTTTTTTGAGAGAAAGAGAAAGAGAGTATGTGCACGCACAGGGTGGGGAGGAGCAGAGAAAGAGGGAGTGAGAAAATCCCAAGCAGGCTCTGTGCTGTCAGCACAGAGCCCAGTGTGGTCTTGAAGCCGCAAGCTGTGAGATCATGACCTAAACTGAAACCAAGAGTTGGACACTTAACCAACTGAGCACCGAGGTGCCCCTAATGTGTGCCATATTCATAGCAGTTAAGAAATTGTGGCTTATCCTTTATTGGCATAAGCAAATGAGTTTGCCTTTAGGTAGAGGAGAAACTGAGATTATGAAAGATGGTTTTATCCAGGTTAAGAAGAAGAAGATAAGGACCTTCCCTTGGAATGCCATTCTAGTTTGCTAAGAACATATGAGAATGAAAAGAATGTAGAATTCTTTAATTTCTGTGGACATTTCCATGCATAGTTGAAAGTCATCAGAGTTCTTATACAGAAAAGAATTGCGGAAAAGAATTGTGGAAATCTCATGGAAAGATTTTGATGTATGTGTTACTTTTGGTTAAGCATGGACTTTGGAATCAGAACTGGGTTTGAGTTTCAGATTTGCCACTTACAGGTTGTGTGGTTTATCATCTTAAAAATACTTCCTAATTTATTTATGCTTTGGATCCAATATCTACTAAATAGAAATAAAGATATCTCTCAGGGGTGTTACAAGGATCAGAGGAGAAAATACATACATACAGTTAGCACAATGCCTGGAACATACTAAGTAAAACATAAGTGGTAGACTAATCATTCTGTTCTAGTCTACCCTATCCTATCCTATTATTCTCTTCTGTCTTGTGCTATCCTGTTCTACCTTGAGTTGTCCCAGAGGATGTAGTGGCAGTTAGCCATGCAAGCAGCATTAGGGTTAATAATAATAATAGGCCAACGTTGCTTACTCTGGTTAGGTATCATCCTAGAAGCAACATATCAGTGAAGCATGTGGGAGGCTGCTATTATTATCCTAATTTATAGAAGGAAATTCAAGCCTGGAGAAATTAAGTAATTTGCCCAGGGTTACAAAATTATATATGAACCAGAGCAAGGAATTGAACTCAAGGATGTGTGACTTTAGAGTTTATATTAAAAAAAAAAAAGTTTATTTATTATTTTGAGAGAGAGAGAAAATGTGAGCAGGGGACGGACAGAAGGGAGACCATGAGAATCCTAACCAGGCTCCATATCACCAGTGTGGAATCTGATGCAGGCTTGAACCCACAAACCATGACATCACAACCTGAGCCTAAGTGAGACACTTAACTGACTGAGCCACCCAGGCGTCCCTCAAAGTTTATATTCTTAACTGTTACATTATGTTGCACAGGAATGTGCTCAGAGCTGCTACTGGCAAAAAGCCTGGGTCAAACAAGGAAGCTTGCACTCACTCGCCTGCTCACTCACAGACCTGTCCGTGTCTGCTTTGTTTTCCCTGTTAGTCTCTAAATTTCCCACTGATTTCTGATTAAAGATCTGAACCACCTATTCACCTCTGTTGTAGCTCAATTTGGTGGATCAGAGGTGCAGGATACAGAGTGCCTTTTTTTTTTTTAATGTTTTTATTTATTATTGAGAGACAGAGCATGAGCATGGGAGGGACAGAGAGAAGGGGAGACACAGAATCCGAAACAGGCTCCAGGCTCTGAGCTGTCAGCACAGAGCCCGATGCGGGGCTTGAACTCACAAACTGTGAGACCATGACCTGGGCCGAAGTCAGATGCTTAACCGACTGAGCCACCCAGGCTCCCTCAGAGTGCATTCTTAATCCTTGGCAGAAAGTAAACCAGAGACAGGGCTATAGAATAAAACACAGATGTTCCATCAAATGTGAATTTCAGATAAACAGTGAGTAATTTTTTTCATATAAGTAAGTCCCACATATTTCATGGGACATACTTATACTAAAAAATATTTGTTATTCAGTTGAAATTTAAACTTAACTGGGCATCCTGTACTTTTATTTGCTGAATCTGACACCCCTAACCTGGAGAGGCCATCAAGAGTGTTTTCTTGCATTTAACCCCAGATCAGAGAGTGAAGGACAGGAATGGAGGGTCAAATAAATGATTGAAAGGTAGTATATGCGAAGTTAGAATCACATATGGAGAATGGAAGTTGGAAGTTATTGAAGGGCCCAGTTTCTCTTTCATATCACATCTGGGACATGTTTTTCCCTTGTATTCCTCATAAGGAAATCATCAGCCCCTCTCTTGTTTTTGGTTCACTCTAGGTACAGTTTCAGACCTGCCCTAGAAGGGATGCCTGTAGCTTCAGGAAGGGCTTTCTGAATGCCCATGGCATCCATATGCTGAGGAGTCCCCATAGTCTTTGTCACCTTTTTACGCAAAGCTTATATCTTAGTTGATCCTTATGCCACTGGTCAACTTATTAATTTCTTATCATGGGCAGTTATTGAGCTTGCGCTATTTGCCAGGTGCTCTGCTAGGCGTGAGGGACAAGAAAATGCAAAGCACCAACCTTTGACCTCACCTTTGTTGAGGAGGCAAATATGTAACCAAATGATTATAATTTAAATATGAGACATGCTATGGGAGCTATGAACAGATTCCTATGGGAGTCTATCAGGTAGTGGTTAGCATTGTCTCGGGAGGCAATCACGGAAGCATCATTTGTTTGGGGCCTTGAAAAATGGGTTTGTGGGTGTTTACTGTGCAAGCGAGTGTGGAGAAGACACTTCAGATAGGAAACATGACATCTACAAAAGCAAAAAGGCTTGAAGAGCATAATATATTTCCAGGAGTGAACCTTCAGACTCTTGAAGTTATTAGAAGTAAAAATTAAAGTGAGCTAGCTGAATCTTGAAATTTGCTTTAATTAATGAACAGTAAATAATACAGAGAGAGGGAGAGAGAAGAAGAAACAGAGAACATTGGGAGGAGTAAGAAATCACAAATCACTAAGTATTAAAGTTAGTTTTTCCTCTATTCTTGTTTCCCTATTAAAATATCAGATAAGTACATTGCCATCCATTCAATGATAAGAGTTAGAAATGCAAATTTTCTTTAACTCATTTTCCACCATGGAACCTATTTGTTCACAAAGTCCTATCAATTCTCTTCTTAAATATCCTTCAAATTTATCAAATTCTCTTCATTTCCACTGTTAAGTGTCATAGTTTGGGACTTTGTCTTGGCTGTTGAAATAACAATCTTGTCTTCCTGGTGTGTGTCTCTCCCATCCCCTTGACATTGCCGCCACTTTTATGTTTCTAAACATAATTAGGTTTGCATCCTTTGTCATTTCCCTTGTCTAATTTCCATGGTTCCTTGGATAAAAGCCTTCATATTTTATTTTCAATCAATAGTTCTACTTTCTTAGTCATAGTACAGAAATAAGTCTTACAGCACAGGTCTGCAGTCAGGTGGCCTGGATTTCATTTCCGACTTCATCAGGACTAGTATTTACCTGGAAAAGTGCTTCAGTGATCACACTGGTTGTGTATATCCCATCCACCATGGAGAGTCAGCCTCTGTACACTGCCTTATTTTATTATATAATGTCTTCCCAGTTCCTAACAGTGAAACTTGGCAAGCTGCCAGTACTCTCCAAACTTTATTCTTCATCATGAATATGAAGACAACAGGAGTGTCAGCATTGTAAAATTTTTATGAGCATATGGAGTGCCTAGATGGCTCAGTCGTTGAGCATACGGCTCTTGATTTTGGCTCAGGTCATGATCCCAGGGTCCTGGGATCGAGTCCCATGTTGGGCTCTGCACTGAATGTGGAGCCTGATTAAGATTTTCTCTCTCTTTCTCTCTCTCTCTCCCTCTCTCTCTCTCTGTGTCTCTGTCTCTCTCCCCCACTTGTGCTCTCTATCTCTCTCTAAAATAAAAAGTAAAAAAATTATGAGCATAAATGAGATCACGTTGTAAAGAGCTTAGCACTAAGACATGTTACTGTTTGTGTCATAACCTCCCACAGCTCTTTAGGTATACAGCTTCGCCTTTTGCCTTATCGGGCATACCTCCCGACTATTAGTTATTCCATCACTCCGTTAGTTTCACTTGGAATATCCAACTCCCACAAACTCATCTTCAGAAAAACATAGTGACCACATTCCTGACCTAATCTATGGCAAAATTAGTCACTTCTGCCGTGGGTTTATTTGCACACACCTCTACTATAGTATGCATTATACTGAGTCATAGTTATTTTATTTTTGACACCTTCATTAAGCTACAGGCTCCTCAAGCATGGGCCATATCCCATCTATCCTCAAATACTCTTTGCCTACAATCATGATTGGTAAGTAGACAGTGCTGAATAAATGCCATGGGTATTCAATGGATGCTAATTAAATGTGTGAATGGACAACTGGGGCTAGTGCCAGAGGTGATTCTGGAGCCCCACTAGAATGAAAGCCAAAGCTCAGGCCAAGAGATCAAGTATAAATAAGAAACGTACTTAAAAGCCCAGTGGCTTTTGTTTTTCTAGCAGTAAGAGTTGTGACTGAAGGTGGAAGCAGCTTTCCAGAATAGGTATTTGGTCATGCCTCACTTTGGGCACATGGGATAGAGTGAGGGGGACTTAAAAAAAAAAAAAAAGCATAAATTAATCACATGGAAATAGTCATTTTACCCCAAATTATGAAGAACCTAGCCTTAAATTCACAGTGTAAATATTTCAGTCAGTCATATATAATTTATCTAGGCCAGATAAGAGTATAATAAAACTTAAATAACAAGATTTTTTTGTATCAAATGAGGTAATGGATAAAGAATGATTTGAAAACTATAAATTGTCAAACTATGAATTGAAAGCTATACACTGAAGGAAAACTGATTACTGAAGGAGGCATATGTATTGAATCAATAATAGAGATAAAATAGATCCATAAAAATACTTATTTAATCCAAAAGTAGAGGAAAAGGAGGGGAAAAGAAAAAATAGATAGAACTTTAAAAAATCTAATAACATTGTGAATTTTGATACAATAATATCAATAATTACATTAAGTATAAACAATCTAAATACATCAACAATAAGACAGACATTGTCAGACAATGCTGTACATAGAAACTTTAAATATAAATGCAAAGATAAGAGTAAGTGAATGCAAAATTATGTATCATCAAATGCTAATCAAAAGAACTTGGGATGGTTATGTTAATATCAGAAAACATAGTATTCAAAGCAAGAAATATTACCAGAGATAAAAAGGACGTTGCATAATCAAAAAGAGATCAATTTATTAAGAAGATGTAACAATCCTGTAAGTGTATAAAAGTAACAGTTGAACTTCAAAATGTATGTAGCAAAGACTGACTGACAAGAAGGCGAATATATAAACTGACAATTATAGATAGAGGCTTTAAAACTAGTCTGTCATGCCATATGTTCCCATGCATAGGTAGGCTTTGGAAGACCTAGCAGAGAACCAGGGGGGAGGGGAAGAGGCGAAGGGGAGAAAAAAAAAAAACCACAGAGAGGAAGGAAGACATGACATGAGAGACTCTCAAAGAATAAGAAAGAACTGAGGGGAGAGATGGGTGTGGGAGGGGGGAGAGTGGGTGGTGGGCACAGAGGAGGGCACTCGTTGGATCGAGCACTGGGTGTTGTATAGAAACCAATTTGACAATAAATTATTTAAAAATAAATTAAAAACATAATAAAAAATAATAAAACTAGTCTGTCAGTGGTAGATAAAACAAGCAGGTAGAAAATCAGGAAGGACACATAAAACCTGAATACACTATTAACCAAATTGACCTACATTACATTATAAAATACTCTACTCCGAACAGTGGAATATGCATTTTTTCATTTGCAAACGAAACATTGTTCGAGATAGACTTTGCTGGATCATTAAATAAGCCTTAGTGAATTTAAGAAAGTTGCAGTAATACAGAATATATATATTTTTTTACTGTAAGGGAATTGAACTAGAAACCAAGTAATCAAATATGTCAAAAGTTTCCAAATATTTGGAAATTAAATTTAAAAAGTCCTATATAATCCATGAGTCAAAGAGGATGTCCAAAGACATACTAAAATATATTTTGAGGGGCGCCTGAGTGGCTCAGTTGGTTAAGCAGCCGACTTCATCTCAGGTCATGATCTCACGGTCTGTGAGTTAGAGCCCTGTGTCGGGCTCTGTGCTGATGGCTCAGAGCCTGGAGCCTGCTTTGGATTCTGTGTCTGCCTCTCTCTCTGCCCTTCCCCTGCTCACTCTATGTCTGTCAAAAATAAATAAAAACGTTAAAAAATTAAAAAATATATATATTTTTTGAATTGGACAAAAATAAACATATGAAAATTTGTGGGTGGCAGCTAATACAATGCTTAGCAGTAAATTAATAGCATTAAAGACCTGTACTAAAAGAGAAGGAAATCAATGAGCTCAGCTTCCACCTTAAGAAACTAAAAAATAAATAAATAAAATAAAAAGGCAAGTTAAACTTAAAACAAATGGAAGAAACATATAATTAACATAATAAAGATAAGAGCACGAATCAATTAAATTGAGAATAGAGAGAGGCGCCTGGGTGGCTCAGTCCATTAAGCTTCCAACTACAGCTCCGGTCAAGATCTCATGGTCTGTGAGTTTGAGCCCCTCATCATGCTCTGTGCTGACAGTTCAGAGCCTGGATCCTGTTTCAGATTCTGTGTCTCCTTCTCTCTCTACCCCTCCCCTGCTCGCTCTCTCTCTCTCTCGCTCTCTCTCACTGTCTCTCTCAAAAATAAATAAAGATTTAAAAAATTGAGAATAGAGAAAAATCAATGAAATGAGAATCTGGCCCTTTGAAAAAAAATAGCAAAAGTGATAAACATCTGAATAGACTTGTCAATGAGACAGAAATGGAGAGAGAGAGAGGGAAGGAGAAACAGAAAGGCAGAGATAAATTGAAGACCCAAACTACTGATATCAAGACCAAAGAAGGAACATCCCTGTAGATCCCAGTTATTTAAGAATAATAAAGAATAATTTATTGTCACACTCTATGTCCATAGATGTGACAACCTTGATGAAATGGACATTTCTGGACACAAACCGAAGAAAGCCATTCAAACAGAAATAGGTAATTTGAATAGTTACATATCTATTAAAGAATGAAATCCATAAAAATTTTCAGTAGAGGAAACTCTAGAATGAGATTGTTTTACTAATGAGTTTTGTCAAACATTGCAGGAACAAATAATAACAGATCTACAGAAAACTCATTTAGAATACAGAAGAGGAGCAAACAGTTCCCAACTAAATATTTTTAAGTGCTTTATTAAGGTAATTTGTGTACCATGCAATCCATTCATTTAAAGTATATAATTTAATGTTTTTAAAGTACATTCATAGTTGTTATAATCAATTTTATAGCTTTTTCATTACCCCCAAAAGACAGCCATCCCTATTATCCTCCCGTCTCCCTAATCCTCCCCCACTCCAGCTGTAGGCAGTCATGAATCTGCTTTTGATCTCTACAGACTTGCCTGTTATGGACATTTTATATAAATGTATTCATACAGTATGTGGCCTTTCGTGTCCTCCTACTTTCATTTAGTATGGTGTTTAGAAGTTTCATTAATATTGCAGCAGGCATCATACTTCATTCCTTTGTATTGCCGAATAATATTCAACAATGTATGGATACACTGAATTTTGTTTAATAATGCATTCGTTAATAGAAATTTGGGTTGTTTTCACTATTTGGCTATTATGTATTATACTTCATGAACATTCCCCTACAAGTGTTTGAATAAATGTATGTTTGCATTTCTCTTAAGTCTATACATAGGAATGAAATTGCTGTGTCATATGATGACTCTAAGTTTAATGTTTTGAGGAACTGCCAGACTCTTAAAAAACATCTACTCCATTTTACATTCTTACTAGCACTTTATGAGGGATTCAGTTTCTCCATATCATAACCACCACTTTTTACTATGTCTTTTAAATTCTAGCCATTCTAGTAGGTGTGAAGGTTGTCTAATTTTGATTTTGTTTTGCACTTTCCTAATAGCTAGTAACACTGAGCCTATTCCGTTGTGCTTCTTGGCCATTTCATGAGACCAACATTACCCAACTACCACGGTCAGAAAAAGAAACTACAAGAAAATTACAGATCAGTATCCCTCAGAAACATAAATATGAGAATCCCAAAGCAGGTCAAGTAAGGCTTATACTTGGAATGCATAGCTTTTCAGTAATTGAAAATCAATAAATGCAGTTTACTAGATTAAAGAAGAAAAACCATATAATAATTTGAATAAGTACAGAAATAGTTTGATAAAATTTAATATTCATTAAATACATATACCTTTCAACAAAGTAGGAAGAAAAGGGAAATTCTTCAACTCAATAGAGAGTATCTGTAAAACATCCACAGCCACCATCATGTTGATGTTTAGCAATACTTTTTCACTGAAATCAGGAACAACACGAAGATATCCTTTCTCATTGCTCCTTTGCAGGATTGCACTAGAGGTTCTTACCAGTCCAGCGTGGCAGGGAGAATAATTAAACGGCATGCCAGTTGAAAAGGGAGAAACAAAACTTTCTATTCCTAGAAGACATGACCGTCTATGTAGAAAATCCCAAATAAAATAGAAAAATGCTTAGTAGAATGGACAAGTTCATTTAACAAGGTTGCAAGACACAGATTAACACACAAAAATCAATTGCATGTCTCACTACTTGCAAAGAAACAAAGGGGAATTGAAATTAAAATATGTCGGGGCGCCTGGGTGGCTCAGTCGGTTGGGCGGCCGACTTCAGCTCAGGTCATGATCTCGCGGTCTGTGAGTTCGAGCCCCGCGTCGGGCTCTGTGCTGATGGCTCAGAGCCTGGAGCCTGCTTCCGATTCTGTGTCTCCCTCTCTCTCTGCTCTTCCCCTGTTCATGCTGTGCCTCTATGTCTCTCAAAAATAAATAAAACATTAAAAAATTAAAAAAAAAAAAGAAATTAAAATATGTCATATCCAATAAGACTAAAAAACAAAATACTCAGATATAAATCTAATAAAATATTTCATGTATGCTGATCACTATACAATTTTGTTGAAAGAAATAAAGGCCAAAATAAACTAAGAGATTTATTATGTTATGGATTGAAATACTAAATATTGCTAAGATGTCAGTTCATTCCAAAGTAATTTTATATAGACACTGACAGAGTGATTTTAAATTTTATATGTAAAGGCAAAGAACTAGAATAACTAAAACGATTATGGGGGGAAAACCCACAGTTTAGGAGTCATTCTACCTGATTTCAAGGCTTCTGTTAAACTCACTAATTAAGACAGATTATATTGGAGAAAGGATAGACATATTGATGGAACAGAATAGCATCTAGAAGTATACTCACACTTACATGATCAACTGATTTTCACCAAAGATACAAAAGTCATTCAGTGGAGAAACAGTGGTTTACTGAAGGTGCTGAAACAGTTGGACATCATGCAAAAAAAGAAGTTTTCATTTATTCCTTATACATTATAAAAAATTTAATTCAAAATGTGTCACAGAACCACATGTAAAAACTTAAGCTCTAAAATTGTTAGAGAAAATATAGAGAAAAAGCTTTATGTCCTTGAGTTAGACAAAGTTTTCTTATCTATAACCAACAACATGATCCATACACACAAAAAGACACTATCAATAAAAGACAAAGAGAAGTCACAGGATAGAGAAACCTCACATATCTGTTAAAGGATTTATAGCCAGAATACATAAATTATTCTCAAAACTAAGTCTTAGGAAAATAACATGATTAAAAGGAAAGGACAAAAGATCTGAACATATATTTCATCCAAGTAGGTTTGTGGTTGACAAACACTTGAAAAGATACATTCTCCACCATTTATTGTCAGAGAAATACAAATTAAAAATCACGATGAGGTATTACCAGCCACCTATCTGAATGGCTAAAATTACAAAATAAAAAACCAAAACTGATCGTAGTAATTGCTAGAGAACGTGCAGATAAACTGGAATGCTCATGGATCCTGGAGGAAGTGTAAAATGGGAAAACGGTTTTGCAGTTTCTTGTAAAATTAAATACATCCTTAAGCATATGACCCAGCAGTCTCATTCCTAGGTGTATAATCAAGTGAAATAAATATTTATGTTCACACAGAAAACATACATGCCTGTTTATAGCGGCCTTGCTTCTAATAGCCCCAAACTGCAGATAATGTTCTTGAGCAACAGTGAATGGATAAGCACACGTGCGTTCACAGGAAGAAATGCTTCTCGGCACTAATAGGATCGAACCACTGATATATGCAACAGCGTGGATGAATTTCCAGTGCATTATTCTAAGAGAAACCGAAAATGCTGCATACTGTCTAATTCTAATTTCGTTCCTATGATGTTCTAAAAAAGGCAAAACTCTGAGGACAGGAAACAGATCTGTACCTTGAGCAGGTAGGGAATGCCTTCCTCTAAATGGGCTTGACGGAATTGTTCGGGATGATGGACGTTTTATGCCATGAGTATGCTTTTCTATTTGACAAAAGACACCGAGCTTCATATTTAAAAAGGTAGGGGTCCCTGGGTGGTTCAATTGGTTAAGCAACTGCCTTTGGCTCAGGTCATGATCTCGCAGTTCATAGGGTTGAGCCCTGTGTCGGTCTCTATCCTGACAGCTCAGAGCCTGGAGCCTGCTTCAGATTCTGTGTCTCCTTCTCTCTCTCTCTCTCTCTCTCTCTGCCCCTCCCCCACTCACACTCTGTATCTTTCTCTCTCTATCTCAAAAATAAACATTAAAAAATTTTTAAAAGGTAAATTTAATGTGATTGCTCTCATATGTGGGATTTAAGAAACAAAGCAAATGAGCAAAGGGGAAAAGAAGGGGGAGGAGCAAACCAGGAAACAGACTCTAAACTGTAGGGAACAAACTGCTAGTTATGGGGAGGGGAGGGGAGGGGATGGATGGGTGAAACAGGTGATAGGGATAAAGGAGTACACTTGTGATGAGTACCACTAAAAAAATAAATAAATAAAAAGGGTATTAAACTGGATATAAATTATACCTTAGTATCTTAGTACATGGAAATTATACCCTAATAAGGGAAAAGAAAAAAATAATTATAATAGCCTTCTGGGTGAAAAATAATCATAATGGCCTTATAGCAGGAACGGTTAGAATGTATAGAGAACAGGTAGCTTACGTGTGTATTCTAGCTCTGCAACTAACTTGCTGGGTGACCTTGGACACCTCTTTTTCCCTTCCAGGGCCCAAATGTCTCCATTTTTCCAATGAGATTGTTGACTGCAATAATGACTAGGATGCCTCTAGCCTTGGCATTCTGGGTTGACTAAAGAGGCCATCTCACTGGTTGCTTTTACATTCCCTCTGTCTTTGAGACCAGGTGCTTTGGCTGAGGTTTGGGCTGGGCCTCTGTCTTGAGGCATTACCATACATGACAAGCGGGGTGTTGTGGATGTCTAGGGCCGGAGTTAATGTGGCCACCACCCTTTATCCTTCATGCCCTTCCTTCAGCAAGCTGTTTATCGCTGAGCTGTCATAGCTGCCACTAACAGCTACCCAGGCCTTCAGGATAAACAAAAGAAAACATCTGTCTTGCACATTGGTAGGCACTCTGCTGTCTGTCTCTCTTGATTGAATAGCTCAATACTGTTTAGTCAGAATAATTCTCATTCCTAAGGCCCTCTCCCATGTGAGAACTCACGCATTCCTCATAATTACCCTACTTGAAATGTAGGTCAGGATGGGTATAATTATCCTCATTTTGTAAATTGTTAAAAACAAAACAAAACAAACTAACAGCAACAATGAGAAAGTAAACTAAGGTGTGGGCATTTTAATTCTCTAATCTAAAATCACTCCAGTAGTAAGGGACAGAAATTGGACTTGAACTTAGTTCTACCTGATGTGAAAACCAGTGGTAAGAATGCATTCTCCTAGTCTGTAATAGGGGAACCCGCTTACTTCTCCTCTACTCATCTAGCCATTCCTACATTTACTCATTTATCAACCAATTCTTTCTGACCTCTCCTCAGAAGAGAGGACTTCACATGAGATGTGGGCTTGGGTGTCGTCACTGAAACATAAAGCCACGGAACAGATGGGATAATGCAAAGGTAATGGGAAGATTAGAAGAGGAGAGCGCTTCACAGAAGCTTAAGAAACATCCACATTTAAGGGCCCCATGAAGCAAGAAGCCCTTGGAGGAGAAGTTAAGAAAAAGCTACCAGAAAGGCAGGAGGAAAAAAGAAGATATTTAGATGCTGTGTAAACCGAGGGAAGAGAGGCTTTACGAAGGGGAGATCTGTCTCTGTGTCCGATACTGCTCCGCGATAAGGGTTGGGATATTTCATGAATCTAGTGGAAAGGAGCCTTTGGTCACTTGCCAGAGGTAGCAGTGGTGATGAGCCTTACTACCTGGTGTCAGAGACTCAAGGAAGTCGATTCCATGAGAATAAGCATCTCTCTCGGGGCTGGTGTCTCTGTCTGTGAAACATGTATTCATAGCCTTTTCCACTTCAGAAATATATGCAATGCAAAGAACTTTAATATAAGGCAGAATATGATACAATTATAAGCCTCATGTACCCAGGAGAAAGAGAGAATTCATATTCAGCTCTTGCTAGTTCTGCTGCTTTCATCTTAAATGTCTTGTTGAAATCATCACTGCGTGTTATAAAACTATTTAAAATTCAACATCTGATGTGATTGGGGAGGCCAGAATTTTTCTCAAAGACCTCATTGAATTCACCAGCTGGTTAGAACATCATTCTATTGTCCCCGCAAGTGAAATCCAGATTTTACGCTTATACTTCTGAAAATGAGCAGTCCACTACCTTTTGGGACAACATAGTGGATACTACATGGCATAGACTCTGCAGTCAGACAGAACTCAGTTTGGATGCTACTCAGCCAATAATATCTTGGATAGGTTATGCAAGCTCTCTAAACTTGAGATTTCTTGTCTGTAAAATGAAGGTTATCATACCTAGCTCTCAGACTCATCAAGAGACTCAAATGTAATGATGCATGGAGAGCTAATAGCACAGCCTCTGGCACAGAGAATATGTTTAAAAAAAAGAGATTTGTTTTTATTGTTTTCTTTTTGACAGCTTTGACTGGTGGAGTCTTTATTAACTATTTTGGGCTAAAACATCTTCCTCTAATTCCCAAACATTGGCTCTAGTGTTTGCTCTTGAACCTGAGCAGCAGGTACAGGAAAGTCTAATCCACTTTCCCATAATAGTTCTTACGTCATTAAAGCTTCTCTCCTCTATGGTGAACGTCTCAAGTTCTTCAAACATTCCTCAAAGGCCGTGTTTTTAAAGCCCCTCTCCCTCATATGACTATTTTGTGAATCCATTCCAAGATGTCCCCATCCCCCAGAGTGGATATGGTGCCGTTTGACCTAAGAGCTGAAGAGTTATTGATAGCAAAGGCATAATTTAGATGTGGGGTTAGAAGTAGGGGCAGGTAGGCAGGTGAAGGGCATTGCTGGCTGAGGAAATAGCAAGGAAAGAAAGATATGAGGTGGAACTTGATGGGGATATGTTCCAAGACGGTGAAGAGTTAAGTTAAGCTGCAGTGAGGCTGTGGGATGGGAAGTGTTTGAAATTAGGCGTGAGAATATAGATTAGGCGGTCAGGTCAGGAGAGGCTTAAATGCCTTTTTAAAAAATTAATTGTATTCAGTTGACAATGGAGATTCCTCAGTGTTTTTGGAGTGAGCGTGAGCCATGATCAGTCATTTTGGCACGTTATTCTGAAAGTGTTAGCTATAACAGATGTAAGGGAAATGAGAGAAAAATGGCAATAGTCCTTGAGTGTGAAATGAGAACCTAGGAAGAAAGGGACAAATGTAAGATGTGTGTTAGGTAGTCATGGTAGTGTTATAACTTTTCCTGATTCATACAGTATGGAAACACCCTTGACTATTTGTTCATATTGGACACATTTGTCCATTTTTTTTAAAAAAAATACTTATTAATATCATTTTTTACAAAAATTATTTTTAAATGCCAGGAAATAAGAAAACAGAAAAAACACTGGGAAATAGTAAAGCATCTGGAGATTACACATTTCTGAATATTGTGAGCAAAAAAGCTTCATAGAACATGAGGCATTTGAACTTGACTTATAAGGGCGGCTGTATTCCAACCAACTGACAAGAGATAATAGAGCCCTGAGGACAAAGCAAGCACAGTAAGGTGGAATGACTGAGGTATAATCAAGGAAAATTTCATTAGGTTCGGGCTGCCCTGTCCAATATGGTAGCCACTAGACACATGTGGCCAATTAAATTAAAATTAATTAAATCAAATTGAATTAAAAATTCAATATTTTTTATGTTTATTTTCAAGAGAGAGAGACAGAGCATGAGTGGGGGAGGAGCAGAGAGACTCAGAATCCACACTTGATCTTAGCCAAAAGGCCGAGAAGCGATGAGACTCAGAATCCAAAACAGGCTCCAGGCTCAGAGCCGTCCTCACAGAGCCTGATGTGGGGCTCCAACCCACGAATTGTGAAATCATGACCTGAGCCAAAGTCAGGCACCAACTGATTGAACCACCCAGGCACTCGAAAATTGAATTAAAAATTTAGTTCTTCAGCCACACTAGTCTAATTTCAGATTCTTAGTAGTTGCATGTAACTAGTGGCCACTGTATTGTACAGAGCAAATGTAGAACATTTCCATCATTGTAGAAAGTTCTATTGGGAGCAGTAGGCTGCAGAATGTAATCTATATAGATAAATAGTAATGCATTAGTTATCTTGAACTTTATTGGGTTGGTGTATCAAGTAGGATAATTTTGGTTAGAAGAAACAGAAAATCAACTCAAACTTGTGTAAACAACACATAGCAGTTATTAGCTTAAGTGCCCGAAAAGTCCAGAAAAAGTCTGAGCTTCAGATATAGCTCTTTCAGGGATTTCATTCAGTGCCTTTTCATTTTCGGTTGTTTTTTCTCTTCCATGTATTGTCTTTTTTCAGTTGTAGGGAAAATACACAATAGTTTTAGATCTCTAGTTCATAAACAACATTAGAACTGAGTGGTTATTATCCTCTTGACCATAGGGAAAGAAACTTCTGTTCTTTCCTGGACTTGCATCATTTATGTCCATGTCTACTCCTGTACTATTTTACTGTGACCAAGGGAGGACCATGCACTAATTTATCCCTGACACAATCAATGTGGCATGGGAGGCAGATTAGTATAGATAGGCTTAGGCTGGTCAGGGCCAGTTTTTGAGCTGAGGGAGATGTCAGTCCTACCCAGGGGCAATATGGCTGCCACCTAGCTGACAGTTCCTACTGCAGTTTAGAAACCATTGTATGATTTTAATTTTTTCAAATAGCAAATCTTTGCTTTATTTGACTGGATTATGTATAAAAAACTTTAAGATAGAGTACAATCAGATACAGTAAAAGAGTACCAGAAGTAATTTAAAAACAATACTACTACTATGACTTTATTTAACACGGTTTCACAGAAGGCAACATCAGCAAGAGGGCAGACTAGGAGGTCCCAGTGTTTGTCCCCCCACAAAAACAATGATTAAACAATTACCTATCATTGAAAATAGCTCCAGGAGAGTTCCAGAGCATAATGAGGAAGTTGCAGCAAACCAGTGGAACACATGCACTGAGGTTGGTTGTATTGAAAAGTATAGGAATTTTACCTCCATCATCCCATCATCCAGTCTTGCACTGCTTAGCACCAAGAAGGATCCCCTTGTCCATGACTTCCCCAGCATGGGGGAAAACAGGAGCAGCAAGATCTCAGCAGCCTTCACCATAGAAGACCTCACTTACCTTTGCCACTGCTGCAGATACCCACAGCTTTTGCCGTTGAAAATCCCTATAGTTTTTGCTGATGCGGACCCCAGCTGATGGAGCTGCCTGGGGAGTACCAGCCTCTGTGCAACCCCCACCCAAGGCTAGAGCAGGCACTGCTCCCAGCCCCGTTGGTGCCAGGGCTGTCGACTCATCGGCCCCTTCTGGCACATGGTTAGGACCCTGGCTCCACAGTTGTTCCATGTGCACCTGCGCTCTGGCCCCTGCACTGCTGCCACTCCATGCATGCCTGTGCACCAGACCCCAGCTCCACAAACTTGTAGAGACAAAAGAACATACTGTTGAACAATCATTGAGTCAGAGGAAATCCAAGAGAATTTATAAAACATTTTAATACAGAGAACTGATTAGTAGTTACCCGAGGAAAGGGAGTTGGGGGTGGCTATTAGGGGTGAAGGCGGTCAGTTGTAGGGTGATGGATGGCAACTAGACTTTTGGGGATGGTCACTCTGTAGTGCATACATATGTCAAATTATAATGTCATACCCCTGAAACATAACAATTTTAAAAATATCTCAAGACAAACAAAAATGAAAACACAACATACCCAAATTTATGGGATGCAGCACAGACAGTGCTAAGAGGGAAGTTTGTAGTGATAAACACCTACTGCTAAGGAAGAAGAAAGATCTCAAATGAATAACCTAACGTTACACCTCAAGGAACTGGAAAAAGAAAAATAAATTTAATCTGAAATTAGCAACAGGAAGGAAATGATAAAGATTGGAGCAGAAACAAATCAAATATAGAATAAAAAAATGGAAAAAGCAATAAAACCAAGAGTCGTTTTAAGAAAAGATAAACAAAATAGGCAAACCCTTATTATTAAACTTGTGTAACATCAGCCATGGTTTCATTGTTGGCTAATAATGATTAAGAAGAGTAAGCTGAGACAAATTAAGATTCCAAGTAAATTTCTAGGGAATATGATAATGAGATCAATAAAATTTTTTCTCCACATATAATATAGTTATTAACAGATTAATAAAGCTTATTTTAAATGAAGACAATGTGAACGTAGCAAAACACATTCTTTCTATTAAAAGTTACTTGTTGCTTATTTTCTATGGAAATCACTATAATGACCATTTTATTGAAAAACCAGTAGCCTTAGGGGATCTGTTTTAAGAAGGATCTAGTCGTAAAAAAAAAGTAGTCATGTCTTTTTCTTTTTCATCCTATGCATCTTATTTTTTCTTTTTCCCTTGAAGTCCTTCTTCTCTGTCTTCTACTCTCTCCTTGTCAACATACTCATCATAACATCCATCCTGAAATTCTTTCTTTGAATATGAGAGGTCTATTTCCTATTCTCCCTTTCCCAATTCTGAGCTTGCTTCATCTTGCCCTCATTTTCCTCGTTTTCTTCCTCCTCCTCCTCCTCTTCCTCATGTTCTCTGGGTGGACCGGCTCCATCCTCCCCATTATCTTCATTATGGTTATTTCTATCCTCCTCTTCCTCCTCTTCAGAGATGGTGTTCATTATCTTTCTTACTAAATCCCTCTAAGTATGTTGTGTAGTTACAGTTAAAAAATACTTTATAAACTTTTAGGATTATGACAGGATAGTGAAACAGGTCATGACTTCTCTATCTTTTAATATTTTGCTGAACATCTACTGAACTGAGAACTTTGACTTTGGTTCCATTCAGATTGAAGTAATTAGAATTTGGTCATTTCCCTTCCAGAACTTCCAAGCCTCCCAAAATAATATTAACACTAAGAACCTGGTCAATGTATTTAGTTCCACCTTAGCCATACTTAGAAACTCTGATTTTTAAAAATAACCATTCATGCTTTTAATTTCTCAATGAATGACTAGCAGTTTTCAAAAACTGATTCGGTCACTCAGGGTCTTCATTGCCCCCCTCCTCCTCAAGTACCTTGAATTTTGTTTCTCCTTTCTTCCCTCTTTATCTCCAATTCCAAAATTTGCAAAAGATTTGGAAATTAATGAAAAGGAAGACAATTACAGCACTTACCACCAGTAAAAAAGAAATAGAAGATAAAGAACAGAAGAACAGATGGAGTCTAAGGAGGTGGAATGCTGAAATTGCCTCCCTTCCTCCTGGGTCACACATTCACACATTATTTCACTAAAACGGCTATTCAGGGACTTGAATGATTTTTTTTCAAGGTATGATATAATCAGAACTATATTTCTGAAATATTAATCTGATGGTTGTGTGTGCAGGTTGGACTAGAGAGGTAAGAAAAAAAAACAAGAAGCAAGAAATTAAATAGCAAGTTATTTTATTAGCCAAGGAAAGAAAAAATGAGAAATTAAACAGCAGTCTTGTTGCTGGGAAATAACAAAGGATATAACTACTGGTGGTGTCATGGAACTAGGATTTGGTAGAGTTGGCTTTGAGACTGGGTAATTAGCACGAGGATGATGGTGACTTGGTCATGAAAATGGAGCAGTGGAAAGCTCAGGGGAAAGGTGCTGATGTATAGTTTCACTCGAGATTGAAACTTCTTCACCATTTGGGTGGAGCTCCCCATAATAGATGGCAAATGGAACTGGAGGAATGGGATTGAGAGTAAGCTCCAAAGATGGGATGTTAGTGCCTTCCGTAGATAGATCATTTGGGACTACCAATTTAAAAAAAAAAAAAAAAACAACTACTGTATTTAAGAAGAGATACTTAAGGATGAATCTGAGAGGAAACAGTAAGATAATGATCAGGGGAGTCCTACGAGCTTAGTTTTTAGAGGCTGAAAGGGAAGAGAATTTAGAGAGATAAGAGATGCCTACTCAGAGGTGGGTAAGAGTGAAAAGTTTTTGAGCCGATGGCAAGAACACTGCCAGAGGGTTTAACTGGCCAGTGAAGACACATACTGCTTTTCCACAGACAGTAATATGGTCCAGTTCTAGGTGACGTACGTGTGCAGGAAGAGTACACCTCTTTCCTCCTTTTTTTTCCCCTTGACATTTGTTCCATTCCCGAGTGAAAGAAGAGGCGGAAATGATCTTGGTCCTGTCTCTACAGAGTCAGAAGTGCATTGGATAGTGTTGGTTTGCTCTTCCAAAGCTGCCCTCTGTTTTTCTCTACTCTGCTTTTTGCCCTGTGAGGCTGACCCAACTGGATCCTATCAGTGGATTTTTTTTGCCTTCTGTTTTCCTGTCCTTTCTGGCTCATGGTAATCTGTGGTGAGAAGTCACAGGACAGTAGCAAAGTATTATAGAGTATTTCCTCTCACTTCCTCCATGGTACATCGTTACGGATTGGCTATGTCAGTTTGTGATGGCCCTGTCTGTATATGGTGTGGCAGGATTTTAGCCTGATGTTAGCTCAGAGAAGTGATGTGAATATCAATAAATGGCTTTAAGGGAGAACACTTTGTAATATCTAGCCTTCATATTTCTTTTATTTATTTATTTTTTTATTTATTCATTGAGAGAGGGGAAAAAGAGAATCTTCTTTTTTCTTTTTTTAAAAATAATTTATTGTCAAATAGATTTCCATACAACACCCAGTGCTCATTCCAATACGTGCCCTCCTCTGTGCCCTTCACCCACTCTCCCCCCTCCCACACCCTCCTCTCCCCTCAGTTTGTTCTTAGTCTTTGAGAGTCTCTTATGTTTTGTCTTTCTCCCTCTCTGTGACTTTTTTCCTTCCCCTCTTCCCCTCCCCCCTGGTTTTCTGTTAAGTCTCGCAAAGCTCACCTATGCGTGGAAACATATGGCATCTGTCTTTCTCTGCCTGACTTATTTCACTCAGCATAATACCCTCCAGTTCCATCCGTGTTGCCACACATGGCCTGATTTCATTCTTTCTCATTGCTGCATAGTATTCCATTGTATATATATATACCACATGGAAAAAGAGACTCTTAAGCAGACTCCCTGCCTAGCAAGGAGCCCGATGTGGGGCTCTATCTCGTGACTCTGAGATTATGACCTGAGCCGAAATCTAAAGTTGGATGTTTAACTGACCCAGATGCCCCTCTAGGCTTCATATTTCTAAACTTGATCAACCATGTTTTCCTTTTAAAACCCTGGCATTCAGGGCACCTGAGTGGCTCATTTGGTTGAGCATATGACTTTGGCCCAGGTCATGATCTCGTGGCTCACGAGTTCAAGCCCCACATCAGGCTCTGTGCTGACAGTTCAGAGCCTGGAGCCTGCTTCAGATTCTGTGTCTCCCACTCTCTGCCCCTCCCCAGCTCCTTCTCTCTCTCTCTCTCTCTCTCTCTCTCTCTCTCTCCCTCTCACTCTCAAAAATAAATAAAAGCATTTAGAAAAATTAAAAAAAAAACACCTTGACATTCTATGACTGTGAACTAGTGCTTTGCTATTCCAAGTGCAGTCTGTGGAATAGCAGAATCAACTTCTCTTGGGAGTTTGTTAGAAATGCAGATTTGCAGATCCACTGAATTGCAATCTACATCTTCAAAATATACCCAGGTGATTTATATGCACATCAGGATTTGAGAAATACTAAGCTAAAATATCATCATAGTTACTTATTAGCTCTGTGAACATATGGCAAATTAGCATCCCTTTCCAAATCTCAAATTAATAATCTGAACATTTTTTAAGTCTTTTTGAAATTTATTTATTTTGAGAGAGACAGAGGCAGTGGGGGAAGGGAAGAGAGAGAGGGAGAGAGAGAGAATTCCCAAGCAGGCTCCACACTGTCAGCATGGAGCCTGATTCAGGGCTCGAACTCACAAAACTGTAAGTCAAAATCAAGAGTCGGATGCTTAACTGACTGGGCCACCCAGGCATCCCTCTAGTCTGAAAATTAAAATAATAATTACAGGGTTGTTGCAAAGGGTCAATAAGACAAAATCATTGTTGTTTAACATTTTTTAATTAAACAAATACTTACGGATATCTTCAATGTGCCAAGCACTGGGCAAGATGCTCGGTAGTTAACAAAACAGAGTCCCTGGCCTCATGCAGCTTGCATTGCTTTTGAATCTTGTGGACCCAAGTTATTTCTGTCCTGGATATGGCAGCATGGTGTTGTAGATAGATAATTGACCTTGAAGATGAGAGTACATAGATTGTAGTCCTTGATTGTTACAATCAAGCTAATTAATACTTCTAAAACCTCACATAGTTGTGTGTGTGTGTGTGTGTGTGTGTGTGTGTGTGTGTGGTAGGAATGCTTAAAATCTGCTCTCATCAAATCGCGTATTGTTATATTCTCACAGTACCTTATTATTAATGCTGGTCATCGTACTGTGCACTGGATCCTCAGAACTTATAATTCAGAAGTTTGTATCCTTCGACCTACATCTCCTCATTTTGACATCCCCTAGCCCTCACTGACCACCACTGTACTCTCTGTTTTTATGAAATTGGCAGGCATGAATCCATATATTTAGATTCCATATATATGTTTTTATCATATAAAAATGATATCGTGCAATATTTGTGTTGCTCCTTCTGGCTTATTTCACTTAGCATAATATCCTCCAGGTTTATCCATGTGGTCGCACACCAGTCCTCCTTCTCTGGAATGTACTTTATAAAGCCTTAAACCAGTCAATTCTGGGGCGCTAAAGTGGTTCAGTCAGTTAAGTGTCTGACTTTGGCTCAGGTTATGATCTCACATTTTGTGAGTTCGAGCCCTGCATCGGGCTCCGTGCTGTCAGTGCAGAGCCCACTACGGATCCTCTGTCCCCCCCTTCTTTCCCCCTCCCCTGCTTGCACTCTCTGTCTCTCAAAAAAATATCTTAAAACAACAACAATAAACCAACAACAAGTGACTTCTACTTTCTGAACATTGCAAATGAGGTCTTAATACCAGACAACATGAACGGATCCCGAAGCGTGCTTCATAGAACACTGAATGTATGCACTTGTCCATGGAGGGGATAAAAAATATAAACGTGGCCAAATAAGTTGGGGAACTTGTTTCTCTATAAGGAGATCACACTATGCTTTTACCGTATTAAAGGTTTCAAGTAAAATACCCCTTTAATTTGGCATACTCCCATATTTCTGGCACTTACTGACGAAGATTCCTTCCTTTCTTTTACTCCTTTCTCCCTTCCCTTCCTTCTTTCCTTCTTTGTTCCTGTCACACTAATTTGGAAAGATCTTAGGCTGGCTCTCTAGGGCCATTTATGGATGTGATAGTTGGTGGATCTACGTTAAAAAAGTCAGGAGGAAAGGAGGATTTTGCCAAGGGCAGTCCTCCACTGTGACTGATCGGGATGACTCCCAGCGGTTGTTTGCTTTCCCAACAAGAATGTGAAAAAAGGGTAGGGGATGAGGAGCACAGTCTTTAGGAGTCTCCTGACGTTGAGCAAGTCTCTGGTCCTCAGTTTCTGTGTCTAAGAGAGGGCGTGGGATAAGGCTGGTGACTCTGTCACAGGTCTGGAATGCCTGAGCTGTGTAGGAACTGAAGGCCAGAATTGCCTATTTGTGAGTGAGGAGAGAGACATGTGTTGGCGCCCGAGATATTCAGAGAGCATTTTTCTTGTTTGACTTGGAAATGGTGTTTTGCCCAGTGAAAGCTGGGCTTCTTCTCCCAACGTGAGGATTGAAGAGTCCTGCATTCGGCTGGAAGAAGGCCTACTGACTTAATTAAGTGCCCAAACCTGTCCCACTTGCTTAGAGTGTGGGTTTCAGAAATATGGCCACAATCCAGAATGAAGCCAAAGCTTGTCACAACACATATTTTGAGGTTGTCTCTTCTCCCTCATAAAGTTCTCAAGTCTTTGATCTGAAGGCAAGTATTTCTTATTATATTTCAGTCTCTAAAGTTTGCTCCCTGTGTACTGCTACATAGAAACTGTAGAGGCATATATATCCTGCTTAGTGCAGTGGGGAAAGGAGGTAGATAGTTGCATACCAGCAATTTCAGACAGGGGTTTAGCAGATATGAGGCATGGGGAAAAGGGCACTGAGGCAAAGGAGTAAAGTCTTCTGGTCACAGTCAGAGGAGAAGTTCTTCTAACCACCTAGATGCAGGACAGAAATAGACATAGGGACCACACAGGAGCCCCAATTTCTGGGGGGCACAAAGCAGGTTCTAAGAACTCAGACTCCAAGGAAGACAAACCCAGATCCAAAACTGTGAAGGAGGTTGTTGAGAGGATGTGACCACCAGCTGACCTTAGAGCTGTACCCAGACAATTAGAGGCTCCTCATCACCGTACCCACTCAGCTCTGTCCTGGAAGTGTATGTTCTTCCCATTGTCCACACTAGGAGGTGTTTTCAAGGACATAGCCTTGAGAGAGTAATGTGTTGTTGGCACCATCTGGACTGGACACACGACAGCCCCATTCAGAACCTCCGTATAAACTTTTAAGATTCTGGCAGGTGGGTGCAGAGATCTTTTTGTCTTGCTGCCACCCAAGACAAGCCGTGCTTGGGAAAGTTATTTTAACTTCTCTGAAACGTTGCAAGGTTATGAAGATTAAACGGATGACAAATCTATGTACCTATTATTAATGTCTGCCTTATATAAGACTTCAGTAATTATAACTGTTATCACTGTTAATATAGAATATTGGGATTCTAAAATACAAACAGATTTTTAAAAAGAAAGAGATAAATACTATTTGATTTCACTTATATGTGGAATCTAAAAAAGAAAACAAAGGAACAAACAAAAAGCAGAATCAGACCTATAAATACAGAGAACTGATGATTGCCAGAGGGGAGGGGATTGAGGGATGGGCAGAATGGGTGAGGGAGAGTGGGAGATACAGGCTTCCAGTCAGGGAGTAAGTCACAGGGATAAAAGGTGCAGCGTAGGGAATGTAGTCAATGGTACTGTAATAGTGTCACATGGTGACAGATGGGAGCACGTTTGTGGTGAGCACAGCATAGTGTACAGACTTGTTGAATCACTCTGTGGTTCACCTGAAACTAATGTAACACTGTGTGTCAACGATACTTCAATAAGAAAATAAATACAAACACACGAAGTCGATAAACTTGAGAGTGGAAAAATAACCTATCCAAAGTTATAGAAAGGTAGGGACTAGAACCAAGTCCTCCAGCCTCTAAGCCAAATGCTTTTTGCCTCTACGTATTATTCAGCAGTCTCCAAGAAGTAATATGTGAAACACTTCTGAACAGCGGAGAGGTGAGGTGACAAATCCCACGGAGCCTGGAGGACTTGCAGTCAGAAACTGAAGTTAAAACCTGGCTCTGCAGCACACCAACTTTGAGACCTTCTATGAACCTCCTTTCCCTCATCTTGTAAAGTGGTGATAATGACCCTTGCTTAGCTTTCCAGGAATGTTGTGAAATTCAAATGAGTTGAAGTTTAAAACTGTAAGGAGCAGCAGTGTGGAAGGGATTTGTATTTCAATTACACACTTAAAAGTGGCAAGGGAGCAAAATTTGCCTATTTTTGGTTTTTCAGTGCCACAGAAATGATTTATTCGACAGGTTGGCTTGGGAGCAAGGAGAAGCAAACAGGGTCCGAATTGCTCATTCCAGCAAGGTGGGTGAGTGTGTCGTTGCCTCCGTGAGTGTTGCTATGACCAGAATAAACCCTAGAACTACAGCTGACTGACGTTCTCTGTGCCTTCATTCTTCAGAGAAACCGAGTTTGATTCCAAAAGTGATTAGAAGTGATTCAGCTCTTTACTTGAATCCTTGGCAGACATCAACAGGGGTGTATTTCCTACTCGTTCTTCTACATCCTCCTTTTCCCTGCCTCCTATGTTTGCATCTGTCATACTCTCACACTAAGGCTTTATTTTAACCCTTCACTGTTTGTCCTCCGTGACACTCAGGTGGTAAAAACACAAAACAAAATAAAACAAAACAAAACAAAACGGAGCCTTAGTGATCTCCATGTTTCTTCTCTCTTACCCTTCACCTCTCTATCTTATGCTCTCAATTGACTATATTATTTGCCTTTCTGATGAAATTTCTCTCCACTTCTCCATGCATTTCTCTTCTCATTTGCCAATTCTCTGTCAAAAATGGGCCAGGAGCAGAACTGGAACCCTTTGATCTATGTTTTTGAAGTTGGGGAAGGATTGAGGTCCCGTGAAAAAAGCCCATTCTGATGCAGAATTCTCTTTAATACCCTGGGGCAGGGTAAAAGGTAATGAACACTTACAAATTAATATACACATAGTCTAAATTTCTGACAGTTTGTTTTCATCTCTCCAAAGGAACGACTGCATTAGCAATGTGGATAGAGGATGTGAAATTTGTGCTCTGGGACCAGACGCAGGGAAGTTAGTTGTAGGGAGTGGGTTATGTTTTGGTTCACACTCATACACGTTTTCCCTAATATTTTCTTTAGGCATTTAAGTGCCTCTCTTGTGCCCTACACTTGTGCTCCTGACCACAGCAGCTGTCTACTTTCATTAATATTATTTTACTTTTGAGATCTACTCTCTGAGCAAGTTTCAAATATGCAGTATGGTGTTATTAACTATACTCATGCTGTAGGTTACACCCTCATGACTTACATGTTCTCCTTAAATACTGGCTTGAAGTCCTGCTTTTGGAAGAAAATGTCTCATTAAAAATACTGACTCACCCCCGTGGGGCCTCATTTTGAGTTGCTTATCTCTTTGCTTGAGAGGGTTTAGCAGAAAAAGTCACTGTCTACTACTGAGCACCACCTTGTGGATAAATGATGAGTTGCGAAGGCATAACTGGCATGTTGCAACAGTGTCTGGGCCAAAATTCTTGACTGCACACGCTGCTTACTAGGTGTCCCAGCTTCCTCTGTAAAGGGAAATAATCTATCATTTCTGTGGTGCCTGGTATTTTAGTAAGCACACAGAGCTATTAATCTGATGTCATTATATATAACAGTTTGAAAGCATAGTCAAATAAGACCAGACTTCTAGATAAGGGCAATCATAATAACCAATATCAATGCTGTTACTAATAAGATAATAATGGCTAGTATTTACTGAATACCTGCCAGCGGCAGATGCCGTGCTGCGTTCTGTGTGTGTGTGTGCTGCATTCTTTACAATCCTCGCAACACTCCTTTGTGGTGAACACTTTTATTGTGCTCAGTTCATACATGAGGGAACTGAGGCTCTGAGGTAACTGATTTGTCCAGAGTAACACATCTAACAAAGGCAGAGTTGAAATCAGATCCAAGACCGGCATTAAACATGTCATCTTAACTGCTCTAATTTCTTGTGCGAGGATTAAGCAAGGGGATTATATTTTTTAGGGAGAAGACACTGTGTGTGTCTGTGCACACGTGTCCATGTGCATATGTGTGTGCATGCATGCGTTACACACAAGGGGAGCCAGAGGAAGGACAACGGCGGAGGTATGGTTGTCTTCAATGAGCTATATAGCTGTCCTAGGGAAAGGGATACCATGTTTTTTCCAAATGATCCCAGGTTGTTATAATATTTTGGGTGAATATGTTGCTGCCCATTTATACAGAGTAATTTCTTAATAGCCAGAATATAGTATAATAATGAGTTCAGGAATAGAGTTTAGTGATTCATCCCTTACATATAACACCCAGTGCTCATCCCAACAAGTGTCCTCCTTAATGCCCCTCGCCCATTTAGCCCATCCTCCTACCCAACACCCTTCCAGCAACCTTCAGTATGTTCTCTACATTTAAGAGTCTCTTATGGTTTATATTTTTATGTTATTTTTGCTTCCCTTCCTTCATGTTCATGTTTTGTATTTTAAATTCCACATGAGTGAAGTCATATGATATTTATCTTTCTCTGACTGACTTATTTCACACAGCACTCTAGTTCCATCACATTATTGCAAATGGCAAGATTTCATTCTTCATGATTGCCGAGTGATAATATTTTGCCGATATAAATATATATCACTTTTGCCGAGTGATATATATTTATATATCTATATATATATAGGAGATTATATAGTGGAGGTATGGTTGTCTTCAACCTGCTATATAGCTGTCCTGGGGAAAGGGATACCATGTTTTTTTCAAAATATATATCTATGGACATTCGGGCTCTTTCCATACTTTGGCTATTGTCAATAGCACTGCTATAGACGTTGGAGTGCATGTGCACTTCAAAACAGCCCTCCTGTATCCTTTAGTTAAATACCTAGCAGTATAATTTCTGGGTTGTAGAGTAGTTCTGTTTTGAACTTTTTGAGAAACCTCTATACTGTTTTCCAGAGTGGCTGCACCAGTTTGTATTCCTACCAACATTACAAAAGGGTTCCCCTTTGTCCACATCCTCGCAAATATCTGTTGTTTCCTGAGTTGTTAATTTTAGCCATTCTGACAGGTGCGAGGTGGTGTCTCATCATGATTTTGATTTGTATTTCTCTGATGATGAGTGAAGTTGAGCAACTTTTCATGTGTCTGTCAGACATCTGGATGTCTTCTTTGGAAAAGCATCTATTCATGTCTTCTGGCCATTTCTTCACTGGATTATTAGTTTTTTGGGGGGATTGAGTTTGATAAGTTCTTTATAGATAATGAATACTAGCCCTTTGTCCGATATGTCATTTGCAAATACCTTCTCCCATTCTGTCAGTTGCCTTTTAGTTTTGTTGATTATTTCCTTCACTGTGCAGAAGGTTTTTATCTTGATGCGGTAACAATAGTTGGTTTTTTATTTTGTTTCTCTTGCCTCTGGAGAAATGTCTAGTAAGAAATTGCTGTGACTGAGGTCAGAGACATTGCTTCCTGTTTTCTCCTGTACAACTTTGGTGGTTTCCTGTCTCACGTTTAGGTCTTTCATCCATTTGAGTTTTTTTTTGTGTATGGTGTAAGAAAGTGGTTGAGGTTAATTCTTCTGCATGTCTCTGTCCAGTTTTCCCAACACCACTTGTTGAAGAGACTGTCTTTTTTCCATTGGATATTCTTTCTGCTTTGTCAAAGATTAGTTGGCCATATGCTTGTGGGTCCATTTCTACGTTCTCTATTTTGTTCCATGGATCTATGTGTCTGTGTTTGTGCCCTTACCATACTGTCTTGATGATGACAGCATTGTAATACAATTTGAAGTCTGGAATTATAATGCCTCCAGCTTTGGTTTTCTTTTTCAACATTACTTTGTCTATTCAGGATCTTTTCTGGTTCCATACAAATTTTAGGATTGTTTTTTCTAGCTCTATGAAGAATGCTGGTATTCTTTTGATAGAGATTGCATTGAAAGTGTAGATTGCTTTGGGTAGTATAGACATTTTAACAATATTTGTTCTTCCAATCCATAAGCATGGAATGTTTTCCATTTCTTTGTGTCTTCAGTTTCTTTCATAAGCTTTCTATAATTTTCTGCATATGGATCTTTTACCACTTTGGTTAGGTTTATTCCTAGGTATCTTATGGGTTTTTGTACACTTGTAAACGGGATCAACTCCTTGATTTTGTATCTGCTGCTTCATTATTGGTGTATAGAAATGCAACCGATTTCTGTGCACTGATTTTATACTCTGTGACTTTGCTGAATTCATGTATCAGTTCTAACAGTTTTTTGGTGGAGTCTTTTAGGTTTTCCACGTAGAGTATCATGTCATCTGTGAAGAGTAAAAGTTTGACTTCTTCTTTGCTGATTTGGATGCCTTTTACTCCTTTCTGTTTTCTGATTGCTGAGACTAGGACTTGTAGTACTATGTTGAACAATAGTGGCGAGAGTGGACATTCTTGTCATGGTCCTGATATTAGGGGGAAAGCTCTCAGTTTTTCCCCATTAAGGATAATATTAGCTGGGGTCTTTTATATATGGTCTTTATGATGTCGAGGTATGTTTCTTCTATCCCTACTTTCCTGAGGGTTTTTATTAAGAAAGGATGCTGTATTTTGTCAAAGGCTTTTTCTTCATCTATTGAGAGGATTTTATGGTTCTTATCCTTTCTTTTATTAATATGGTATATCTCATTGATTTGTGAATATTAAACCAGGCCTGCAACCCAGGAATAAATCCCACTTGATCGTGGTGAAAATTCCTTTTAATGTACTGTTGAATTCGTTTTGCTAGTATTTTGTTGAGAATGTTTATATCCGTGGTCATCAGGTTAATTAGTCAGTAGTTTTCCTTTTTAGTGGCGTCTTTGTCTGGTTTTGGAATCAAGGTAATGCTGTCTTCATAGAATGAGTTTGAAAGCTTTCCTTCCATTTCTATTTTTTGAAACAGCTTCAAAAGAATAGGTATTAACTCTTCTTTAAATGTCTGGTAGAATTCCCCTGGGAAACCACCTGGCCCAGGACTTTTTTGTTTGTTGGAAGATTTTTGATAACCGATTCAGTTGTTTTGCTGGTGATGGGTCTTCAAATTTTCTATTTCTTCCTGTTTCAGTTTTGGTAGTACATGAGTTTCTAGGAATTTGTCCCTTTCTTCCAGATTGTCCAGTTTGTTGGCATATAATTTTTCATACTATTCTCTTATAATTGTTTGTATATCTGTAATGTTAGTTGTGGTCTGTCCTCTTTCATTTGTGACTTTATCTATTTGGGTCCTTTTTCTTTTACTTTTGATAAGTTTATCTATTTTGTTTATTCTTTCAGAAAACCAGCTCTTAGTTTCATTGATCTGTTCCACTAGTTTTCTTGTTCGTTTGTTTGTTTGTTACTATGTTGTTTTTTTCTGCTTTAATCTTTATTATTTCTCTTCCTCTGCTGGCTTTAGGATTTATTTGCTGCTTCTTTTCTAGCTCCTTTAGATGCAAGTTTATGTTGTGTATTTGCGACCTTTCTTGCTTCTTGAGATAGGCTGAATTTCAGTGTCCTTTCCTCTTTGGACCCCCTTCGCTGCATCCCAAAGGGTTTGGTGTGTCATGTTTTCATTTTCATTTACTTCCAAATATTTTTTAAAATTTCTTGTTTAATTTCCTGGTTAACCCACTCATTCTTTAGTAGGATGTTCTTTAACCTCCATGTGTTTGAAGGCTTTCCACATTTTTTCTTATGGTTGATTTCAAGTTTCATAGCATTGTGATCTGAAAATATGCATGATGTGATCTTGATCTTTTTGTACCTGTTGAGGGATGATTTGTGACTGAATATATGTTCTGTTCTGGATAATGTTCCATGTATACCACATCTTCTTTATCCACTCGTCTATCAGTGGACATTTGAGTACTTCCATAGTTTGACTATTGTAAATAATGATGCTGTAAACATAGGGTGCGTGTGTTCTTTTGAGTTAGTGTTTTTGTATTCTTTGGGTAAATACCCAGTAGTGCAATTCATGGATTATAGGGTAGTTCTATTTTTAATTCTTTGAAGAACCTTCATACTGTTTTCCACGGTGGCTATACCATTTGACCTTCCTATCAGCAACATACAGGGGCTCAAATTTCTCCATATCCTTGCCAAAACTAATTTTTTTCTATAAAAAAATTATAGCCACTCTAGTAAGTCAATACCTAGTAAAAATTGTATCTCAGTGATTCCATTTTGTATGTCCCTAATGACTAATGATATCAAATGTCATTAGTCCTTAACTTAAATATTTTTTTTAAATTTTTAATGCTTTTACTTATTTTTGAGAGAGAGAAAGAGACAGAGCGCCATCAGGGACGGGGCAGAGAGAGAGGGAGACAAAGAATCTGAAGCAGGCTCCAAGTTCTGAGCTGTCAGCACAGAGCCCAACACGGGACTCGAAACTATGAACCGCAAGATCATGACCAGAGCCGAAGTCAGACGCTCAACCGACTGAGTCACCCTGGCGCCCCTGCCCTCCAGTTTTATGGAGATATAATGGACATACATCATTGTATAAGTTTAAGGCACACAACATAATGGTTTGACTTACATATAGTGAAATGATTATCACCATAACTTTAGTTAGCATCCATCATTTCATATATAGATACAATAAAAAGAGAAAGCAAAGGAAGAAAAAGGAAGGAAGGAAGGGAGGGAGGGAGGGAGGAAGGGAGGGAGGAAGGAAGGAAGGAAAGAAGAACTTTTCTTTGTGATGAGAACTCTTGGGATTTACCGTCTTAACAATTTTCCTATAGATCATACAGCAGCATTAGCTACAGTCATCATGTTGCACATTACATCCCTAGTACTCATCTCATAACTAGAAATCTGTAGCTTTTGCCCACCTTCTTCCGATTCCCTCTCCTCTACCCCATCTCACCTTTTATAAACACAAATATGATCTCCCCACTTTTTTTTATGAGTTAGATTGTTGTTTTTTTGAACTTTGGGCGTTTTTAGATTTCACATATAAGAAAGATCATACTGTATTCATCTTTTCCTCTCCGACTTATTTCACATAACGCAATGCCCTCAAGATCTATCTATGTTGTTGCAGATGGCAGGATTTCCTCGTTTTATGGCTGGATAATTTTCCATCGTTTATATATACCACAACTTCCTTACCAGTTCATCTATCAGTGGACACTTAGGCTGTTTTCATCTCTTGCCTATTGTAAATAATACTGCTATGAACATGGGAGTGCAGGTATCTTTCAGGTTGGTGTTTTTGTGTCCTTAGGATATATTTCCAGAAGTGGGATTTTTGGATCATATGCTAGTTCTATTTTTTAAGGATGCTCTATACTGTTTTCCATAGTGACTGCGCCAGTTTACATTGCCAACAACAGTCGGCACCTCTTTAATGTACTTGACATCGATTTATACTTGATTGGTGTACTTCTTGGGAAAAATGTCTATTTAAATGCACTGCCCATTTAAAAAATATGCTTGTTTATCTTTTTGTTGTTGAATGTAACAGTTATTTACATATTCTATAATAGTCCCTTATCGGATACAGTTGATTTTCATTGTTTACAGATTCTATATTGTGAATTTACCTACCCACTAAAATTTATTTATAACTCAAAAATCAATATGGTTTTGTCATCATTTGAAGACATGTAGAACAGTGAAAAATTTAGTTGCCAGAGGCACACATTCCCAGCTGAGGTAGAATAAGGTGTCCCTCTACCTTCTTGTTCCAGCTGTCACACAGAGAAGAGCACAGGATGAAGATGGCCGGGGCAGTGCAGTGTCATCCGAGAAGTCCAGCTCTGGGGCCTCTTGGACTAATGAATCCTGGTGCTGGCATCTGTCAGTAGTGTGGCCTCAGGTAAGTCAAGGAACTCTGCTGAGCCTTGTTTTCTCGCGTGTAAAATTAACAAAAAAAATGAATGCCAGGATGGATTGTTTTTAGGATTTATGATTATAATCTGTGCAATTATGTCCCTTCCCTCTATATATCCCTTGTCTATATACATTCCTAGGAGCACTGTTTTAGTTTTTGGTAATTTAGTGTTTGCGATGATTTTTAGAATGTAGATATTACAGCTAACAAGAACAGACTGCATGATTTACAAATATTTTCTCCCATTTGTTAGGTCTTGTCACTTACTTGTTAGGTCTTGTCACTTACTTGATGTCCTTTGATACATAACCATTTTTAATTTTGATGAAGTCCAAATTGTGTATTCTTTATTTTGTGGCTTATGCCTACAATTCTAACTTTTGAGGGGAAGTGGATTTGCTTAGTTCAATCACAGATGAAGCAATTTTGCTTAAGTGTATTCCCATTCATTGATAATTAGCTGCAGAAGTGCTTAGGAGAGGTTAATTGATTTACCCTAATGAAGGGCAGAGTTGAGAATCCAACTGACACCTGATGTTAAAAACTATTATCCTGCCTGCTCTAATTATGCAGAGAAGGGATCATTATGATGAACTAAAGAAACACCTAAAGAGTGGGTAGCATTTAGATGAAGAGGAGAAAGGAAATAGTTTTCTTTGCAGGGATTCTTGTTTGTAGAAAGTGTGTGCAATTATAGCAGATCGTTATAAATAATGACAAACCCTTATCACCACCTCAACTTCTTTGTTCCTGGTATTTTACTCCACCCTTAATAGAAGTCCCTAATACTTAATGGGGGTTGGCTGTTGTGATCACTAATTATGGACACAAGAGGGCGCTAAATGATCTGGGTTCCTCTGGTTGCTTAGGCCCAGGTGTAGGAAATTAATGTTACCCTCCATTATTGCTGTTTCTATTTGCAGAAAAGAATTTAAATTACAAAACTCAGGAAAATCTGAGTAGAACTAATGAAAGTAAAGCTTAATATACAAATGTTTCAAGATCGACTGAAGTCCAGTCTCAGAGTTGTTGATGATTTGGCACCATTTGAAATGAAGTTGTAGAATTTCAGAACTAGAAAGACTATTTGAAATTACCTTTCCTTTTCTCCCTCCCTTCTCACTTTCCTCCCCCTTTTTCTTTCTTCCTGGCAATCTTTCCAATTTGGAAAATAAAACAAACTATAAACGGACCTGTTCTTCTATGTATATGATTTATACACAAAAATCTAAAGCACATGAACAAATACATTTGAAAACTACTGGAGATGCATCCTGCTGTTTCACACATGGGAAAAATTAAATCAAGAGAGAAAACAATAATTGTTCAAGGTCTCACAGCAAGTTATTGGCAAAGGCAGTTGCAAGTTCCAACTCTTTTCACTACGTCGTTTTACGAACATGCCCACCGGTCTTTTACTGCCCTATAGGCTGGATCTCTGACGTAAGGGTCACCTGTGAGGACTTCAGTTTCATTCTCTCACTAGACATATTACTATATAATACATTAAAAGAAACATTATCCTTGTCTTGTTATGAGTCTTGGATGTTTTGGCCACCTGTGTGGTCTTTGAGCTCTAGAGAAAGGCTGAAGATTACCCTGAGTTGGCCCCAAATGTTTTACTGCAAATATCACATAGACAGATGCAGGAGATATCTGCACACGTTCTGCATGGTATAAACATCCTTTGCTTTAGGAGTGTGGTGCCAGGAACAAAGAGATTGGAAAAGTTTCTGTAGTTGATTTGCTTGGTTAGAATCCCTGGTTGGAATGATACAATCTATTTAGGAAAGTCACAAGTCAGGAGGGACGCACAAAAACTTGTGCATATCCAAAAGAAGGTCCAAGATCATGAAAAATAGGAAATGCCAAGTCTATGAAGAAGAGTAGTAGAAACTGCTACTTAGTAGTGGCTTGGAGATCACTCAGGTGCCAAAATAATTATCTTCAAGTACCCGAATGACTAACCTGAGAGAGGAGGAACTTAGCTGCTCCATAAGCCCAGAACTAGGACTTAAGGGTAGAATTTGGTGGGATTTAGAGCTGGGCTTCCTAATCAGGGCTGTATAACAATATTAGCATATTGATTTTCTTAGAGTATGTTCACTAGATGGAAGCTGTTATTATTATTCAAGAGATGATGAGATCATAATCCCTTTAGGTTTCCTTGTGCAACTGAAAGACTACTTGCTGTTTATGTGGGAAAGGTTATTGAAATTTCTGAATGTGATAGTGGTGATTTTTCAGTTTAGATTCAGTATTTTTCAACTGCTTGTGCATGGGATAACTGGCCAACAATAGGCTGGCTGTATCAGAATAACTTTTGGATGACTGTTTTTTTTTTAATATTTTATTTTTAAGTAATCTCTATATTCCGTGTGGGGCTCAAACTTACAACCCCAAGACAAGAGTTACATGCTCTACTGACTGAGCCAGGCAGGTGACCCAACAATAGGCTGGCTGTATCAGAATAACTTTTGGGATGACTGGTTTTTTTTTAATATTTTATTTTTAAGTAATCTCTATATTCTGTGTGGGGCTCAAACTTACAACCCCAAGACAAGAGTTACATGCTCTACTGACTGAGCCAGGCAGGTGACCCAACCTGGGATAACTTTTAAAAAATACTTAGGCCCTGGGTGGCTCAGTCCGGTAAGCATCCAACTTTGGCTCAGATCATGACCTCCTGGTGTGAGTTTGAGCCCCACATCGGGCTCTGTGCTGACAGCCCAGAGCCTGGAGCCTGCTTTGGATTCTGTGTCTCCCTCTCTCTCTGCCCTTTCCCTCCTCATGCTCTGTCTCTCTCTCTCTCTCTCTCTCTCTCTCTCAAAAATAAACATTAAAAAAAGTTTTTTTTAAATACTTAAGTCTGGTCTCAAATCCAGGTACATTAGTAGATCTAGAGAAGGGTTCAAGATTCTGTTATTAACAAGCTGCTTCCTTCTGGAAGCTTTAGGGAAGCATCTTTTTCTTTGCCTTTTCCAGCTTCTGCCACATTCCTTGGTTCATGGCCCTGCATCACTCCAGCCTCTGCTTCCATCGTCGCGTCTCCCATTCCGGCTGTGACCCTTTACCTTCTTCTTTTAAGGACCTTTGTGATTACACTGGGCCCTCCAGGAAAATCCAGAGAAATCTTTTTATCTCAAGATACTTAACTTAATCACATCTGCAAAGTCCTGTTTGCTGTATAAAGTAACACATTGGCAAATTCTGGGAATTAGAATGTGGACATCTTTGGGAGGCCATTATTCTGCCATTGATGGTAACCTGTTTTTGTTTGTTTGTTTGTTTTTGTTTTTGACTATCAAATACACAAAAGAATCCCTAGATGCTTTCTTTCATTCCCACCTACATCCACGTGTGGGAGGTTTTTTCTAATATGCCACCAACACTCCCACTAAGTGCCCATTTCATTGGTTATCCAAGTGTACGAGGAGGCTGATGAAGAGTTGACAATTCTAGGGTAAGATCAATGGGAACAGAACAAGCTTAGGGGTGAGGGTATAAATGCCCTCACTCTTACCACAGGATCAGTGGGCTAGATAATTGACTTCTGTCAAAGAGGGGACTTCCTCATAGTTCCTCTCCACAGGCAACACAAGACTTCATGTCGGAAGGCACTAGCTTCTGCCCCTGGGGCCTGGCTACCAGTAATGCATATAGGTGGACACTGAGCATTCCCTGGATGTTGACTCGTTCTCTTAGTCTCTCTGGCTGTGTCCCCTCATTCTTTGTCCAGCTAATCTCTGATCTCCCCTATTTCTTTCTTCTTGGCCTTGGAGATCTATCCTTTATATAAAAGGTAGGAAAATGTTACCATTTGTATCATGACAATATCATATATTCTTTCGAAATTTCATGTGTCATAACAGGTAGGTTGCTAAACTCAAAAGCTAACAGTCGACTCTCTTTGTTTTCACTGCCTTCTGCTGTCAGTCCATCTCTAAGACAATGTTGGAAATCTTAGTTGACTGAATGAGGGAAAGGATTGAAGCAAATTCTGGAAACAAAAGCATATTAATTAACCTTTCAAAACATCACGAAGATGTTTAAGATTCATAATGTTTGAATTGGGAAGATATGATTTCACTAAGTCTATAACTAGTGCCCGTTCTACTGTACCACACCCTCGTGTGCTGTCTTTAGCTTGTTCACTTAAGTAATTTGTTCAATAACTTCGAGACCTTGGATTTCCTAAGTGGCAATGGCATATTCCACCTCCACCAATACACCTCCCACAGTTAGTAAGTCTCTACTCTCACTTTGTGACGAGAGCATCCGGCTCTCCAGCTCCTGGGAAAGGTTGACTGTCAACAGCTCTGCACCACCCTGGGTTCAGCCGCCAGTTCGCCTTTCCACAATTTCAGCCAACTCTCTCTGACTCAGCTCTCTGTCTGCGATACCAGGACAGGACTTGTAGAAAGCATCTCCTACTCCTTCTCTTCTCCCAGGGAAAATAGGATTAGCATTAGGTACACTGAACACAGGGCAGCTCCCTTTCAGTTTGTTTGTCTGGTATTAAAAGGGGATGGGAACTAGCTTAACATCTGAAATGAGTTCCTTCCCACAGATACCTGCCCACCCTCTAATACCCAGGTACACGTCAAGAATGTGGACTGTGCTTGGCAGTTCGACTGGTCCAGCTTCCTTAATGCAAGTGGCTGCTTGTCTGCTTCTGTTTCACCATTCCATGTCTTCTCTTCCAATTTTATAGTGAAACAGTACAAAGAGGCAGCCTAGATTAGTGCGTAAGTTACTCTGTGTTTGTATCGGAAAAAAATATGGATTGAGTCCCAATTTTGCTAGTTACTAATTATGTGACCTTGGGCAGCTGAGTTAACTTCCTAAAGCTCCTGTTGCTCCTCTATAAGCAATACTGAAGACGCCCACGTCACTGGATCGCTGTGAGCATTAAATAAAGTAAAATATGTAGAGCACTTAGAGGCATGCCTGGCACGCATTGCTCCACAAATGGTAGTCATCGTTACATTCTGTTTTACTTTATAAAAATGTGCTGACTCCTTATTATGAAAAATAGCGTGCTTGTACTATGGAAGTAAATAAAGAAGAAGGAGACGTGGTCCCTGCCTTCAAGAAATATTGTAGACTAATGGGAGAGATGGAAAATATCAAAGTAAGGAAAGGGGATGGATGGAGCAGGGTAAAGTTAGAGGGAAAGAACTGAGCGACAGTGAAGCTGGAACAGCACAGCCTAGAGAGGGGTCCCAAGAGAAACCTCACCGCAGAGGTGTGGGAAAGGCCACCCTAACATTACGTTCCCATCTTAGGGGCAAAATCTTTCCCCGTGTGTCCGTGTGAGACTCTTCTATTCAATAGTGCTGCATCAGGACCATGAACATACACACCTCTATTATTCTGTGTTTGGGGGGATAACTGTGGGTTGGAGCTACAGTTAGTTAGGAGCCTCTAGAAAAATGAGCAAAGAAACATCTCTTTCTTTCTAGTCCACTTGTCCTTCCCTTATACCACTGTGGTAATGTACTTCGCATTAAAAAGCTTAGTTTTTTTTTTTTTTCTAGATGCTGCTTTATCACAGAAAATCTCCTGGGCAGGTTTTAGCTATGTCTAAACTTGGCGTAAAAATTAACTAAAGTGTATGTATGCCAAGCTGAGTGCATGTCTGCCCTCTCGACACTAGATTAAAGCATGCAGATTCTCTGAATGCCTTACCAGACAATCACTGCGGGCGTGGGCTGAGCAGTACCGGGGGAGCTGACTGGGTCATTCCTCAGCTCACTAGCACAAAAGTTACAAAATTCTCCTGTTCCCCAAATGTCACAGGGAGGCAGTGGAGTTTTATGAGAATCAGAGCACTCAACAGATCTTCCTTAACTTATAATGGGGTTAATAAACCCATCGTTTAAGTTGAAAATATTTAAGTCAAAAATGCATCTAATACACCTGACCTACCAAACATCATAGCTTAGCCTAGTCCACCTTAAACGTGCTCAGAACACTTCTGTTAGCCAATAGTGGGGTGGGGGAGCCTATTTCAAAATAAAGTGCTGAATATATTATATAATGTATTGAATACTGTACTAAAAGTGAAAAACCGAATGATTGTATGGGTAGTGGTTGTCTGTCCTTGTGAGCATGTGGGTGACTGGGGGCTTGGCTCACTGTCACTGCCCAGCATCTTGAAAGAAAATCTTACCACATATCGCTAGCTCAGGAAAGGATCCAAATTCAAAATCTGAAGTATGGTTTATACTGAATGCTTATTGCTTTCTGACTATTAAAAAGTCAAAAAGTTAAAGTCAAACCACTTCAAGTTGGAGATTGTATTCTAGGGAGAGCCCAGCTGTGACAATTATATGTAAAATGAGGCAAATTTTCTTAATTGCTTTCTCAATAAGCAAAATAGGTGAAGTAATCTTTGCCTGTGGCTCTGTAGAACACAAGTGTAATTTTCTTTGAAGAATCTGATACTTCTTGTTATAAAACAGTAAGAAATCTTAACTTGAGCTTGAGCCACTGTACCTGATTGTTGTGAAGATCAGACAATGTAAAGGAAAACATTTTGGCAACTTTGTCTTCAAGGCTAGTTTTTAAATGTCTGAGACGATTGACTATATTCCCATTAAGGTATCTCCAGGTTCATCATCTCCTGTTCTCCGTCTTCATAGGACAGGGTTTCTAGGTCTCTCTAGACCCTCCTGCAGAAGGTCTTCTCCTTCAACCCTGTTGAGTGGATTGTAATCATCCACAACATACGTATCTTGCAGAACATTAATCAGCCTCAGATTTTCCAGTTCTGGTAGGGAGACAATAGGGAAGGGAGCATCTTCCAGGATTTGAGTCTCTTCAGAGTAAGGCATTTTGTAAATAGGATAACCTCATATCAGTGTACTTAAGTCATTCCAATGCCTTCTGCTCGCACTTGGAATAAAATCTAGGCCTGTTGCTGAAGACTGCCTACATTCACATGCTCTGGCCCTGGCCTACGTTGAGCAACCTGCATTACGATCCAGTCATATGGGCTTTCTGTTCTTTATATATATGCCAAACCCATTCTTGCCCTACGGCTTTTGTTCCTACTCTTCCCTCCTCCTGCAGTGCTGTTCCCCTAAACCTTTGCATGGCTGGCTGTCATTCCTTCATCCTCATTCCCTTCTCAAGTCAAAGCTAACTTCCTTAAAGAGGCTTTTCCCAAATTATGCTAAGGTTCCCTCCTTCGCCCCCATCACCATCTCGTTCATTTATAGGTCTTATCACAATCTGCAGTTGAATTATGCATTGTTTCGTTCTCTTGTTTACTCTATACCTTCTCAATACAATGAAACCTGTTCTTCCAGTATGATATTCCAAATATTTAATAACCGGTGTCACATGGCACTAATCAATCAGAGTTGATACTGGTCAAAGTCTTGGGTCAGGGTCCAGGAAGCCCCTCTTTCTGCCCTCTAACTCTTACGTTGCTGGCACATGAGGAGGTATGGAAGTCCTGAGGGAGGAGTTGGAGTAAATAGGGCAATGCATGTGAACTAGGAGACTCAAGGGAAAGGGCAGTCATCCATTAGTAAGAAAATATTTCAGTATTTTAGCAATCAGTATGGCTACTAGTTTGTATTGTTTAAATATTAATTTATTTCAGGATTTCAGGACCTAGAACAGTGACTGGAACATAGCAGTTCCTCACATGGTGAATTACTTGAGTATCAAGTCTGCCTACCACTTTCTCCAACTTGGTGTTTTCTAGAAGAGCTATAAGTGCCCTGGGTTTATGAGTTATACAAAGGGGTAAATACTGGTGTATTTAGGCCATGGATCTTGGTTTAATGGTAACTAATGTCTGCGACTCTTCATAGTTTACAAAATCTACACATGAATTGCCTCATTTTGTCTTCTCAACTATCCTGAGAGGGTAGCAGGAGAAAAATAATTGTATTCGTTTTTCAGTTGAGTAAACTCTGGCTTTTACAGATCAAGTGATAGCTAAAGAGTAGGTCAAGCTGAGAAATAGCTCATGTCTTGTGGATTGGGACTGCATCCTTTCCACTAGCTTCTGTATTCTGTCTCCAACTGGATGGATCTAAACCTGAGCATGGGATCAGCTGCTGGACACACATGTAAAGATTCTGGCCTCCACAAGTAGGATTATATATATGCCTTTAAATAGTAACTGTGACTGGGTTACAAAATAAGGGATTTCAAGCAAGAGTGACCAGCCTGTGAGGGTCTGGACGGCTCTGAAACTGTCTAAGAGGTTGGAAGAACAGTTAATGACCAATATGGAAAAGCCGTAATGGAAATATAGTTAATGTTTTTAGACACTTAAAAACCAGTCTTGAGGACAGGATTGCCAAGAGTTTTTCTCAGCAGGTTCACAGGACAGAATTAATACCAACAGTGGAAAATAATTGCAAAAATCAGAGTTTTTTGTTTTTGTTTTTTTTAATTTTTTTTAGATTCCAATATAGTTAACATACAATGTTATATTAGTTTCAAGTATATAGTATAGTGATTGAACAATTCTACCCATTACTCACTGCTTATCCTAATAAGTGTACTAAAAATACACATTTAAAAATGAAAAATAAAATAGATTAGGGCAGTGTTTACCAAAATATAGTACATACGAGATGGTGCTAAAAATTGTTTTTACTTAGACATGGTTGAACACTTTGAATACTTTTATTTGTTATGAATTTATTTTAATATGTGTCAGAGAAAACACATAAATAGTAGACAGATTTTGTGATTTCAGTTATACAAGTGGTTAAAATAAATATTTAAGTTAAAAAATGAAACAAGTTCATTTAAAGAGAAATTTTAAGTGCATATCAGTAAAGGTGATTCTTAGACAATACAAATAAAGTGATAGATGAGTGAATAAAATCTGTGAAAATTATATTCCTTAGAGCTAGCTCTAAGTTTGCATGATCTTGAACACATTCTTAACATTTCCTCACCTGTTTAATAATTTTGTGGCAAGGATTCAATGACTGAATGCATGGAAAGTATTCAGCACAGTTTGGCACATAGAACTCAACAAATGCTAGCTATTGTTCTCACATTTTATCAGTAACAGGGAGAACTATTGAACCATGGAAAGCTGTGAAGCAGGAAGGTCCTCGTCATTGGAAATATATAAACAAGTCTAGGAGGGTGTTTGTCAGGGATACTGCAAAGGACATTCCTACATTGGTGGAGCTTAGTCAGAACTTTGAGGTGATTCCAGCTGGGAGATTTCCATAATTTTGCTTTTCTGTGAATTCCAGGATGCAGGAGAGACTCGGAACTAGAGTTTTTCTCCTGCATCTTGGGAGGACCCTTAAGTTGCTGCTCATCAAGACTCAAAGAGCCATTGCTCTGTGAGCACCATTGTTGGCTGTGACACCCAGGCTTGGCCTTTCCATCACCCACATCACTGTCAAGGAGAGCTGCCTGAGAACCACATAGCTATTGTCCCATCATTCTTGCCCAACCAGGAAAAACGCGTGCCATGTCCTCGCATCCTTCCTCACAACCGTGGGAAAGATTAGAAGGATTTCTCATGGGTATAGAGAGGATCCATCCTGTCAACTGGAACCTGGCCTATTCCGAGTAGTGGGTGCTGACAGACTTCAGGTCCACCTTGAGAGTTCTGGCTATGGGAAAACTGTCTTTAAACAAGCTGAAATATGTTTCTCTGTAGCTTTCACCCACATGCTCTAGTGTCATCTCCTTGAACCACAAAGGACAAGTCTCCCCATTGCCTCCCATGGGAAACTTCCATGATTGCAGAGTAATGGAGTGTTTGTCCTATGGTTGTTCATTTCCTTGTCTTTCTCCATTGTTCCCACAGACACATTGTTTCTGTTGAGCACCTTCCGGTACCCTCCTCTGCCTAGTTAGTCATTGATATCATTTTCTAATATGGTGCGTATTTGCCTTTTTTAAAAAGCAGAGATTGTAGAATCCGGGCCCACTTTTCTTCAGAAAGAGAGTTGTTCTCAGTAGCAGTTCAGTTACAAGGGGTCGAGTAAATGTATCTATTTGAAGCCATTAGTAATAGATTATGGCATGGTTGGTGTTCTTTAGAGCTCTGACCCCCCAGGGGTAACCACTGTGCCAGCTCGTAACACCAGGGATTTCTTTTTCTTGTTTTTGAGCTTTAATTAAGTAGTTTCATACAGTTTTTGCTCTTTTTGTGTTTGACTTCTTTTGCTCTACATTTCTCTACCTTGTTTTGATAGTCATATACTACTGCATGTAACAATACTTTGCTTATTCTCATTGATATATATAGTATATCATTGTATCTGTATCCTATTTTGTAACTATATAAATTTCCATCCTAAGGGTATATTATAACATATTGATCTGGTCCCTCATTAATAGATATTTAGACTGCTTCCAATCTTTGATATACAAACAATGCTGCAGTGCACAACATTGAACTTATTTTGTGCATATGTAAGTAGAACTACCGAACAGATTCCTAGAAGTACAACTACTAGGTTAACAGGTATAGATATTTGTAATATTGAAGAGTGTTGACAAATTACCCTCTCTACAGGATGTACTCTTTAAATTCTCACCAGCAGATTTTTTGAGAGTTTATTTTCTTAGGATTTTAAAGCTTAAAACTCGAAGAGTTAGAAACCACATTGTATAACCCACTCATCTTACCTGGAGAGAAATCAAAGATCTTAAAGGTAAAAAGACTTTCACAAAGCCATAGAACAGGTTAATTATAATTCTCAAATTCTGAAGGAGGCTCAGATGCTGGTCTCACATTTCATAGAGACCCAGCAACCCTCAAGCTCCCTGTCCTGCCTACAGCTATTGACTTGCTGCCTCTCTGTCCATTCCTCTTCACCAAGTGCCTTCAGAGACAAGGACAAAAGGCCCAGCCCCACACATCGGGACCATCAGCCTAAGAGATCTCCTTCAATTCTGCCGCCCTAGTTTCAATCTAGAGACTGAGGATTCTAATATCTAATTCTAACGTCATTTCTCTGCTGAGTTCCAGGATTGGGCACATAGTCCACTATGCATTAACCTCTCAAGGGTGCTTCAATCTCACCACACTCAAAACTGAAGTCATCCACTTTCTCTCGGTTTCCCCATCTCTGTAATGAGGATAGTGAAAGGACTTACTTTACAGTGTTGTTATGAAGATTACATTAATGAATAGGCACCTAGCATTTAGAATAGTAACTTAGAACAAAGCATAAAGCACTTAGAATAGTAACTGATGGATTTACTATGCAGCTATTATTGGTGAGTATAAGAAAGCAAAATATATGCCGAATGGTGATGTGGGAAATAAATGAATGGAGAGAGGTTGGTAAATGCCGATAGGGACAGAAGAATGCCACAGGGTAATTTTGGAAAAACGATCTATTCCTTAAAGGTTTCTTCTTGCAGGAAACAAAGGTCTGAGGAAATTCTTGGCAAACCATGAAAGATATTTATATAATTATGGCTTGTCGGTCATTATGAGTATTTTTCAAGTTGTTCGAAATGCTCCGCATGAGAAACCTTCTGCCCAATAGCCAGGTTACTTCTAGATCCTGAATCTATTCCTCTGGTCTCTGCAGAGGGAGTGAGTTCATGGTGAGGTTAATTCCCAAGGCATAAGGGATTGCATTTGTAGATGGCAACAGCCCACCTCATAAGAGTCTGTGAAAGTCCAGTGTCGGCTTGCTGCAGAGAAGGAGCTTGTGAACCTGGAAGGTGATTGGTTAGACTAGACA
Source organism: Paguma larvata (assembly GCA_030068075.1). NCBI lineage: Eukaryota > Metazoa > Chordata > Mammalia > Carnivora > Viverridae > Paguma > Paguma larvata. The sequence continues at coordinate 110,799,547 of CM057826.1, read as the reverse complement.
CACAGAGCTGAGCCACTCAGAGTACCTACCATCTGCAGAACGCTGCTGGTTCACAAACTGTCACATCAGTCCCCGAGCAGTCGTATTTTGGAATTACTACCGAACGTCCCATTCATATGAGTGTACGGAATCAGAAAAGGTGCAGGCAGCCAATAACTATAGATGCAGGGTTTTAGATGGGAAAGGCCTTTCATCCTTTCATCTCTTTCACTTCGAAAACGAAGGCGACAAACAAAAGCGCTACGGTAGAAGCCCCAAAGCATCCCAGACCAAGTGCTGGCTCAATGAGTTCTCAGCCCTGGGGCTACCGAGAAGGTGAAGAGATCTGTCGTTTTAGATTAACTGCCTTCAGTCACGCAGACCCCACATTAGCTGACTCAGCAGAGAGGGCAAGGAGCCATTCAACACATTTTACTTTGGACTGTGTCCAGGCATTTCCCTGGGAAAGAAAGGACTTAGGGGACAATTTGAAGACTCCACCCAGATAAAAGCATTCTGGTGTAATCCAATGAGTGGGTGATTTCCATCTGGGGGAATGTTCAACGCCACAGATGACCAATATCCGCAACTACACAGTGAAGAGAAGAGATGAGGAAAGGGTTCATAAACCACCTGAAGGGAGGCGGTGGGAAGTGATGCAGAGAGCCCCAGGCTTCAGAGCTTGAGCTGAGATTCAGTCCCCCCCCTTTCCTCTACTGGGTTCTGATTTCAGGTTCTTGTGTACTTACCCAAGGCCATACCCCCCTTTGTAAAATTGCACATTGCATGGTTGAAATGAGCCTCAAGTGAGAACTAAATATCAAGTGTTTGTAAACTATAGAAAGCCACAGTGTGGTTAGAATAATAAGGCCTGCACTGAATTGCATCAGACTATCAATACCATTTGTGGAATTTACACGGTCATCTTGGTCAGAACACTGGTAAGTGAAACTTGAAAGACACTGTGAGAAAACACCTGTAGGCGTGGGATTGCATAACGTATAAATATGGTGATTTTATGTGTATGCGTGTGTGTACGTGTTTGCACTTTTTGAGTGCTATATTTGTGCTCCAGTGTTAATTACATTTTGATAGGGTGGGATCAGATGCAATATGGAACAAAGGTTCAGACCAAGGGCTTTGAAGTCAGAAGGACCAATGTTCCAACTCCAGCTTACAGCTTTGGTGTCAAAATCAATTAATATGCCTAACTTTGGTTTCAACATGTGCAATCTACTTTGCAGTGCGGGTATGAGAATTAAATACAATAAAAATATGAAATGTTTAGCAAGTACTGAGCAAAACAAAAGACTCCAACAAATGCCAGTTACTGTCATTGGTGTTATTATGATTAATAATAAAACCCACTCCATGCCTCCGTGTGGGTGGTTGGAGCCTCTTGCCTGAGTGACAGTACCCACAGTGGGACGAGCGAGCAGAGATAATCACCATGTGAGGAAGGGACACCATTTCTGGAGTCTGCACCTTCCTGGTTTACAGAGGAAGTCTTCAGAATCAGAGCCAGGGTTTGATTCTCTATTCCTTTTCTTTCTAAGTACTTCTAGAAATTAAAGAAGCCTATGTATTCTGGGAGCCATGAGTGAGAAAAATGAAAGAATAAAAAAGTTTTTCCTAGCCTCCTCTGAAGTCATTCAGGAAATTAAGCCGGGTGAAAAGGGAGACCAGCAAGGAATAAGACACATGGGCACAGTTGGGGACAGTTTGTGGGTTGTCCTTATTAACTTATCTATTAGGCATAGCTGAAGACATTCATTTTGAAAAAAAAAATTTTTTTTTAATGTTTTGTTTATTTTGGAGACAGAGCATGAGTGGGGGAGGCGCAGAGAGAGAGGAAGACACAGAATCCAAAGCAGGCTCCAGGCTCTGAGCTGTCAGCACAGAGCTGGATGAGGGGCTTGAACCCACAAACTGTGAGATGATGACCTGAGCCTTAACCAACTGAGCCACCCAGGCACCCCTGAATACGTTCATTTTGAAAATGCTACTCTGGTTTACATATTAAGATCATCAAAGAGGAACAATTCAGGTACAAGTGGGGAAGGAGTAAGGTTTACCTGATCCTGGGCATAGAAATGACGGCAGACAGAGAGAGAAGCACCCCTGGAAAGAGAGAATTCTACACTCCTGAGTCAGGCCAGCTAAAACTACTGTTCCTCTCCTTCTGGGGATTGTGATACGGACACACTTTGTTTTTAAAATCTTGCAGATATTTACAGTCTAACTTAACTAAATAAATTGTTGCCTAATCAATTCTTTTTCTCATTCTGTTCTTCATTTTGTTTTCTTTTTTCCACAAACAATTATTAAATGGCTGCTTGTTCTTGGCCTTGGAAGACTTTGGAATAATAACAGTTCCTGACACCGGAAGAAACATAGAGAACTCTTGATTTCTGTCTCCAAATAAGTAGAACACAAGGCAGCATGTGAAAAGAATTTCATGAGGAAGGGTAGCCAAGAGGTAGAATTTGAAGTATAGAGCTATTTTAATAGTTCATGAAAATCAAATTTAAGATAGAGACAGTGTTGTGTAAAAAGACTCAAAGACTAGTACGTAGTTACTTATGGGGGGTGGTTCTCAGGAATGATTCTAGAATCAATCCCTGATCAAGATATCAGCACATTTAAGTATGCTGGAGTCTAGACTGCTTTGTTTCAGTGCTAGCTTTACTTCTTAACTAACTCCTGTGACCTATGGCCAGTAACATAATGTCATTGTGCGTCAGTTTCTGCATCTATGAAATGGAATCATAACAATATAAATAACTTTCAGAGCAGCCAAAAGGATTAGATTAGGTAATCAGTGTAACATTTTAAGCACAGGGCCTGGAACACTGTGCTCCCTTGCTTAGTGTGGGTAGTTATCCTGATTGAGATTATTCTGAATTATTTTAAAGGAGACAACATGAGAAGATTTTAAGTTTGTATTAGGATTTATTTTAAGATGCACACCAATTTCTCGAAACTTGTACTGCAAAAGACATAACAGTGAAGGGATCCTTTGAAATATAAATCCTCCTAAAGGTATGAGTTGAATGTCTTGTGGATTTTTCGTTTTTTATGTTTTTTTGCATGAAGCGTATATAATACTGCTGCTTCTATATCTGTGGTACTCTGAACTAACAGAAGATAATTGTGCCATAGTACATGATGTTACCAAGGAAGGCAATGGTACTATCATGCTAATTGAAACTCAGCCAGTGTTCTCTCTTTTGCCCTATTTGGGTCAACGTGCTGATTCTTCTAAACCCGATTAAATGGTCTTTCTTATGAATTCGTGTTTCTGGTAAACTTAATAATTCTTCTCTTTTGAATACATTTAATTAACGTACTTTCTTCTAAGCAGAACATTCAAACTAAAACTATTTTAATAGTTACAGTTGTTTATGAAAATACTAGCTATCAGTTTTGCATCAGTGCTGTATTTTATGGCTAACCAAGTTGTAGAGCATTATGCGTAAGGGCTGTATTTTAATCCTGGCTCTGGCTCTCAGGACCGCACTGCTGCACGGTTCCCAGGGCACCACACATACCGACGACAATATCAATGGTGCCAACTAGAGCTCTACACTCCAGCAGTTCTTACTGGCAAGTTGTTTGATCTCTTCTGGCTTCGTTCCTTATTATTAATTTTTTCAGAAATCCATCTATACTTCAGGATTTTTGTGAAATTCCTTTAGGTTATGTAGATAAAATGTTTAACATAATACTTAGCGCATGGTTAAGCATAAGTGGGGGCTGTAATTATGGTATTCATGATCACTGTCACCTTTAAACCTACAGCAACTCTCTGAACTTGATAGCCATTATTGTATCCACTTTACAAAGGAGGAGATGTGACACTGTAAAAAATCTTTTTTTGTTGTTTGGTTTTTTGTTGTTGTTGTTGTTTGTTTGTTTTTAGTGGCAGAGAAGCAAATAACAGAGGGAGGGAAAGAGACTCTTCAGCAGACTCCACGCTCAGCACAGAGGCTGATGAAGGGCTCAATTCCATAACCCTGGGGTCGTGACCTGAGCCAAAGTCAAGAGTCAGACACTTAACCAACTGAGCCACCTGGTGCCCCCCAAAAATTGTTTTTCAAAGAACAAACAGAGTGTGCATCTAGGGTGAGAGATTTTGCCATAACATTAAATAATATAATAATATTAGTTTTATGAAATTAAATCATACATTTAATTTTTTCAATTGCGATTTTTCTTTAAGTAAATGGTGTTCTTTGCCATTGCATGAGCATATACAAAAACTAGGGTTTAAAGCCTAAGCATCAAAACAGCTGAGTGTCTGTTTTAGCACGTTGGCCGTTAAAATTGAGGTGGAAATGTGCTTCCATCCTCACATTCCTAAGGCCTGAGAACTCTTAGGCTGGTCAACTCCCGAGACACGTCACTTTGAATGTGGCTTTATAAATATAACAATACAAGGACTGACTGTTACAGTTTTACCCCTTCCCGAATAACATGAAAGTACACAGGGGGAAACTCTTTCCTTAGTCACTAACTTGTCGACGGGAAGGTATTAGTATGTTGTGGGTTAAAGGATGCATTTGTTTGCTGAGTGGTATTCCAAAAGTTTCTTATAATTGCAGTGAAAGAATTTGTAATATTTAGTAATGGTGGGAATGGAGTGACTCATGAGTGAGATGCAGAGTCAGGAAAAAAAAAACAATTTGTAAAACATCGATCAGGTCAACTGTACATTAGAATGTTTTCTTCACATAATTTCAATTTACGTTTTCCATGAAATAAGAAGGCTACTATTTATCAATTTGAATCCTCTTTTCATAATTATTTTACTTGAAAAGGTGTATTAAGCACTGACTACATAACGTGCACTCTTCTTAGGACGTGGGACACATTGTAAGATGAAACAGGACATAATTCCTGCCCCGACAATCAAGCTGGGAAGACAGATAAATGAAAATTACTTTAGATAAAGAGTGCCGAGGGAGAGCCTTTTTTGTCTAACGGGTCGTGGAGGACCGTGCAGAAATTTACTGCAACCTAAAGCCAGTCTGGTTCTGTGCATTCATTCATTTATTCACTCCTCCTTTCCTGTGACAAATGTGTATTGTTTTCCTCCAATTAGGCGTGCCCTATTCTGGGCTTTAAGGACTTAGGAATGGATAAGAACTCTCTAAACAAGTGAATAAACAAACAGGTAAATAAATGTGTAAGATAATGTCAGGTACTGGGGAAGCATAAGAAGGAGGAGGAGGAGGAGAAAATTACAACAGGAAGATACTTTAGGGGCTGATCTGGGAAGGTCTCTCTGAGGAGATGACATTTCTCATGACCCCTAAATGAAGAGGAACCAGCCACACAAAGAGCCTTTTAAAGTTATTCTCAATGTTTCACCTTCCTTTCATTATCCACAAAGCTTCAGTGAGTTCTACTCAAAAAGTAGAGCCTTTATTCAGGGATTTTTTGAGTAGCCAAGGCAAAATTGTTGAGCCAACCCATCTTTCCAGCTAAACCCGGAAGACAGTAGCAGTGGTGATGTCCTCTGGACAAGGGCTGTATCAAACTAAATGATAATTTCCAAGAATCTCTCGTAACAGAGTCTTCGGAATGCTGGCATGATAAAGGATTGATGACAGATGAATTAGAAGTTTTACTTTCTAACTACATATATACCAATAATGGGGAAAATCTCAGAAATACTTGAGGGACCTATGGAAGATGGAAGGTTCATTGATCCCATCACAATTTGGTTATAAAAAAGAAGTATGACCTCATTTTATTGTTACATTGTGGGAAGCCTGGAATATGTGGATTATACTTAGCTATGGGCATTTTCATTAACATACAAAGACTATGCTGTAATAATTGCTAACACTTATTGAACATTAATTATGTGTCACTCTCCCCTCTAAGTGCTTACATATGTTAACTCATGTAATACTCATAACTTCTTCACGAGGGACTACTATTATGTTTTTGTATTTTATATGTGAGGCGGAGAGAAGATAGGGAATTTGCCCAAACTCACAGTAGGTGTTCAAGAGCCAAGCCCAGGCAGCCCAGAGTCAGAGCTCTTAGTCATTTTGCGAGCCTCTCCTCAGAGGCCACATCTGTGCTTTTCCTCCTCATCAGCCACCAGGGAGGCATCACCGTGGTGTTCGTCACACTATGAGGAGTTAATTCTGAGGGAGACAGAGAGGAACAGAGAGCCACCGAGACAGAAACAGAAGAGAATGACAGAGAATGTCATTCTGAAGAACAAAAAAGAACACTTTTTCAAGTGTTGGTCCACATGCAGTCTCTATTTCTTCTTTTTTTTTAATTTTTTTAATGTTTATTTTTGAGACAGAGAGAGAGAGAGAGACAGAGCATGAGTGGGAGAGGGGCAGAGAGAGAGGGAGACAGAGAATGTGAAGCAGGGCTCCAGGCTCTGAGCTGTCAGCACACAGCCCGACGCAGGGCTTGAACTCATAGACCGTGAGATCATGACCAAAGCCAAAGTCGGACGCTCAACCGACTGAGCCACCCAGGCGCCCCCTCTATTTCTTTTAAGTCTCAAAGCAAACAAACTAATGAGGTATTTTTATCTCTGTCTTACAGATGAAGAAATTAAGCTCAGAGAAGTTGAGCGGCTTGGGTCCTTATGCCTAAATTTATGCTCTTTATGGTATTACTCCCTAGGGGTGTTTGTAAAAAAAAAAAAAAAATGAAAAGCAAAAATAAAGCCATTATCTGGCCTGTCCTCTAGCCCTAGTTCGATGAGGCTGAGATAGGCTTTCATACACAAAGAGAAATTGGAGGGAGCTTTTTATTGGAGACTGTGAAATCATATTGTAAAGTATATTTGACCTTGTAAAAATCTACATGCTCGGCTACCAGAATGCATTTATGGAAGAAGTGAGGACGTACCAATATTCTCGGCGCGAGGCTAGGAGCCCTCCTGGTATCACGCCGACAATGTTGGAGTGTCGTTTTTTTCTTCCGTTGGTGCCAAGTGTACACACACACACACACACACACACACACACACACGAGGGGATAATGAAACTTCTTTTGTAACATAAAAAAGGAATGTACACAGAACTAACAGTTTTGAGAAAAATATAAACCATGTAAGAGGCTTAGCACACAAAGGCCCGTTCTTTAATTTAGGAAGGTCTCTATGAGTTCTGCCTTGATCATGAAATTTAAAAAAGACAAGAGGATCACTTTGATTAAATTATGCTTCCATTTTTATTTTTTTTCTAGGTTTGTTAAGCTTTCTTCATTGTAATTTTTGCGTTTTAGAGTTTTTGGTATAAAGTCATCCAGGCATTGCTTCAAAAACACGTACCACTTTAAATAACCATTTTATTAATGTATCCTCCCTTCAGTATTGTAAAGTTTGTGCTACTGCTTTCTTTCTTGATTAGAATCCGTGATTTTGGTCTATGTTGTCAGTCACATTTAAAGAATTGGACTTGACTAATTTAGGTGTGCTTGTAATTTCTAAATTAGATATAACAACTTTTATGTAATTGATTTTCTTCTATTTATTTTCTTGTGATCTTATTTTACTTTTTGCTCAGAGTAATTCTTTGACTACAATCTATAAATTCTAGTATATAGGATTTAAACTTTAATTGGTTTAAATATTTTTCAATGGTTTGCATTTGTCACCAATTTCTGTTTCATCTGCAGTAGGTTCATTTTGCTGCATTAATATAAAACCTTGTTTCTGATCATTTAAAAAATATGTATATTTTGTTTCACACATTCCGTTCATTTATACCATTTTTGTGTATTTTCAAATTGTTATAACTTTAACTATTATAAGCCTCCTAAAACTTGCCTGCTATGCTTTATCTTTATGTTTTTTTCTTTTAGTCTCAAGTTCATATCGGCGCACTTGTTCTTCTTTTGTTTAAGCATTTCATTTTTTCCCCAGCCCTTTATATTAATTTAATAATTAATTAGTAATTTTGTTTTAGAAATGCCTCTTAAAAGCAGTGTCACTAGGGGCGCCTGGATAACTCAGTTAAGCATCCGACTTCAGCTCAGGTCATGCATGATCTCACAGTTCCTGAGTTCGAGTCCCACATCGGGCTCTGTGCTGACAGCTCAGAGCCTGGAGCCTGCTTCAGATTCTGTGTCTCCCTCTCTCTCTGCCCCTCCCCTGCTCACACTCTGTCTCTGTCTCTCTCAAAAATAAAGAAACATTTAAAAAATTATAAAAAATTTTTAAAAAGTGTTGGTAAATTCCTTTTGAGATACACTTGGAGACTCCTTGTCTTAGATTAGGGAATTTAGATCATTTACATTTACTGAATAATTTTTCAAAAGTTGACTTTATTATCTTTTTATCTACTTCCTTGGGTTTGTTTATATTTATTGTTTGTTTGTTTCCTTGCTTATTAGTGTATGGAGTATCTTTGATTTGGTTTTTCATTTAAAATTGTTTATGAGAGAAGGATTTTTTTCTATGCCATTAGTTAATTCCTAATACAGTTTCAAACATTGTTAATCATAAAATTGTTGATTTATACTCATCCAAAATACATTTTTTAACTTACTTTTATAGAAAAGAAAGACCATCCTTATTGGCTTTTGTTTTATTTTCTTTAATCTGAAGAAGGAAACCCCACCTATAATTATTTTTTCGTTGGTCATTTTGAATTAAACTTCTTCAAAACATTATGTTAATTTGAAATAATTATTAGCTTCAACTGTTTTGTTTTTTTTTTTGTAAGTTTATTTGCTTATTTTGAGAGAGAGAAAAAGAGAATCCCAAGCACTGTCAGTGCAGAGCCTGATGCAGAGCTCAGTCTCAGGAATCATGAGACCGGAGCCAAGATCAAGAGTTGGACGCTTAATTGGCTGAGCCACCAGGCACCCCATTAGCTTCAACTCTTAACATTTGCAGTTAATGTTTCATTTCATTTCTTTTTCTTAACTCTGGTTCATTTCTTTGATCACCATAAGGTTGTTTTTGCCTTTAACATTTTGTGTTAAGCCTTCATTAGTTTTCTATCACTGAGTAACAAATTAACACCAAACTAGTTTCCTGCAGCTGTTGAAGTGAGGCCCTCAACTCCTAGAGGTTACCTTTCATATTCTCAGAAATGGTCCTCTTTAAAATACGAGTTTCATTCTTCAGGGTCTGCAGGAGTGTGCAGGCTCCTGCTCCCCGTCTCTCTGACCATCTGACTTTGATCCCTCTAGCCCGTTTGAAGGGCTCATCTGATTAGGTCAGATCCACCCAGGGTATCTCCATTTAATTAACATCAAGTGAATACATTAGAGACCTTAATTACACCTGCAAAATCCCTTTACTCTGTCATATACACCATAGCCGCCTCTTGTTGGTGACTTGCTTTCCTATTTTTAGGACCTATCACACTCAGGTTCACTGACATAGTATGAGCAACAGGGGATGGGAATCTTGGGGGCCTTCATAGAATTCTGCCTACCACAAGGTCTAATTTAAATTACATCAGTTTTACATGATCTTTGAAGAAATATTTTTAAAGACCTATTTGAGGATTCCCTTCTGTATGAATACCTTTTGTGGTGGTTGGGGAAAAAATCTTGTGAAGTATCCTTTTTCTTTAAACGTTTTGTGAGAGCGCGGTCTATATAGATGAATCTACACTAAGAAAATGATTAAGGACAAGGAAAAATCTTTTTGTACACAAATGCTTATTTTAAAATTTTGTTGGGGCACCTGGGTGGCTCAGTCGGTTAAGCGTCCGACTTTGGCTCAGGTCATGATCTCATGGTTTGTGGGTTTGAGCCCCACGTCGAGCTCTGTGCAGACAGCTCAGAGCCTGGAGCCTGCTTCGGGTTCTGTCTACCTCTCTCTCTGCTTCTCCCCAACTCATGCTCTGTCTCTCAAAAATTAAATAAACATTAATAATAATAATAATAATAATAAAATTTTATTATAGTCAATATATGAAGTAACCTCAAATTACAAAGTTGGGGAAATATTAAGGCACATAAAACGAACTCCATGGGTATATATTGTATGATAATTATAAATACCATTAAGAGTATGAAAGTTGTATATAACATATGTGAAATACTTAACATAAAATTATATGTACACTCTGATTACAACCATGTAAAATAGGTAAGGGGTTGCTTGTAGGACTAGAATAATTTATGGAAAAATAGCAGCAGTTCAAACAGGTTAATATTTCACGTAAATATTTTTAAACAATTTCTTTCAGACAACGAACAGGTTTATACCATGTATAAAAACGAAATTAGGTCAGATTCCCAAGTGTCTGGAAAAGAATAGGTGTGGACGTCCTTGACTTCTGATTCTCCTTCATCCGAAATCTGCTGAGCCCTTACTAAGTGAAGGGTGAAATCTTCCACTGCCGTTGATGAGAACTAAGGGAATTATAGTGGGAGTAGACGGACCCGGCCCTTCCCTCAAGATGATGACTAATTGACAAACCCTCTTCATGGGGTGTGACCTAGGGCTGACCCTTGATGACTGGCGATGGATTAAACACAGAATGCTTACTTTTCCCTGCTTTTTCAATGGGACTGGGTCATTGTGACCCAGAAGGAATTACTACATCCTTTTAATAAAAATATCAGGACTAAAGCTCCCAGAGACGATAGTTTAGTTATAAAGTCAGTTCTTTCATCCTGTGCAGAAATCCCTCCAAGTGCATGTGTGATTCAAGTGCATGTGGGAGAGAGACCACCGTCTTGCCTCTGCTTGTATAACATGGATTTGTTACCCCTGAATGTATCCTATGTTTTTGATAACAAACACACTTCTTTGACAACATACCACCCTTTTCATGGAACAGATCCTAAAAGCACTGTCCTCTGAAACACAGTTTGGAAAAGACTGAATAATAAATAACCCTTTAATCCTCATACAAAGAGCCATGTCAAAGAAAAAGGAATCTGGGGTGTGAAAGAAGGATTATATTTATTCTTCAAGGTCCCACGGGGGTTAAAACCAGAATAAAATAATAAAATTATAGCAAATTAGGCAATTATGTAAAAAGATAATTTTATTTTAGAAGTCAAGCTTCTGATCACGAACTGTTCTCAAGCATGGATGTGATGATCATTTGCTGTGAATATTATGAAGAGGATTCAAGAGTTAGACAGGAACTTCAAAGAATTTGGAAAATTTATGACCATCAGCCCTGACGGAACATGAGAATTGCTGAGAAGTTGGTTCACAAAGGGAAGAAAGGAAGGAAAGAAAAGACCGCCTGGGCCCCATCTAAGCCCTACTGAGTTGGAATATCTGGGTCTGGAGCCTCGGAATTTGAGTTTTTAAGAAGCTGTCTAGGTGATTTCTACCTATACAGTTAAAGAGACTAGCACATGAAAACCAGTGGGCCCGGTTGCTTTTTAAGGATACTTGCACCCATAAAAATCTGTTTCCACGGTACAAACAAACAGTATGGCCAAGTAGGCAATTAGGGATGCTGAAGAGGTGGTATTACTTGTCATCTGTGGATCAGAGAGTACAGCCCCGAGATTTCTAGTCCAGGCACAATGGGACCAGTCTGTGCTACTGAATTTCATATTCTGAGAGGTGGAAGGGAGAGAGGAGGACTGGGGAAGGAGGAGGTGGCCTGGGAGGACAGCTTTGGAAGCTGCCTTCTCCGCCCACGTACAATCCCTTCCTTACCCTCTGCTGTACAAAACTAAGATTTTGAATCTTAGTTTGAATTCGTGGCTGTTGCTTCATGGAGTTTAATGAGGTTCGTCCCATACAGAGAAGCTGCAGGACTTCTCAGATGGTTGTTAACAGGGAGTGGCTTCCCGGATCACGGCAATCCATTCATCTCTCCGCTGCCTTCAAGGGTCTGGCAGGATGTGTCTGTACTGCCAGAGCTCCGACTCTAACAGTGCCAGCTGGTCTTGTCCAAACCAAGGGAGTGACCTCAGGCAGTGTTTGCCACAAGTTGCAGTCTCTTTTGACTGCAAACCTTAGTTCTGCCGGTGTTATATAGAAATCTAGGAAAAGAGGCAGCTGCTTCTAGAAAGGTGCACCTGGGTACTGGTTCTGGAGGTGGCTGGAAAACATGGAATTCCCTCCCAGAAAGCCCGTGATCTCTACCCAGGTGTGTATGCTTGAGATCACTGCTCCCCGGGAATGTCTGAACTCTGGGCGGCTGGAGGGTATCTTCTGGATCATTATTCTTTCTCATTTGTCTGTATTTGTCAAGTGTAACTATGTATCATTTGCTTCATTGTAGATACTGAGGATAAAGTAATAGGTAAAAACAGAAAGCCAATAGTTTACAGTCTGATTAAATTTCTGTACTTGCTCTCACTGGGAATTAGCTTCTCTTGGTGACCATCATTAACATAATAGTAGCTTAGCATTTATGGACTTGGGACCTGTGTGCTAAAAACATTTTTAGTGGCGTATTCCTAATGAGGTAGGTATTATTATTATTACACCCATTTTCCACATGAGAAAGTGGAGACACATAGGTAAGCTAAATGAACCAAGGTATGTAGCCTCCATTCATCGTGAGAGTGGACATGAGAAGGCAGCCTTTGAGGATTCCTTCATCACCTCCTGTGAGCCTGGGCGTTGCTCGCTCTTAATCTTTGGGACAGGGTCTGAACCAGGTCAGGCTCTGTTAGTAACACAATCTAGTCTCCATCCCTCAGGGAGATCATTCTGAGGAGCGGGGATTATATTCAGGCCCCGAATAAAAAAAAAAGAAGAAAAATGGGATGAGCAGTAGCTAGGTTTGGAATCTCAAGCAGACAAATAATCTCAAGAGAGGAAGGAAGATTCTCAAAGTTTGGAGACTGCCGCACATTTTCCTTTGGGTGGACCAGAGGGTGAGGCTCTTTTTATGAAACTCTTAAACTGTAAGGAGTCAACAGGACTGCTAAATAGGACTTCCTGGGTTCAGAGGGTCAGCTGGACCTAACCCCAGTGGGTCAAGGAGACTGGCCAAACCTGAAGAGCAGAGTCCTAGCCAAGTAGCTCAGATTTAGTGAAGTTTTGTTCCTGTAATACTGAAAAAACTCTCCGGATGTGATTCATTTTAATGAGATTTGGGTGTAATGCAACAGAGTTGAGATTCCTCCAGTTTGTAAACTCTGAACTATTTTATGGAGACATAATACCACATAAAGTAAACCACCATTCTGATTTTAAAACAAGATACTTCTAAGTCCTTAAATTACTTTTTAATTGCTCCTTCAAAACAAATTTACTACGTTCTTGTTTATAGATTAGATGTTTATCTTCATCAAGCCTATCTCCAAAGTGCTCTCAAGTATTTACTGAGTACTGTTAAAAACAAAGTTGGAATCATTATACTCTATATGATTTTGTATTCTTTTTCTCCCTAAACATTTTCCAGAATATCCCAGAACATTTATGTCACTGAAAAATTTATTACCGATTTTATTTCAGAAAGGTGAATGATATTCTGTCATACAGATAAACTGTGATTTTATTTATTTATTTATTTATGATTCTTGAGAGAGAGAGAGAGCATGAGTAAGTGAGGGACAGAGAGAGAGAGAGGGAGGGAGAATCCCATGAGATGGAGTGAGAAAGGGAGAGAGTACAGAGCCTGGAGTGAGGCTTGAACTCACGAACCGTGACATGCTAATCTGAACCAAAGTCAGATGCTTAACTGACTGAGCCACCCAGATGCCCTGATAAACAGTTTCTGTCTTACAGTGTCTAAGTGTTCACTCTTTCATTTACTATTCACATTTATAACAGTGAAAAATATTAGGAACAATCTGACCACTCACACTGTTTTGAGTACATTTGATCATAAATCTTTCCAGTAAGTTATTAGACTGGGTCAAATATCGATACCTAAAATTTTCTTGTATAACATCTAATTTGCAGGAGAGTTTGTACTGATTTAATTAGTGACTGGGAAAGTCACATAATCTGTGTTCAGCTTCCTTATCTCTAATACAGGAATAACATTAGTACCTACTTCATGGGTTTAAGTTGACGTATGGAAGGTGCTTAGAACACTGGATGAGGGTCGCCTAGGTGACTCAGTCGGTTGAGCATCCAACTCTTGACTTCATCTCAGATCATGATCTTATGGTTGGAGAGTTTGGGCCCCACATCGAGCTCTGCACCAACAGTGTGGAGCCTGCTTGGGATTCTCTCTCTATCTCTCTGGCCCCCACCACCCACTCTCTCTCCCTCTCTCTCTCTGTCTCTCTTCAAATAAATTAAAAACTTAAAAAAAGAACAGTGGATGAAGAGTACTGAGAATAGCACGTTCTATGCAGTTGTTTGCTATTTTGATTAAGCTGCTACCAACGAGGTACATTAATATCACTTTTCTGTGTCAAGTTTGACAGTTTTATTAAGATTTTAAAAATACTAGTTTAATGGATAAAAGTTACCCCCTTTTATTTGCACTTCTTCGAATACTAGTAAAATTTGACATTTTATTCTGTATTTGTTTAGCCCTTGTATTTCTTTTGCCTGGATTTTATTCATACTTTAGAGTCTCATTCCCAATGAATGTTACAAGCTTTTTTTCAATTAATTTATTTAAATTCAAGGTAGTTAACATACCATGTAGTATTGGTTTCAGAGTAGAACTCAGTGATTCATCACTTACATATGACGCCCAGTGCTCATCCCAACAAATGCCCTTCTTAATGTCCATATCACCCCTTTAGCCCATCCCCCACCCACCTCCCCTCCAGCAGCCCTCAGTTTGTTCTCTGTATTTAAGAGTCTCTTTTGGTTTGCCTTCTTCTCTGTTTTTATCTTATTTCTCTTTGTCATCTCCTTTTATGGTGATCCTTTGCTGCCAATCATGTTACAGATATTTTTCTGGTTTGTAACTTCTCATTTACTTAGTTCTAGTTATTTTTGATTGTGTGTCGGAGAGGACTGGGAAGGCTTGAGGGAAGAAGTCATAATTGGGCTACTTGCTGGTTGAGCAAAGGTGAATGGACTTTGTAAATGCAGAGGCAGTGACTGTGGTTGTAGAGAAAATGTCCTGCACCAGGGATCACAGACCACAGTTTTATTCCTGATTTTGTCCTTTAGACAAGCCAGTTAATATCTCTGAACTCAAATATACTCATCTATGAAATGGGCTCATATTGATGATGGCAGAGTTATCTGTCAAGGTCAAATGAGTTTTCACATAGTAAACCTTTGCCTAAACTAGACAAACCCCATGTAATTGTGAACTTACTGCTCTTTTTTTCGGGGCGGGGGCATATACAAATGTCAGAAGAAAACTAATTTTGCATTTAGACTCTGTTGTGTGGCCCAGCTGGGCATCCTGTTCCTCGTGGCCTCGTGGCCTGGTTACCTTGTTATGCAGATACCAGTTCCTTGGAACCTGCCCCCAACCCCATTCACCCTTCCTTGATTAGGTCAGACTCACCTTGTTTTCTTACCACACAGGCGCCTCTCAGTTGTAGCATTCCACACAGTTAACAGTTTCTCATTTATTTATGTGAGTACCCGACAAGTGTCCATCTCTCCCTCCACACTGCAAGCTCTGTAAGGGCAGAGAACCATGCTTACTTTGCTTGTCATAGTTTTCTCCATGTTTACTATGTCTCCGTAGTCCCTTCATTAATATTTCTATCATGACTAGTGGGAAGCTTGAATATGCATGAAAGCACTTCAGAGAGTATAACAATGTAAAGAACACGTAAGGAATGAACGTGTCATGCTACAGTACTGGCGAGGGAGCAGGTATGTCTACATCAGACAGCAGTGTTTGGAGGACAGCCATGGGAGAGGGGACTGCGAAGGGTGACTGGGTTCAGTCACGGAGAGCCCTGGACAGCAGGGGGAAGAGTTTTCCTGAATGAGGCGTGCAGTGAGGAGCCGGTGAAGAATTCTGAGCAGGTGTGGCACATCAAAGACTTGTGAAGAGAGGATGCATGTGGCATGCACAGTGGATTGGGAGAGAGAGACTAGAGGCAAGGAGCTCGTTAAGGGTCTGTTACAATTTTCCTTTGAAAAGCTATTGAGCGTCTGCTTCAGTGTGCTACCACTGGAATTTGGGGAAAAGGGGGCATTTTTAGGAAAGAAATGACATTATTTGTTGGCATTAAATGGGAAAGAGAGAGGAAAGTGTCCCTCTAGGCAATAAAGTATTAGTTCTGGAAGAGGCCTATGAGAGCGTCCTTGCTAATGTCCTCAACTGCACAGTTCAGACCGAGAGGAGGAATACAACGGTGACAGCCGCACAGCACACTCCGTGTTAGGAGCAGGTGAGGATCTTGAAGACAGTGTTTTTGAATTGTACCTTCTCCCTTTTTTGACTCTTTGCCACAAGCAATAGAGGTGAGTTAGTAGGGGGATTATGAGTTCTATTTTATACAAGATCGATTTGGAAAAAATAGTGAAATAATCAAGTGAGCATGGCAGGTGAATTTGGTACGGATGCCAGAGCTGGGGTTACATGTTGTAGACTTGGCACGGAGACGGTGACTTCAGATGAGAGGAAATTTTTCCATATGAATTCACTTACTGTCTCTTCAGTCTCCCTTTTTTGAAAAAAGTCAGTGCTAGTCATAGAGATTTACTGAGCACTTATCATATGAAGAAAACCTAACCAGCATTATATTTAATCTTGTCATGAACTTTGTGAAGGAGATGCCATCGCCTTTATTGATCCTTTTTACAAATAAGGAAGCAGAGTCACAGAAGTCAAATAACTTTCCCACGGCCCCTGGGTGGCTCAGTCGATTAAGTATCTAACTCTTGATTTTGGCCCAGGTCATGATCTCACAGTTTATGAATTTGAGCCCCAACTTGGGATTCTCTCTCTCTCCTCTCTCTGCCCATCCTCTGCTTATGCTCTCTCTTTCTCTTTCTCTAAATAAATTAATAAACTTAAAAAAAAAAACTTTCCCAATGTCTGTCAAATTCCTAGTGATACTTTAAAGCAAGGTTTCTCAATCTCAGCACTCTAAACATTTTTGGCCAGGTAATTCTTTGTTGAGGAAGTGTTGTGGGATATTTGACACCGTCCTTGTCCTCTACCCGTTAGGTACCAGTAGGACTCACTCATCAGCTGTGACAACCAAATAGGACTCCAGACATTGCTGTATGTCCCCCAGTTGAGTTTGAATAGCCTTCTCTATTAAAAGTCTTCTCCAGAAATTTCAACCTTACTCGATAGATACTTCGTCTTATTGTTGGGCCACTAACTGCAATATTTTAAATAATGTTTTTGATTTTGTCGTGTTTTGTTCTCAGAGCCTCTTCCCAAGAAGCTTATGAAGGTTTTGAAGTCAGTCTTTCACATTTCATACGATGTTGGAAGCAAGCATCTTTCAGCTTTGTTCTGCTTCTCCATTCCTACTGCCGTTTTCCCCCTGGTTGGGACCTTCATAATTCTTACCTAAACAGCTGAAATAGTTTGGCTGGTTTCTCAGACTGTATTCTCCTCTCTTTGAACCACATCATTCATTCTCTCATTGAAGACTCTCGCTAAAACACAGATATGATAATGCATGTCTTTCTTACTTGAAACCTTACTCAGAAACACATCCTTAGCCTAATATAAAAGTCATTCCACATTCTGGTCTAAGTATTTCTTTCAAAAGTGATTTTTCATCACTTGATTATGTGTAAGGTTGGCTCTAATAATAATAATAATAAGATGTTCATTGTATATGGCCCATGTTTCCTGTCTCCATCCTGTTTTTGCTCTTCTTCCTCTCATAGTTGTTCGATTTCTCTCCACCCTTCAGACCTAAGCTCAAAAATACACATTCTCACTTTCTTCCCTCAAGCCGGAGTGGATTCTGTCCTTATTTAGAACCACACAGACCTCTATCAATACCACTCATATGACTTTTAGCAATTTCCATTTTGTATCAGAATTAGATATGTGCATATATTTTTTTTTCCTTTTGCTTCATAGGTTTCAAAGTCAAATGTTACTAGCCATGTTATCCTAAGCAAGTTACTTTAACTCACTAGCCCTCAGTTTTATCTCTTTACCCTTAAAATGGGGATAAATTAGTAGCTTCCTCCTAGTATTGTTTGAAGACTCAATAAAAATGCAGGAAAAGTGCTTGACATAGAGCTTGGCAGATAGGAGAAATAGGACTTAACAAATACTATCTACTAACTTTAAGCATAATCAACTTTCTCAGAAATAAACAGGCTCTATCAGTTTGATTTATACTTTGCTTGGTGATGATGGGTGAGAGATTTACTCATGAATACTGACAAGGAAAGTGTCAGAATTTTAATGTTACTTATTATAGAACCAGTACAGAAGTGATATGCGCCAATATATAACCCCTCCAAGGAAGGCAACTTTTAGAAGGATTTTGCAATAGAAATTTGGGGATTTAGTGGATAATGAGGCCAGCCCTACTGAGAGTCCTCATAAGAACTGACTGGAAGGTTCCTGTGGCACAGAGAGAATGGCATGAGCCAAAGCAGATGGCACGACATCAGAGAGCAGTGGATGATAATCAGCATAGAGTTGAAACACAAAAGGCTGAACGGAAATGCACCATTCAGGGAACATGAGATGAAACCCTAAACTTTCAGTTTGAAAGGATTTTTCCACTTCGATGTCAGAGTCTGTTTGTGTACAAAGCTAAGTTTGTCAGACCAGATGATGGGGATTTGTGGTCGAAATCATTACCAGGAGCACAGATAGTGAATCCATCACACATTTATGTCAGAACCAAGGCTACTGATCCCAGCAAAAAGGGTCACGTAGGAAGAGGTGGAATTTTGTGACTTGATACACCTGTTAGGAGCAGGGCAGACAATCAAGGAGGGCCCCGGGGTTGGTTAGAAGAGGACTATGGTATGTGTAGGTGACTCTGGCCACAAACAGTGTGTAGAACTATAGTCAGGTTTCTGAGTGGTTCCAGAAAATAGGAATTTGACATGGAAGGAGCCTGAAGGAACATTTGTGTGAACAGGATGTACAGATTTAAGGGCTGCACATACAAAAAGCCTGATAGCTTGCCCCTTTGTGACAGCCAACACAACAGAAGTAAGACAGAGGGGCGGACAGGGCACTTATCCCCACGGTCCTTTCATTCTTTTTCCTTATTTGAGCAGATTGCCTCATGAATGACCAATCAGACTTTATTTTACTAGAAAATCAATGAACTACAGTCTTCAAATGTGCTTCCATTTCCCAGTTGAGGAGAAATTTCAGCGCCCTTTGCAGGTTCATCCCCATCAAATATAGGATAAAGGTATTGATTTAAAACACACAATACACTTATGTAAGAAATTATCTATCAGAAAAAAAATGAAATTAGAAAATTTTCAGAGGGCATGATAAAATGAAATTAAAATTTATAGTTTAATACAAATGCCAGCTGACTCAGTCAGAAGAGCATGCAACTCTTGACCTTAGTGTTGTGACTTCGAGCCCCACATTGGGTGTAGAGATTACTGCAAAATGAAATCTTAAAAAAATAATAAAATAATAAAATTTGTATTTTTTCATCAACTTCATATTCAGGGAATGCTCAGTGAGTATCTATAATATCCCACATGGCAGCAATAACTCACTAGATGCCTGTGGTATTTCAGTGAATTGAACCAGAAGAGAAGGAAGCTCAGCAAAAGCCTAACAATTAATTTCTGTTGCTTTCCTTATAACTTTCTCAGTGAACTGTATTCCCCAAATGCCTTCATGGATGAGCTAACATTTCCTAATATTTAGTTTCAATAGTGGAGACCATAGAGAGGATTTGGACTTCTACTTTCTAATTTCTGTGCGAGTGAGCATTAAGAAGTATGCCTTGTAGTGTTTTTGCTCTCATTGACATTTTGTTCCCAATCAGCAATGAAATTCTCTATTATATTCCCCTTCACACTGTATTATAATTTTGTTTAATGATCTATCTCCAGCTCTAAGGAACTGCAAGCCCTATGGGGGCAGGACCAGATCTCTTTTGTCTCCTCCAAGAATGAATTTACTCCTCAAAATCCAGCTCTAATTTAACCTACACCATGAAGTTCTCATAAGAGTTTATTTGACTTAATTGTTGCCTCTTTGTTTCTATTGCATTTTGCCCGTTAGAGCAGCAATTACTGTATGGTATTATAGGTAATTGAATGTGTCATGCTTTTTGCCATAGGTTAAATTCATTTTGAACAAAAATCTTCCTTATTTGCATTTCCAGTAAAGCATCTGTAATATTTTGGTGTTTTGAACTTAATAAGTAGACCTACCTCAGAAATCTATCATTCAGCATGTGCAAAATTGATAATGACTTTACCCCTGAAACATGCCCTTCCTTTTATATCCTCAGTATGGTTGATGGATCTTTATCTACTCATTTGCACACAACAGAACTCTAGAACTTAACTCATTCTGCCTCTACCATTTACTTTCCACCTCCAATAACTTGCTAAATCCTATTAAGTTTACATTTGGAATAACCATTGTCTCTATTCCTTCTATTCCCTTGCTTAGTTAACTTAAATGAAAGTGGTCTGGTCTTTTCCTTTTCAATGGAGTTTCCACCCATTCCCTTTGGCAAAGTTGTCAAAGTAATATTCTAAAGAAAATAAATAAAATCAGGTACTTTTCCTGCTTAAAAACCCCCAGCCCCATCTGATTACTTACAGAATGCACTGATACTTCCTGCATGGCAAATAGAGATCTTTATGATTCAAATACTTTTTGGGATTAATTAATGCCATGGACTCCATTTTTTCATTCCATATTCATTGACCTTTTGTGTTGTATCCATTCTTTGCTAGCCACTGGGCAAAGTACTGTGTATACTATATATTATTTATATAATTTACATATCAATATATCAACTTATATAATCGAATATCATATATATGGGTATCATACATATTGGGCATATCAAGATGAAAAGCACATGGTCAAGACTTTGAGAAACAAATTTCAGTAGACAAGACCCCTATATAAGCTACATATATGACTAAGTATCATATGACTAATACCACATTAGAGAAAAACACAATTTCATGGGCATAAGAGGAGAGATGTCTCTGCTTCAGACAGACAGAGAAGGCATCGGAGAAGACATTTGAGCACTAAGCAAGAATTTGTCAAGTTGACTGAGGGCTAGGAGTCCTTCCAATCAGAGGTGATAGCCCAAAGACCTATAAGAACTTACTCTTTTTAGGGAAAGAAAAAGTCAAAGGAAAAGTGTAGGTTGCTGTAGTGAGGGGAGGAGATGGGAAATTCTGCTGGGCTAGATTTGAAGGAACATTTATGTATGACTAATGATTATGAACTTTTCCCTTACTCACACAGAGAATAGTGAAACACTATGTGCATGTCACATAGATAACGCTGGTGCTTCAGTATGGGATGAGGGGGAGAGAGACTGGAAACATAGGGATCATTGGAGAGACAACTGAAATGCTGTGGTTTGAGAACAATACCGAGGTGGTGTTGACAGCAATGAAGAGCAGAAGATGGGCGCCAAAAGGAATCTAGAGTTTGAAATCATGGGACTTGGTCAAATTTAGGTACATTCAGAGTGAAAGAAAGCTAAGAGGGACACCTGGGTGGCTCAGTCAGTTAAGCGTCTGACTCCAGTTCAGGTCATGATACCCCAATTCGTAGGTCTGAGCCCCGTGTCGGGTTCTGTGCTGACGGCCAGTCACATAAAAGGGGCGTCT
This sequence comes from Paguma larvata, assembly GCA_030068075.1. NCBI lineage: Eukaryota > Metazoa > Chordata > Mammalia > Carnivora > Viverridae > Paguma > Paguma larvata. Next base: position 110,777,982 of record CM057826.1, on the reverse strand, counting down.
AACCCTGATGCTCCCTGACATTGACTTCAATAAATGAGAATTTTCATTTTCCAACTAAGAAACAACACATATCAAAAAGCAAAGCAAGTAAACAAATACGGAAGGCTCTCTTCTCTTTGTAGTACTCACCTATGGTGACAGATAAATGAAGATTTTGTGAACTATTTTAAGGTGCTCATCATAAAGATGAAGATGCAGCTTCAGAATATGCAGTGTATTGCAAAGTGAAATGAAGGGTCAGTAAATACTAATTAAATGAGGTAACACAGCCCACTAGTGAAACTCATACCCAGCAGGATTTTCCAGAAACATGTACAACCTCTCTACTGCGTATCTTATGCCACTCCTCTTTTCACACCCTACTCTCAGCCATACTAAGTACGTTTCTCAGCCTCTTCTTACTGTGCACAAACACTTCTCTTCTCTCTTCTTGTAGTAGTATTTATCTACACCTGGCAATAGAGCGAGAAGTCAAAAGGACAGTTTCTCTTCAGAGAAGAAAGTAAACTTCACCCCTGCAGAGTGAGGATACACTCACTGTAGTCCACTGTGAGCAGAACTTCCTCTGAAAACTTTTGTTTTCATTAAAAAAACAGACAGTGGGTCACCTGGGTGGCTCAGTCAGTTAAGCATCGGACTCTTGATTTCGTTTGAGGTCACAATCTCACAGTTCTGGGATTGAGCCCCACCTTGGACTCTGTGCTGACAGCAAGGAGCCTGCTTGGGATTCTCTGTCACACTCTCTCTTTCAGCCCCTCCCCCACTCTCTCTCTCTCTCTCTTCTCTCTCTTTCTCTGTCTCTGATCCTTCCCCACTTGCACTCTCTCTCTCTCTCTCTCAAAATAAACACTTTTTAAAAAAGCATTTAAAATACTTCAAAAGGAAATTAAGTTTATAAACATATTTTTAAAGTTTTAGAGTATTAAGTTAACTAAGTTTTTAAAAGATATCAAATATATTTCAGAGGCCATTAAAACAATTTTTTTTAATTTGGATACTTGGGGAATTTGGGTGGCTCAGTCAGTTGACCATCAAACTCTTGGTCTCCGCTCCAGTTCTGTTTCAAGGTCATGAGTTGGGCTCCGTGCTGTGTTCCGTGTTGGACTCCATGCTGGGTATGAAGCTTACTTAAAAAATAATAATAATAAAATTTGGTTAATTTAAAACGTTTCATAAAAGGAATAACAAGATTTGCAAACTAATTTAGTTGCTTAAGTGGAACGCTCTAAGATTTTACTGCCTAAGGCAGTTTTAATTTTAATCTGGAGAGAAAAGCTGTTACTCTGTGGTTTGTACAGCAGACCTCAACATGCTGCAAATAAAGGTTTGGTGACAGAACAGAAAACCTCAGGATTTGTGGTGTTGGCCAGGAAAACCACAAATCTAATAGCAGTAGAGGCAGACATTTTTTCCTCCCTTCTCACCGTGTCTGTCTCCTTCAATAGGGATGGTGAACAATTACACCATCACTATAAAATTTACAGCCTACTGGACATAGAGATGTTAAAGTGCACAAACTGTGGACTCCAGGCCCATCAGCCCTGCGGAACACGACAGAGCCTCCTTTAGTAATGGTGGTGGGGTTGGTTGTGGGGCTGAAGTTTAAAGTCCCAATTAAAGACATCCTTGATAAATATTGTAACCCTTTTATAGATCATAATTTTTTTTACCAGATAAGTTAACGATTCCTTCTAAATATATACTGTTTGCACCCTTTCCATGTAGCTCTTTGGGTTTTCGTCTTCAGGGCTACATCATCATGGTCCACCTTTGGATATTTGGGGTCTTTTCTGGTTCCTTACAAATTTTAAGATTGTTTATTTTAGCTCTGTGAAGAATGCTGGTGTTATTTTGATAGGGATTGCATTGAATATGTAGATTGCTTTGGGTAGTATCAAAATTTTAACAATATTTGTTCTTCCGATCCATGAACATGGAATATTTTTCCATTTCTTTCCATTTCCATTTTCATTTCTTTGTGTCTTCTTCAATTTCTTTTTTAAGCTTCTATAGTTTTCAGTGTATAGATTTTTCACTTCTTTGATTAGGTTTATTCCTAGGTATTTTATAGGTTTTAGTGCAATTGTAAATGGGATCGATTCCTTGATTTCTCTTTCTATTGCTTCATTATTGGTGTATAGAATGCAACTGATTTCTGTACATTAATTTTATATCTTGAGATTATGCTTATTTCATGGATCAATTCTAGCAGTTTTTTGGTGGAATCTTCTGGATTTTCCATATAGACTATCATGTCGTCTATGAAGAGTGAAAGCTTGACTTTCTTCTTGCTGATTTGGATGCCTTCTATTCCTTTCTGTTGTCTGATTGCTGAGGCTAAGACTTCTAATACTATGTTGAATAACATAGTGGACATCCCTGTCATGTTCCTGACCTTAGGGGGAAAGCTCTCAGTTTTTCCCATTGACAATGATATTACTAGCGGGTCTTTCATAAATGTCTTTTATGATCTCAACGTATGATCCTTCTATCCCTACTTTCTTGAGGGTTTTTATTAAGAAACGATGCTGTATTTTGTCAAATGCATTCTCTGCATCTATTGAGAGAATCATGTGGTTCTCGTCCTTACTTTTATTGATGTGAAGTGTCACATTGATTGTTTTGCAGATATTGAACCAGCCCGGCATCCCAGGTATAAGTCCCACTTGGTCACGGTGAAAAATTCTTTTAATGTATTTTTTGATCTGGTTGGCTAGTATCTTGTTGAAGAGTTTTGCATCCATGTTCATCAGGGAAATTGGTCTATAATTCTCCTTTTTAGTGGGGTCTTTGGTTTTAGAATCAAGATAATGCTGGTTTCATAGAAAAAGTTTGGAAGTTTTCCTTCTGTTTTTAATTTTTGGAACAGCTTCAAAAGAATAGGCATGAACTCTTTAAATGTTTGGTAGAATTCCCCTGGAAAACCATCCAGGCCTGGACTCTTGGTTTTTGGGAAATTTTTTATTACTAATTTGATTTCTTTACTATTAATGGGTCTGTTCAAATATTCTATTTCTTCTAGTTTCAGTTTTGGTAGTTTATGTGTTTCTAGGAATTTGTCCATTTCTTCTGGATTGCTCAATTTATTGACATATAATTGCTCATAATATTCTCTTATGATCATTTTTATTTCTGGTATGTTGGTCGTGATCTCTCCTCTTTCATTCTTGATTTTATTTATTTGGGTCCTTTCCTTTTTCTTTTTGATCAAGCTGGCTAGGGGTTTTATCAATTTTATTAATTCTTTCAAAGAACCAGTTCCTGGTTTCATTGATCTGTTCTACTCCTTTTTTTTTTTTTATTTCAATAGCATTGATTTCTGCTCTAATCTTCATTATTTCCTGTCTTTACTGGTTTGGGGTTTTATTTATTGTTCTTTTTCCAACTCTTTAAGTGTAAGGTTAAGTTGTGTATCTGAGACCTTTTTTCCTTCTTTAGGAAGGCATGGATTACTATATACTTTCCTCTTATGACTGCCTTTGCTGCAACCCAGAGGTTTTGGACTGTGGTGTTATCATTTTTATTGGCTTCCATGTACTTTTTAATTTCCTCTTTAGCCTCTTGGTTAGTCCATTCATTCTTTAGTAGGATGTTCTTTAGTCTCCAAGTATTTGTTGTTTTTCCAAATTTTTTCTTGTGGTTAATTTCAAGTTTCATAGCATTGTGGTCTGAAAATATGCATGATATGATCTTGATCTTCTTGTACTTGTTGAGGGCTGATTTGTGTCTCAGTAAGTGATCTCTTCTGGAGAATGTTCCATGTGCACTCAAGAACGTGTATTCTGCTGCTTTAAGGTGAAATGCTCTGAATGTATCTTTGAACTTGGCCAACACATCTTAATTCAACACATCTCCAGAGGCAAGGGAAACAAAAGTAAAAATTAACTATTGGGACCTCATCAAGATAAAAACCTTCTGCACAGTGAAGGAAACAATCAGTAAAACTGAAAGGCAACCAACAGAGTGGGAGAAGATATTTGCAAATGATATATCAGATAAAGGGTTAGTATACAAAATCTGTAAAGAATTTATCAAACTCAACACCCAAAAAAACAAATAATCCAGTGAAGAAATGGGCAAAAGACATGAATAGATACTTTTTCAAAGAAGACATGCAGATGGCTGACAGACTCATGAAAAAATGCTCAACATCGCTCATCATCAGGGAAATACAAATCAAAACCACAATCAAATACCACCTCATACCCGTCAGAATGGCTAAAATTAACAACTCCGGAAACAACAGATGTTGGCGAAGATGCAGAGAAAGAGGATCTCTTTTGCACTGCTGGTAGGAAGGCAAACTGGTGCAGCCACTCTGGAAAACAGTATGGAGTTTCTTCAAAAAGTAAAAAATAGAACTAGCCTATGACCCAGCAATTGCACTACTAGGTATTTATCCAAGAGATACAAGTGTGCTGTTTCTCTAAGGGACACATGCACCACAATGTTTGTATCAGCACCGTTGACAATAGCCAAAGTATGAAAAGACCCCAAATGTCCATCAGTGGATGAATGATGCATAAAGAAGATGTGGTGTATATAAATACAATGAAATCAAAAAGAATGAAATCTTGCCATGTGCAACAACATGGATGGAACTAGAGAGTATTATGCTATCCAGAATTAGTCAGAGAAGGGCAAATATCATGTGACTTCACTAATATGTGGAATTTAAGATACAGAACAGATGAACATAAGGGAAGGGCAGCAAAAATACTTTAAAACAGGGGCGCCTGGGTGGCTCAGTCGGTTGGGCGGCCGACTTCAGCTCAGTTCATGATCTCGCGGTCTGTGAGTTCGAGCCCCGCGTCGGACTCTGTGCTGATGGCTCAGAGCCTGGAGCCTGCTTCTGATTCTGTGTCTCCCTCTCTCTCTGCCCTTCCCCTGTTCACGCTGTGCCTCTGTGTCTCTCAAAAATAAATAAACATTAAAAAAAAATACTTTAAAACAGTGAGGGGGACAAAACATAAGAGACTCTTAAATACAGAGAACAAACTGAGGGTTGCTAGAGGGGCTGTGGATGGGGGAATGGGCTAAATGGGTAAATGGCATTAAGGAAGACACTTGTTGGGATGAGCACTGGGTATTATACATAGGGGATGAATCACTGGCATCTACTCCTGAAATCATTATTACACTATATGCTAACTAACATGGATGTAAATTAAAAATTAATTAATTAACTAATTAAGTAATTAAATTGAACTAATATAATAAATTATAATTTTCCATGAAAAAAGTAGTCAAAGATACACTTCTAATTTAAAAATTCTAAATTCATGATCTTACTTGCTGCCATAGAAACTCTATAAACAGTTGAGCAACATAAAGTAAATCATGGAGGCAGTGTTAGTTTAACGTAACAAAAACAACATTGTGCTTGGGATCTATGGCCAAGAGGCTCTCCCTGCCTGGACATCCGTTCTTTCATCTGTGCAAATAGGGGACTAAGGACAGATTTAGCACCAGCATTGCTTGACCCTCATGAAGAAAACACAGTTGCATGGGGGAATAGGGATGCCTACCAGTTTTATATGCATTTAGAAATTCCCAAGTTCATGAAAAGCAGAATGGAGTAGAGATTTGAGATTTTGAATAGAACTGGAAGGCCAGGATGAACAAAGATTTTGATTCTGATCATGCTTCTGCCCCTCTGAATCGTGAGTCTGTCCATTACAGGAAACAGATTACCCTCTGATTAAGTAAGTTGTTTCGTTTGTTTTAAAGTATCAAAAATAAGACCTGGTGAGGTCAGATTTCACCAAAAATCTTTACCTTTATGAGTAAGTACCCCCAAGGGCACAGTAAGCGAAGCTTACTCCATCTCCCCTAGTGATCTAGACTTGAAGCTTAGACCTAGACACCGGTCTTGGCAAGCTTTTGTGTAAAGGATTTTTCTTTTTTTTTTTAAGTTTATTTATTTATTTTAAGAGACAGAGAAGAGGCAGAGAGAAAGAGAATACCAACTAGGCTCCACACTATTCAGCACAGAGGCTGACCCCAGCCTCAGACTCACGAATTGTGAGATCATGACAAGAACTGAAAACAAGAGTAGACTGCTTCACTGACTGAGCCACCTAGATGCCCCTGTAAAGGGTTTTAAATAAATATTTTTGGCCCTTCTGATTGCAGCTACTCAACTCTGCCATGTTGACACTAAAGGAACCACTGGAGACTTAAATGAGTGATTGTGGGCCTGTTTCAATAAAACTTTATTTATAAAACCAGACAGTGGGCCAGATTTTGATCCATGGGCTATAATTTGATGATCTCAGTGAGTCAAAGGAGCACTGGCATAAAAACAAATGTGCTGATGGTCTGGTCTCAATCCTGTTCTCAGCCAAGTGTGTGACATCAGGAGATCCCCTTTAATTTTCTGAAATTAATAGTTAGTGTTGAATGAACATTTCTAAGTTGCCATAGTTTTATAAGCCACATCTATTTAATGCCCATAGCAGTTCAATATTTCAATGATATTATTAGCTTGGAGCAGGAGCACAGCTAGTGAGTTTCAGAGTGACAGTTTAAGCCCAGATCTGTGTATCTCTAAACCTCATATTCTTAATTATAACCAAACTGTCTCCTAATAAAGTGGTGGATTTGAATTTAATGTTCTCTAACTGCTCTTCTGTAATTGACACTCAGTTTTTGGTGGAAATAAGAGAGTTCTCTCTAGGATGTTCTTAACTTTTCCTGGTCTGATACTTGGGGATTTTCTTTTATCTTCTTTTTTTTCAATTTCAGTCCAAGTGTAATAATGATTTAATTTAAATCCACATAGTGTAATAATGATTTCAGGAATAGAATTTAGTGATTCATCACTTACATATAACACACAGTGCTCATCCCAACAAGTGGCCTCCTTAATGCTCCTTGCCCAGTTAGCCCATCCCCCCTACCTAACACCCCTCCAGCAAACCTTCTTGTTCTCTGTGTTTAATGGTCTCTTATGGTTTGTCTCCCTCTCTGTATTTATATTATTTTTGCTTCCCTTCCCTTATGTTCATCCGTTTTGTTTCTTACATTCCACATATTATTGAAGTCATATATTTGTCTTTCTCTGACTGATTTATTTTGCTTAGCATAATACACTCTAGTTCCATCCATGTTATGGCAAATGGCAAGATTTTATTCTTTTTGATCGTCAAGTAATATTTCATTGTACACATATATCCCACATCTTTATCCATTCATCAGTCGATGGACATTTGGGCTCTTTTCATACTTTGGCTATTGTTGATAGTGTTGCTATAAACATTGGGGTGCATGTTCCTCTTTGAATCAGCAGCGTTGTATCCTTTGGATAAATACCTAGTAGTGCAATTGCTGGGTTGTAGAGTAGTTCTATTTTTAACTTTTTGAGGAACCTCCATACTGTTTTCCAGAGTGGCTGCATAGTTGCATTCCCACCAGCAGTGCAATAGTGCCCTCTTTCTCTGCATCCTTGCCAACATCTGTTGTTTCCTGAGTTGTTAATTTTAGCCATTCTGACTGGTGTGAGGTGGTATCTCATTTTTATTTTCCTAACGATGAGTGACGTTGAGCAATTTTCATGTGTCTGTCAGCCATCTAGGTGTCTTCTTTGCAAAAGTGTCTATTCATGCCTTTTGCCCATTTCTTCATTGGATTATTTGTTTTTTGACTGTTAAGTTTGATAAATTCTTTATAGATTTTGGATACTAATACTTGGGGCTTTTCTTAAGAGACTTGCTGAATTTCTTTTGTTCATTAGCTCTGAACTTTTTGCATTTTGTCAACCACTGGAATGACAGAATTTAAGGAAATCCTGATACCTTCCTACTCAAAACAAGGTTTCCCACCCTGTGAAGAACGCTTGCCTGTGACTGGTTGCTAATTCCTCGTAGTAATACCTTGTCTTTTACTCAGAATTCTTGTGTTTCACTTTTTAAGAAACAGCATGACTTTTTTTTTTATATTTCTAAGCTAATGAGACATAAGGCACAGACATTCATGAAGAAAGCTACTCCAAAGGCCTCTAGGAGGTCATGGCTCATTTTTCTATCCATGATGTACAGACATTCAGTGTTCACTAATAGAATAATACAAATGTATAATGTTCTAATTAACCTGTGCTAATTTAAAAACAAAGTTTCCCATGAAATATCTTTAGAAATCAGATTACATATAGGTCTAGATAGGAAAAGCAAAGGCTTTAGAACTTGAGTAATACATTGAGCAACGTATACATAGTAGATACTCAAGAAATGACAGGATTAACTTTTGTGACCATTGCTTTTAGGTTTTAATTTGAAGAAAATTATGCATGATGAAATTATCAATTTAGAAGATATGTAAGATTTGTAAAACCAGATGGAAAATAATTTGCAAGATTTTATTACTGTGTATGTGATACAATGATTTTTATCTATTGAATTTAAATTAAATAAAATATTTTGCTATATAGTTGAAACATCTAGGAAAAGAAACAGTGTTCTAAAGAAATTCCTTCTCATCCTTTTGGAAATTGAGGGCTAGGAAGGGATTTCAGGGTCAGGAAGTCAGTGATATAGAAGGTGAAACTTGAAAGATAAGGGGAAGTAAGGCCAAGGAAAGAGGAGGAAAGTCATGTTCAAGATTAAGATAATTCTTCTAGAATCTGGCTGAAGAGAGATTGAAATGAGAGAAGACACCAAAAATTCCCAAAAAGTTCATAGAAACTGTTTAAAGGGAAGGAGGAAATATAAGACAAAAAGAGAGGCTGAGAAGGAATGGGGGTGGCAGAGTAGAAAGAGATTGGAAGGTCAGAAAAAGAAACAGAGAAGAAAAGAGAAGCTGCTGCAGAGTAAAAAGGGTGGGCTAACAAAGAGCCAAAAGCTCAGAAGGATAAGGGCAAGTGGGAGAACAATGGCAGTGAGAAGTAGTGAGGAGGAGAAAGAGGAACCTCAAGGAAAGGCAGGAAAGGGGCGAGGTGGAATGTGAGCAGGTTACAGGTGGCCCTCCCCAATGGCCTCTGCTTAAATTTTCCCCTCCCACGTGGCTTCCTTACTTCCTCTTCCTTCTCCTCTCCATTTCAAAGCTGACACCAAAAGGGAGCAAGCTGACAAAGACACTTGAAAGTAGGGCAGAAAGCTTCAGGAGGAAGGTGGTAGTTGTTGTGTCTCATGACCTTCTCCAGGTTGACAAATGAGTTTCAATTTAAATACCTGCTTTGATTGATGACAGCAGCCTGGGCCTGGAAGAGTCTCCTGGGCTCAGCAGAAAAGGGTAAAGAGATCAAACATGGAAGCTTCTCACACCCTTGGTAATAGGTAGTGGTGTCATCCGGACAAGTATTTGTCATTTCAGGGTTGAACCAGAAATAAACTGATAACCTTGTCTCTTAAGACCCTGGTTTTGTCTTTTGTTATTGTTCATTTGTTTGTTTTTGTTTTGTGAAGTTTGAAGTTTTTTTTTTGGTTTGATAATGATTTTCCCAATTCCTTGTGTTTTACTTCTGAATGTAAATAAGTTAGAAGTTCTATTTTTTAGGAATCCTGTCCCATGAGACATTTCATCATACTCATTTACCAAATACTGAGCCTTCACTAGATGTCAGACAAGTGGTAGAGAATAGTATTAACACAAAGTATAAGGTGGTGTTCCTGCACCCGAAAAGCTTGTAGTCAAGTGACACAGTCTGGTCAGTAATATGGCAATTACAGTACTGCCTGGGGAGTGGACAGCATGCTGTGCTTTGGGATGGCATTGGTGGGACATCTCACCTAGTCTTGTAGCGATAGGGGCCAGAGGGCAATGAATGTCAAGAAGAAAGTAGAACAAAAACTGAAACTTGAAAGTTTCCTAACAGTAGAGTCAAGGAAAGAGGAGAAGGAAAATTTAGGGCAAGGCAAAGGAATCATGACTGAGTGGAGAACAGAAAGTAGTTCAGCATGGTTGAAAAGGAGAGAATGGATGTGGTCAAATGATGTGTGGTATGTTGGTAAATCTGTTCTCAAAAAAAAAAAAAAAATGCCTCCATTTGTAACTTTTGCTAATTCCTCTGGTGTAAATATTCCCACCATGGCCAAATCCAAGCTACCAATAGTTTATCAATGGACTTGCAAAATCCCTTCATATTTAATTATCATTTCCAAAATGCCAGTAGGAACTGGCTTTAGCATAGAAGAAATGAGCAGTTGCCAGATCAAGATAGATGTCCAAGTCCATAACTTTATCCCTAAGACTCTGAAAGATATCAAATCTGAAAGTGGTATGATCAGATCTTTCATTTAGGAAGATTGTGCCCCCCACTCTATAGGGGAATGGATTCAGGAGAGGGACAAGGACAAGGCCAGAGACAGCCTCTTACCAGCCTTCCTGAGCTCAAACCTTAACTGTGTTCCTTTTGGTTCTATGAATTTGAACAAATCACTTAATTTCTGTGTCCTCTTGTGTTGTGTTTTTGTTGTTTGGAGCATATAAAGAGAGATTCTATGGAAACACTTCGTTAAATGTAAAATTATTAATTCATTCTTCTTTGACTTTCCTCAGTCCTGTCCCTTTGTCTTCCTTTGTTTACCTATTATTCCCATAATCCTCTTCTTTGGCCCCGAGTGCTACAGAAGGCATTAAACTGGAAGCAAGAATGGCTTGGATTTACACATGTCTTGACTACCAGCCTAACTTCTGTGGTATTTTGTTTTGTTACAGTTTAGGAAGCTGCTTCTTCATTCTGAAGAGACAAAAAAATCTGCTGAAAAAATAATAAAACAGATGAATATTTGATTGATTTAATTACCTATGTCTTATGCAGTGAGAATGGTTTAGGTAAAATAATTCGGAACTGATGCATCCATCCCCTCCCCCCATTTTTTTTTTTTTTTAGCAAGGTGAGTGATGCATGAATGACAGTGAAGCAATATTAATTCTGACTTAGTAAATACGAAAGTGGCCTGTACAGAGGACCTGAATAGATATTTTTCCAAAGAAGACACACTTGGCCAAGAGACACATGAAAAGATGCTCAATATCACCAATCATCAGGGAGAAACAAATCAAAACCACAATGAGATACCACCTCACACAGGTCAGAAGGACTGGAGTCAAAAAGATAGGAAATAACAAGTGTTGGTGAGGATATGGAGAAAAAGAAACCCTCATGCACTGTTGGTGGGAATGCATACTGGTACGACTACTTGTAAGACGGTAGAGAGGGTCCCCCCAAACTGAAATTAGAGTTACCATATTATCCAGTAATTGAACTACTGGGTATTTACCCAAAGAAAATGAAAACACTATTTTGAAAAGATACATGCGCCCGTGTATTTATGGCAGCATTATTTACAGTAGCCAAGATATGAAAGCAGCTTAAGTGTCCATCAGTAGATTATGGAGTATTACTCAACCATAAAAAAGAATGAGATCTTGCCCTTTGCAACAACATGGATTGACCTATAAGGTAGGATATTAAGTGAAGTAAGTCAGACAAATATAAATACCATATGATTTCACTTATATATGGAATTCAAGAAACAAAACAAACGAACAAACAAAAAAAGAGATAAACATAAAAATAGACTCTTAAATATAGAGAACAAACCAGTGGCTGTCAGAGGGGAGCTGGGTCAGGGAATGAGGTGAAGGGGATTGAGAGTACACTATCCTGATGAGCACTAAGTGATTTATAGAATTATTGAATCATTATATAGTAGACCTGAAACTAATACAACACTGCATGTTAATTATGCTTTGATTGAAAAAAAAAAAAAAAGAAAGAGAAAGTGGCCTGTAGACAGGCTACTACAGTATGAAATCCTGCTATTTATTTAGTAGGTGATGTAAATATTGGAAATTCTGCCTCTTGAGTTAATTTTTTTCTTGGATAACTTTGCAAGACATGTGCCGGATTAGTTTATATTTTTAGGAAATTTAGTTGGCACTTTGGTTTCTGTTCTTGCCATCACCAAGTGGAATTTGTTGTCCATGGTTTTAAACACAGATATGGAACAATTGTCTCTGGAGAAAGGAAATAGCTGGAAGAATGTGAGCAGACTGCAAAGATATTTTTTGGCAATGCCATAGAGTAAGGGTCCTTAAACTTTTAGTGTGTGCTATGGACACCTGTGGTGTTATGGTAATGCCTGTGTTTTTCTTCTCGGAATGCTTGAACTGCATAACATAAAATACATAGAGGGGCGCCTGGGTGGCTCGGTTGAGCGTCTGACTTCGGCTCAGGTCATGATCTCACCGTTCCTGTGTTCAAGCCCTGCATCGGGCTCTGTGCTGACCGCTCAGAGCCTGGAGCCTGTTTGAGATTCGTGTCTCCCTCTCTGTCTATGCCCCTCCCCCGCTCATGCTCTGTCTGTCTGTCTGTCTGTCTCTCTCTCAAAAATAAACATTAAAAAAATACATAGAATTACAAGGAAAGCAATTATACAGAAATGCAGTTATCAAAATATTACACATTTGTGATCTAGTAATACATCTGTTCTTCTTTAATAGGCTAATAAATAGTTCAACCCCTCTAAGAACTACCATAATTTTGAAGTGGCAAAGAATGTTAATATTTCAGGTATTATTATGTGTATCTATAATTACCATTGGTGATAAGGTCAGAGTACTACTTGTTTTAAAATGTTTGCTTAATTTTAGTTTCAGATTAGTGAAAGCATTTAAAAATATTTTATTTGTTATATTTTTAAAAATTTAAATCCAACTTAGTTAACATATAGTGTAATAATGATTTCAAGAATAGAATTTAGTGATTCATCGCTTACCTATAATGCCCGGTGCTCATCCCAACCAGTGCCCTTCTTCCTGTCCATCACGCATTTAGCCCATCCCCCCACCCACCTCCCTGCCAGCAACCCTCAGTGTGTTCTCTGTATTTAAGAGTCTTTTATGGTTTGTCTCCCTCTCTGTTTTTATATTATTTTTGCTTCCCTTCCCTTATGTTCACCTGTTTTGTTTCTTAAATTCCACATATGGGTGAAGTCATATGATATTTGGCTTCCTCTGACTGATTTATTTATATTATAAGCTCTAGTTTTATCCACATTGTTGCAAATGGTAAGATTTCATTCTTTTTGTTCACTGAATAATATTCCATTGCATATATACCATATCTTCTTTATCCTTTCATCAATTGACAGACATTTGGACTCTCTCCATACTTTGGCTATTGTCTATAGTGCTGTATAAACATTGGGGTGGATGTGTTCCTTCGAATCACCACTTCTATATCTTTTAGATAAATACCTAGTAGTGCAATTGCTGGATCATAAGTTAGTTCTATTTTTAATGTTTTGAGGAGCCTCCATACTGTTTTCCGGAGTGGCTGCACCAGTTTGCATTCCCACCAGCAGTGCAAAAGTGTTCCTCTTTCTCCGCATCCTCGCCAACGTCTGTTGTTGCCTGAGTTGTTAATGTTAGCCATTCTGACTGGCGCGAGATGGTATCTCATTGTGGTTTTGATTTGTAGTTCCTTGATGATGAGTGACGTTGAGCATTTTTTCATGTGTCTGTTAGCCATCTGGATGTCTTCTTTGGAAAAAAAATTTTAAATGATTATTAAATGTCGTAAACCATGAAGGTTAAAATCATAAAGGTGAAAAACTCCTTTAGAGAAAATTTAAACGTAAAGTGGTAGGGTCTGGGAAGTTTAGATTAGATAAACTTTAGAGATGTTTTTTATAATCCCTAGATTTAATAATCTGTGATCCTAGAAGATGAAATAATCAACATTCCTCCCCAAGGCAGCGTTGGTGCCGCCACTGTTGATAAGATGGCAGTTCGTACTTGTTGACCTCATTTTATGCTAATCACTGCGGTAAGAGCTTGACATTGATCATTTTATTAATCCTCATAACAAACTGTGGGTAGGCAGTACTGATATTCCCATTTTACCAATGGTTAAGTGAATTACTGAAAGAATATATAAGCTGCTACAAATCTTATGCATCTAGAAATTCAGTGGGAAACCCAAGTACGTTTGACTCCAAAGTCTGTATTTGGAACCATTTTATCAGTGTCTCCTGTACCCTAATCATTCTCATGCCATTTTCATCACATCACCTATATTATTATTTGGTTAATATTTTTCTTTACGTTAATTGATTTTAAAAGAAAAATTCATATCACCATCATATTTGGAAAGCTTATCTTACTTGGCATAAAGAGAAGGCAACCCTAGAATAAGTAGAATAAATCAAAACAAAATTGCCCACTCTCAATTTCTTAAAAACAGAGATTGTCAAGTCACAGAGGTTCTAAAGTTATATTAACACCGTCTGGAGACTTTCTCTTTGAAATAAGTAAAAATATTTTTTAAAATTGTTAATGGATTTATTTTTCAATGGAAAAGTGTAATTCAACATTACCTAAATTCAACTAAATCTTCTTGTAAGCTACAAGGGTAGGAGCTCCCATACTTTGAGAATTGCTGCCCCACTCTGCCGCAGGGCCACGGGCCAAAATTACTGGTGTAGAAAACAGGCAGCAGCTATAGCAGCACTAGCACTGGTTTTTTTTTTTTTTCAAGTTTATTTTATTTTGAGAGAGAGAGAAAGTGTGTGTGCATGTGATTGATAGGGGGAGGGACACAGAGAGAGAGAGACAGACAGACAGACAGACAGACAGACAGAGGGAGAATCCTAAGCAGGCTCTGCACTGACAATGCAGAGCCCAAAGTGGGACTCGAACCCACAAACCATGAGATCTTGACCTGAGCCAAAATCAAGAGTTGAATGCTTAACTGATGGAGTCACCCAGGTGCCCCAACACTAGCACTGTTTTGAGAAAGCAGAGACTAGAAGGCATAAGCGTTTATCAGATGCTGTGGAGTAACTTAAGAGTATTTCACTGGGTCCTGCTGCTGCCATTTATTGTTTGGTTTTATTACCTATAAAAATCAAAGAGAGTTAAAATAAACATTTCAAGATCCCTTCTACCTCAATGACTTTAAATAATCTGGGGAAACTTTATTAAACTTGCTACTTTTTGCAGCCACCTAAAAGAAATTAGGAAGGGCATTTATTTACATGTTATATTCAGTTTTGCTCCTGAAAGAATTTAGGGATGGTGGGAAATGGTAAAAACAAAACAAAATGAAGTGTTTTCAAGGGTAGTGAAACAGAGAAATGAAAAGTGGTATTATATTCCCTTGTCTTGATGAACATTTCTTTGCTCAGAGCTAGAAATCCCAGGGCACTTGGCTGAGCTGCACATTCTGGGAAAATTTCCTTCCCGAGTGGGTCTTAGGATCGTCCTTGGGAAGGATAGTTCAGCTCACCAGAAGCTAACTTTAAAGAGACTGATGCAAAGAGATAAAAAGTGACTTCTTCAAAGTCATAGAGCAAATTAGAGTCAGGAAGGAGAGGGAAAGCTCCAGAATTCTCAGGTATCAGCAGGCACTCCCACCCATGGTGTAATTTTGGGACCAATGCATAAATCTTAGACCTTACACTTTCTAGTCAGTGTTTTTTCCTATTTATTCAGTGAAGGCTTCTAGACGGAATAACTTCCAGCAGGTCTTTGTTCATGTGCACTTATTAGTAAGATTTTCACCCTTCCCCCATAATGATGTCTTAAATGTTAGAAAGCAGCGTAGCTTAGCAATGTGTTAATAGGCAGTAGGCAAAAAAAAAGGCAATGAAATGCTCAATTCTTGGCTTTGTGGGAAGTATGCAGCTTCAGTGGGTCTGGATGGAGCTAAAGAGTTTGCATTTTTAATAAGCATCCCAGGTGATTTTGTTGTAAATAGACCGTGGGCCACATTTTGAAAAACAGTGGTTGAATAATTAAAAGTACAAGCTTTGGAGATGAAGAAGTCTGGGCCCATTTCTTTTCATCTCTTATTACTTATATACCTGGGGCAAATTTCTTAACCTCCTCTGAGTTTCAGTTTCCTCATCTGTAAAATCGCTATGATAATAATAGTAATAATAATACCACCTAGCGCAGGGGCTTTCCGGTGATTAAATAAGCTGGTATTTGTAACATGGTTAAGCACTTAATACAAGGGATCATATTTATTATTATTTATTTTTAGCTGTCTAAGCTTTGGGTTCCATTTTTAATGATCCATTTTTATTCTGGACAGAGAGTTGTCTCTTGTATGTTCAGCAAACACAGCTTGTAGTTAGTTAGTTGTCAGGTCTTGTTAGACTGCCCTTAGGAAACTAGCCATGCTGTGTATGTCTTCATCCAATTCCATTTTTCTGCTGGATTAGAACGTCTATAATGCTTAGGGTGTTGAAAGCACTTCTACGTAACAGAGTCAACAATGAAGAGTGTCCATCTTACTACTGCTAAGATGGAAGTTTGCATATATTTATTTATTATACCTATTTATGAAATCTCACTATATATTACCATTCATTAGCCTGATCTAATGTTTTGGACCATCCTTCCATTCTACTTTGTATAGGAAAGAAAGAAAAATATTGCATTATAATAATTTACATGTGTGTCTCCACCCCTCTATCCACAACACACACACTTTAATGAATTTATGCTGGTATACTCCCTGTCTAGAATATTGTCCAGCATGTAGTACTTGTTCAGTGACTGTTAAATTAATTAATGAACTTTGTAAATGAATTACTAAAAATAATCTGCTGTTATTTTGATTTTTACATCCTTTACAAGTGATCATTTTCTGTCATTCAAGTTAATAGACCATGGAAATGTACTAATTGTATTGTCATTCTAAAATGTCAGGTGTTGGCTTCAATTCTGAAGAAATTTATAAAGCAAATGCTATCATCTAACTTTAGGACTTCCACTGAAGAATTCTTGTGGGTCCTATTCCTGCCCTAGAGATATGCCCATGTGTTGGCTCCCGGCGATCATTGTTGTTTCCATACTCAGCATGTATTCCACCATCTGCCTAACAGAAGGCTGATTTTGTTCATTGTTCATGGCTGCATATAGTTTTGTGCTTCTAGGAAGCTGACTTTACCCACAGCTCCGGGCTGGGCCTCATTGACATAAGGGAAACACTGTCCCCCTTGCCAGTGCTTAGCTTCAGGAATGACCTGAACGCAATACAGGGCGGTGGTATCTGTGCTGGGCTTCTGGAAAAGACTCCTCTCTTCTAACAGATGCCTGAAGAAGAAATGGTCTTTTTGCCCTCTGGCTCCATGCCTGGAGCTGCTGCCGCCAGTTGGCCCTCTGCATGAGGAAGATGCAAGCCATGCTGCGGAGTCACCCAGTTCTGAAGCCTGCTCCACCTCTGGACTTCCTGTTCTGTGAAATAATGACTTCCTTTCTGATTAAGATCTTCTGATCGAGACAGGCTTTTTTCACACAGGCCACTTTGCAAACCATGTAAAAGTAGTGGTTCCCAGGGAAGGGAATCAAGTTTCTGTGGTGAGATAGGGTGTCTCAGGTTTTGCAAGCTGCTAAGGGCTCTGCATGCACATGAGGTATTGGTGGTAGACAGAGAACATGAAGATACAATTTCTGATTCGTGAAATCCTGAAAATGATTTGATAATTTAAAAATAGGGTGTTCTGAGAACATCAGAGAGTAACAAAATAATGGAAATCCACTCCAGGGGAGTAAAATTTATTTCTCTCAAAGCAAGTCCTCAACTAGTAGTCTGGACTTCTCCAGTCCCTAGACAGGGGACCTCAGCAAAATATTTAACCTTGCCAAGATACTTGTTTGTAAAATGAGAAAAATACATCACTGACTTGACTTCCTAGCAGTGTTCTGTGAGGGTGTAACGAGACACAACAAATAAAAGGCCAGTGAAAATACAGGACACATTCCACATGGAAGAGGTTATTTTTGTTATATTCTTGCTAAAGCTAGTTTATTCATTTGCTATGCCCTCCCCTCCGACTCCCACCCATCTCCAGATTGATTCTTGGTCACTGCTTTTCATGTCGCAATTTGAAAAAAAATTTCTTTTTTTAAAGTTCCAGTTTTTCATTTACTTCGATGATGATACTTCAGCATAAAAGTGTCAGTTCATCAGATCCTGAAATCCCAGCTTATGTTAGACATTATATACACCCAGAGGATTATAGCTGATTACTCCCGCCCCATCTATAAATTAAAGACTCAATAAAATGACCACATCCTCATTTCAAAGACTTCCAATTCACAGGCTTTGTATCTAGGATTGGAACTTAAATTTCCTAAGGCAAAGTTGCACTTACATTTTCTAAAAAAAAATTCTGGGAGATCTGAGAAAAATAAAATAAAGAAA
The DNA here is from genome assembly GCA_030068075.1 of Paguma larvata. Taxonomy (NCBI): domain Eukaryota; kingdom Metazoa; phylum Chordata; class Mammalia; order Carnivora; family Viverridae; genus Paguma; species Paguma larvata. Next base: position 110,759,822 of record CM057826.1, on the reverse strand, counting down.
TTGGTTTGTTCTTTTTAAAATGTAACTTGAAACTGAAATCACAAAGTAGAATCCTGAGAAACAGAACAGTAAGCCTTACCATCCACAGGCTCGGGAGATACGATGTCATGAATGTCAGGTATGTGAACCGTGGCAGATGCATGCAGGAGGAAGGGGAAGGGGATGACGGTTCATAGAGAGTTAAATTAGGGCAGGTGTGGTACACCCTAGAGGAGTGTTGCCATGATGAGACAGTACAGCTGAGTCAAACTGGGCACAGAGGACTGAAGCAGAAGCGTATATGAATCCATCTATCCAGACATACATGTGTGTGTGTGTATATTATACATACTTACTACAGACTAAAATTAGTAATACTAATAATGCAGAATTAAACTATTGCTAAATACGTGATCTCTTATTTTCCTTATAGGCCTGAGGCTTAGCCAGGGATTATTAGTATTTCATATGAATAAAGAAAATGAAGCTCAGAAAGATTAAATGATTTATCTCAAGTTGCAGAGCTGGTCAGGTTTGCACTGGACTTTCAGCTGATATCTCTGCATTCAGAGTCCCAGGCTCATTCCACTCTCTGTCCAGGATCATGGAGTCTCAAATGTTTTCAGGAAGCTTAAAGTAATATAATATAACCCAACTTGAATTTAAGGATTAGTTCTACATTTGATTAATTAGTTGGTCACTTCATCATTTTATACTCCAAAGAAAATAGAAATACAGTTACTGTAACCAATGGAATATATCCATTTTTCACCATCCCCCTTATCAAGCAATCTAATACTTTGCTTTCATTTTTTTTCTAGCTCATAAGTAATCATATCTTATCCCATGCTAATAAAATAAAATATAAAATAATAATAAGAAAACCCTCAGTTGCTTAACTCCCAAGAAGAAGGAATAGCACATTGGGTGCCGATGCCCGCATTGACAGTGACTCACTGTGTGACCTTGTGCAAGTCATTTATTCTTTCTGTGCGTCAGCTGCATCATCTGTAACATGAGGGAGTTACAGGAGATGACCCTTGAGGCCTTTCCTACTCAGAGGTTCTATATCACTCTCAATGATTGTATATCTCAAGAGTACAGAATGAGTGACTCTGGAGGGGTTTTTTTTTTTCTCCTCTTTTGATTTTCCAGTAAAAAATAGGAAGGCTTGGTTAGAAGCCTTCATATTCACTGAGTCTTGTTTCAGTGGTGGGTTGATCCTGTTTCTCTAGGGAAATGTCAGATATTGATATGACTTAGCCAAAACTGGTTAAGAAAACCCAGGGTACCCTGGGAGGAAAATCTATTTTACCACAGTCAATTTTCAAGACCTTTAACAAAATTTTTCCTTTCCTGATTCCTGTCAAGATTTATGCCAGATCTTACTTCATTCCTTGTTCCTCTCCTTCCATTAATTATATAATTTTATTCAAATCTACTGGTTTTTACACTGTGGATCATTGAATGTGGCTACTTCATACACTGATTTGACTATTGCTTTACCGTATGGGCCAACATGGTACAAAGAGGTGATGAGTAAGGTGAGGAGGTTGATGACATCTTAGCCTCAAGCACTCATACAGAACTGAGTTTCTATGCACTTCAACATTGTGATGGGTCAGACTCCGTGCATTTACTTTTCTGTATTCCTTGCCTAACTTAAATGCATTTGAAGGGAACTTAAATGTACTATGTGTTTGAAACCTGAGTTTCATGGTTTTGCCACTTGCTAGCTATATTAAACCCAGACTAGTCAAATCATCTGTTCCTCAGCCATTCTCAGCTAGAGAGTGGGATTTATGATCTATGTGGTGTCAATTTCACAGAGCTTCTGGGAAGATCAGATAGATGACGTGTCATATAATTCCAAGCATAGCCTGGTTAACTTCAGTGGGATTTAATGACTGGGAGAGGCTGAAACTTGGAACTTCATCTACCCACTTGAATGGGACCATGGCGGGCAGGGACCCTGCTGCAGATGGTGCAGTGAGGAATTTCAGCCAGCCAGCACAGTTCAATATTTCTTTTTTTTTTTTTTAAATGTTTATTTAATTTTCGAGAGACAGAGCATGAGCGGGGGAGGAGCAGAGAGAGAGGGAGACAGAATCCGAAGCAGGCTCCAGGCTCTGAGCTGTCTGCACAGAGCCCGACGCGAGGCTCGAACCCACAAACTGTGAGATCATGACCTGAGCCGAAGTCAGACGCTTAACCAACTGAGCCACCCAGGTGCCCCACGGTTCAATATTTCTAAGAAGAGTATGGTGAGAGGCAGGTTGTGGTTAAGGCAGACTGTCTAGCTGACTAGTTAAGAGCATAGCTCTTAAAGTTTCACAGACCTGATTTCAAAGTTTCCACTTATTAACTGTGTAACTTGAGTGAGTATTTAGTCTTTGTGGCCTCAGTTTACATATCTACAAAATGAAAGTAATAAAATTTTTCCTTCAGTACTTTTATGAGACATGCATATAAAGCACCGCAATTTCCTAGACACAGTAATTGCATTGCTGTTAGCATTAAGGGAGTTTAATATTAAATTTAGGGGAGAGTGTTTTCTTATGGAGAAAGCTAAGCATCATGGCAGGAAGTGGAGAGGGCATTTCTTGGGCATCCTGTCAAGTGAAAGCATCAGAGAACTCCATCTCTGTGTTCCAGAGCACGTATCTGTGCTCTGCCTAATGTTCTGGGCTGTGAGGAGGTGGGAAAACAGCAATGCAAATACTCACACTTAAAGGGACTGACAGTTCGTTTGGGTAAATGAGACCAAGTAGAAGTGAAGTTGGCTGCCTAGATCCCTAAGAGTGAAGGAGAATATGCAGAAGAGTGCCACAGGGAGAGCCCTGAGAGTGCTAGGCTGGGGCGGATCTGAATCTGGATCCCAGAAGCCTGAACAGAAGAACATAGCAACCAAGAACTAGCTGGGGTCTGATAAAAACGATTTTGAAGTCCTTTTAAAAACTACAGAGTGCTAAACTTATGTAAGATGGTATTAGTATCAACAGAAGGAATGTGGACTCAGTTTCTTTCCAAGAGAAGGAGCATAGTAGACAATGTTTGAAATAGGCCTCTGATGTCATACAGACACCTGCAAGGAAGCATCTGCTGGGAAAAGGATATACATAGGCAGACGGCAGGCATGGGAGTAAGTTCCTGAAGCCCCAAAGATTGGATGATCATATGATACTCTGCCCTAGGGCCGTTTCAGGGTCTCAGTCTGATGAGAGATGCTTGGCTTTCATTTTTCCTCTCCTTTTTTAAAGGAAACATGGACTTTGGCTGTACAGCGAACGAAACCACATAGATAAGAACTGGCAAACACATGTTCTAGTTTTCATACATCATACAGAGAATTTTAAGTTTCTTTAAGTACAGTTTCTTCATTTGACATTTGACAAACGACATAGTGGTACTCTGAGAGGAATTTTGGCCTCTTAGCTATGTAACCTCCTACAAGCCACTTAAACTTCTTGAGCTATGGTCTCCTGATAGGAGGAAGAAGAAGATAATTGTGCCAATATATGTTCGTGTTTTTGTTTTGATCAAATGAGATAATTTATCTGAAAGCACTTATAAATGATGAAGTATACTTTGTAGATAAATGGTTAACCAGTGGGTGAGATTCTAAGATATCATAAATCTAGACTAGAGGATACCTTCTTTCCTACTGGTATAGGCTATCTGGTATTACCTGTTTTCTTCCTAAATTAAATGAAAGGTCTAAATTCTGGCTTTTTCCTGTCTGCTCCTTTACAGCTGTGTTTCTCAAATATCATATTAATGATAACTACCTGGGGAAATTGTTAAAATGCAGTTTTTATAATTCTTTCTAGAGAGATTCTCAATTAGTAAGTCTAGGTTAGGGCCCAGGACTCCAGTGCTGGTAGATCATGGATCTCAGTTACAGAAATATAAATTGAAATTTGTCCCTGGTGAATCAATTTTCTATTAAATGCTTTACCATATATGTTACGGCACAAGAGCCCAAAGCTGAGAATCTGGAGACCTGGAATGCATTCCTGGCTCAGGTACCAACCCAGTACTTAGTACAAGGTAGGAGTTCAGTAAATATTTACCTTAATGAGTGGATGAAATAACTTGTCCTGTCACCTTGACTAAATACCACTTCCCCTCTCCAGGCATCTGTCTCCTCATTAGTAAAATGAAGGGATTGAACTAGATAATCTGTAGTACCATGTCCAGTTTTGCATGTCCTTGACCCTTCCAACTTGAGACCTGCTATGGACATAAGTAATAGCTTATAGGAAGTTGTGTAAGCATCTTGGAAAGTAGAACTTACTGTTTCCAGAAACTGAGTGTTGTCAGTAATATAATTTAATTGTCAAGTTGGCATCCTAGTGAATTAATGCAGTTTATTCGTGTGACTGATTTCATTCCATAGAATATCTTTAGCAAAAGGGAGATGATTTTGGTTAATTTCTTAGGATGTGACACTTAAGCTTTGGAGATAACGCCTTTAAAAACTCCCATACTTTTCTCATGCTATTAGTAAATGTGTATGTTCTACCCCTGACCAGTCCATGTGATCCCAGATCCTTCTATACTTTACAATAGCCTCCAGATGGTTCCCCCTGCTCTCTTCTCCATTCTTTCCTTTTGTTTGACTTTCATGTTTTTTTTTAATATAATTTATTGTCAAGTTGGCTAACATACTTATGTCAGACAAACTAGATTTTAAACTAAAAACTGCAACAAGAGATGAAGAAGGGCATTATATCAGAATTAAGGGGTCTATCCATCAAGAAGAGCTAACAATTATAAATGTTTATGCCCCCATCCTGGAAACACACAAATATATAAATCAATTAATCACAAACATAAGCAATCTTAGTGATAATAATACAGTTATTGTAGGTGACTTTAATACTCCGCTTACAGCAATGAACAGGTCATCTAGGCAGAAAATCAATAAAGAAACAATGGCCTTGAATGTTACATTGGACCAGATGGACTTGACAAATACATTCAGAACTTTTCATCCAAAAGCACCAGAATAAACGTTCTTCTCAAATGCACATGAAACATTCTCCAAAATAGACCATATGCTGGGTCACAAAACAACCCTCAATAAATATAAAAGGATTGAGGTCACACCATGCATATTTTCAGATGACAATGCTATGAAACTTGAAATCAACCACAAGAAAAAATTTGGAAAGCCTCCAAATGCATGGAGGTTAAAGAACATCCTACTAAAGAATGAATAGGCTGACCAATTAAAGAAGAAATTTAAAAATATGTGGAAGCAAATGAAAATGAAAACATGATAGTCCAAACCCTTTGGGATACAGCAAAGGCAGTCCTATGAGGAAAATACATTGCAATCCATGCCTATCTCAAGAAATAAGAAAAATCCCAAATAGAAAACTTAACCTCACACCTAAAGGAACTAGAAGCAGAGCAGCAAAGAAATCCCAAAGCCAGCAGAAGAAGAGAAATGATAAAGATTAAACAGAAATAAACAATACAAAATAAAATAAAATAAAATAAAATAACAGAACAGATCAATGAATCTAAGAACTGGTTTTTTGAAAGAAAAATAAAGTTGATAAACCCCTAGCCAGACTTCTCAAAAAGAAAAGAGAGAAAACTCAACTAGATAAAATCATGAATGAAAGAGGAGAGATCACAACCAACACCACAGAAATACAAGCAATTATGAGAGAATACTATGAAAAATTATGGGCCAACAAACCAGCTAACCTGGAAGAAATGGACAAATTCCTAGACACTGCCAAAACTCAAATGGGAAGAAATAGAAAATGTGAACAGACCCATTAGCAGTGAAGAAATTGAGTCAGTTATCAAAAATCTCTCAACAAATAAGAGTCCTGGGCCAGATGGCTTCACAGGGGAATTTTACCAGACATTTAAAACCGAGCTAATACTTATTCTTCTCAAGCTGTTCCAAAATTAGAAATAGAAGGAAAGCTTCTGGACTCATTCTATGAAGCCAGCATTACCTTGGTTCCCAAACCAGACAGAGACACCACTAAAAAGGAGAATTACAGGCCAATATCCCTGATGAACATGGATGCAAAAATTCTCAAAAAGATACTAGCCAACCTGATCCAACAATACATGAAAAGAATTATTCACCATGACTAAGTGGAATTGATTCCTGGGCTGCAGGGCTGGTTCAATATCCGCAAAACAATCAGCGTGATACATCACATCAATACCAAAAGGATAATGATTATATGATCCTGTCAATAGATGCATAAAAAGCATTTGACAAAATACAGCATCCTTTCTTAATAAAAACACTTAAGAAAGGCAGGATAGAAGGAACAAAACTTAACATCATAAAAGTCATATATGAAAGGCCCACAGCTAATATCATCCTCAATGAAGAAAAACTGAGAGCCTTCCCCCTGAGACCAGGAGGACGACAGGGATGTCTACTGTCACCACTATTGTTTAACATAGTGTTGGAAGTCCTAGCCCCAGCAATCAGACACCGAAAGGAAATAAAAGGCATCCAAATTGGCAAAGAAGAGGTCAAACTTTCACTTTTCACAAAGAGCATGATACTCTACATGGAAAACCTGAAAGACTCCACCAAAAAACTGCTAGAACTAATACATAAATTTAGCAAAGTCACAGGATGTAAAATCAATGTACAGAAATTGGTTGCATTTCTATATATTAATAATGAAGCAACAGAAAGAGAAATCAGGGAATCAGTCCCATTTACAATTGCGCCAAGAACCATAAAATACCTAGGAATAAACCTAACCAAAGAGGTAAAAGATCTGTATGCTGAAACCATAGAAAGCTTATGAAATAAATTGAAGAAGACACAAACAAATGAAAAACATTTCATGTTCATGGATTAGAAGAACAAATATTGTTAAAATGTTGGTACTACCCATAGCAATCTTCACATTCAATGCAGTCCTAATCAAAATTGCACCAGCATTCATCTCAGAGTTAGAACAAAGAATCCTAAAATTTATATGAAACCACAAAAGACCCCAGTCACCAAAGTAATATTGAAAAAGAAAACCAAAGCAGGAGGCATCACAATCCCAGACTTTAGCCTGTATTACAAAGCTGTAATCATCAAGAAAGTATGGTATTGGCACAAAAACAGACACATAGGCCAATGGAATAGAAGAACCCAGAATTGAATCCACAAATGTATGGCCAACTAATCTTTGGCAAAGCAGGAAAGAGTATCCAATGGAAAAAAAGACAGTGTCTTTAGCAAATGGTTCTGGCAGGACTGGAAAGCAACATGCAGAAGAATGAACCTGGACCACTTTCTTACACCATACACAAAAATAAACTCAAAATGGATGAAAGACCTAAATGTCTATCTATTTGAAACTATCAAAACCATAGAGGAGAAAACAGGCAACAACCTCTTTGACCTCGGCCACAGCAACTTCTTACTCAACATGTCTCTGAAGGCAAGGGAAATAAAAGCAAAAATGAACTATTGGGACCTCATCAAGATAAAAAGCTTCTGCACAGCAAAGGAAAGAATCAACAAAACTAAAAGGCAACTGATGGAATGGGAGAAAATATTTGCAAATGACACATAGGATAAAGGGTTAAAATCCAAAATCTATAAAGAACTTACCAAACTCAACACTCAAAAAACAAATAATCTAGTGAAAGAAAGGGCAGAAGACATGAATAGATGCTTCTATGGTTCTTTTCCCAAATTCTCTCTCTCTCTCTCTCTCTCTCTCTCTTTTTAATGGTATAAATCTTAAGTGGCCCTCTTATTAGGATATTGGAATGACATTCAAAATGTCTTGTCATCTCTCTAAATTTCCAATCCATCCTCTTCTGCCATTACTCCTCTCTGCAGCCATCCTGGAATCTTGAACTCGTGGTTGTCCATCATGCTTTAGGTCAAGCTCTTTTCTCTGCTCTGAAAGACCTTTCTTTGACTGTGTTCATTTTTCTCAAAATTTAAAATCTAGTTCAAATGTCACTTGGACTTTATAGCCTTCCTTGGCTTCCCAGCCATGGCCTTCTCTTGCTTCCAAAGAGAACCACTGTCCTGAATATGTTTGTCATTCCTTTGCTTTTTTATAAATGCTTATATAAATAACTTTGTTCCTTATAGGACATCCAGGTAATTTGTTTAGATTTTTGTTATTTTTGAATTGCATGTAAATGTTATTATACACTTTATATTCTTGTCACTTGCATTTTTTCTAAATTTTTTATTTGTGAGGTTTCATCTTTTTTGATATGTATATTTCTACATATATCACATATTACTCTATACTGTTTTACTGTATGAATAAATCACAGTTCACTCATGAGACTCTCTTATTGATGGATATTCATATTGTTTTTTCTTTTTGTTCTTTTTTTGTTGTTGGAAAAACTAATATTTGTACATGTCTCCTGTGTGGAGGTACAGGAGCATTTCTAAAATGTTCATATAGGATTTGCATTGCTTGCTCATACGGTGCCTGTATCTTCAACTTTTCTGGATAGTGTTGTTTTCCATAGTGTTTTTGGAAATTTGTAATTTGTAATTAGTAATTGGTAATTACTCATGATTAAACTTTTGTGTTTAGGAAGACTGTTGGGAAATAAAACTGCTGGGGTGCCTGGGTGGCTGTCAGTTAAGCGACTGACTGTTTTCGGCTCAGGTCATGATCTCACGGTTCATGAGTTTGAGCCTTGCGTCAGCCCTGCTTCCGGGCACTGCTCTGACAGCCTGCTCAGGATTCTTGCTCTCTCTCTCTCTCTCTCTCTCTCTCTCTCTCTCTCATGCCCCGCTCATGCTTTCTCTCTGTTTCTCAAAATAAATAAATAAACTTAAAAGAAAAAGCAAAGCTGGAAAAGAAGGTTGGAATCTGTGCAGTAAACTGAGGGGCCAAGGTGTTTTTCTAGAGGCAAAAGAAAGCCATTAGTTGTGAGACCTTATTGGTTACTTACCTTATCTGAATCTTAGTTACTTCTCAGTAAAATAGGGGCAGTATAACACCTCCCTCACGAGATTGTTGTGAAGACCTTAGCATGTGCTAATGGATCAATAAGTTTTTAGATATAGTGCCAGAAAACATTGTGACCCAGGCATGATATAAATAGGTTTATATTTTAGAAAGCTAATGGCACCTGGGTATAGAATGAATGTTTTCAGGAAGACAGAAAGGTATGATAGTATTCTAGCTGGTAGAAAATCCTCATTAACCTTTTAAGACCTAATTCAGGATTTCTCAACTTTGACACAATTAAAATTTTGAGCTGGATAATCCTTTGTTTTGGAGTGCTGTCCTGTGCATTGCAGGATGTCTCTGGTGTTTACCTACTTGATGAGGACCTTTGATCTAATTCCAATGTCAACTTCTTCATAAAGTTTTCTTTTTCTCCCTTAGAAAGACAGAGTTTTTCTCTTCATATAAATGCCTTTCTATGGCATCTCTCAGATAGTTTTGAATTGTCAATTTCTGTGTAAGTCCAAGTTCTCATAGACCACATTGATCATTTGTGTATTCCAGGCACTTAGAACATAGTAGAAACTAATGTAGATTTTTAAAATGTGAATTATTGAGGCACCTGGGTGGCTCAGTTGGTTAAAAAGTCCAACTCTTTTTTTTTAATGTTTATTTTATATTTGAGAGAGAGAGAAAGAGAGCGCGCGCGCTTGCGCATGAGTGGGGAAGGAGCAGAGAAACAGAGAGACTGAGGATCCAAAGCGGACTCAGAGCTGAGAACCGCGAGCCCCATGCAAGGCTTAAACTCATGAACTGTGAGATCATCACTTGAGCCCGAAGTCCAGTGCTCAACCAACTGAGTCACCCACGCACCCCAGTTAGGCATCTGACTTCGGCTCAGGTTATGATCTCGCGGTTCATGAGGTCGAGCTCCACATCTGGCTCTGTGATGACAGCTCAGAGCATGGAGCCTGCTTCAGACTCGGTGTCTCCCTTTCTCTCTCAAAAACAAAATAAGTAAACATTTAAAAAAATTTTTAAATTATAAATATAATGGAAATCATTGGATGGTTGCTTACGAAAGGGGACACATGACCTAATTTCATTTAGGTCCTTAGCCTTCAGCAACCTATTTTACTTCTCTGAGCCTTAGATTTCATAGGGATGTTGTGAAGATGAAGTTACTTACCATGTGTAAAGCACTTCAACAGTGCCTGGCATGTATTCAATGTGTCTATATTATGATTATGATTAATTTTTAAAATGCAGTCTGGCTTTTAATACTTTAAAACTTTGTGTATACAGGATAAGTTGAAAGGGGGTTACAAGTTGAGAGTGAAAGTAGGACAGCTATTTAATATTTCAAAAGTTAGGTGAGAGACCTTGGTGGCCTGACCCGAGAATGTAGTAGAAGTGGAAAGAATGTCGTATTCGTTCATGATCTTTAGAAGGTGAATCTTCAAGAATAGATGATGGAGTACATGTGATCATTGAGAGAACTGAGAAATAAAAAATAAATGCTAGGTTTGGGGCATCAATGATTGGGAGAAAGGTGGTATAATTACTGTAATAGGACAAACTGCAGGTGAAAGTCAGGTAGGGAAAGCCAGGAGTTCTATCTTTTTTAAAAAAGGCTTATTTATTTGTTTTGAGAAAGAGAGAGAGAAAGAGTGAGAGAGAGAGGCAGAGAGTAAGCGGGGGAGACAGAATCCCAAGCAGACTCCATGTTGTCAGTGCAGAGCCTGAAGCAGGGCTGGATCCCCTGAACAGTGAGATTGTGACCTAAGCCAAAACCAAGACTCAAACGTTTAATGGACTGAACCACCCAGTCTCCCCTATCTTGAATGAATAAAAGCAAGTGACCCAGCATGCAAGAATTAGTAATGAAGTTTAAAATACAGGCATAGATTGGGGATTTTATGAATAGAATCAGTAAGTCGTTGTGACCAATTAGATATACCTGGATAAAAACATGTTAAAATGACTTCTACATTTCTAGGTGGGGCATGGGGAAGCTCTAAATATAGAGAACAAAAGAGGAGGAGACTTGAATGTGAGGAAAAAATAGTGAGTTTAGTTTGGGACATGTGAGTAATAATGACTAATGAAGAGTTAGAAGTTTGGTTGAAGAGGGAGATGGAGATAATGATTTGGAGTTAATGTCATGTAGCTAAAACTTAATTGGTCAGGAATTAAATTTTGAGTTGGTAGTACCAGACTTGAGAGCCAGGCAATGAAGGAAAGGAAAATAAGGAAATAAGACTGAGAATGTTCTTCATGTTAGAAGCATAGTTGAAGAGAGTAGTGACACTGAAATGAAAGGCAGAGAGTTCAGAGGGAAATGCAACTATCATGTCAAATTTTGATGAGAAATTAAATAAAATGAAAAAAGAATTTATGTTTAAGTAGCTAATGCAAGGATTTTTAGTACAATTGTAGGAGAGAAGCTAAATTAGGTTTGGTGAATGCTGCATGAATGAGTGAGAGGCAAGGTAGTAGAAGCCATAAGTAGACACTGCCCTTAGGAGGAATTTGGGAAGACAAGAGGCAAGGGAGAACTGAGAGACTAACTTACAGGACAAAGATAAAGCATGTTTGTGGGTACAGGAAAACATCCTATTGTAGTGAGGATGTTCTAAGGAAATTTGATAAGGCAATGAATGCACTGTAGATGTGGGAGTCCTTGGAATACAGAAGAGAGGTGGGCGATTAACCCTGGAGAATTGTAGTCATCCTTCTCCTGAGGCAAAATGGAAAAAGCAAAGGCTGGCTGAAACTGTAGGTGTATTTTAAAGTGAAAAGAAGGAATAGTAGTTGAAATTAATGGCCGTTTCCATGACATGAAAGAGGGTAATGTTCATTTTCATTCAACAAATACTTACCTTGCATCTGATTTTTGTCAGGCACCATGACATACCAGGGAATATACCCTATGAAGAAAATTGAGGCAGAGAGAAGTTAAATAAATGGCATTGGGGGGCGCCTGAATGGCTCAGTTGGTTGAGCGTCTGACTTTAGCTCAGGTCATGATCTCGCAGTTTGTGAGTTCGAGCCCCGTGTCGGGCTCTGTGCCAACAGCTCAGAGCCTAGAGCCCACTTCGGATTCTGTGTCTCCCCCTCTCTCTGCCCCTCCCCTGCTCATGCTCTGTCTCTCAATAAAAAATAAAAACATTTAAAAAATTAAAATAAATAAATAAATAAATGGCCTTGGTTCAAAGAAATAGTAAATGGAAGAATTGGAATTCAAAATTAGATGTGCCTGAATTTAGAGCTTAGTTTCTTAAATATAAGCTATACCTCCACATGAAAATAGCTGTCCTTTGTTGATTAGGTTTGGAGTTTTGCAAAGAGAAGTGGTAGAAGCTCAAGAGTAGATGTTACTGAAGGCGAGGTAGTACATGATATGTTCAGCATTGATTTTAGGTTGGAATACAGAGAGAGAAGACTAAGACAGGATATTCAGTTAGCAATAATAGGAAGAGGAAAAGGAAATTTGGGTATGAGTAATGTGAGAAGCAAGATGAATGAAAGAGAGTGGGAAAGACGGAAAGAGGGGATCTGATCAGAAATGGCACTTTAAGTTTTGCCTCTTGGGGGTGGAGAATACCCTGTGATGATGAGGGCCGGGGTGTGGCTCTCTAGAAAACTCCACAAGGAAAGCTTATAGAAGAGCTCAAAGAACACATGCGTTGGGGGATAACAGCAGTGCAGGGCAGACGATCCCCTGAACCTTAATAAAATCCACAAGTCATAACTGAATTTTATACAGTTGTCGAGGATAGTTAAATTGTGTCCATTATTTTTTATTAAGTAGGCAAAATGTGTGCATATAGATTTTTAGAATATTTTCCCATTCCGGGACATGGTTAAGACATATGGCATGTAAAGAGTAAATTCTGAATTATTCAGAAATCTTGATCATATTGAATAACTCATTCTCTAAGATATTGGCTTACTAATATCATGTTCTTTAAGATTATTCCCTCTACTTGTATACTCACTAAATGTTCTGGCCCAACTGTTTAACTGATTCTTCTGTCACACATAGCCAAGCTGGCTCTGTGTCTGTTAAGTATAATGCAAGTAGCTGCAGGTGTCCTCAGAATCCCGAAAAACTTCTCTATTCTTTGCTGGCATTTCAGTTGAAGTACCCTTTTGCCGTGTTCGATAAGCTCTTCCCTCCTTCAGATAATTACTCAGGAAATTCCCACCTACATTCCTTCCACCTGAGATTCCCAGCTGCTTCCTTCCCACTCAGATATTTTTAATAGCTCCCAAAATAGCCTCTGTCATCTAGTTTTTCTGTCATCTTCCTGATACAAGTAAAATTCCCCAAGTAATAAAAGCAATAATAAATAAACATATATATGTGTGTGTCTATATATATACCATATATATATGGTATAGTTTTCACAGTGCTTCCATATGCACATTTCTGTCTCCACCCCAGTAATGCGAGAAAGCTGGAATTATTTTCAGTTTACTGACTGAAGAGAGAAGTCAAATGACTTGTCCAAGGTTGTTTCTCCTAGTAAATAAAGATGTCCAGTGTGAAAACCTGCATCTTCTGAAGTCAACGCTCACCTCCAAGAGCTTCATTCTTTTATAGAAATATGAAGCTTGGAGCTTGAAGGAAACGAGTGTAGGCACCATTAACTGCAACTTTCCATTTATCGCTACTGTCCCGTCCTGGTATCCTTGCAGAGGATCTGGTCTTCCTGGTCCTTTGCACTTTCATATGTACTATAAACTCAGCCACTCATTTTCTGTGAAGAGTCTTGCTAGAATTTCAAATGCTACTGAGTTGCATTTGTACACTAAATTTGGGTACATTCGAAATTTTTATAGTTTTGATCCTTTGTATCCACGAACATGTTGTATTTCTCTATTTATTTCAGTTGCCTTCATTTCTTTCAAGTAGTGACTCATAGTTTTAATGTAGAGGTTTTGTACATCTTTCATTATATTTATTCCTAAGATTTTTCTGTTTCTGATGCTGTTGTGAATGGCATTATATATTTTTATTTAAAAAAAATTCTTTCTAGGGGAGCCTGGACAGTTCAGTCGGTTAAGTATCTGACTCCTGGTTTTGACTCAGGTCATAATCTCACAGTTCAGTGAGTTCTAGCCCTGTGTCAGGCTCTGAGCTGGCAGCATGGATCTGCTTGGGATTCTCTCTCTCTCCCTTTCTCTGCTCCTCCCCCACTCGTACTGTCTCTGTCTCTCTTAAAAATTCCTTTCTGAACATTTTAAAGTTTTATTTCTTAGAGTATAGCTGACATTTATTATATTAGTTTCAGGTGTATAGCATAGGGATCCAACAATCCCATGCATTACACCAAATGTATTCACCATCTGCCACTGTACAAATTTACTACAATATTATTAACTATATTCCCTATGCTGTCCTCTTCATGCCTGTGACTTAGTTATTTTGTAACTGAAAGCTTGTATGCTCATCTCCTCCACGTATTTCACCTATCCCTGCACCCTCTCTCTCCCCTGGCAACCACTAGCTTGTTCTCTATATTCATGAGTCTATTTCTCTTTTGTTGTTGCTTGTTTGTTCATTTGTTTGTTTAGATTCCACGTATAAGTGAAATCATATGGTATTTATCTTTCTCTGACTTATTTAACATAGCATAATGTCTTCTAGATCCATCTATATGGTGCTGAATGATAAGATTTCATTCTTTTTATGGCTGAGTAATATTCCTGTGTTGTGTGTGTGTGTGTGTGTGTGTGTCTTTTTTATCAATGGACACTTAGGTTGCTTCCATATCTCGGCTATTGTGAATAATACTGCTATGAACGGAAGTATGCAGGTAAGTATGTCTTCTCAAATTAGTGTTTTCATTTTATTGATAATTGATATTGACAATAATTGGATTTGGATCTACCTCCTTTTCCTCCTGTTTTTGGTTCCCTTTTCTCATTTTCCTGCTGTTCTTGCCTGGAATATTTTTCTACAACTTCATTTTTGCTGCATCATTGTTTATTAGTTACGCCTCTTAAAAATTTTTTGAAGTTTTACTCTAGTGTTTTCAATATACATTTTAAGCTTTTCCAGTCTATGATTAAATATTATGCCAACCACTGAGCATGTAATAACCTTACAGTAGTTTATTTTCGTTTCCTCTCTGCAGTCATTCATACCATTGCATTCATGTTTAATTTATTTCTATGTAATAAACCCAAATATATTTAACTTTAGGGCATAATATCTTTTAAAGTTATTAATTTAAAAAATGTTTAAATTCAAGTTTGGAAGTTAGTAAAAGTGAAATCTCATCTCATTCCATTCATTTTTCTTCCAGGTATCGCGGACTTTAAAAAGATAGGATGTTTCCCTTCTATGATGCGTTTTGTTCTTTTGAGATTTTAATAATATTCCAATCTAGTGATAATTTAGTGGTTAAATGATATTAGGAAATACTGTATACTTAATCTTTCTCTAGATTTCACATATCTATTACCACTTGAAAGAAGTCCTGCAGCTAGGTAAAGTTATTTAATTTGTTTAAACCATGATTGACAAACTGGGTTCCTGGGTGGCTCAGTCAGTTAACTGTGCAACTCTTGATCGCAGCGCAGGTCATGATCTCCTGGTTCATGAGTTCAAGCTCCCATGGGGCTCTGCACTGGCCGTACAGGGCCTGCTTGGAATTCTCTCCTTTCTCTCTGCCCCTCCCCTGCTCTCTCTCTCTTTCCTCTCTCAAAAAAAAAATAATAAAAATAAATAAACATTAAAAAAAATGATTGACAAACCACATTTGACCATAAAAGGCTTTTTTCTAAATGTGCAACTGTAAATACTTAGTCTTATGTGGAACATACTTTGAGGTTACTGTTTCAGAATACATAAAGATTTTTATTTTTATTCTTCCTAAATTAAGAAATTAAATAATAGATCATATTTCTTTCAGTCATTGTTTCACACACCCCCTCTTTAAAAGTAAACTGAATGTCTACCATGTGCCAGACATTGTAATTTATAGAAATAATGGTAAAGTTGATCTTTAAATACAAATTATCTGGCTTCAAATTCAATACCCTTTCTCCTGTGATTTTTTTCCACAGCAAAGGCCTCCATCAAAACTTCTTTAGAGCTCCAGGTATTTCTAAGCCATAATGGCATGAAATGTTAAATTCAAACCTAGCTTTGACATTATTCCTTGATCAGGAGTAAATGTCTTCCCTGTTCTGCAGAGCAACTTCCCACATCTGCAGTCCTGGATGTAATTTTCAATGTAGCACAAAATGGTCTCTGAGTATTCAGTAAAAGATGAGATTCACACGGGACTCTTAGTATACAGGCAGCGATTTTCTTTCTTATTCTCCTTTTAGTGTAATTTACATACACTAAACTTTGCAAGTCATAAGTGTACAGTGTGATGCATGTTTATATACGCATAGACCTATATAATCACCCTTCATATCAAAGTATAGAAATTGCCTTAAAGGTTTCTTTGTGCCTCTTATGGTTGATACCTCGCCTACCCTAGCCACAGAAGATACCACTGTTTGAACTTCTGTCACCACAGATTTGCTTTATTTGTCTGGAACTTTATATAAAAGGAATTATATACCATGTAGTCTTTTTTTTTTTTTAAACAGGTAATTCACTCTATTTTTCTTGTATAAAGACATTACATGGTGGCCATTTAGTCTTTTGTATCTGGCTTCTTTCACTCCGCAGGATGTCTTCAAGATTCATCCAGTTGCTGTCTCGTGTTTTAATGTCAGTAGGGCTTCAGTCTCTTAATCTAGACAATGAAAGGAGTTGGGCTAGATGAACTCTAAGATCTTCTTGAGTTCTGACAGTCAGACACTCTTTCCTTTCCACTATTAGGCAAGAATTAAAATGCAGGAATTCTGACCTGAATCAGTTGCTATGATACCATAACAATATTGGGAATGACAACTTTGAATGTGTAATCCAATGAGAACTTCGATGTTGCATGTCTGGGCTGGGAGCATTTTTTTCACCTGTGTTATGTAAGGACAGAAACCTTGTTCTATCTCAGGATGCCCTCACTGACTCCTGAGCCCTCCCCTCTTCAGCATTTTTCCTGTGTGACTTATGAAGTTGAATTGCCCATATTACAATATTTTTTCAGTTTTGGAGAGAGAGCATGCAAGTAGGGGAGAGAGGCAGAGAGAGGGAGGGAGGGAGGGAAGAGAGGGAGAGAGAGAGAGAGAGAGAATCTTAAGCAGACTCCACTCTCAGCACAGAGCCCCACTCAGGACTTGTTCGCACAACCATGGGATCATGACCTGAGTGAAATCAAGAGTCAGACGCTCAAATTAAGAGTCAGATGCTCAACCAACTAAGCCACCCAGGCACCCTGCCCATGTTACAATTTTAAAAGATATTTATAAACAGGCTTAATAGGGGCGCCTGGGTGGCTCAGTCAGTTGAGCGTCAGACTTCGGCTCAGGTCATGATCTCGTGGTCTGTGGGTTCGAGCCCCGCATCGGGCTCTGTGCTGACGGCTCAGAGCCTGGAGCCTGCTTTGGATTCTGTGTCTCCCTCTCTCTCTGCCCCTCCCCTCATGCTCATGCTCTGTCTCTCTGATAAAAATAAATAAACATTAAAAAAAGTAAATAAACAGGCTTAATAGAACTCTAGTGAAACTCTCCCTCCTAATTTTATTTAGAAATCTGTATGTGTGGTGTTTAAGAGTAGCGCATGGTGTTAGGAAAACTCATATTCAAATCTCAGTGCTTCACTTCTACCTGTGCGACCTTGGTTGAGTCTTAAACTCTGAGTCTGAGTTTCCTCACCTGGAAACAGAGATAACGAGAGCTCCCTCACAGGGTTGTTATGAAGAACAAAATGAGGTAACGCATGCGAAGTGTGTTCATAGTGCCTGGAACAGGGTAGTCCTTCATCAAGGATGGCTATTAACTCTTACAGATTGCACAGTGTCTTGCATTCACAATGTTTCAGTTTTTTGTGCCAGTCCTGTCTCTTCGTATTTGCTGGGACAAGGATGAGTGTAAGCAGTGGGTAGCAGGTGGCCACAGAATTTTTGATCAATCTTATGAAGAGGAAAATTGTCAATAAAGAATGGAGTAGAACAGCTAACAAGAAGAACAGGGAATGGTCTAGGGGATGAGAAAAGGGTTCTAACAACTTGTCTAGTCATAAAACATTTCATTCTCTGGACTGAGACACTAAATATCATTGGGATAGCAAAATAGTTTAATGGTTTAGAGTATGTGATTTTCATTCAAACCCTATTCTGCCCCTTATTCTCCATTTCCTCAAACTCTCCCAAAGGAATTTTTTTTTTCATATGTGAAAGCTAGATAATATAGAAGTTGAAAAAATGAGGCCAGATTAGGTGAATTGGTTTGAGTCCTGACATTGTCATTAATAATATCTGTAAAGTATCAGACCGGTTAATTAATTTCTCTTCTCCTTAGCTTCTGATCTGTAAAATGTTAGTTGTCATGAAGATTGGTTAACATGAGAACACTTTCAACAGTTCCTGGTAGAGAATAATCAGTCAACAAGTGTTAGCTGTTATTCACGAAATAGGCATGATGATACCACCTCTTCAGGGTACTGAGGGCATTTAAATGAGATGCAGTAGGTTAGATGACTGACAGAGTTATAGTTGATACTTCAAGTCCTATTGCTATAGAAAAATTATAACGTTTAAAAAGAGGTCTGGGAATGTCATAGAATGAGAAGATTTAAGGCAAAATAAATATCATCACCAAATTAATGGATTTACTATTTTTTAAAAGAGAATATAAGAAAAAATGAGTTGAAGAAGTTATATTTGTGGTATATGAGATTTATATAAAGGAATGCTTTTATTTTTGCTCTGAAATAGGGGAAACCGAGTGGAAATTCTCAAGTCACAATAAACAATAATCATAACTTGATAATGATGGGGTTTTGGGATGATGGTGGGGTTCAGAGCTGATGGCCAAGAAAGAATTCTTGAAGACATATTTGGTGCAAAAAGGTGATTTTATTAAAGCACAGAGACAGGACCCGTGGGCAGAAAGTGCTGCCCAGGGCTTGTGAAGAGTGACTGGTTATATACTATGGGACTGAGGGACTTAAAGTCAGGGGGAAGTTTCATAAAGGGACTTTCCATATGCTAAAGACTGACAAATTACCGAAGGCCTAGCTATTGTCAAGCTAAGGTTTTCTGCTCTAGCAAAGCATTAACATTAAGACCCTAGGGAGTTCCTGGAGAAATGTTTAGTCTGCCTGCCTCGAGTATTTGTCAGTGGGCTGCCGGTTATAAGGAAATTCAGTTTTATCTGCCATTTCCTTCTGCCTGTCTTTCCCACATCTCTGTGGAGGGAAGGGTGTTGCTGGGGCTCCAGGAAACTGAGTCTATAGGCTTCTGGAGATTAGGCTATTGATATGATTCCTTTTTCTTGTAATTTACTAACATATTTGTAAACTGATGGAGACTCTATCTGTTTAACCATTTGTTTCCTGTCCTTTCCTTTGTCTTTGGGAAGCCAGGAGTACCTGAGGAAAGTCACACATATCCCACCTAGGTTGGGGGGAGAGGCCAAGCTTGTGCTTGGCCCTCAGCATGCCTTATGGTCCCTCATCAATAATACCAATAACAGCTTCATGGAGTAAAATCTGAGAAAGAGTCCTTTCTTTATGGAGCCTATATTCTAGTGGGAAAGTCAAATAGTAAAGAAGTAAACAGATGAATAACAAGAGGATGTCAGAGAGTGATTATTTTACAAAGAAAATAAACTGTGTCATAAAAATGACCAGGATTGGGAATGCAGTAGATGGAAGGTCTGCTTTAGATTTGGTTACAAAGAAAGCTCTGTCTGAAAAAAAAAATATTTAAGTCGAGACTTGTATGGGAGTCAGCCCCTCAAAAACTAGGGGAGGAACTATCCAGACAGAAGGTTAACCTCATGTAAGATTCTAATGTAGGCATGAGCTCGCATGTTGGAGAAACAGGAAAAGGGCTGATGGTAATAGAATATAATAAGTCGGAAGGAACAATAGTGCAAATTGACGTTGGAAAGATTCATGAGCATCTTGTAGGCCAGAGCTGAAAGTCAGGATCTAATCTAAGTCCAACGTGAGGTTTGAGGAAAACCATCAGAAGTTCTAAGTAGTTAGTTTAATTCACGTGATTTGTATTTTTAAAAGGTATCTCAGACTACTGTGTGGAAAATTGATCAGCATGGGGGTCAAAAGAGAACCAAGGAAGCTGATGAGGAGGTTAGAGCAGCAATTCTTTTTTTTTTCTTTTTTTCTTTTTATGTTTTATTTATTTTTGAGAGCAGGAGAGACAAAAGCATGAGCGGGACAGGGGCAGAGAGAGAGACACAGAATCCGAAGCAGGCTCTAGGCTCTAAGCTGTCAGCACAGAGCCCAACACGGGGCTTGAACTCACAGACTGTGAGATCATGACCTGAACCGAAGTCAGACACTCAACCGACTGAGCCACCCAGGCACCCCTGGAGCAGCATTTCTTATAAGAGGTGGTTTGGTTCAGTTGGTAACAGTATAGAGGCAGATATGTTGTAGAGGAAGAATTGACTGGACCTACTGGAAGATTAGGTAGAAAGGAGTCAGATAAGAATCATTGGTTTTTGGCTTGAGAAATACAGTCAGTGAGATAGGCTCAGGATAGGTGGAACAGGTGATAGAGAGTACAGTTAGGGTGCAAGAGTTGACAGACTCAAGTCTCAGTAGCTGCACTGTGAATATTCCATGGTTTATTTATTTTTTTTAATGTTTATTTATTTTTGAGAGAAGGAGAGGGGGAAAGAGAGAGAGAGAGAGATAGCTAGCATGAGAGGGGGAGGAGCAGACAGAGGGAGACACAGGATCCAAAGCAGGCTCCAGGCTCCAAGCTGTCCGCACAGAGCCCTTTCTGGGGCTCAAACTCACGAAGCACGAGATCATGACCTGAGCCAAAGTTGGAGGCTTAACTGCCTGAGCCGCCCAGGCGCCCCACTATGGTTTATTTTACCATTTTCCTTTTGGTGTATGCTTAAGTTGTTATTTTGTTTTATATAGAGCTATACAGTTATCAGACTTCTATGTTTAGGTTAATGCATTTGATTTGTTATTTCGTCGGCATGAAGAAGGTAAATTATGGACTAAGATATGGATTTAATATAGTTATAGGCTCTCTACTGCTCTTCAGAAAGGTTGTACCAGTTTCCATAAACTCTTCCAGCATTGCCCGTGTCTTTCTTTTTAAGCCTTGTAAATACAAATTACATCCTATCTCAAGTCATTAAATACTCAGGACCCTCTCTGTCACCAGCTAATGCTAAATATTTGGGGAGGGAGCTGAGGAGAGGGTTATCAGAGAGAATAAAGAATCAAATAATAATAATAGCCAGTACTTATTGAGAGCTTATGATTGCCAGGAACCATTCTAAGCACTTTATACATTTGTTAACTTATTTAATTTTAATTATCTAATTAAGAGATAGCTACTATTGTTATCCGGAATTTACATATGAATAAACAGAGGCAAGGATAGATAAAGAAACTTGTCCGACCTTACACAGTTAGTGGCAGGTGCAAATCCAAGCAACTTACTTCCAGAATCCATACGTTAATCATTAAATCCCATTGACAATCTATAAGACACCGGATTGGTGAATGTTTTATTTGTATAAAGACAACATGAGATAGTATGTGGGGTTCAGATGTCACTCTGTCTAGTAGTTAGGGAAAAACACCTGTGGGCTGAATAAGTCAATATTGATTTAGTTAAAACTTGGTTAAAGTAGTGAAAGAAAAAAATTTTCTACTTTCTGCATCTCTGCTCAGTGGCCAGAAAATCATCATCCTCATTATCACCATCACTGCCAACTACTGAGTGCCTCCTATGTGCCAGGCCCTGAGTTATAAATGATATAGATATTAGCAGCATTCCTTATATTACCATCACCTTTTCACAGATGGAGCAGGTTAAATGAAATCTGTAAGAATCCATACGTATGAAGTTTTTCTGTCAGTCTCAGAAAAAGCTAGTCACAGTTTTTCTGTCTGTGACTAGCTTTAAAATCTTATTCTTTCTATAGGGCTAAATGGAGGGACAAGAAGAGGTATTCAAAAGCTAGATAGTCAAGGTCAAAGGACTCACATAGATTCACTTATATTCCAATAGGTGAGCCACAGACAAATCATGTGGTCTTTGAAAAGCAGCGATAAATAGGAAGGTCTTGATTCTGAGGCTGAGAGGAGTCACAGGACGATTTTTGTGAGTGAAATCATAAGGTAAGATTTAAAAATCAAGGCTTCCCCTCCTACACTGTTGGTGGGAATGCAAACTGGTGCAGCTACTCTGGAAAACGGTGTGGAGGTTCCTCAAAAAAATGAAAATAGAGCTACCCTATGACCCAGCAATAGCCCTGCTAGGAATCTACCCAAGAGACACAGGAATGCTGATGCATAGGAGCACGTGTACCCCAATGTTCATAGCAGCACTTTCGACAATAGCCAAATCATGGAAAGAGACCAAGTGCCCATCAACTGACGAATGGATAAAGAAGTTATGGTACTTATATACAATGGACTACTACGTGGCAATGAGAAAAAATGAAATCTGGCCATGTGTAGCAACATGGATGGAACTGGAGGGTATTATGTTAAGTGAAATAAGTCAGTCAGAAAAAGACAGATACCATATGTTTCCACGAATAGGTGGACTTTGTGAAACTAAGCAAAAACCAGGGGGAGGGGAAGAGGGGAAAGAAAAAAAAGACACAGAGAGGGAGGGAGATAAAACATAAGAGACTCTCAAAGACTAAGAAAAAACTGAGGGTAAGGGGGATGAGGGAGGGGGGAGAGGGGGTGATGGGCATTAAAAAGGGCACATGTTGGGATGAACACTGGGTGTTATATGTAAACCAATTTGAAAATAAACTATTATAACAAAAAAAAATAAAAAAAAAATAAAAATCAAGGCTATTTTTTTACAGCAGTTTTAGGATCACAGCAAAATTAAGGAAAGGGTAAAGAGATTTCCCACATACCCCTGCCAACCTCCACATGCATAGCCTACCCCACGCAGGTGGAATATTTGTTACAGTTGATGAATGTAAGAAATATCATCAACTAATGTCCATAATTTACATCATGGTTCACTCTTTGTGCATCCTATGAGTTTTTAGAAATGTGTAATGATATGTATCCATCATTATGGTATCATACAAAGCATTTTCACTGCCCTAAAAAATCTTCTGTTCTATAATTATTCATCCCTAACACTTGGCAGCCATTGATTTTTTAGACTGTACCCACACTTTTATCTTTTCTAGAATTTCATACAGTTGGAAGCTGACAGTACCTAGCCTTTTCAAATTGCCTTCTTTCATTTAGTAATATGCATTTAAAGTTCCTCCATATATATTCATAGCTTAATAGCTAATTTCTTTTTAGACTGAATAATATTCCATTTTCTGGATATACCAGTTTATTTACCCATTCACCTACTGAAGGACATCTTGGAATGAATAATAGTTCCTGTTTATTGAGTACCTATTAAAGCCTAGAAATTTTTAAATACTAGCTAATTAATCCTCCTGATAACTATATAAATACTTTAATCTCAGCCAAGACTCCGAAATTTCAATAATTTTCTGTTTTTTCACTGCTGATAATGGTGGATTCATAACTGAGAACCTGATCTAATTTTAAAGCACGCTCCCCTCCTTGGAAAATGTGATAGCAATACGGATC
Source organism: Paguma larvata (assembly GCA_030068075.1). Taxonomy (NCBI): domain Eukaryota; kingdom Metazoa; phylum Chordata; class Mammalia; order Carnivora; family Viverridae; genus Paguma; species Paguma larvata. The sequence goes on along the minus strand of CM057826.1, from coordinate 110,736,203 downwards.
AGTAGTAGGATGTAGATCACTGTGCAAGATTTGAGGCTGTTGGAAACATCAGATGTAATAATTAAGGGAAAAGGTTTTACAATGTCCGGGACCAAGATGAATGACTGAAACTCTTTCGAGTGAACCAGAGAACACATGATTGTAAACACATTTAAGGTATTTAAATTTTTAAACCTGAGAGAACAACAACAACAACAACAAAAGTGTCCCTTATCAGCAAGTATTCACTGTGTTTAGATACTCTATCGGGTGCTGTAGTTATGAACATGGATAATTATGTGTCTTCTCTCTTAACTACACAGCTATGAAAACAAAAAGCAAGTCATAATTAATCTAAAAATAATGCGTCAAATGGGTGATCAAGCAGTATGTGTATGCTAGTAGAGGTCAGTGGAGGGAGGGCTCCCAGGTGGACAGGAAGTCTCCTGTAGCAGCTGGAGCCCGCTCCACTTCAGTTTTATGGTAGTGACCAGACTGCCTGTTGATATTTTGCCCTCATAATAACATTGCATCATACAAATCGGAAAGAAAATGAAGAATCAACTAATCCTACTCCTTCGTTTCAGAGGTGGAAACCGAGGCTCAGAGAGGGCAATTTTCTTAAAATCTAGGTTTTTTGATGATGAAATTAGTACTCAATTCTAAATGTATCTGGCTTTCAGATCAGCACTTCTTTCCTTTCCTACAAGTAGGTTTTTTTCCTTTTTCAGTAGGCTTCATGTCCAGTGCAAAGCCCAATGCAGAGCCCATTGTAGAGCCTGAACTCACGACCCTGAGCGGAGGTCAAGAGTCAGGCACTAAACTGATTAAACCACACAAGCACCCCTCTACAGGCTGTTCCTAAGTTGAGAGACCACTAAGGAATGAGCTCTCTCATGTTTATGTCACTGTTTATATCCTGGCAGTTTGATTTGAGTCGAGTTGTCTGCCTTAAATGCTTTTTAGAAAAAGGCGCGGGGCGGGGGGGGTGGAAATAAATTAGCAAGTGAGCAGAAATAGACATGAGTAGTCCTGGATAAAATGACACTCTTTAAATCTAAGGAATTCCTATATGATGAATCATCCTTCATGTATCTCACATTATAATTTGACCTTGGAGAGCTTGATGGATATTAAATACAGTGTGATTTAATTCTTAAAAAGAGGGTGGAGGGAGGGATCTGGGATGAAAATAAGAGGAGAACAGTCATCTTATCGAATATCTTTTATTTGCCAGTTACTGAGCTATATTTCATTTATTTTGAATCCTCACATTGTTCTATGAGATCAATATCATTATTGACATAGACACTCCCTGTTAGTGAAGTGCAGAAGTTCATACTCCCCCTCTCCCCCCTCCCCCCGCCCCCCGGTAAATGGAGGAGACAGGCATGTGTCCTTTCCTCTGCAGTGGTTTGCTTTATACAGTCTCCAGATTGGGTGAGATCCTAGGTTTCTGTATCTGAAAATGGAAATGATATTACCTTTCTCGTTTAACACTGACATTGGAACAAAGATATGAAGATACGGGCTAAAGACATAGAAGTATTTTGAAAAATATTGCACTATCATTTTCCTTAGAAGTGTGGGATAACAGCCTGTTGGAAATTTACATTTGGAAGGCACCACAATAGCATAGTCTTTGTGGCCACACATTTCTAGGTTCGAAGGTAGTCTGTGCCACTGTCTAGTTTTGTAATTTGGGGTAAGATTCTGAGCTTCAGTTTCTAATTTTAAAATGGAGATAATAATACCTCATAGGTTTTGGGGAAACATTAAATCAGATGACAGTTGGAAAAAGTTATGTTCATTAGTTCTCTAAGTTCCAGAGAGAAAAGGTTTTACCCAAGCTACCTCTAGTAACAGGAACGTATTGTGAGAATAACATGTCATAATAAAAAAAAGGATCCCAGAAAGAAAATGTGGCATGTACATACAATGGAATATTATTTCACCAAGAAGGAAATCCTGCCACATGCTACAACATAGATGAAACTTGAGGGCATTACTAGTGAAACAAGACAGTCACAGAAGGATAAATACTGCATGATTCCACTGACATGAGGTATCTGAGGTAGTCAAATTGATAGAAACAAAAAGTAGAATGATGGGAGCTAGGGGTTGGGGGGGGGTAGGGAAACAAGGAATTGTTTGGTTGTTCAGTTGTCCTAGTCACGCAAGATGAAATAGTCCTAGAGAGCTGTACAACATTGTGCTTGTAGCTAAAAATACTGTCCTGTATGCTTAAAAATCTTCTAAGAGAGTAAATCTCATGTTACATAGTTTCAGTCACAATGAAAGAAAGAAAGAAGAAGAAAGAAGGATCACAGTGGAACCTTGGAAAGGCTTTGGTTCAAGACCAAAAGCAGTTCAAATAAATGATCCAATAGAATGTGCTTCAGGTACCTAAGACTTGTCCACAGACGAGGTACTGGATTTTTTTTTTTTAAGATTTTGATATTTCATTACAGTCACTGCGTAGTCATAAAGGGAAAAGTCAAGTGTGTTGGACTGCTGTGCCCATGCTTTGGTGTTTAGTAATCTTACAATTTTGAAGTCCATATTTTGTAGAGAGGTATGTCAATATATTTCCAATGCTTAGAACACCTGCCTTCATCTCTGGGAGCAATGGAGTTTCTTGCCATCCCTTTCACTGGTTCTTCTGACTCTATATCCTGCCCTCAGCTATTTTTCTGTATCTTATTTCTTTTTCTACTTATCAGTATGTTGATTCTCTCTGTATTTACACTACCCAGATTCCAGCAGGAGGGACATTATTTAGCTAAAATAATATCCATCGCCCCAATTACACAGAAGTCCTTTTGCAAAGTATCCTCAGCCTATGGATCGACTGTCCGTGGACTACATGTCCACCTTTGTCTGATTGTTAGCCATGCCTCCCCGTGCTGAAAGAAGAGCCTAGAGCTTTTCTTTCCTGCAAGAAATTGGGTGGGGCAATTTTTTGCAGGTAGGTCAGGCATCATGGAAGACAAAATTACTATTAATATCATTATTTGAAATTAGAAGTTATTTGGTCTATTGTCAATATGGCATAAATGAGTAGTCTCCATTCTAACAGGACAAGGCAGTTTGCCCCAGGCCAGATAAGTGGTAATTAGTAACCCAGGTTATAGTTTGTGTCTCTAGATTTCCACTTCCAATGTTACTCCTATGCCTGGGACTATCATTGTAGTAATCATCATTAGTAAAGAAAACTAGAATGTGGCAACTCTTACTTAGCAGTACTAATCTGCTATCACATTTGTCATGGTAAATGTTATCACCACTGAATGTTTAGATAGAAAGCAACAGGTATCAATAGATGCTAACATATAAATATAGAGGTGCACTTAAAAAAACCACAAGCTTGCAGCATTCTTTTTAAATAACTTTGATAATTTTTCATTTTACTTTTTCAAAATATTATTCTTAAGCGTGGCTCATTTCCAGTAAAATTACTTATTCAGTTCCATTTTTAAATGTCATTTGTGTTAATTTTGGCCACGTTTTAATAATTTTCCTTATTGATCATATGTAAGTGATAACCATTTCCACTGATTATACTGTCTAACATAAAGATATTTCATATTACTGTCATATTTGCATGTCAAAATTTGTGCATACTCAGCAAATATTTAAAGCAGGATAGTTAATCAAGATGTTTCTTTCAATAGAACATTAACCCAGTACAAAGACTTTCTATAAAGAAAATATTTGCCATTTTAAAATATCAGTAGAAAAAGTCATGAGAAATAAAACAGAATGAGACTCAAGATTTAGGTATTGTGCCATTTACGTTTTGGTCCTGATATCCTGTCCTAATTGTATCTACCACTATTTTCATTTACCTTTTATTACACTTTAGTTAAACTCCACAGTATCACTTTTCCTCCAAATATGCTTCTCCTGAACCTCACCCACGTGTCTTTATGTTTCAGATCACTCTTCTCTCAAGGCTTTTGTCAAATTTCATGCCTCTTATAAATCTTTTCTTAATGTTTCAGCTGATTGTAAACTTGCCAATTCCAAACTCCCACGGCACTTCCTCTTTTGGGAGTTATCACTGTTTATTTCAAAGTAGAGCTATGTTGGGGATTAGCCTTACCTGCCCTGTTAGACTAGAAGATCCTTGAGGGCAAGGTGTATAGCTAATGCATCTTTAGTAACTTCCACAGACTTTGAAATCGATGATCAGTAATGATTCAGCAAATGAATGAATGAATAATTTTCGTTTATGTGCTGCTGAGGTGAGCACAAAGAAAGAATCATCTTGATAGAGATAATGGAAAGTGAGAAATGGACTTTAAAAATGAGGAAAGAGGGTAGCAAATCAGTAATATGTTCAGTGGTGAAAGGTACAATTCTTGATAACATGAGGAATATTCAACTGATACAAGATTCTACATACTCAGAGCAATTGAGAGGTAGGGGGAAATGTAGCAGGGAGAAAAGGCCACACTTGGCATCACTCTGATTTTCAAATGGTTTATATCTTTTCCCTCTTTCATTTTGATCAGTAAATATGTATAGAACTTCTTTGCATGTACTCCCTGTACTAGATACTAGATACACACTGATGATTTAATCTCTGTGCACTTTATTTATTTATTTTGAGAGAGAGAGAGGGAGAGAGGGAATCCCAAGCAGACTCCACACTGTCAGTGCAGAGCCCCGTGTGGGGCTCGGACTCACAAACTGTGAGATCATAACCTTAGCTGAAACCAGGGATAAGATGATTAACTGACTGAGCCACCCAGGCGCCCCTCTCTGTGTAGTTTTTGTGATGAGCACTGGGTGATGTGTGGAAGGTTCGAATCACCATATTGTACACCTGAAACTAATATTACACTGAATGTTAACTAACTGGAATTAAAAAAAAAAAACTTTAAAAAAATAGAAAGTAATGAAAGTGGAAGCTTGGTGAGGACCCAATGGTCCTCTCCCTTCTACATGAAAACAAAACTTTTGTTATGGTTACATTCACAATCTTGTTTGAACAAATTTTATTGTTTAAGCATTAAATTCAATGGAGCAAAGACAGAAACATTGTACGCCCCAGAGAAAAAACAGAAGACACATGGGAAAGTTCTAAAGGAGGGGAAGAGAGTTGGAAGTTAGGAAAGCAGTCTTTGGAGTGAAATTTGAGATAGGCCATGGTTATAACAGTGAAGAGTCAGAAATACAAATAACCATTTAGAATGTGACCAATTGTGAATGGGATTACCGAGGTAGCTTGGTGAAGTTCCAACAAAGGTAAGAAGCCACTCAAAGAAGTCCTTGGAAGTTAGATCTCGAAGGAGTTCTGCTGGGGAGATGCTAATGACAGAATAATTATTGACAACCATGAAGGAAAGGGATAGAAAGAAGGCTAAAGTAAATCTCCAGTGTTCAACATCTTCTCTTGAAAGTGTATCTCTGGCCAGGACGAGTACTGATGGATTCAGGATTTGTGTATACATTCTGCACTCAGGTGAAGATACAATGTTTAAAATCAGAAATGAAAAACTGGTCAATCTAGTAAATCATTAAAAAATAAATACTTGGCTTTTCTACCAGTACCCTTAAACCCTCTGTGGGTCACAGCAGAATCCCTTGTTCCAGAAACAACTGTCTAATTACCAAGATAATTAATAAAACTTTGAGTTAATTCTGGCTAAGAAGTATACAGCAGGGTTTCTGAACATCACAATATTGGCATTTCAGACTGGATAACTCTGTGTTGAGGCCGGAAGTGCTGTCCTGTGTATTGAAGCGTGTTTAACAGCATCCCTGGCCACTATCCACCAGTGCCATATAACATCCCTAATCGTAACAACTAAAACTATCTCCAGACATTGCTAAATGTCCCCGGGTTGTGTGGGGAAGGGGGACAAAAATTGCCCCCAGTTAAGATAAAGCTAATAAAAATATAACCTAGAGTATAAACCCATTATATAAAATCCTATGTATAGATGAGTCTGAGTTTATTCCCAAAAATACAGGGTGATGAAAGAAGAGTCAATTCCCAAATCAGACATGATTTGGGTGATTTAAAAAGTGTGTGGGAGAAAGCATATGGGGCTGGAAGTCAGGAGACCTGCAATGAGTTCCAGCTTTGCTACTCTCCCCCGTCTGTCCTTGACTCTATGGCTTTCCCTCATCAGCCTTACTGATAAAATGAAGATATTTGAATATACTAGAATATACCAAGACCCATTCCAGTTCAAAGACTATGATAAGTTTGTGACTATTCATAAATGTTCACCTAGTTCTTTGGCTATTGAATTACCACAAAGACTGTGCCCTCAAGAGGGCTGACTGTATTTTCTTGTCAAGGCTTAACCCGACAGGTTTCCCCTCTTCCTTTTTGTTTTTCTTTTCTAACAGGGCTCAATGCTATATCTACCCTCATTGTTTAGTTCTATGAGAAATGGAAGGAAAACGTGTGCTTCCTCAAAGGCATCTGTTTTGCAATATTCTTTTTTTTTTTCTTTCTAGCTGTTTTGCTGATGCAGGCACTTTGTGCTGAGCTCAGAAATGTAATCCCATTGGGCAAGGAATCAAGGGTGAACTTCCATGGGAATTGTTCTCTCCATTTGCCTCTCTTCCCAGAAAACAAACGTCAGAGGATAGTCTGCATTTCCGCCATAAGTAGGCTGCCATTTTCCATTGCATCACAACTTTAAGATGAGAGATTACTGTGACTCCCAAGAGTTGTTTTCAGAGCACACCAGTTAATTAGGTGACAGACAACTGGGTGGAGTGATACTTTATTATTCTAGATGTCTCCACACCCACAATGGATTTGGCCTGGTGCCACTGCCAGCCGCCCTCAGAGCAGTGGCATCCTACTATTGCAACCACACCTAGGTGACAACAAATCGTATTTTTTAAGAACTTTAATTAAATTTGTGTATATTAATTAATCTAAAGGCAAAAAAAAAAAAGTGTCAGCTCTTCCTTTCCTTATTCACCATCCCCCTTTTTTAAGATTTTGAGATGTAATGAGCTAGCCTTGTAAGAGAATATGCCTGATAAGAGTTGAGGCAGCTTGAGGCACACAATACCAATATGGACCAAGAACAGCAGTGAGCTTAGGCTTAGCACTTCGAGCTCATGGAGTACTTCCACTCTTATTGTTTAATTTTATCTTCACGACAAAACCGATTTGTAGATGACAGTATTAGGTGTATGTTTTAAATGAGAAAATAGGCTAATATGTGTAAATAAATAGGTTTAAAATCACACAGATAACTTATGGGACCCATTTTTTTTCTTACGCTTTGTTTACGGCTGTTCCTTAAGTAACTTAATGATAGGATGTTTTGGTCAAAAGAGTCATCCTTTAATTCACTATGTACTGAATGCTGCTGTGTTCCAGGTATTGCTGCCCTTGAACACTATATATTTTTAAATTTTTTTATTTAGTAGACTCTATTTTTCAGAGATGTTTTAGATTCACAGCAGAACTGTGTGGAAGGTACAGAGATTTCCCATATATCTCCTGCACCATCTGTGCTTAGCCTCTCTCATTGTCAATGTCCCTCCCAGAGTGGTACATTTATTGCAACTGATGGACTCACCTTGACACCTCATTATCACCCAGAGTCCATACTTTACTTTAGGGTTCACTCGTGGTGTTGTAGATTCTATGCATTTGGACAAATGTATAACAATATATGTCTACCCTTATAGTATTGTACAGAGTAGTTTTACTATCTTAAAAATCCTGTGTGAAGGCAATGTTTTTATTATATCGGTTCATATACTTGATAAGTAAAATTTAATTAATCTACCTTCTTTTTGTCCCTTTTGTCAATTTTCTGATGTGCCTCACTCATGAGTACTTTAGAAATTTAATCCATGTTCACAGTCTCACTTCAGCTAAAGTGAGGACTGGAATTAAAATGCAGACTCCCAAATTCCACATTAAGTACTATTTGGCTATATTCATGAACTTGGTAATGAGTAAAGGCTGAAGAGGGACTCATAACAGTAGACAAAGGCATGTCCCGCACCCCATCCCCAGACATATGATAAAACATTTCTTCTCTTTTAAAAGGGGAAAATATTTGAAAATGTTAAGAGCTTAAAGTGAGCTGTTTCATTTTCTGACCTATTTGAAAGGTGTCACTTTTTCATGTTTCAAATGACCTGTCAGTCCATCCAGCCACGTGTGGCTATTGTTCATTGAGGGTGACCCAATTCCTTGCAAAGGCCTCACCACCTGGAGTGCAATAAGCTCTCCAAAGGAAGGGGCACTGGTGAGGAAATGACTCCTCTACCCTGGAGGCTATTAGTTCGTGCCTATAAATCAGGCCCTCATTTTTTTTTTTTGGCACTTTGCATAAAATATTCAATACTTTCAAAGACCAAGAATTGGATTCCCCCACCATGGTCTCTAGTTCAGTATTGTCAACAGGCTAGCAAGAAGACATTTCTAATGATATCTAGCTCACCAGATACCAGGAATCATCTAAAGTCTTTACATGAATTACCTCACGTAATCCTCATGGCAATCACCATTACAATTTTGAGTTTAGCAGTGAAGACATTGAGACAGGGAGTTTCAGTAAATTGTCCCTGGTCACATATCAGAAAAGCCTGTTTCTGAATCCAAGTAGCATTGCTACAAAGCCAAACACTTAACTTCAAAATTTTATGGACTTTTGGCTCTCAAGTCATCTTCACTATGTAATTTACACTTACCCATATAAGAGTTGCTTTAGCTTTTTCACATAAGCATCTCAATCTGCTCAGCAATGCTATCAAATGGGTGATGCTCTTACCATGGTTTGCCTGAAGTCACAATGCCAGCAAGTCACACATTTCCAAAAAATCACTGGTCTTCTTCGGTGCATTTTGGAGAACATATCTTCGCTACCCAGACATTGTCTGGCTCCACCTGTAGGAGATAGCTCAGGAAAATCCTAAAACATTTTGCTTCATTTTGACTGGAATCTTGAGTCCAGTCCATTTCTTTTGATTGATTTTTCTTCTATTTCCTATTTCTTTGTTTGTTAATTTTTTATTGCCGCTAGTCATTGTCTTTACTTTTTTTTTTTTAATTTTTTTTAAATGTTTTTATTTATTTTTGAGAGCAGGAGAGACAAAGCATGAGTGGGGGAGGGTCAGAGAGAGAGGGAGACACAGAGTCCGAAGCAGGCTCCAGGCTCCGAGCTGTCAGCACAGAGCGCGACGCGGAGCTCGAACTCACAGACTGTGAGATCATGCCCTGAGCCGAAGTCGGCCGCTCAACCGACTGAGCCACCCAGGCGCCCCCATTGTCTTTACTTTGTTGGGTGATATTTTTTTATTCCTCTGTCCTTGAGCTTTGTTCTGAGACACAGTTAAATTACTTGGAAATAGTTCCATACTTTTAAGTCTTGCTTTTAAGTTTCCTTGGATGGAAGCAGAGCAGCCTTTGGGGTTGATTTTGCTCCACTGCTAGAGCAATATCCTTCTCAGATCACTAACTGCATGACAAGGTTTTTCCCTTTTACTGATGAAACACCAGGTATCTCCTCTCCTGTTTAAGTTCTGGATATTGTTCCCTTTACGGTGATTTTCCCTCTGGCCTTGAGTCGCTTTCTCATACACATTTACTTATTAGTCCTCAGTTGAAGTCTCTTATTGGCCACAGATCTCTGAAGACTTCTGTCTGAAGTTCTCTCCTCTTGGTTCATGCCATGTGATTGTTTTCTTCTCTTTTCTTTCTTTTTTTTTTAAAGAGAGAGAGAGCACATGTAAGCAGCAGAGGGGCAGAAGGAGAGAGAGGGAGAATCTAAAGTTCCATTCTCAGTGCAGAGCCCTATGCAGGGCTCATTCCCATTACCCTGGAATCATGACCTTAGCTGAAATCAAGAGTCAGACTCCACCGACTTAGGCACCCAGGCACCCCATGCCATGTGAATTTTAACTTCCTTGCTCTCCCCAACTCTCAGCTGTATGTCTGCATTTAGGGAGACCACTAGGCTCTCTGCCTGGGTTTTCTCTCTCTGTGTAGCAGCCTGAGAGCTCTCTATAGACAATGAGCAATGTAAGTATTGCTTACTTGGTATCGTTCCCTCTTCCAGGGATCACTGACTTGTACTATCTAATGTCCAATTCAGAAATTCGTGTCATTTTTCTGTGGGGTTTTTTTATTTTCATTGTTTCAGGCAGGAGGAAATATTCTTTCCTTGTTACTCCATTGTAGCCAGTGCGTAAAGCTTACTTATCATTTAAAAACAAACTGGTGTACTCCTTAGCATATATACTAATTTCTGTTTCTCTTTTCAGGATATAAAGCAGGTATTTTCCTTTTCCCACCTGCCTTCTCAAAGCCTTCTCGTAATTAGCTTCCTAATGAAATTCTGAAAAGTGTGTCTTTAAGCATCTTTTACATTGTTAGGAGACCCAGAGGTCATTGGGAAAAGACAACAGAATCTTGATTCATTACTACCTTTGAGAAATTTCCTGTATCTCTCTAAATTTCTGTAAAATGGGGATGCTAACAATACCACATGTCTAACCTACTCACCGGGTTGATAACGAGGCCCACATGAGAATATGTATTTTAAGACATGCTTTTGTACTCTCAACATTTTCTACTCTTTTCTTTTTCTTTTTTTTAACTTTCTTTGTCTTTTCAAGTAATCTCTATGCCCAAGTGGGGCTCAAACTCATGACCCTGAGGTTAAGAGTTGCATGCTCTACCGACCCAGCCAGCCAGTCACCCCTCTCCTTCTTTTCTATCCTAATATCACTGAGTTAGTGTTTAGATCTATCAAATATGAGAGTGAAAAAAAATACATATCAGAATAAAAATCAAGAAACATGAATTCCTTTTGCAACTTCCCCTTATGGCTAATAGATTTGAGGAAAAATCATTCAATCATGCTGATTTTCAGTTTTACTAATCATAAAATGGAAATAAATTATCTGCTTACTTTAAGGGGTTAATATGAGGATTGGATATATAAAATATAAATGGCATACACATAATTCTATATGTTGTGTACAAGTTGCCATTATACTATACATTAGTCTATGAATATTATTCTGGAATAAAAATTTATACATAAGTACAGTATAGTAATAAGGTGAATACCTTTATTAATGCTAGTAACTGCATAGCATTCTTCAATAATTTCCTATACACTTTAAAAACATTTGTCCTAGAGGCACCTGGGTGGCTCAATAGGTTAAGCATCTGACTTTGGCTCAGGTCATGATCTTGTGGTTCATGGGTTCAAGTCCCGCATCAGGGTCTGTGCTGACAGCTCAGAGCCTGGAGCCTGCTTCGGGTTCTGTGTCTCCCTCTCTCTGTGCCCTTCCCCTGCTCATGCTCTGCTTCTTTCTCTCTCAAAAATAAATAAACATTAAAAAATAATTAAAAACAAAACAAAAAACTTCTCCTAGAAGTGTAAGTAGTATTTTCTAAGAGTGGGAGAAAAAATAATTGCTAGACTAACGCTAATTATTGCATTTTCCAAGGGTGTTCATGTGGTTGGCAAATACATGTCCACCACTTACAGCTCCTCACTCAGAAATATTAAATTACTTTTAAGGAAAAATATTTTCTTAACTAGATAAGCTTTTTAGTAAGGATTTGGAATGCATTAATATCCCATGGGAGATATCACTCAGAATAAACCAAAAATCCCACTAGATTTAAAATCACTTCCATATTCAATTTTAATTTCAACTCCTGCCTAGTGGTTAGATAACTAACTAGTGATGGAGTAAAAACTGAAAATGTCAGATAAAAGAAATTACCAGAGCAAAACTTAGGTTCTCATAATTATTTCAGGAATCATTCTGATTGAGTCTTTCAGATAGGTGAATTTATATACCTATAATCCCAGATCATTTTTTTAAACTGAGCCTGATTTCATCCGGGAATCCCCCTTCAGAGGCTAACTACCTGTGCTAATATACTAGCTTTACTCCATGGACATTTTTTTAAAAAACATTTTCACAGGTTTGATTGAAAAGCGATTTGTATAATTGTTTTCCACCGCTTCCACTAGACCGTAATCTCTTGAAGATCAGAAGTCGTGACTTTTTTATTCACAAATTTAACACTAGGCTCTCACACAGCAGCAGATAAATGTAGGCATTTAGTCAATATTAGTCGTATTCATGTGGGAGTATTATGTAATCTACTGGAATACCATAGCACCTCACTTTGGACTCACATTTTTAACTTTTTAAAACCATTTTAGGCATTTGGTCCCGTACCTGAGAACTCTCTGATTTCATGCTTACTATTCATTCTTTTATTGCTTTTTTCTGTCTCATGAATCAAGATTGTGACATGACACAATCAATGTAATACTTGATTGAATGAAGTTTTTAAGTCTTAAGGCCTAGATATGACTCTCAGCTTAACCACCTACAAGCCAGGTGGCTTGGTGTAAGTCACCGCACACATGCTTCCCTGGTGTTTCTCTGCGTGTCCAAATCTCTTCTTATAAGGACACGGGTCACTGTGGGTTGGGGCCCAACCCTCATGGCCTTATTTTAACTTAATCACCTCTTTAAAGGACGTATGTCCAAATGCAGCCACATTCTGAGACACTGGATATGGAGGCTTCACATGTGAATTTTGGAGGGACACAACAGAGACCATAACAGTGAGTGTGTGAGATAAGTTAATCACAGGTGTAGGTAACATGGTCTTTATAGCGCATGGTGTTTAAGAGCATGGGCTTCAGAGTTTGACTGCCTTTATTTGCAATGACTGTTACCAGTTGCAAAAACGTACTTCTTACTGGCTGTATGACCTTGGGAAAGTTACAGAATTTCACCTAATCTCAGTTTCTTTACCTGTAAAAAAAAAGAATGAAATAGTTTCCTTTTAGGTTTTCTGTTATATCTGTCAGTTAGTCCACAATAAATGCTAGCAAATTTTATATTTCTTTGCAAATAATTTTATATAGATATATAAATAAAAAAACACATAGATCATCTTTTCCAAATTTTGCTTATAAATACATCAGTTTTGTTCTTGCTTACTATATACACAGACATGTATAAATATTTCACATATAAAATACACAATATTCTTTCAACAAAATTCATGATAGTAGCTACTTCAAAGTTCATTTACTGCAATTTTTTTCCCAAGGACCATCGCTTCACACACTTTGTTTTCTAGAGTCAGAATGAATCCTAGGAGACTCTTCAGAATGTACTGAATTTCCAGGTGATGGACATTGTAGGGTCATGGATCAATGGTTCCAATACCATCAACTGTAGGGATATTGTATTTTAGAACAAATATAACCCAATATGTAAATCTTAATCCAGTTAAAAATTAGATATTGAAACTTTGCTGTTTTCTTAATCCTAATCTAATAAAAGCAACCATGGTATCTATAAATAGCAGGGTCTGTGATCAAACAGTGCCCATCCTATCTTGTTCTTAGATAAAATGAGATGCTTATCCCTATGGTTTCTAAGGTTTTGTAGACAAACAGAAAGGAATTTCCAGAGAGGGAGTGAAGTTGGCTGTTAATGGAACAACGCAAGATAAGAAGGTGGGTGAAGGCTGTTTTCCAGTTAGCGTCTTTCAAAAATGAGAATACAGACAGACATGTTAAATTAATGGGGAAAAATATGAGAATTATAGGAAAGGAAATTAAGGATAAGAAAATAAAAAGAAATTACTTCATCTCCTAAGATCTGTTAGGGGCACATACCTGACAGTCATGATCACAACACACTTCTTTTTGCCCAAGTCATTATGGGGGAATGGTTTTGTGTGTGCTTGTGTGCGACTGTATGAGTGCGTGAGAACAGGCATGAAAAGAACTCAATTAGCAGTAGCATGCTGTCCCCAGTTTACAGCATTATAATGTCTAGATTCTCTCTGAACACCCTGAAAGGCTGTGGGAGAGCCTTACCAGGTGTATAAGGTGAGAAAGTGGCAAGGCTGGGATTACTTTCCAAGCTAGTTCTCTCTTTGGGGTTCATTCATGGTACCATTTGGGGCAGGTAAGAAAAGCACAATAACATGTACTTTGGTACCTCACATCATTGTATAAACATATCAAGACAGCTAATAATGGCAGATTGTTTTGAAAATGCAGAAGGTGAATTTATTGTAAGAGACTTTAGTTATTTAATTATTAAACTATTGTGATCATCAAGGATATCTCTATATAGAAAAAGAGAAGATTTGAACCACAGTCTGGTGACTTTGGATTTTGAAAATAAATTTGGTCTTTAGCAACACTACTGGTCTACAAAATCTCGTTGACTTTTATAGTTTTCTCATCTCTTTCCTCTGTGTCCATATTCTTGATGTGAATTCAGATTCTGGGCCACTTGACATCTGTTTTGAATTGTAAAGCTTATTCTTCTTGTACTCTAGCTCCATTCCTTTTTCATGAGAAGAAAAAAGGTTCTACATGTTTCATGAATAATTGAAAAAGTGAAAAAAATAGATGGAATTTGGAATTTAAGGAAAAGTAGGCATGCTCCCCACCTGCGGCGCTTTTCGGGTCTCTGCGCCTGCGCAGAACCTGCTCGGGTGGGGAAGTGTAGGGGCTGGCGGACTTCCGGAGCCAGAGGACTCACGGGCCTCACAGGCCTCGCAGCTCCGCGAGAGCGTCAGACCCCAGCGATCTGCAAGCCTATACGGGGAGGAGGAACCTGTCCAGAATCCCTGCAGGACAGGAAAAGAAGGGGAAATGAAACATGGAAAAAACTCTACAGTGAAAAGGAAGGAAAGCTGGAACTTAGGCTAAAGCCAGAAGTTGAAGTAGAGCCGGAAGATGAAAGAAAATCCGATGAGGAAGAAAAGTCTGTGGTGGAGGGGGAAGCCAGGGCATGATGGAAGGTTCCAGAATGACAGACAGCCAGATGATGAGGGAAAACCAGAAGATGAGGGAAAGCAAGAAAAGCAGGGCAAGTCCGAAAATGAGGGAAGACCACAGTGTGAGAGCAAGGCAGAATCCCAGGCAAATCCTGAGAGCGAGCCGTGGGATGCAGAAAAACGCCTGACTGAAGATTACGTGCCCGGAAATTCAGAAAGAAAAACGGACAGGGGGACAGACAACGCCCCCAAGGATTATCTGGAGGACTTACAGGAAGGGTACTCGGGCAGCGTGAGGAGATGAGAGAGAATGTGGAGATATGTCAAGGGCTCAGGAAGAGCTAAGGAAAAAACAAAATGGGTAGTTTACATTGGATGCAAAGAGATGTACCGGATCTATTCTCCCCAAGGGGACCAGGGGTGTCAGGAAAGTCAAGGGCGGAGGTAGGGGCCAAATGGTCTTACATGATGTCCCGTATCTCTAATGCCGTTGGTCTTAAATTCTGATTTCTCTGATGAAACTATTGCTGACTCTGCTTTCCCTGGCAGCTATGTGCTATAACCATAAGCTGATATTTTGCTTTAGGTATCGCTCGTGTTACCAGCAGCCCTTTGATCCAATCACAGTGTTCTCTGTCAGTACGACGTTTTCACTCATGTGCATGGGAGAGATGTTTATGATACATTGTAAAATAACAATAAAGAAAAAGCAATTTTCAGAACCCCCCCACACACACAAGTACTCTGATAACCCAAACCCCAGTTTTCTAAAACCTCAGTCCCATTCATTTGAATTTCAATGTTGTGGTTGTCAGACACATGGAGTGATTAACAGAGTACGTGATGAATCACCTCTGGATTTAGAACATTCCTGAAATGAAATGGAGAAAAAGCCTGATGTCAAGAGACAGCTGGTTTTCCTTCCAATATTGGGAGTGCTCATTGAATCTTCTTTTGGCTCCCTCTCTTCATAGAAGAGGCTATCCGTTCCTGACTTCTTATTCATCATTTCAGGATGTACTGGGTGTCAGTGAGGAGCACTTTTCCAGTAAGAAGGAAACCAACTCCTCAACCTTTCCTCATAGCAGACATTCTTTAGAGATGCAATAATCTCTTGGTTCTTTTGTTCTACCCTCACACCACTTCCACTCCTGGGAATACTATCCATTTGGGCTAGGTTTGGGGTTCACTGGAGCATATTACACAGTCACCAGTTCTACTGTTAAGGCCTTAAACTTTCTTACCTTCAGTAATAGAGTGTATTGTTAGGTCCCATTTCATATGATCTGACAGAGCAGATAAAAAATTAAAAATCAATACTAGTGTGTCAATATTTAGAAGACACTTGTACAGAGAAAGCTAAGGAGTCAACAGTGACTGAAATCTTGCAATGAATGACTTTGACAAGTTTTCAACAGCAAATGGTCTGATTTGTTTTAGTATGGTGGTTTAGAGCATAATAAAATGGGGGCACCAGGATGGCTCGGTTGGTTGAAGATCTGACTCTTGATTTCAGCTCAGGTCATAATCCCAGGATTGTGGAATTGAGCCCTGTGTCAGGCTTACACACTAAGTGTGGAACCTATGTAAGATTGTCTCTCTCTTTCCCTCTGTCCTACCCCTCCTGGAACTTGCATATGTGTGCACACTTCCTCTCTCTAAAATAAAACTAAAAAAAAAACAAAAAACAAAAAACATAAAATGAAAAGGAGAACTTATGTCTTGACTTTTTAATTTTAGTTCAGAATGTGTTCGGGATGTTATTTCATGCTAAGTAAACTTAAATCTGTTGTTGAGGTCCATGTCCAAGAGATGTTGACTTTTCTTGGGATCTTTGAAATTACCTAATACAACTACATCATTATAATAACATAAAAATGCAAGACCAACTATAATTAACTATAAGACCTCACTATACTCAAAATTGTTCTAAGCCTTATACACACACACACACACACACACACAAGAATTTCCTCTAACTCTTACAACAGTTGTACACTGCAATTTTTTTAGCCCTGTTTTGCATGTTGGGAAACTGAGGCTGAGAGAAAATAAGTGACTTGCCCAAGGCAACATAGCTCATAACTGGTGAGTCAAGATTTGAACCCACGTCTCCCATACGTCAAAGCCAGGTTCATTTCCATTACGCTGTGCGGTTGCAAAGACAGGAATAGAAACAAATTTCCTGACTCTGTTCCATTCTCTTTCTATTACACTATGATGGATATCAATTTTCTAATTTGTAATATTAACGCAGTTTGAATTTGCTTTCTATAGACACTCATTTTACCAAAACATTAGAAAGAAACAAAGCACAGACCTTGAAATCAATGATTATACTTTTAGAGGAAATAAGTTATTTCATTAAAAAAAAAAGAAAAAGAAATACTCAGGCTTTGATAGTATCCAGAATATTGGCATCATTCTCAAGTTGTCTAGCCTTATATCAGTTCGCTGGAAGAATTTTTAAAAGGGCTTTGATCTCATAAAGTTTAAAACTTTCCCTCTATGAGTGTAGAGCCCCTTTGGAGTACTGGACTAAAACCATTGGGTTCTGGCTTCAACCATTTTTACATAATTTTTCAGGTGCTTTCTTGAACTACTGGAATAGAATAAGCTGTTAGACAAAAGGCATTACTTAAAAAATGGAAGAAGAAACTAAGGAGAAGATACTATCTCTAGAAAAATGTTACATTGATGTATTCGTATTTTTAAATGTTTTATTCTTTCTTTCCTTCTTGAGAGACTAAATAATGAGTCAGTATAGGAATAAAGTAATTAGGAGAAAATTGAGACAAGTTTTTCAAACAGTAATTTGGGGAGTGATGGGTTGTGGAAACTTCAAGCCGGAGACTAATGTTTATGATTTCGATGTTTAGTTAGACCGAAAAATAAGGCCTTAGAATATAAAATGTCCTTCTGATTGAGAATTTTTAAAAATAGTTATGTGCAAGCTTTGATTTCATACAGTTTCTGCCTTTACTAATGTGTGCGGTGCGTGGAGTTGAAAAAAGTGTTGAATTTGTGGTCTTCTTCAAGTACCACCCCTGAGTCTTCCTTCTAAACTGTGTGCTCTTGGGAAAATCAATGTTCCTTTTCTGAATTTCAGCTTTCCCATGTACTCAGTGTTAGAATCTTGCTGGGTTATCTCCGTGGGTTGTTAATACTAACTTGAACATGAGTCCGTGGCACTGAACTGAGACACTTCAAAACATCTGCAGATGGAAGCAGACGCTTCTCTTGCTACAGGCAACTTTCTCCAGATGTGGGAATCTGTACGTCTCTACCTGTATGTAGGTAATCCATTTGCCTTCTTCCCTCCCCTCCCACTTATGAAGGGAGCCCAGTTAGAAACGTGTTTGTCTGCAGAGTCATGTGTCTGGTCTTGGTGAAGAATTCAGTTCTTATAGACTAATACTATGGAGTATTAAACTTTAACAAGGTTCTTGGTCTCAATCTATTGCCTTTTGGGGAAGATGTCATGAAAACATATTAGAACTGTAGAAATAAACTATCTTCAAATCTGCTACCTTGACAGGGTACTAAAGGATGGAAACTAAACTGATGTGGTATATTAAGTCTAGCACGACCTTGAACAACTGGTTTTATAATGTCGGTTGTTGTTGTGGGTGTCACCAGTATTAGCCAGTATATAAAAACTAGGCTGCATCTCCACGGGTTCAGTCTTAGAGCACCAGCTGGTGAGCAATGCACAGAGCAGACTTGTAACCAACTTACATCATCTTCAACATGAAGATAGCCACCGTGCCAATGCTTCTGACCCTGGCTCTTTGCCTTATACAAGGTGAGCAATTTGCATGTAATCTAAGCCTCTTGCCACACATGGCAAAGCCCTAGGCAGGGACTTGTCTCCTTCCCCCTACTCCTCAAATGTATATGTTTGTGTGTACATATATATGTGCGTATGTATGATCTTGAAATATCTTGCCCTCTCTCTCTGCCCCTCCCCTGCTCATGCTTTGTCTCTCTCAAAAAATAAACATTAAAAAAAAAGAGGGGGGAGGAGCCTGTTAATAAGAGAGTATAAAAGCCTAAGATTTTAATTATTCTTAATTTTTGTTAGAACTCTAATTTTTGTAGCTGTAATAAGAGGCAAAGTTGCCAGAATTCAGAATTTTGAAGAATTACTTATGTGGCTTAATAAATAACTATGTTGTTATCTTTAGAAATGGCAAGTAGTTTCACATAATCTGAATTTTTATCCATGAGAAATCCTTCTATTAATTCTAACCCTAACCTTCCCCTAACCAAGCATATCAATTCATATTGATAGGAATTTTGTATGTAATAGATATTTAAAACTTAGATGGATATTTTATATATATAGTACTATACATAAACAATTAAAAATCAAATTCAATCATCTATTCCTATTTTAACTTAGCAGTGCCTTCTAGCATATTTTATTTTTGTATTATCAAACCATAAATGGATTGAAAGCATCTCTCCCAAAGGGTAAGAGACTTTTGTAAGAAGTAGAAGGTTACATTTTTGCACTTGTTTGTATTTGAAGGAAACATGAATTGCCTAGGCTCAAGCTTCTCTGAAGCATTTGCATTTTTTTAAAAGAAAACCTTAGAGATGAAGAGTCTGGAAATTATTATATGTAAAATGATGCCCACTGTCCTAAAATAAGTGCATAGGTACAAAAGGAAGTCTTTTGGGGCGCCTGGGTGGCTCAGTCGGTTAAGCTTCTGCCTTCGGCTCAGGTCATGATCTTGCTGCCTATGGATTCGAGCCCTGTGTGGGGCTTCGTGCTGACAGCTCAGAGCCTGGAGCCTGCTTCGGATTCTGTGTCTCCCTCTCTCTGCCCCTCCCCCGCTCGCTCTTTATCTCTTTCAAAAAATAAACATTAAAAAAAGGGAGGAAGGAGTCTGTTAATAAGAGAGTATAATAGCCTGAGATTTTAATTATTTTTAATTTTTGTCAGAACTCTAATTTTTGTAGCTGTAATAAGAGGCAAAGTTGCCAGAATTCAGAAAGTTTAATTTTATTTGTATATATGATTCAAACTTTATGCTACATTATACTTTTCAATTATAATATGATGTGTTTTATATTTGTTATATTATAATTTTAAGAGAGTTCTCCCATACTTGGCTGGGAAAGAGTACTTTTGAAATCAGATATTTTGAGGGGGTAAGAAAGTATACGAGTATTCTTTACCAAAGTCGTTAGACCTTTATGAGTGACTGGACCTCTCTGAGTATTTGTGCTGATCTCTTGGTGCAGTGCCCTCATTTTATTTGCCATTTAAATTTTAATGTGTTCAAAAACAATTTGTGGTTTTACAACATACTGCCATTAAAATAAGCAAGACACTGCACTGAGTGAATTGTTTATTTATTGAATAGTTTACATTCCCTTAACTTTGGTTTCTGTATTTTTGTCCCAGATGCTGCCAGCGAGGATGAAAATCAGGTTAGTCCTGCTTTTTCTGTTCATTGAATCCATTCCAAGATCTCTAAAGAAAAATGGTCTGTGGCCAACACCTTCACATTAATAATACAGACATATTATAGTGATAGGTACTAATAGCTTTTGTTAAAAACACAGAAACAAGTCTTTATGAAGGAAGACATGAATCACACAGTCACACACACAGACACACACGTCAATGTGCTAATGACGATGGATGTCTGCGAGAGACAACCTACCATGCTAAAGGGCTGCTTTCCAATTCCATAAACAGGGGCACCTGAGTGGCTCAGTTGGCTAAGCTTCCGACTCCTGGTTTCGGCTCAGGTCATGATCTCACAGTTTGTGAGTTTGAGCCCAAGGTTGGGGTCTGTGCTCACAGCACAGAGCCTGCTTGCGATTCTTTCTCTGCCCCTCCCCACTCCCTCTCTCTGTCTCTCTCTCAAAATAAATAAACTTAAAAAAAATTCCATAAATAAACCAGTGAATTAGTATTGTTCAGTTTGACAGCTGAAAAGCCACGACACACATAGAAAGCTGCAATGAGTGATCTTGTGATTATTGTGTATAAAGGGGTTGTCTGTACCTAGTGTATATTTGTATATGTATGTAATTGTATGTATTTCATATTTCATTTGTCAGACCCTGTTTGAGATGTTGGGGATATTGGAAACAATGAAACAGACAGGAACCCGACCTTTGTGGAACTTGCATCTTAGTGGAGGAAAACAGACAAGTTAATGAGTAAATTAATAAAATATATAGCACATGAAGTAATGATTAGTGTTACAACGAAAATGAAGTAGGATGGAAGATAGAAATTTCTGGGGATGGAGGTAGTATCAGTTCTTCTTAGGATAGTCAAGTAAGTTTTCTCTGAAAAGATAGCATTAAAACAAATATCTGAACCTCAAAGCCTGACTCAGGGCTTTGTCTCACAAACTGTGACATCATAACCTGAGCCAAATCAAGAATTAGGTGCTTAACCAACTAAGCCACCCAGACACCCCCTCTAGAAAATTTCACCATAGCCTCTATTGTTTCATCTAAGTTTTCTGTCTAAGGGGAGGCCCAGAAACCTCTATGGAATAAGTATGGTAGCAGAATAGAGTAGAAAAAAATTGGATTTGGGGGTATCAAAGAGCATGCTCAAACTGGCAAAAAGAAGAGTATTGTATAAATCTCACTGTGCATGAAGTCATAATTTTATTTTTCAGACTCTATGATAATGGGTGGTGATTTCTGGTGGATATTTCTAATTTTGCAACTGTGACTTTGTATAAACTCTATTTTTTTAAGATAAATTTAGCACCTTTATGTTGGCATAGTCAAGAAGAACATGAAGAAATAATTACGTCTCTGGAAATATTCCTGTAAACGGTCTTTGTATATTTTGTCAGAAACTAAAAGTATTAATTTAGTCTTTCTTATGGTGCTGGAATTCTTATTTTCCATATTCAGTAGCTTGAGTTCTTGATGGCACCAGAAAAGCATGTTGATGTCATAAACATGAGCCAGAACAGCACGGAAAAGCACTGTAGTAATCTAGGAATCTGTAAGCAGCTTTACCATCATGTATTAAAATTTGTCATCACAGAAGGGTTATGGTAGTGTCAAAAGAACCTTGTGAGTTCCCCAACACAGAATGAAGGTGATACCTGCTCCTGGGGGATTGTATTATGACGTTGGAGGAGAGATAGTAGAAGACAGTGAGCTATATGTCATAGGCAGCGAAGGAAAGAGCTTGGCCCTGGAGGGCTTTGGTTTTCCTGAGACATGTGGATAAGACACAAACATCGGCAACAGTAACAAAACAAAACAAAATGAAAACTAGCCAAAGGCTGCTTTTCCCAGGGAAAAACCCACCTCCCGCTTTCAATTTTTATGACCTTTTTCTGTTTGCCCAGAGAATACATTGGATTATTTCATAACGCGGAAAAACAGCATTGAGTTCTATCTTAGCTCACAAGGGATATGTTTCTATCACAAAAAAACCCAGGCTCTTGCCTACATGACAAAATTGTATCTAGACTTTATAGAATCAGTTCTGTCTGGCAAGCTAAGCAGTAACTTGCAATGTTGACATAAGATACTATAGAATCAGGGGCTCCTTGGTGGCTCAGTCGGTTAAGTATCCAACTCTTGGTTTCAGCTCAGGTCATGATCTCATGGTTTGTGGGGCCCTCAGAGCCTGCTTGGGATTCTGTCTCCCACTCCCTCTGCCCCTCCGCTGTTCGTTCTCTCTCTCCCTCTTTTTCTCTCTCTCTCCCTCTCTCTCTCAAAATAAATAAATAAACTTAAAATGAAAAACAGATACTATAGAATCAGAGACTAGACAGGTCTCAAAGGCCCAGTCGTCCGTCTGTTGCCAGAAATTATTGCTGTGCTACTCAGATAAGATCACTGGGTGGTGATCATTTTCTGAGATATTTTAGTAGGTCGCCATTAGCAAAGTTTCCCAGGGCTTGTCTCTGATATTATGTATTTATTCTTCTTCACCATTAATCATTCTGCTAGTGCTACCAACTACCTCCCATGTTGAAGAGGCTAGATGAGGTACATTGTTATCCATTAGTAGCCAATAAATGGTAAGCACAATTTAGGCAAGGATGCTTCTGCCTCAGTGGTCTATCCATGCACCTAGCTACAACAATGGCACCTAGCAAAGTACATTAATATCATAATCATAATGAGTTTTTCTTAACTGATCAAATGATTATTACAAAGATATAGGAGGCCAGATGGAATTCTGTGAGCAATTATTTGGAAGAGGTTGTATTTGTCAGAGTTGGATGCAAAGGCATTTAATTTTTTATTTCTGATACGAACATCTTGAAGCAGTATTTTTTTGGCAAAATCAAAACAAAATAAAAAACACTCACAGAACTTAGATTCTAAAGCCTTGCACTAAATGCCTACTGGATTTTCTAAACTAATAGCAAGTATGACATATTAAATTAGTACTTCATGAGAAAGTGCAAATGCACTATTGATTTTAAGTTCTTAGAAAATAGTGACATACAGCAAGCCTTCCATAACATATCTCAAACTAACCTTTTCAGTAGTCTTTTCATGTTCCTTTTGACAGCAGTTACTATTGACCTACTGTATGATGCATACCTTATATGCACCATATTCCAATAATGATAATAACAACAATAATAATAAAAGAGGAGAAAGAGGTGAAGAGGAGGATGTAATTATTGATTATTTACTATGTATCGGGCACCTTTGAAGGTTTTGCATATAATATTTAATCCTCACAAGACATGAAACATATGAAATTATATCTTCTATTCTTACCGATAGGGTAAGTTAGCCATTGAGAAGTTAGTTTGAGAAGACTATTGGGCTTGTGAATGACAACCCTGGAATATGAGGTCAGGTCTTTCCATTTTACTGTTTTAGAGGAATGCTTGTTAAGTGGATTTTCCGCCCCCAAGGGACAATCCGGTCATTTTTTGCATTAGTGTCATTTGTGTCAATTGAGCGAATGGCTTCTATATAAAGCAGGTAGTGGTCACTAAATAATATTGCTCAAGGAAGTTCTTCTTAGAAGGTAAAGCCATGATTCGATGAGATTCACTAAACACAGTTTTTAAAATCTTTTCCTTAGGAAACATGCAGTGAATATCGGGCATTGATGAAAAATGGAAAATTGTTTTGTTCCCAAGATAAAAAACTTTTTCAGAGCCCAGATGGATTGGCATTCATCAGCAGATGTGCCACGTGCAAAATGATACTGTGAGTAAAAGTTCTCTTTCGTTTAAGTGTTTGAGTCACCAGCTATTTGCTGAACTAGTAAATGTATTCTTTTTATGTCCCATCAAATGTACTTTTCTAAATCTAAATGGTTAGATAGATGCTTAGCAGATCACTTCGACATCCCTTATCAGGTGAGGTTGGATAAGTAACTCCTACCTGGAAAGATTTTTTTTTAATTTATATTTATTTATTTTGGGAAAGAGAGAGACAGTGCATGCTAGTAAGCCAGGGAGACCTGCTAGCAAGCAGAGAAAGTGGGAGAGAGGAGAATCCCAAGGAGGCTCCGTGCTGTCAGCATTCCATACAAGCCGCCTTTGTGGGGCTCGATCTCAGGAACTTCGAGACAAAATCAAGAGTCAGATGCTTAACTAACTGAGCCACCCAGACACCTCCTGGAAAGATTTTTAAATCACTCAAATGGTATTCCAAAACATCCCCGAGAGTAGAGAGTTAATACCTTACGTAACTCTTAATAGTCTTTTGAGGATGTAGTTCCAATTTGAGTTTCCTACTCTGAGAAAAAAGAATTCCTAGTTGTGTTAAGCCCTGACTCTGTGGTACCCTTAGAGCTGAGGAAAGCTACCACCTCCCTGCCCCGGGAATGATGCCAGATTCTCCTTATGGGAGCCAACCAGTAGAAGGCTTTAAGCAAGACACATCCTGCATCTGACCCTGTGAGCTGCCAATGTTTGTAGACATCTAGGATTACACTAGGATGAGATGGTCTAAAGAATTCATTTTATTTTCTACATCCTTGCAGCTCAGAAAGGGTGAGCGTCCTGGAAGTTTACCGAAATCTATGTAATGCTTCTTAACTTGACCTCTCTTCGATGACACCCAGAGGTGGAAGAAGGCTTGTTATCAATAGAAAATCCTCAGATCAAAGTGTTCCATTTTGTTTTTGAACAGGGAGGTCATCTTTAATTTCTCACCACCATCAAAACTTCACCACTGATACTAAGCCAACACTAAGCTTATCCATTTAAGATAATTATGTTATTAGCTTTTTAAATGCTAATTAAATCTCAGGGGATTTAATTTGACATAGTCAATAATATTGGGATAATGAAGCTATGATCACACATGCTGCACCTTGTGAAGAAACTGTGGGAAGATGAAGGAAAAAAAGCAATAGTTAGAGGGTGGGGATGCGGAAGACCTATGGCAAGTTACTCTCTTGAAACCTGAATGTCAGCCAGCGGATGTATTCTTTACTACAAAGCTTCCTCCTTATTATATAGGATGCCTTGACAGAAGACTGAAACTATGAATCTAGTACATTTATTGAAAAATAATTTAAAACAAAAGTAAAATGCCTTGACACATACAAGGCGGTTTATCTCTTTGAGGTCACTCACTCAATTATCATTTTATTACCTATTTAAATTATTTTGGAATAAACTTGGTTTCTTAAACTGGAAACGAAACTGTGCAAGGCATAAAAGATACTCAAATTTCTGAATCTGCTTTGTGGGATCTTAGAGTGTAGAACCAGGAACAAAACAGACAGATCTTGGTTCAGTGTGAATATGATCTTTCAAAGAGACTGTTCCAACAATGACAGAGATGGCTTTTCGAGTTGGTGACCACCTAGATGTTGAAAGCATTTAAAGGGGTGGGGGAGTAGTCATTGTGCAGTTAAAGGTAAAGATTCCTGCCTTCTGTAGAACCATATCTGAGATATTTTTCGGTACTGAGGAGACATTTATGGTACTTTAGCTCATTTCTGCGCCTACCTCCACTTGTGTTATACCTGACTGAGCTCAGGATAAAAGTCAAAATTAAGTTTGACATGTATGCTATTATCCCCCAAATTGGGAAAACATATCTAAGCAAGCTATGCTCTTCTTGCTTTCTTCCAGGGAAAAAGAAGCAAAATCCCAGAAAAGGGCTAGGCATTTAACAAGAGCCGCTCAGGCCACTGCTCCAGAAACGGTGAGATTATTTGAAGTCAACTTGTCATATTTGCTTTCAAGATTATGTTGGACTATTTAGAACTGTTTGTTTATTTCCCAATTACTAGGTCATACCTGTTGTGAAGCCAACTACTTACAAGGGAGGGAACATGGCTTAGTCCAGGGGTGGGCTAACTATCTGGTACAGCTTGTCCCTATGCCCAACCCATGACCTAACTCTCAGAAAACATTTTGGGCACTGACAGACACTAAGAGGTGGAGTTAGTGAGTGTGATGTCTGCCTTCCATAGCAATTTCTCCCTCCTTTTGTCCTGTCTCAGCTTCAACAAGAGCCTTCATGGACCTATTAGAACCAAGTTCAAATCTCAGAATTCTTATTTATTGTCTCTGTCACTTGGACAGTTGTGTCTCTGGGTCTCAGTTTTTTTCATCTGTGAAATGGAATGTGGATCAAATGAGAAACTAAGTTTACAAAGCCACGTACAAGGTTAAACACGTGTTAGCAGGCATCTGATTCCTTTTCTTTCCTCCTGCATGTCCTTTCTGTTACCTGTAGTTTCCCTAACTCAGCTGGAGTTGCTTATTTATATCTATTTAGTAGATTGGAATACAGGCTAATATTTGTCTGAGAAGAGTGTTCTGTGGTAAAAAAAAATTTTTTTTTAATAAAACATCAAATAAAATGAAAAAAACGGTACAACTGCCAACCACCACACAATGATTGCAGTTTGTAATATTTTTTATTTATACCCAATTTTTGTAGTTCTATAAAAAATAGAAAGTCTAAACCCAGATTGAGGGAAATTTCTAGCATACACTGTGTCACAGTAAGTTATTGACAAAGCTGGGGCTACCACTAGGAATCTTGACAGCAACTCATATCACTACAGATCACCTCTGTAGCTTCTTTTCCAATATCTTCTTTCTCCTCCTCCCCTCCTGTCCCTGACACATAATTAAAATGATCAGTCAGGGAAGCACACCCAAATTACTGTAACATCCCTGGGCTAACCAAGCTGAATTCTTCCCTGTCAACATTACTCAGGAATGGTTGAGAATCTGAGCCTCCACAGTGTATCTAGTCAACCAAATTCTTTGCTTGAACTCAACCAGAGTCACTTTTAAAACCATAATCACCACCAATAGTCACCACTCAATTGGTCAATCACTGAAAATCCTTTATCTGAGCAAAAGTGAGCTGTTTCTGTGCTCTGTAAAATCTCTGGAGATCAGAAAGGTTTACTGGCAAGTTCCATTTGTTCCCTTACTGGTCACATTTGGAGAGAGGGTTCCTTCAGTAAGATCTATTCTTCTCCCCCTTCTCTTCCGCATATTTTTCTTTGATGAGAAACTAATCAATGATGTTTTAAAAACTAATCAATGATGTTTAAAAGCAAATACAAACCAAAAAAGTGAGTTACACAAACATACCAATTTTAACAAAACTATTTCTAAATATTGCTAGTCAGATGTTTTCACATGTAGGCATATATTTACTGAATTTAATCAAGTAGGATTTTTAAGAAATAAAATTTTGGAATTTTAAGACGTTTTACCTTTCTGTTACCATTTTAGGCCTGAGTTATAAATTTTACCTCTTAAGTTCTTACGGTTACTTGTTTCACCACCTAGGAAAGTACTTGCAAATTAAGGTAGTTCATATTTGTCTCTGGGCCTTTCAGGTAATTTCTATTTAGACTTTACTTATTTGTATTTGAATGGGTTCGCGTAATTACATTATTTTTGTCATTACTTTTTCTCCACTATAAGAGAGAAAAATCTACCCACTTTCTGTGCTTAGATTCCTCCCATCAAAAATCAACCCTGATACTCACTTTCAGAATAAGGTGCTCTTGCAGTTCAAGTATTTTCCTCCTACAGACATCCTTTCTTTCTTGCATCATCAGTTTCTCCTTCACTAGTATGTCATTATTTCACTTTCCAACTCTAATATCCAATCCATCTACAACTCTCATTGGTGTCACCTCCAAAGTATATCCCAAATATGACTCCTTTTTACCATTTTCATTTGTCATTTTCATTTCATCACCCTCATCCAATTCCTCATAATTTTTAATGCATTTGGTCTGTATAGAGACTTTATTTTTTAGTTGATTGATTCATTTATTTATGATTTAGGTTGCCAACTGTGTAGGATATTGAGTTCGTATATGTGTATGTGTGTGTTTCTGAGTTCCTTCTTCTGTTTAGATGAGTTCATTGCTTTAATAACTAATATGGCAGGTCCCCTTTCTTAATTCATCTTTTTCAAAGTTGACTTACCTATGCATAGACATCTATTTTCCATATATTACAAATAAACAGTTCATTCAGTTTACAAAAAATCTAACTTGAGTTTGGGAACCCAAAGCGATTAGGGATACAAAGAATTTATAAATTAATTTGAGTAAAACTGACCTTTTAAAAAATGTTTATTTGTTTTTGAGAGAGAGACAAAGTGTGAGTAGGTGAGGGACAGAGAGAGGAAGACAGAGAATCTGAACCAGGCTCCTGGCTCTGAGCTGTCAGCACAGAAGCCAATGTGGGGCTTGGACTCATGAACTGCAAGATCATGACCTGAGCAGAAGTTGGATGCTTTACTGACTGAGCCACCCAAGGGCCCCTAAAATTGACGTTTTTATAGTAGTAACTTGACCAACTCAGGAGCACAGAATAGCTTATTATTAATTCATAATAATTTCTGTATACTTCGTAAAATCTATATTCTCCACAGAGATTTTTATAATTTTTGCTAATACCTACAAAATTTGTAATTTTATTGCTATTTTGATTGGTATTTTATTTATGGTATTTCTATCTGGTTATTTTTGGCATGGAAAAATTCTTTTGATTTCTACAGGTTAATCTTACACTGAACAGCTTTATCATATCTTCTGTTAATTCTGATAGTTTATCTGTTCTATCATTTTTTCATGGTAGTTGATCACATTATCTGCATAATAAGAGATAGTAGGTGTTTCATAACTTCCTTTTGCATTTCATCACGCCTTTACTTCTTTTTCTTTTCTTATATCATTAGCCAGGATCTAGAATAGTTAAAGATTGCCTTCTCTTCATATATTAAAAGGAATATATCTAAAGTTTCTCCATTAAGTATATTTATTTAATGTAGGTGTTTTTTAAATAAACTGTAACAAGTTTAGGAAGATTTCTTTCTGTTCTTAATCTTCTAAATCTGTTTTGATCATTATCAAATGCCTCTTCTGCGGCTATTGAGATAATTTTCTAATTTTCTCTTTCAATCTATTAATTTAATAAATTTCTTGATAAACTTGATAATGTTAAACTATTCATGTTTTCTTAGAGTCAATCATACTTAACCATAATATATTTCTAATACACTGTTGAATTCGGATAATTAGTATTTTATTAAGAAAATTTGAAACTATTTTCATAAGTAAGATGAGTGTATACTTTTCTCTTTTTAATTATTCTTATCTGGTTGTGAAATCAATATCATATTACCTTGAGAGTAATTTGAGAAGTAGCACTTAAGGCTATAGCTGAGTAATGAGGTTAGCAAATCCTTTCCCCAAAAAGCAACTATAAATCTAGACAAAATTGACCAAAACAACCATTATAGCACTGTGGAAATTGACCAGTAGCCTATGTCAATCTGATAAGGATTTATGCTTGAAAAACTGCTAAACTTTGATTTAGAACAATGGGAGTCTGTGATGTTCTTACTTAGGGAGACTCCCATCTCACTGTTGTTACTGGGTTGGTATAGAACATCCACCAGTCAGGCAGGCTGTGAGGGTCAGCAACTGCACTGTCTTATTGAAGTAATTTAGGGCAGTGGGCAACTGTTATATCCCTAGCTCTTTTCAGTAGATGTCATGATCTTCCCCCAGAGTAAGGACAATGGCCTGAAGTGGTAACACAAGCATATTTCTGAGTCTTCACACATAGACAGCAGAGAGGCAAGAAAGACCGAGCAATTCACAATTTTAACTGGCCGTAATATTGTGCACAAGCACTTAAGAAAACACACATGATAAAATCCCAGTGGAAAGCAAATGCTGGGATAGATGCAAATATATTCTGAACTTTGAATGTCCTCCCCAATATACACTAGCCTATCTGCAGGGGATGGAAGCCTTACTAGCTTGAGCTGTTTGAGCACAAACTGTATCTAATCTTTGGACTTCCACTGAGCTATAGAAATATGGAAAGAAAAACCTAAAGACCCAATCTTAAAAAATAAAAACTGTAAACAGTTTCTTAGCAGATGGATCAACAGCTGCACATTATGGGGCAGCAAGAAATCAGAGTTAGCCCAACCGAAGATGCAAATAAGCAACACAGCAAAAATATTCTTTATAGTGAGATCATTTTCCAAAATGTCCAGTCTTCAACAAAAATTATGAAATAGGAAAATAGTAACTGGAATGTATGACCCATTCTCAGGAGGAAAAAAGGCCAATGGAAACCGAGTGTCTCTGGAGGTTAGATTTTGCAGACAAAGACTTGAAGCAGCTATTTTAAAAGTGTTTAAATAGTTTAAGCATTATTTAAATAATTAAAGAAACTATAATAACAAAGAATGAATAAATGCACATTTTCAGTAAACAGAGATAGAGATGGAGATAGACAAAGATATATATCTCAAAAAGAAATTCTGGAGTTGATAGCATAAGTCACACAAAAAATCTAATAGAGAGGCTCAAAAGAAGCTCTAAGGCTGCATAAAAAAGAATTAGTAAACTTGTAGAAAGATGTGTAAAAATTAACAATGGAAGTATATTAGTTAAAAATGGACACAAAGAGTCTCTGAGGTAGCAAGCATGTCAATACATGTGCAATAGAAATACCAAAACTAAAAGAGAGATGAAATAAACAGAACAATTATTTGAAGGAATAGTGACCTAAAATGTATCATTTGATTTGTAAAATATTACTCTTCACATTTAATAATTTCAACGAGTCCCAAAGAGTATGAATACAAAGAGATCAACATCTAGGCCTATCATAATTAAAATGCTGAAATCAATGGAAAAATTTTTAAGTGGAAAAAGAAAAATGGTACATTCTATATAATGGTTCCAATTAATGACTGACTTCTCATCTAGAATAATGAAGGCCAGAAGACAATGGTATGACATGCTTAAAGTGCTAAGAGAAAGAAATGATGTTTATCCATATTCTATGTTCACCAAAATTAACCCATAAAAATTAAGGCAAATAAAGATGTTTCCAAATCAGTGAAATTGGAGAAAATTTGTTGCCTCAGACCAATTTTACAAGTAGTAATAACGGTAGTCCTTTAGATGAAAGGAAATTACTTCCAGATGGTAACTTGGATTCACAGAAAGAAGGGAAGAGAACCAGAAATGGTAAATATATGGGTTAATATGAACTACTTTACATATATATTTCCCTTATTTTTACCTAGTTTCTTTTATCAATATAATATTTTATAAAGCAGTAATTATAATGCTGTTTTATTTTTTGTAATAATTTTTTTAATGTTTATTTATTTTTGAGAGAAAGGCAGTGTGAGCAGGGATGGGGGAAGGGCAGAGAGAGAGAAGGAGACACAGAATCGGAAGCAGACTCCAGGCTCCCAGTTGTCAGCACAGAGCCCTGTGCGGGGCTTGAACCCATGAACTGGGAGATCATGACCTGAGCCAAAGTCAGACACTTAACTGACTGAGTCGCTCAGGCCCCCCTATAATGCTGTTTTATTGGGTGTATAGATAAAACACTTAAGATAACCATAGTGCAAAGGGGAATAAAGGAAATAGAACTATATAGGGGCAAAATTTCTGTATTTTACCAGAATTAAATATTAATCTGTAATAGACTATGATAAATTGGGACGAATATGATAATCACTATAATAACCAGCAAGAAAGCGATGTATATAACAAATATATAAAATCAACAGAAGTATTAAAAAGACACACTAAAAATATTTAACCCAAAAGAAGTCAGTAGTGAAAGAAAAGAGAAGTAAAAAAGGACACGAGTGTAGTGAAAACGAATAGAAACATAGCAAGTATAAATATAACTATATCAATAATTATACTAAATGTAAATGATTTAAACATTCTGATCAAAAGTCAGAGATTGTTGTATGATTAAAAAAAAGCAACTATAAACTATCTCCAATAGATACTCCTTACATCCACAGACACAGAAGTCTGAAATGAACAGTGATCCCATGACAAATATAACACTAGAGAGCAGGATTTGCTATACTACTATCGAACAACATAGACATTAAGTCAAATATTATTGGAGACAAATAGGGACATTTTATGCTTTTATATTTTAATGCTTTTATTTTTATTTTTGAGAGACAGAGCATGAGCGGGGGGCCAGGCAGAGAGAGGGGGACAGAGTATCCAAAGCTGGTTCTGCAGGCTCTGTGCTGACAAACAGTGAACCCAATGTGGGGCTTGAACTCATGAACTATGAGATCATGATCTGAGCTGAAGTCAGACACTCAACCAACCGAGCCACTCAGGTACCCCAGGACATTTTATAATTTTAAAAATATTAATACATCAGGAGATATAACTGTATATGTGCCTACTAACAGAAACTCAAAATATGTGAAACTAAATATGCTATAATTAAAGAAAGAGACAATTCAACAATAATAGAAATTTTAATACTCTACTTTTAAAAATTGAAAGAGCAATTAGACAAAATATCATCAAAGATATAGAATATTCAAACAACATTATGAACTAACTGAAATATAGGGAGTATTTCCCCAATGATTGCAGATGGTCTATTCTTTTTCAAGAAACAATGGAACATTCTACAAGATAGACTATATACTAGGCTATAAAATATATCTCAAGAAGTTTATTATTTTTTTAGAGAAAGTGAGAGAAAGTGTGAGTGGGGGATAAGAAGAAGAGAGAGAGAATATTAAGAGAATCTTAACCATGTTCAGCACTGAGCCCAACACGGGGCTTGATTCCACAACCCAGGGATCATGACCTGAGCAGAAATCAAGAGTTAGGTGTTCAACCAACTGAGCCACCTAGGCATCCCTATCTCAATAAATTTAAAAGAATTAAAATCATACGAAGTATGTTTTCTGAAAAATAGAATTGAATACAAAACCAACAAGAGAAAGAAATTATGGAAATCCCCAAATATTTGCATGTTAAACAGCATACTTCTAAAAAATTGATGGATTAAAGAAACAATTTTGAGGGAAATTAGAAGACAATTTGAATTGAATAAAATGTTTAAAAAGATAGCAATTCAAAACTTAGGCATTTAGCTAAAGCATTATATAGAGCTATAAATGCATAAATCAGAGAAGAAAGTTCATGAGTTAATAATCTTACCCTCCACAATAAGAAACTTAGAAAAAGAAGAGCAAACCAAACCTCAACCAAGCAGGAAGAAGGACATAATAAAGATTAGAGCAGAAATTGATAAAATACAAAACTTCATTAAAATAATAGAAAAAGTTAGTAAGTCAAATATTGGTTCCTTGAGAAGATTAACTAAGCTGACAAACTTTTAAATAAATTGATCTAAAAAAAAGAGAGAGAGAGAGTGAGACAATACTTACCAAAATCAGGAATGCAATATGAGATATCAGTATATGCCCTGGAGAAATTATAAGGGTTATAATAAAGTATAATGAACAAATTTGTGCCAAAAAAAGTAGACAACTGACCCAAAATGGAAAAAATCATAGAAATAAATGAATTATTAAAAACTGACCCAAAAATTAGAAAATCAAAATAGATGTATAGCAAGCAAAAATTTGAATCAATGATTAAATCAAAGTTCAGACTTCATTGGTGATCCCCACCAAATATTGAAAGAAGAAATAATACAAATATTTTATAGACCCATTCAGGAAAAAGAAGTAATACCAGCCAGTATTATTTTGATACAAAATCCAAAGGAAGTGGGGCACCTGGGTGGCTCAGTTGGTTAAGCATCCAACTTTAGCTTAGGTCGTTATCTCAGTTTGTGGGTTCAAGCCCTGCATCAGGTTCTGTGCTTGACAGCTCAGAGCCTGGAACCTGCTTCAGATTCTGTGTCTTCCTCTCTCTCTGCCCCTCTCCTGCTCATAATCTCTCTCTCTCTCTCTCTCTCTCTCTCTCTCTTTCCACTCATGCTCTGTCTCTCTCTCTCAAAAATAAATAATAAACATTTAAAAACAAGTTTAAAAAAACAAAGGAAGATAACACAACTACAGAAAACTACTGGCAAATATTACGTATAAACATACATGGAAAAATGTTTAACAAAATATTAAACAGAATCCACAACATGAAAAAGATAAAACCATGACCAGTGGGAGTTATTCTAGGAATGCAAGATTGGTTTAACAACAGAAAATCTATTACACCACATCGATAAAGGACAAAATGACATGATTATTTCAGTAGATGCAGAAAAGGCATTTAACAAAATCCCATACTCATTCAAGATAAACATACTCTCTGTCTTTCACACACACACACATACACAAAACTACCAATAGACAAAAACTTTCTCAAGATGATAAAAGACATCTATGATAAACCTATAACTAAAATCATACTTAATGATTAGAAACTGAATTCTTTTGCCTTAAGACTGAGAAGAAAGCAGAGATGGTTGTTCTTACCACTGGTATTCAACACACCACTTCTATTCAACATTGAAGTAGATGGTATAGCCAATATAATAAGACAGAATGCTTTAAGTAATTAAAGACATTCTGCTTGGAAAAAAATTTTTTTTTCTTCATCGTAGGGACATGATACTATATGTAGAAAACCCTAAGGCTACACAAAAAGAAACTAGAACAAAAAGAAACTAATAAATGAGTTTAGCAAGATTTCAGCATACAAATCAATATGCAAATTCAATTATATTTCTGTATACTAACATTGAATAATCCAGAAATTATTATCGAGATGGCAGTTCTCCCAAAAGTAATCTATAAATTCAACATATTCCCTACAAAAATCCTGGCAGGCTTTTTCTTTGGTAGAAATTGACAAATTGATTTTAGAATTTATATAGAAATGTTGGGACACCTAACAGTAACTGACTTCAAAATGTACTATAAAAACAACAGTGATCAAAACAGTGTGTTATTGGTGCAAGCGTTGGCATAAAGATGAATGGAATGGAATTTATATTCTTTATATTTCTGGCCAAATATTTGACCGACTTGTCAAGAGAAACAAATGCTTGGAAAATTTAATATCCATAAAAATAAAGTTAGAGTCTTCCCTTACATCATACACAAAAAAAACTACCTCAAAATGCATTATGGTCTCTAAGGTAAGAGCTGTAACTATAGAATTTCTAGAATAAAACATAATGGAAGAAATTCATGAATTTGGGTTAGACAGAGAGTTTTTAGATACTAAACCAGAAGCATGATCCATGTTACAAAATTAATAAGTCGGACTTCATCATAATTACAGGCATACTTCATTTTATTGTACTTCACCTTATTATACTTCTCAGCTCTGCATTTTTCATAAATTGAAGATTTGTGGCAACCCTGCATCAAGCAAGTCTGTTGGTACCTTTTTTCCAATAGCACTTACTTACCTCGTGTCTCTGTGTCACATTTTGCTAATTCTTGTAATATTTTGAGCTTGTTCATTGTTATACATTTGTTCTGGTGTTCTGTGATCAATGTTCTTCAGTGGAGATATACAATGAGATTAATGTTGTTTTCATGTCTGCTAATGCAATATCCAATCTGCAGTCCATGGATCAGGACTAATTTTGACTTTTAAGTCTTATTATTTAAGAAATAAACTTCATTAGGCTCTAGCTGCTATAGATAGCAATTTCTCTGATGGATACAGGGAGAGTAAATTGGAAACTTCTAGAAAGGATTCACTGTTCTAGATGCCATTATGAACATTCATGATTCATGGGAAGAGGTCAAAATACAGTGTCAACATGAACAGGAATTGAGAGCCCTCATGGACGACTTTGAGGGGTTTAAGACTTCAGCAGAGGAAGCAACTATACATGTGATGGAAAGAGCAAGAGAAATAGAATTAGAAGTGGAGCCTGAGATCTGAGTAAATTTCTACAATCTCATGATAAAACTTGAACGGATGAGGAGTACTTCTTACAGTTGAGTAAAGACAGTGGTTTCCTGAGCTGGAATCTACTCCTGGTGAAGATGCTGTGAGAATTGTTGAGATGACAACAAAGGATTTAGAATATCCGATAAACTTAGTTGATAAAGCAGTGTCAGGGTTTGAGAGGATTGCCACCAACTTTGAAAGAAGTCCAAATGGCATCGCATGCCACAGAGAAATCGTTCATGACAGGAAGAGCTCGTCGATGTGGTGTACTTCCTTTTTATCTTATTTTAAGAAATTGCAACAGCCACACCAACTTTCAGCAGCCACCAACATCGAGACAAGACCCTTGGCTAGCAAAAAGATGAAGATTCACTGAAAGTTCAGATGATGATTAGTATTTTTTAGCAAAAAAAGTATCTTTTAATTAAAGTATGTACATTGTGTTTTTAGACATAATGCTATTCCACACTTAAACGACTACAGCATAATATAAACCTAACTTTTGCAGGTACCGGGAAACCAAAAAATTCATGTGACTTGCCTTATTGTGGTATTTGCTTTATTGTGGTGGTCTGGAACCAAAACTGCAATGTCTCCAAAGCATGTCTATACAAACATTTGGGGTTCAAATGAAATTCTTGAAATAATAGAAAAGGAAGTATGGACTGGGAGAAAATATTCATATATTGGGTAAAAGACCTCTATCTACTCTATATAAGGACCTCTTATGACAACTATAAGAAGACAATTCAATTAAAAACATCTGTTATGCTGAAACCATCTTCATGACTAGTGTACACTTAAAATGATGTTTTCCATTGTTATTACATAGGGAAATGCTCATTAAGACCACAGTGTGGTGCCATTACACACCCACTAGAATGGCTATTAAGACAAAAAATGTTTTTAAGGTTGTGAAGTAACTGACCACTTACAGATTTCTGGGAAGAGTACTCGAGTACAGCTACACTGAGGCGCCTGGGTGGCTCAGTCTGTTTAGTGTCTGATTCGTGATTTCGGCTCAGGTCGTGATCTCAGGGTGGTAGGACAGAGCCCCGAGTTGGGCTCCACGCTGAGTGTGAAGCCTACTTAAGATTCTCTCTCCCTCCGCCTCTATCTGCCTCTAGACCCCAAGGAGGAAAAAAAAAAAAGAGCGCAGCTACCCTAGAAAGGAGTTTGTCAGTTTCTTAGGTGAAACATCAATTTACCATATGACCTAGCAAGTTTGGTTCTGGGAATCTGCCACTGCTGTGAAAACACATGTCCGTACGAAGCCATGCATGTGGACATTCATAACAGCATTCTTTTTAATAATCCCAAACTAGAAATGATCTAAGTGTCTGAAAGTCCACTGGCGATGGATAAACAAAATAAGCTGCATTTATAGAATGAAATATTATTCTGAAAAAAAAAGGTACTACTGATACTGTTATGACATGAATGAACCTCAAAAACATTATGCAAAGCGAAAGCCAGAATCAAACAATTGCGTAATTATGATTCCATTTACAGGAAATATGCAGAAGAGGTAAATTTATAGTCAGAAAATTCCGTGGTTACCTAAGGCTAGAGCCGGGAACTGGGATTGACTGTAAATGGTCACAGGGGAAACTCTAGGGGTGACAGAAATATTAAAACTGAATTATGATGATAGTTGTAAAACTCCATAAATTAACCCCAAATCATTGAATTCTACCTTAAAATTCATGAATTCTATGGCAAGTAAAACCTCAGTAAAACTGTCTATAATTATTTTTTCAGTTTACAAACTTTCTCAATCTTTGGAATAACTCCTAAATTATTATTATTCAGTATAAGTTTTCCTTTTAACTTAAAACTTTAGAAAAATGGATTTTAAGGCTTTTAGGACTGTGGCATTTTGGGGAGGGACTATCTCAGACCAGTATATTAGTTGCATTAATCTTATTCATCTGTTCAACTTTTCTTATTAAACAATGGAGGATGTTTTACACTTTTCTTTTAGCCATATCTCCATGTTGGTTTTCAGATATTTTAGCATATGGAT
Organism: Paguma larvata; assembly: GCA_030068075.1. NCBI lineage: Eukaryota > Metazoa > Chordata > Mammalia > Carnivora > Viverridae > Paguma > Paguma larvata. Next base: position 110,698,241 of record CM057826.1, on the reverse strand, counting down.
ACTCCTAATATGCTTTTATTGTATGTATATCTCAATATTTGCAGTTATTTTCAATGATCATTGCTTATATTTTTTATTTCCATCTTCTGTTTCTCTTATCAATTGTACTAGAAATCTATCTTATCAGCTTTTTTGTTAATCTTCTCTATTGTTTATGTTATCTGTGTCACTCATTCTTGTTTCTTTATGCTTGCTCTCCTGAATATTTTATTATGGATTACATAATACCTAGTTTTAAAAATTTTAACTTTTACAATTCTATGACAAGGGTATTTAAAGATAGTAATGATTACCTGTCTCAAGATTTGTACTTCTAGTGTTCATTGTCATTCTTTGACAAACATTCCTTAATTTTCCTCCCTTGCAAAGTTATTTAGTAATATATTATTTGATTTTCAAATATGTGGCACTTTGCCTATTTTAAATTAACTTTGATTTGATTGAATTTTGGTCAGAGAACATAGACCATATGACATTGATCCTTCGGAATTTCCTGAGACTTTCTTAGTGATGTAACAAATATTCCACTTTTATAAATGTTTCTTATATCTTGGAAAAAATGTTTACTTGCTGTGTCATAGATATAGTTGTCTTTCAAAATCAAATGGCTTAAGCATCTTAACTTTTTATTCTTGATCTATCAATTTCTGAGAGGAGCATACTAAAATCCGTAACTCCAGCTACTGATTTATCTAATTCTTTAAAAAAATTTTCTTTCAATATTTATTTATTTTTGAGAGAGAGAGACCGACAGAGGGTGGGGAGTGGAGGGGCAGAGAGAGGAAGACACAGAATCTGAAGGACGCTCCAGATTCCAAGCTGTCAGCACAGAGGCCAGTATAGAGTTTAACCCACGAACTGTGAGATCATGACCTGAGCTGAAGTCACTTAACTGACAGAGCCACCCAGGCACCCCTGTCTATTCTTTTAAGTTTATTTATTTTTGAAAGAGAGAGAGATAGACAAAGAGAGACAGAGAGAGAGGGAGGGAGAAAATCCCAAGCAGGCCCCAGAGCCCAACGCAGGGCGCAATCTCATGAACTGTGACATTATGATCCAAGATGAAATCAAGAGTCCAGTGTTCAGCCAACTGAGCCACCCAGGTGCCCTCTGGTTAGTCTAATTCTGTCACATTCTGGTGGTGGTAGTTCCACATAATTAAAACCTGTATAATTAACTGAATGAATACTCAATGATTACTAGATCTTCATGTTCTCTTTTTCCTTTTACTATAGTGTCCTTTTTCATTTATGATGCATTTTGGACTGAATTCTATATTTTTGGTAGTAATATTACTGCATCTTCTTTCTTCTTATTCATTTTTACCTTGTATCTTTTCTTATCCTACTGTTTTAATATCTGCGTGCTTTTTAATTTTAATTTTTATCATCCATACCTGATTTGATCCTGATTTTTTAATCCAATCACAAATTATATTTTACTTTATGTGTTTATCCCATTTATTTTTCTATGCATTCCAATAATTCTGTTTCACCTGATACTGAATATTGCCATATTACCATATTTCTTTCATGTTGTTTTGCTCCTCATATATACAAATATATTCACTCTAAGATTCCATAATAGCTTTAGTTATTTTTTCAGCGACAGTGAGCGACATGGCATTCAAGGCCACACTTCAGTCTCTGCCTTTCCTGTTGACTATAAAGATAAGAAAAGGAATGAAGCCTAGATCAGAAAGTTCTGCAGCCAGTGTTCCCACTCCACAGGTTAGGAATCCATCTGTAAGCTCTCAGAATCTGTTAGCATTAGGAAGAGGTGTTCTCTGTAGGTTGTGATCTACCAGCCCTTGGAGTTTGGAGGGGGAGGAGGAGGTGGAGTAGTAACTACCTGCACCTGTTCTCCTTGCCTCACAGCTGGGTTTTGATCCACCCTGTCGTCACCCTGCCAACACCTGTGACCTAGTATGCTGCTGTTGCTTTTGCTGGTGCAGGGGAGTCGCGGTGATCATCCCAAGTTAATAAAATCAATCCCTATCACCCATGCTTCTGTTGTCTCTCCAGAAATGACCTTAGAGAGAAAGCCAGCAGCTCTCCTGCTTTTTCCTTGTACTTCAGCCACACTTCTCTGTGCCCCTTAAACAGGACAATCTAGTTCCTATCACAGATCCTTTGCAATTGTAGTTTCTCTATACCTGGAATATTCTTCCCTCAGCTCTTTAGTGGCCGCCTGCTCCTCATTAATCCCATCTCACCTCAAACGTTACCTTTACAGAGAGATCATTCTCGACCCTGTACTTAAAATAGTCACCATTCTAGGTATTGTTCAGTTTATTTTTCATAGCATTTATTATAATTCAAAATGATCATGTTTAGAGTCTTTGTCTTCTCATCAGAATGTAAATTCCTTAGAGCATGTGTTCCATTTCTTTTCTCTTTATTCTTTATTTTTTATCTATCTATCTATTTATTTATTTTGCTGTGGTGGTATCTCAGTCTAGTAGAAACTCAGAACCTAGTAAATGTGTAATGAATTTTAAGGAACAGTGAACAACCGAACAAATGAATTAACACATATAGCCATTACTTACCCTGTTTTCACTGTATTTTAACTTCTTCCTAAACATGTGACATGAATAGCCAGGTATGTTCCATAGTTTTCTTTACTATTCTACATTCTTTTTCCTTTTTTATTGTCTTTCTGAAGTCCTTGATGTCACCTTTTGTTTCACAAATTCATTATATATTTGTATCCATTGTAATTTTATTTTTTTCTATTGTGTGACATACTAAGTCACAGGTCTATATATTCTAAGTTTCCCACATTTATATTTAAAATATTTTTGTTATGACAATAACATCAAAAATTTGTTTTGCCGTGTGATCATAACGGAAAAAATATACCCCGTGTTATTATTTGCTTTTAGATAGAAATTAAATGCAAGTTAACTTGAGCTCTTCTTTAGTTACTTCATGTCACAGTAGTGTTGCCAGATAATATTTCTCAAGTATTCATTTGATCCTCAGCACAAATCTGTAATATGGATAGGGTGTGAATTTCCATTTGTCAGGCAAGGAGGAAAGTGAGGTTCAAAGAGGTGAAGTGAGTGGGTGGCAGGTCTGAGATTCAAACACTGGTCTCCAGGTATCACCTCAAGCAGTTGCTTTCCTCCAGCACAGGTATGTCCCTAAGTATGTGTTGTATTACTAGGGCTGAGATTTGGGTGTTTCTTCCATCATCCAGAAAAGTGTTTAGTCCTACTGGCCTGATTATCTGTGAGGAAAATGTTTAAAATAACAACAGGACAACAACAGTCAATGGTTATAATATGCCATGCACTATTCTAAATGCTGTGCACCTATTCATTATTGAAACCTCTTTGTAATCCTGAGAGGTTAGTAATACTGTACACGTTTTGCAAGTAAGAACACTAAAGCCCAGAGGGGTTAAGTAACTCCCAAATCACACAGCCAGTATGTGGCAGAGTTAGAATTATGAACCCAGCAATCTGGCTCCTGATCACTACCATAATCTGTAATAATAAAAACTTTATTGCCGCTTATAGTTTACAGAGAGTTTTCATATCCCTTATCTACTGGGCTTCATTACTACTCTGTAGAGAAGGCAGGCAGGATTTGACAGACAAACAGTATATACTAAATTTCAGAGAGGCGACTTGGCCTACTGAAATCAGATAGAAATTATTTCTCCTGAAATCTAATTGTATCTCTCTTCTTGGACCATCTTTTATTATCCATGACTTTTTTAGTGTATGATAGTCTCTTAAACCTCTTTTGTTCTCTACTATAGTTATACTGTCATGGGTATAAAATATTAACTTATATGTACCTAAGAAATATTTTATCTCTTATATTTTGATGTTCCCTGATACTGTCTCTTGCAGTTGAATTGCGATGATTTCAGGAAAGGAGAAAGAAATGGGGGCTTTATCTGCACCATGGATTATGCAGCTGTTTGTGGCACTGATGGGAAAACATACAGCAACAAATGTATGCTGTGTGCTGAGAATGCGTGAGTATCTATAGCTGGCTTTCTCCCTAATGCATGCTCTCTGTATAATTACAAGCACAATTTTTTCTTATAGTGTTTAAAATCGATTCATTTTGTGGGAGTTAGCCATCCATAAATTATTAGGACCACTCATTTTACTATATTCTTTTTTTATGAAAAAATTTTTTTAATGGTTATTAAATTTTGAGAGATAGAGAGAGGCAGAGCACGAGTGACGTAGGGGCAGAGAGAGAAGAAGACAGAGAATCCCAGTCTCCAGCTCTGAGCTGTCAACATAGAGCCCGACATGGGGCTTGATCCCACGAACTGTGAGATCTGACTCAGCTGAAGTTGGATGCTTAATCAGCTGAGCCACCCAGGCGCACCTCCTTTTGATATATCCTTAAGGAAAAAAATATGTTGTGTCACACTTTATATTTTATAAAGCACTTTTGTGTGCAATTTATCAAATAGTTATCAGTGTCTCTGTGAAGTAGACATCCGATATATCTAAATCTTACGTCTATATACATGCACATATAAGTACATATGTATGTATATAAACACATATGTATACATATACATACAGACACCTATCTATTTCTTTCTAGGAGTATATCTTTTTTCACAGAGAATTGTTTAATCATCAAGGTATTCTTTTATTAAGTGCTCAGTAATTTATAATATTAGAGATTAATTGGAACTTTTAATATTGAACTTCTTTCCATTTATTCAACCTTCGTCACATAGCTCAAGCATCTCACTGTCCAGTATTTTGTCCCTCTTTGGTTCTTTCTCCTCCCTCAATGCAAGGTTTGGTTATCAATTGTCTTCTGTCAACAAGATGGCAAACCTGCTTTTCAGGTTCTGGCTCGTGCCACCAGTCTTGAATTGTCTACTCTTCAGTTTTTGCAAAAATCTTAACCAGGCTTGGGGTAGTACAGGATCTGATAAATATTCAGTCTTCAAGGCTCTGCAAGCTTTATCTTTCCTTGTAATAAGTATCTTTACCAAAACACAACTGAATTAAATCACTCTGGTCCCTCACATTACTGCATTTTCAGAGTTGCGTTCTGAAATTATCCCTTCAACTCTCACCGGTGGCCAACATAAATGGAAAACACAGGTAGACATAGGGAGAACAGACAGGCTTTGTTCGCCATGTATTTTGTAATACTGTTATGGGCACCCCGAACATTTCATTACTACTGTGCTTTATGTGGGGGATCCTGTGACAGATTCTTTAACTCTCTATTTTAGGTGTAAATTTCTCTCCCCTGATTTCCGGTATACTTCTTTCATTATACAGTGAGAGCCATTCTGCTCATTGTGTTTCTGTCTTAGCTCTGTCTGCTAGGAGACTCTGCAATAACAATGGGATTTCAGTTTTTTTTTTCTTTCCCTCAGATGATATCTTTTGCTATAACTTTTTTCTTATCTCTTTTAATGACTTCATTTTTCTCTTTATATTGGTCTTTTATCGTTTATACAAATGCTGTGGTTTTTATCTTTTTATAAAGTAGAAAGTGTATTTTACATTTATGGTTCTGTTTTCAGATATGCTTCAAGGTCTATTAGACAATAAAATTCTTAGGACTTTAGGTACTTCCCATGACAATTAAAATATTATTTAGCATAAACCAAACAAAGAATAGTATAGTAGCAAGTTACATCCTATAAACTTGAATTCGTATATTAAAAAAAAAAAACATCATCGAAGGCAGCATAGTTTTGGGGCAGCATATCTAGTTACAAGGTGTACTTTTTCCCTCTCTTCTGATATAGATACTCTCTAGACACAGGAAAGAAAACTCTGGAAATCATCTTTGCAGGTCTGAATCTTATTAGCCCTCGTGATTCAATTTCTTTGACTCCAAGGTATAAACACAGGCTCTCATTAGAATGAGTAAGTGAAGCAAGAATGCACTGTGACCTCTGTTTTCAAGAGTAAAAGAGAATTGTAATACAATGAAAATAAGTTGTTTTTGAATAATAAGACGTCCTGTGATGCTAAACTTCTGTGTCTACTAACTTTCACTTCCAGCAAAACCAGGTCCCAAGTTGGCATAAAAAGCGAAGGGGAATGTGAGACCAGTAGTCCAGAGCAGGTGAGGACAAGTGTCAAAATGGTGGGAAACCTTGGAGGCTGACTTCAGAGAGACAGAAGATGCTGTCCTCTTCCTTCTTGGGTGGGGTATTCGGAAGGAAGCAATTCCTGCTCGTCTAAACACGGCTTCTTTAGATGAAAAGCAACTGAGAGTTTCTGAAACTGGAGCCGGATACTTTGGGAGTTTGACTTTTCTGCTCTCTTACTGCTTTCTATGAAAAAGAGAAAGAAATCAATCAGTCATTCAAAAGAAAACTAAACTTGTAGTAGAGAGGGCATTATGCATCAGTCACTTAATATGAATTGAAACCCTAGCACTGTCACTTGCTGTCGGGAAATCTTGGACAAATTACTTACCCACACTGTACCAGTGTTTCCATATCTAACAGTGAGATTTGTATTAAATAGCTTTTTTCTGTGCTAAAGTTCTGTGCACTTCTGATGATAGGAGAAAGAAATAAGTGTCTCAGACATGTCACGTTTGACGTTTTCTAACTGAATGTTTTGCCTAAGTCAAGGTTTGGTGCCCTTTCTGTGCTCCTAAAGCACCTACCAGGACACTTAGCACTTCATATGTATATCTTTTTAAGTTTATTTATTTATTTCAAGAGAGAGAGAAAGCACAAGTTGGGTAGGAGCAGAGAGTGGGAGAGAGAATCCCAAGCAGGCTCCGCATTGGCAGCACAGAGCCCGATGAGGGGCTCAAACTCATGAACTGGTGAGATGTGACCTGAGCTGAAGTTGGACACTTAACCAACTGAGCCATCCAGGCGTCCCACACATAGTATTTTAAGTGTCTCTTTGTGTTCCCCAGTAGATTGTGAGCAAGTTGCATGCAAGGACTATGTTCTACCTTAGTTCTAGCACATACTAGGGTATCTGTGCTTAATAATAAATGAATAGGTAATAGGTGCCATACTAAACCGCGTGATGTACGCAGTCCTTACTAAGCTACTTCTAGGCATCTGGCACTGCTCCAGGTGTCTCGTGTGCATTGGGCAGGGAAGCACTGAGAGTTAAAAAAATTCTGAAAACAGTGTGGAAGGCGTTACAGTCGCTATGGTGAATGTCAAGTTCCTTTCCCTGTTCTTCAGGATGTATGTAGTGCTTTTCGGCCTTATGTGAAGGATGGAAGACTTGGATGCACGAGGGAAAATGATCCAGTCCTTGGCCCTGATGGAAAAACACATGGCAATAAGTGTGCGATGTGTGCTGAGCTTTTGTAAGTATCACCATCCCCACGCCGGCCGCGTGGGTGGGCTTGATGAGTGTGCACTTGGTTGCTGTCTTGAGAACCGCTCCACAGAGAGATACAGTCCTTTGCATGAAGCATACAATTCTTCGTCTTCGTTAGGTGAAATAGTGCTTGCTCTCAGTGGCTTCTTTTCTATTTAATTCATATCATCTACGAGTTTCTTAAAAGGCATGGATGAGATGATTATGTTAGTTATTAAATTCAGTACTCTTAATTTGCTTAATTATAATGACAGGACAATGCACAGTGTTCTATAAGTCACAATATTTTAAAATTTAGAAAGTAGGTTTCATATGGAGTTATGTAGATCAGTCGTTTGACATGCATCGTTTCATTTGAATATGCACAGAGACTCTTACTAAAAGTAACATTATAATTTAAAATAATAATAATAACAATAATGTCATGTGGCTGAAGTCATTATTAATATAAAAGGTGGAACTTTATGAAAGGGAAGAACGGGCTTATCTTTCTCTGCGTTTCTGACATTGCTGTGAGTACTGAGGCTGAGACATGAGGAACGTCCAGTGAGTCTCTAAACAAGGTATAGACTCTCTAATCTGTATGTCAGCAAGCTATAAAATGCTCCATCAGATCTTTAAAATCCAGACAGAGACAGATTTAACAGTTTAATAAACTTCACGCCTGCCTTTGAAAATTACAGTGTGCTGTTCTAGAATTCAAGGGCGCGTCCTATCAGGTTTACAAAACAGTGATTGTAACTGGTTTCCAGACAGGAAATAAGCCTCATTTCCACATTCTTATCTAGGAGACGTGTGCTTTTAGTGTTCCAGCCTGCCCCAGTTCTGTGACTTTCTGCTTCTTCTCATGCACGAGCTAAAAAAGAGAATTTGACCTCCCTAACTCTTGGTTTCTTCCTCTGCGGAACCAATAATGCCCGTCTCCGGGGTGAGACTGCAAGCGGGTAATAGATATGAGAGACTTAGAAGCTCTGTTCAATGTCCGTTTTTTTAACGGAGGTGCTTTTACCTGACGGCAAACAAATACTTCACAAGGTATAGAAAAGGTTTACATAAGGGTGTGGATGGCAATACTTTAGATGCTCAGTTTGGTTTCACTCTTGTCACAGCATTGTATTAAAGCTCTTAGTTCTGCCTGTTAAAGGGAATTTTCCTGACAATCTTCTGTTTGTCAATCAAGGGGTCACACCCATCTAGTTTTACAGAACAAAGCTTCTAATTGACTCAGTGACTCAGTTTCACACCCTTCCTTATCTTTGGCAATTTTCTGGCTCATTCAAGACAGGGAAAAGCTTGTCTCACGTAAGTGAATCGGTTTAACCAGTTATGGAGAAGAATATGAAAGTGCCTAGCACAGGGACGCTGAAAATATGATTGAGCCATAAACTAACCAACAGTTTTCTTTCTTAACAGCTTAAAAGAAGCTCAAGAAAATGCCAAGAAAGAAGGTGAAACCAGAGTTCGACGAAGTTCTGAAAAGGTAAATTACTCAGCAACATAGTTTGGTTCTTGTGGCCAAAATATTAACAAACTTAGGTATGACAATTCGAGGTAATTCAATAATGTCATTGTCCTTAATTTTTACAATAAATTGTTTCCCTTAATTTCGAACATCCCCAAATTCACTATTACTAGTATATTAATCATTAGACTCAATTTTAAAACAGCATATTCCACCTAAAGCTCGAAATATGCAATTTCCCTCCTTGCTTAAGAAAAAGAGAAAGAATAGTCAGAAAATATGCAAATTAAATTCTGCTTAATTTTCCCAAGTCCTCAGTTCAGTCATAGATTAATTATGCTTTGAATAATTTTTTTTAATGCAACATAAATATAAATTAGACAGGAATAACTTGTAAATAATTCTAGAGTTTTTTAAACAGTATATCACTGATCTATTTTATATATGATCCCACTGATGCAAATTGGAGTTACTCATTTTTCCATTATGGTTATTACATTCAGCGAGGCCTATGTTTATAAAAGTCTTAAAGTTTAAACAAAAATAGCACCAAAATTGAGATTGTAGGTTTTATTTTTATTATATATACATATTTTTAAGCTTATTTATTTATTTTGAGAGAGAGCATGAGCAAGGGAAGAGCAGAGCAGGAAAGAGACAGAGAATCCCAAGCAGGCTCCACGCTGTCAGTGCAGAGCCCGATCGTGGGGCTCAATCTCACAAACTGTGAGATCATGAGCTGAGCCGAAATCGAGAGTCAGATGCTTCACTGACTGAGACACCCAGGCCCTCCAAGATTGTGGTTTTTAAAGTATCCTTTAAGTTTTTTCAAATTATTCTATGATTTCATTGTTTAACCTAATATATAAAAATTATTCCTTTAATAATTGAATAAGCATGGTAGATCATACAGCTTGGATTTCCTAAATCACCACGGTTATTAAACCATACTTTCAATGACAGGGACAGTAGTTATGTTGCTAAATGACTAGTTTTTTGTTGAGAAGCCAGAACACCTAAGTCTTAGCCATAGTTCTGTTATGCTCTGGCTCTGTGAAACTGACCCCGTCATCTCTTCTCTCTGGACCTCAATTTCATTCCAAATTAGGGAGATTGGGTAAATGATCTCAATTTTTGTTTGGAATGTGATTCCACACTCAGTACCTTTTTGTGCTAATACAAATTTAGAGGCTGCTTTTAGGCAATAGGCTTGAGCAATGGAAACTTGATCAAGGCTAAAGGGCCCACATTAAGCTCCTGGCTGAAAAAAGACAGGCCCTGAGGCAGCGCACCTCAAAATATCCACAAGTCCAGACTAACAAATGGGCTACTTATTACCCAGGCACTGGTACCAAAAAAAGGAAAATTCCAAATGTTCCCATACCTCCTCACCTTCCCCCTTTAAATACGGTCCCCACTGCCTGGTGACAGACAACCTCTCCTTTGCTCTCCTGCCCCTCACCCTTGCGATATATTCAATAAACTTTTATCTCTTTTGTTCTGCCTTAGGTGAATTCTTTTACTCCATATTTGGGGTCCCCCCCATCAGATCAGGAGAGGCATCAGAACAAGTATGCTGTTTTTGTGGATGATGAGCAAATGTTTTCCTATGGATAGTCATAGGTCCAGTTTTTGGTAGTCACGTGCTGAGCTTCCACTTTGTAATACTATCCAGTGAAGCCTATTTCCCACCCTAAATAGAGTGTTCAGAGTTTAAACGAAGAGAAGTGGAGCGCTCAGAGTTGTCAGTAATTTGTCGAATACTCACCGAGATTTGAAAAGCACTTCTTTTGGTGGTCAAGTTTCAGTCAAAAACTTTGAGTCATCGTGTGATATCGATCATTTTATTACTTCATAAACACAGATCTTTTCATTGTCTTTTATCTTGTCTTGACTATTTTTCCCTCTTTTTCTCTGTAGCTGGGGTCATTGTTTTGGTGGGGTCACGGGACTTCATTGTACTGAATAGGACTGCTTTATAGTGATGGCTCAATAACTGCCCCATAATTAACCTGTCAGTGGTTTGCTCACAGAAGTATTTCTTCAGAATCTCCTCAGATGAATCATACCTTATAAACTGAAATTATCATTGTTTCTCTTATGGGAACCATTGAGCAGTAATTTTTGTTACCATGCTATGATTATCAAGTGATTGTCTTCTGTGTCTTTATTCCTAGATTGTTAGAACCAGGAAGTTTGGAGCACACCCATTGCTCGTCCAAAAACAAGTATCTTCCTACTAGAGGTCAATTAGGATCCTTTTTTAAAGTTTCCTAATGAAATAGGAGTTCTTTCTTAAAAATTGAGAATACTAGATCTAGAAAAAGTCCTAAAGAGCATCTATTCCAAAAGCCTCATTGTGTGGGTGGGGAGATTGAGGTCTCTAAATTGAGGGGACTTTGCCATGATCTCCCAGAGAGATAGAGGCAGTCTGGCTGCTCAGGTCTTCAGACTTCAAACCACATTCTTTATGTTTTCTTGGCTGAAATGGGAAGATGAGAGTCACACAGTTGAAAAAGGCTTAGGGAAGCATTTCTTGTAGATTATGTAGTAATATATGCCATCACAAAACTTTTTTTATTGACATATAGATCCCTAAATCTAGAGTAATTTGGGGTAGGTATAGATACAAATACAGACATAGGTATAAAGTTTAGCCTTCATCAAATAGTAAGATTTTCTAAACATAGAGCAAAACCTGAAACCCCTAAACCAAAGCATTGGGAAATCTGGATACAAACCTTTTCTTGGATCATTTGGGGAAGTCACAGCCTTTTAAGGTTTTCTAAATAAATATTAGTCTTGATGTTTTACCTCTCTACAGTGAAGAGTAAAGGAAAATTAGATTCCCTCTTTCTGTGCTTTCTACCATATTAGAAATAGACATCAATAAAGGAAGCAGAGCACATAAAAACAAACATCAGTAAAGGAGGCCACTGATTCCCAGAGAGAACAAATAAAAGTAAGCCTAGCGTCGCTGGATGCCACCTTATTTCTTTGCAAACCGTATTGGATTGTTCTCGATTTGGTCCGTATTAAATAGTGTTTAAGCACCATAGCTCACAGATTCTCTGCTCTGCTCTTTCTTCTGTCTTGTCACTTCTTTGTTGGGACTTGTTGAAAGATCTTTTACTCTATAATCCTTTTTTCATAGACTTGGAGATTAACAAGAACTATCTCGTTTTAGGCAATAAATGCTCAGTCTTATTCTTTATAAGACTCTTTTACCTTTTAATAAACCACATAGTAGATACAGGTACCAAGTAATGGCATAATGACTGTTTCATATTAATCTGCATTAATATGTTATATGTTTACCAACATTTTCTACACCTGACATTCTGTGACTATAAATCCATGGTCTACATTTTCTGTGTTAAAGAGTAGAAAAGTGCTAAGTGTAATTACTTATCTTTTTGAAGGATTTTTGTAAGGAATTTGAAACCCAAGTGAGAAACGGAAGACTTTATTGTACACGGGAGAGTGACCCAGTTCGTGGCCCTGATGGCAGGATGCATGGCAACAAATGTGCCCTGTGTGCTGAAATGTTGTGAGTATAGATGCAGTTTCTTTGGAGTGAATGGGCACATGAAGTGGAGATTGATTGGCACAGTGAGTAAGCACAGTGTTGAGGTACAGCTTTGTTGCTAAGGATTTTTGAGAAGTTTTCTGTCCTCTACAAAACATGATATCTCCTAGTAGACAGATTCTCATGATGTATGTCTGTTTCTGAGTACAAATGGATTCCATTTTCCGGTTAGAAGACTGGATTACAACATACTTCTTCATATTTCCTCCCACAACCTTTGTAAGCCTTTTTATGAGTTAGTCATAATACAGAGTGCGGGTAAAAGCAGGCACCAAGACTTTGACTGTTTTCCTTCAGTAATTATCCCATCGTGACAGAACAGATGTTGATGCCACAAAAACTTCAGGTTCATATGTGAATGGGATAAACTTTATCTTTTCATCTCTGGTATCTGACCTTGGGGAAGGGCAGATCCCACAACATATAAATTATGGCATTTATGAAGATGTCTCAGCCGAGGTCTTGTCATTCATTCAGATCTTTGATCTCTCCAAGCTTTTTCCTTTATGGTGTCCTCCAGCGAGTCTGTCTCATTCTCGGCCAGCAAATGTCTCCCCCTCTCTGCATTGCATTTCAAGATTATCCTTCTTTGGATAAGACATCCCGAAATTCCTAATTGAAATCAATCCTTATAACTCTTAATTTTATTTCATAACAGTCAACACAGCTGGTAATTGTGTAATTATTCCTATGAATAGTTGTTGACTGTCAGTCTTTTCTACTGGGTTCTAAGTTCCAAGAACACAGGATTTGTGTCTGTTTTGTATGCCACTGTAGTATATGCCCAAGGGCCAGGCCAGCACTTGACAAAAATATAGTTACTGGCCAAATGTTGAATGAATGTGTGAGCGAAGATCCCTGCTCTCAAGAAGCTTAAAGCTTAAGAGTACAAATAAGGATCCCCCCCCCAACCACACACACACACGTTTCAAGACAGAGTGAGAACTATCCCATAAGGGAAATTCAGGTATGAAAATAGAATGACAGATATACAACTCATTTCCACTTTGAGATCTGGGATGTCTTCTCAGAGAAGGTAGAATTTAAGCTAAAGGGATTTAAAAGAAAGGAAGATGACAAAAACAGTCACTGCAATGAATACATAAAGGCAAAATGAAAGGGATTTTGGGAAGAGTGAAGATTTCAATCTAACTTAGAGCTTTAAGATGATTGGAAAATGTTTGTATTAGACCTCATGAACGTGTGACTGTTTTTCCACGTGTGTCTAAATGACTATTTTGTAACCTGGGGATTTGAAGCATCTGTGTTCATTTATTTATTTTGTTTTGTTTTTCTCCAGCAAACGGCGTTTTTCAGATGAAAAAAATAAAGCAGATGAAAACCTGAGGAAAGCAAAAGAAAAAGTTAAAGTTAAAAGAGAAATTGAGGTGATGATTAGTTTGATCAATAACTAAATGACTTTTGCTGTGTTGTGTGTGTGTGTGTGTGTGTGTGTGTGTGTGTGTGTGTACATTTTGCTCTAGAATGTGTTTTCGATGTTGGTTCATTTTTCCTCCATTACTGATGGATCTTCTGGAAAGCAATTTATAGTTATTAATTCACAAGATTTAGAAGAATAATTATGGGATTACAATTTTTAGCTCTATTTGGAGAAAATTAATCAAATCATATTAGTAGAGTAGTTCCTCAATGAAGGTAATATATAAAGGCATTATCTGAATTCAAAGTTTGATATGTGTGCTGTTTGTTTTGGAGGTCTTCAATTTAACATTTTTAATATGCTGCCTTTAAAATCATACCACATTCTACTTTCTAAACATCTCTTAACCAGGTATCTGTCTTTTTTTTCTCCTGCTACCAACTTAGCTCATATATCTAATAGATTTCCTTTGCATCAGGGCATTAGCATTCTGCCTGGTCTCTATGCTTCTGTCTCCCTCAATCCTGAAGATTCAATTCATCTTCCACATTGTTTTCATGGAGTCAGAAATATTGGCATGACCCAATGGCATTTTGAAAAGCCAACATTTGAAGGTATCCTAAAGGTTATTTGGACCATTTCACTCCATGCAGAAACCCTGTTTAACTTGTTTCTTACAGTGAGTTAGCCCACCTTTTTCTAGTATGCAGTTCACAGTTTCATAAAACAGCCTACCTCATTAGTCCTCTTCTGACATCCAGTAACTCCATCTTTTTGTCTAGGCCTCATTTTCAACTGATTTCTTTCCTGCAGTCCTTCAATTTTAGCTCTCAAATCGAAAGTATCCTTTTATCTTTGATTTCAGTTTCTTCCTTCCTCTTTATCTTCCTTCTTTCCCTACCTTCCTTCTCTCCTTCCTTACTTCATTCCTTCCTTTGTTGCTTCCTTCCTTCATTCCTTCCTCCCTCAATTCTTCCCTCCCTTTTTTTCCTTATTTTTTTTTCTATAATTTCTCTAACCTCAGTCTCCTCCACACATCTGGCTGGGTGGTCTTTCAAAAAACAAATATTTCATTGTGTTCCTCTCTTCTATAAATATTTACCATTTTTCAATTTCCTAAGAATAAAGTCCAAATTCTCTTTAAGTTCAGTAATCTGATTTTGATTTATCTTCAAGATCTCCTTTTGACCACTTCCCAAACCTTCCTCTTTTTGTCCAGCTAATTCTTTATTTCTGGCAATAATACATTATCCCAAGATAACATGATCTTATATGCCCCTCCGCCTTTGTTCACACACCATAATTCCTCTTGGGGACCTGTTTGCCACATTGTTTTCCTGAACACATCCTATAGATGAGTAACTCCAGTATAAATTCGTCTCTGTACTTCCATGAATCATTCTTCCCTTTGCGCTTGTACCAGTTGAACTCAGACCTGCATCATGTCCGTTAGATACTTACATTGCGGTTCCTTATCTTATCCACTTGAGTGATAACAAGCCACCTCACATTTATATGCCTTTAGTACATTTGTTGAATATTTATATGGGTGAATACTACACAGAGAAATATCACAAAATTTAGAGATGATCCTAAATCCTAAAAGTTTTCTTTTTTATCCTTAGCTCCTCTTTTCTGATGTCTTTAACTAATAGCGTCTAAAATGTAAAAACAGAATAGAGAACTATATCTAAAGTGTCTCATTTTCATTATTTAGAAACTCTGCAGTGAATATCAGCATCATGCAAAGAATGGAATACTTTTCTGTACCAGAGAAAATGACCCTATTCGTGGTCCAGATGGGAAAATGCATGGAAACCTGTGTTCCATGTGCCAAGCCTTCTAGTGAGTATAGAATGTCAAAGTGTCTAAAGAATGCCAAAGAGAGAAAGTACCTTACAGATGGTCTAATAGAACTAGCTACTTTCATAGGTGGAAAAGCTGTGGCTCAAAATAGGGAAAGGAGTTGAAAAAGTTGAATACTTACATTGAGAATGTTAGCAATAAAGCCAAGGGCTGTTTATTCCAATATGTCTGTTTCCCCAACACTCATTCTCTTACCATTGGAACATCCTGGCAGCCATGAACTTGTGCAAATATCAAATCCTCCCCACTGCTGAAACATCATATGTGAACCTGTTGTACAAGTTTATAGGCATCTCATCTTCTGGAGAGGTTAGGGCCCAAATTGAACACTTAAAGCAGGAATTGATTACTAGAGTTAATGTTGCCCATGGAACAATCACTAACTCTTATAAAATTAAATATTACTGTATGTAATGTGACATTTCTCAATAAGTTAGAATTGAACTGACAGTTTGCTTTCAAAATTTGGAACCATTCCCAGTTTATTTGATTGAGCTCAGATTAAGTAGTTGATTTACATTTCAAATCTATGACCTGTTGTTTTAGCTGACAGCCATGTTTAGTTGAAATACCATCAGTTAACTGTACATTCCATGCAATTCCATTGTGCAAAGCAAATGTAAGGTCATTTGGTTTATCAATGTTTGAAAATTATTGGCCTTTTTCCACCTGCCCTATATTTTGTTTCTAGGTAACACAGCCATGATGAGTAAGCAATACGTGTAAGGTGAATTAATAAAGCTAGGCTGTGCACGATGTGATAGATGGACTATGGACTTAAGAGGAGAGAACTCGGTTAGTTGTAGTCCTGTCCTAAGAGTATAGCCAAGGCCCTCTCTGCCCCACCTCCTCTCTGTGAAACAAGGGAACCAGTCAATGTGCTTGTCAAGGCCCCTTTCAGCCTCCAAGTATGCCATCACTATGGTACCAGTTTTGATACCTCCTAGGTGGACACTGATGACATTTCTGACCCTAGGCAAGAAAGGTAGTTTACAGAAAGAAAGTTTGTCAAATCCACAATCACTACATTTCTTTAAATGTTAAGCAAAAACTATGAAGAAGTTATGGCATCCTAACATGCTAGAGGCTGTTTTCTTGCTTCTCCTTGGTTTAGTGATAAAAGAACCAACTTGCTCTTCCTTAGGAGGGAGGAGAAATTAGTTATGCAGGAATGTGGACATATAATTGCCTGTATTTGGTGCTATGGATTCTTGTTGTTTTCTCTCATTCAGCCAAGCAGAAGCTAAAGAAAAGGAAAAGGCTGAAAAAGAAGCAAGAAGGAAAAGAGAATCTGGAAAAGCACCTTCCTATGCAGTGAGTGGAATCCACCCCCTGAGTCCTACCGGGCACTATAACTTAAACATTTCAGAGTCTATAGGGTAGAATATTGTCCAGCAAATATTCCCAGGAAATCTTAACCCTTTGCTCCGGAGGTGACATTGAGATGAATGCTATGGGTGTTTGGTCCATTCTTGCTGCTTCAGAGACTCAGCCTGTACGATAAGAATAAGTTATTTGAAGTCTGAAAAAACTGAGTTCTAGTACTTTTTCACCAGTACAGACTGTGCTAGCTTTGGTAAACCACTTTCCAGAGACCCTATGTGTGTATTTTCTACCTGTGAGTTTTTGAAATTTCATATCTGAGTTGGGATCAAAATACCTTCATTCTGCACACATAAATCCTGATTTTTACCCCCGAAATGTTATAATATTTGTTCCCACAGCCTTCTATAAGTTATTATAGTTTATATAATATAAACTATTTTGGTTTTTTTCCCCTTGGGTTTTCCTCATGTGTGTGTGTGTGTGTGTGTGTGTGTGTTTGAGAGAGAACACACAAGTGGTGAGGGGCAGAGAGAGACGGAGAGAGAATTCCAAGCTCCACACTCAGCACAGAGCCTGATTCAGGACTCCATCCCCTGACCCTGGGATCATAACCTGAGCCAAAATCAAGAATCAGATGTTCAACTGACTAAGCCACCCAGGTGCCCCATTGCCTATTGTTTAGATGATGAAAGTCTCCTGCTTCTCCCTGTAGGTTTTAGTCTTTCCCTTATCCAGCTATCCTCCCTAACACAACTAAAGTTTCAAAATATTAATCTGCTTAAAGCCCAAAAATGACTCATCATTAACTGCATACACCTCAACTTCCTATCTCTTTTCCTCTTTGGCTGCTTACCTTCATTTAGAAATTCGTGTTCTGCTGTATACCTATGTAGTTTCCAACTTTGTTTCTCAATTTATTTTAACAAAGTAGTATGCATATTCCCCAATCCCCTTCTTACCCACAAAAATTCTGTTTGCTCTCCAATCACTCAAATTATTCTTATTCCATGACATCTCCCTTGGTTTTCACAATCAGATCTCATGGCCTCAACCTCCGCGTTTTCAGATTTTCTTGTTTCTTGTTTGCACTCATTTTATTCTGGTTAGATAATAATAGAGTTTACTTGTCCACCTCTTTTATTATATTTTGACATCCTATTATGTTTTACTTATTCCCGTCTCTTAGTAAGTGATGAGTTTTGTTTATTGAACTGAATTTTACATGTGAGAGAAACACAACTAAAATCCAGGCATCAAAGAAACATAACATTAGTTTCTGCCACTGTAGATGTTCCAGTCTTCCGCTTAGAAGAGGCATAAAGCAGATATCCCTAACGTGCTTTCTCTGTCTTGGTAGGAGCTGTGCAGTGAATACCGCAAGCTTGTGAGGAATGGAAGACTCCCCTGCACCAGAGAGAACGACCCCATCCAGGGCCCAGATGGGAAAATGCATGGCAACACTTGCTCCATGTGTGAGGCGTTCTTGTAAGTGGCACTGCGGCTGGGAAAATGAGGGAGAGTTTTGTCCTTTCTGCCTCATTTTTAAAATTTTTTAATGTTAGATTTGTTGTATTTTACTTCTTAAATTAAGTTGTGTTTTGTTTCTTGTCAGCAGCAGTTTTGCACAATGTCGTAATTATCAAAGAATAATTCCTGCTGTGTCCTAAGAGAGAGGCAGGCAGGTCCACGTGTAGCTCCTTCTCTTACCCTTTTAATGCAATCTGTCTTGGTCTCTGAGGTCCAGTCAGTGCTGGGGGAGGGAAGTTAGGAGACACCTGTGTTGCCATCATGGTGACGTCACTCCAGACAACTCCCAAGAATAATTCCTGCATATCAATCACTGGTTGAAGTGATCACTCTGAAAGCGTACAGGATATAAAACAAGGATCTCACCCCTACAGAGCCGGATGTGAAGTCATCTGAAATCACACAACGAATCACAAAGCAAACATATTAATATGCAAAACGGTACACTAATTCATACACAGGTGCTGAGAGAACGACTTGGAATAGGAAAGGTGAACATCTGGCGGAGTAAACGCCTCCCATGTGTCTCGTCAGCTCAAACAGCCGGGGGAACCCCACTCCGTGCCCCTAACCCCTCACTTGTTCCTTCGTGGTGACCAGGACTTCCCTCCATAGCACTCAGCACAATTAGTATAGCTGTAAATTGATATGCGTGATTTTATGTTCAACATCTCTCTCTTCACCGGACAATTGTTACTGTTATGGAAAGGATTCTAGAAAATGTAAGCCATGAATCCAGACTAACTTTGTGTTCCTTTGTGAGAGCACCACTCAAGGAGAAAAGCAAAAACACATTTAGAGGAAATGAATACAAACCATGTCCTTTGAGGACTGATAAGGCATAGCGCACTTGGCCAGGGGAGAGTTACAGTCTTGGAAATACCCAAGTAGCTTTTGTTTTTAAATGTGGAATCAACCCTTTAGGCTCTCTCTATGGAAGAAAGAGGGAACAAGGAGTAGAAGTTCTGGAAGGAGTCTGGCTCGAAGCCAAGAGCAATTTCCTAACAGTTTGAGGACTTCAGGGGTAGAATGACCTAGGTGTGGTTTCAAGGATGGTGTAAGTAAAGAATTTACTGGCACATTAAAGCAAAGCTAGATAGGAATCAGACATACTGAGTATTGGAAACTGTGAGTACTGGAAGATTGAAAAACTGCCTCTGAATTAGGGTCTACACCTGAAGTCTACATTTATCAGTTCTGTGTCCTTGGGGAAGTGATCCATTCTGTCTGTCAGTGTTCTCATCTGTACATGGAGTTATGATAGAAGTTTTACAACATGCACTTGATAAGATTTCATGGTATAAGCACCAGGTTAGGCACATAGTAAGAATTTACTAAGTGTTAACTATAATAATTAAATGATATTGAGATCACTTTCAATCGGGACATTCTATGATCTTTACTGATCTCTTTTTTAACTATTCTCTTTTAGTCAAACTGAAGAAAAAGAAAAGAAAAAGAAGGAAAGTGAGTCAAGAAATAAGAGACAATCTGAGAATACGACTTCCTTTGAGGTGAGGGAAACTGTTCCAAAAGTCAGAGGCATGTGGACCTGGGCTCCCTCGATGATATTCGGGGAACTCGTAAGTCCTCCAGAGCTGTAGGAAACATTTGTACAGTTTGTGTTTGTTTCTGTGTGAGCATACACACATGTGCGTATGTGACTATTTCTAGGTTAAGTGTTTATAACTTTTGTCCTTTAAAAATAGTGATGTCTTCTAAGAACTATTCTAAAATAAGCCCCTTGCTGATTCCCATTGAAGAAAAAGTCTAAACTGCAACTGTTTTTCCAGTCTGATCCAACCCGTGTTCAAAAGCTCCAACCTCCTTCCTCAATTTCACAGGAATTGTGCAGCGAATACCGAAAATTAAGGAAGAATGGACAGCTTCTCTGCACCAGAGAGAACGACCCCATCAAGGGCCCGGACGGGAAAGTGCATGGCAACACCTGCTCCATGTGTGAGGCCTTGTTGTGAGTAAAGCACAGGACTGCTGATGGTGGGGGAGGAGGAACCCAGGGAAGTTTCCAAACAGTCGTGAAGGATCGATTGTGAAAAATGCATTTTCCTCTTCAGTATAGCGGTCATTTTGGGGTGTCACGTTTAAATGAACTAACACACACACACACACACACACACACACACATTAAAATACAAAACCAAACTGCAAGGTGGAGAGCTTTCAGATGATGAGTATTGCAATCTAAAGAGATCCTTAATAATTTCTTTTAGGATATTTTAGAGAGAACTCAAGATCTTTTATCCAGAGAAGAGAATAGAATACTTTGTGGCAGCCACACTAATTGCTTTTTAGTTATTTGAAGGATTATCAGCTAAAATAGGAAATGGATGAGATTACATGTAAAATATCATTATGGTGCATGGCAGGTTTTAGGAGAGTGTTTGTTTTAGTTTACTACCTTTCTTCTTACTCATTCTGTGTGATCTGAAGAAGTAGAGTTAAAATGGATGAGAGCTGAAGGGACACAGATTTGAGCACAACACAAAGACGAACTTCGTAATAGTTGAAGTAGGTGAAGGCCGCATTAGGAGTGGTGGAAGTTGGATCCTCGTTTATAGGGGACTAAAGCCTGACTGTAGAATAAATGGCATGATGTATCCTCAAAAACAAGAGTCTCTGATATTCCTTAAGGTTTTTGATCTCTGTCCCAAGAGACACTCCCAATTGACTTTCTGTAAACCCAGAATCTCTGAAAGGATTTGGTCATTCGGTCTTCCTTGGTAGAGAACAATATTTGTCCCATAGTGGTTGGGCATGGAAGCATTACAAACCTCTTAGATGGAAGTCAAGATGATGACCATATAATCACTATAACCAACAGTTTTTGAACGCATATCATCGGTAAATATTTGCTAAAAGCTTTGCTGTGTAATCTCATTTGGTCTTCACGATAAACATGAGGAAGGTCTTTCTTGTAATTTTTATCGCAAGTTATAGATGACAAAATAAAGGCCCAGTGAAGTTGGGAAAGATAGAAACATCAGTGCAGAAAAAAAAATAATGAAGAAAATGATGGTTTTCACTGTATGGTGTAGATAGAAGATAATCATGTAGCAATGCCATTATCCACTTCTAGTCAGGCTGGTTTGAGTCTGTTTTTCTTGATCTCCACATCAATCTTCCAGTGACTAGGAGGGAGTTCTGCCACCTAGTGGTCAGCTCTGCTGCTTCCTCTGATTTCCTAGGATGGAAAAAAAATGTTTCTTAGACTCATGGTAAAGTTTGGATCAGTTTCCATAAAAAGAAGAATGAGAAGTCTCACAATTTTGGAGCTATTTTAGTGCTTTTCTCCAATCCCTATAAAAATTCCTTATCAAAAAGAAATAAAGTTTTATTTATTACCTCATATTTTATGGGTATGTTAGCAAAATCTGTTGGCTTTTTGAGAATTGTTCTTCCCTCCGTAGTCTTTTCTTGCACACATTCATACCAAATGAAAACTGTCTTTTCACCTTTGAAGAAAGTTTTAATTTAATCAGTGGGAGCAATTCTTATGTCGACTGAAATATAATCTAATTTTTACATTAAACTTAAAACATGTTTACATTTTAAAATGAAAACTTTTTACATATTATTTAATTTTTTTTTCCTTCTGTGCACCAGGATTAAATTGTGCTATAGATCCAATTATGCTGAACTCAATTTGCAACACTGTTAGTTATCATAAATGGTTAAATGCTATCGCCCTTGCCTTATTTCCATCATACACCTATTTTGGGAGGATTGACTCATAATAATTACAGTGTTGATGACACTGATTACTTTCGACAATCACTTTATTATGTACCGAATACTCATTCTAGTTGCTTTACATGTATTTACCCACTTAACACTCAAAACAATCCTATGAAAAAAATACCATTACTACCTCTCTTATCCCTCCCTTCCCCTTTGCCATTTAAAGGTAAGGAAGGCACAGAGAGGGTCAGACATTCCTTATGTTCCTTATGCAGTTTGGCTCCAGAGTCTGTCCCGTTAACCATGCTTGTCTGCCTCCCAGAAGCCACATATTACCAATGTAAAAGAAGTTATTACAGATGCAAAAGAATCAGCAAATAGAAAGTATTATCTCCTTTGCTGAGGAGCTAAATGGCTTTCCCCATGAAGGGAC
This sequence comes from Paguma larvata, assembly GCA_030068075.1. NCBI lineage: Eukaryota > Metazoa > Chordata > Mammalia > Carnivora > Viverridae > Paguma > Paguma larvata. Next base: position 110,675,643 of record CM057826.1, on the reverse strand, counting down.
TTTTTCTTATACACTCTCATCTGGAGGTGAAGTGAATCATTGCAGTTTATTATCCCCTAAAATGACAAAGTGCTATGTGTGGATCTTTGGGGGTGCTCGAGACCTGTCAGAGCAGTGGGTGATCAACCTGAACATGTTTAGATTCTACTCTCCGATGCTAAGATCCAGTTCTTTTTCTTCCTCTGATCTGCATAGTCAGCAAGAAGAAAGAGCAAGAGCGAAGACTAAAAGAGAAGCTACAAAGGTAATTTTCTCAGAACTGCTGATGCTATGCCTTGACATTTTTTTTCTCCTTAAAGCATTCTAGATATCTCATTAGCGGAAATGTTTTCCTTTTCAATTATCATACCTGAAATGAACAACAACAAAAAAAAAACCAAAAAACTGAAAAAAGGGGCTCGATTAGCAGTTTCCAGAGTGCCAATGATATTGCATGATAATTCAAATTTTGAGTTTAATTTTATAAAAAGTAGAGGGTTAACTGACTTAGTAAGGTATATTCTCCCTATTTGGCTTTTCTTACATTTCTGTCGTCAGGCACAGGTTATTTATATCAATTTTTGCAATTTACTAATTTCAGTTTATACTATTCCAACCTCTGTTATTTCAAATAGAGAGTACAATGTCCCTATTACTTACAATAGTTCAATTTACAAAACAAAGTGCACATATATTATTATATTTTATCTTTGTCACCATCCAAATTTAGAGAAAGTACTAAGATTCCCACTCCAATTAATTATTAAGCAAATCTTTTGACTTCCTAGTTAATCTACCATACATGGTAATTTTATAATTTTACAAGCAGCACAATAGAATCTCTCCATATATATTCTCGTATAATGGCCATAAACAGGATTTACCTTTATGTATTTTATTTCCTAACAGCTGCAAAGTGTAAGCCTACTATTTATTTGGGAAAAGTTGACACAGTTTAAAAGTTGACCTTTAAACTGACTTCACTTGCTCATTAACTTTCTTTCTGTTAGTTGGAGCCATCTGGTTATTAGGACTAAACACTTGTTTTATCCATAATATCCGATCAGCTGCTAAGTCATCTTAGATTTTCCAAATGGTGTTAACACATTTCTCCTTCTCTCTGCTTCTGTTGTACCTCTCCTGTGTGAAATCTGCATCCCTCTGCTTTATCAAGTGACTCCCCAAAAGGTGTCAGTTTCTCCAAGAGATCACACTTGTTCTCTTTTCCATATCTTTATTTGAAATACATCTTTATTTCTTAGTTTTAGTGTCTTTTTCTTTTCTTTCTCCGCCTTCTAAAGACAAATTGAGGTTCACCAATAATTTTAGATACTATATTCTTACTTTAATTTTTCCAGATTTATTGAAGTTTAATTGACATATTACATTGTATAAGGTAAAGGTGTCTATCATGTTGATTTGATACATTTATATGTTATAAAATACTGCTCCTAGAGCATTACCTAACTCTTCTATCGCATCACAAAATTACACAAATACATTTCTTTTTTTGTGGTGAGAACATTTAGGATCTACTCTCTTAGCAACTTTTACGTATACCGTATTGTATACTATTCTATCGTTAACAGTAATTACCACGCTCTACCTTCGATCTCCGGAACTTAATTCATCTTATCTTATATCTGGAAGTTTATAACCTCTGACCAACACCTCCCTGTTTCCTCCACCCCCACCCAGCCCCTCGCAAGCACCCTTCTACTTTCTGTTTCTGTGAGTTCAGCTTTTTTAGATTCCACATGAGTGAGATCATACAGTACTTTTTTTCTATCTCACTTTTTCACTTAGCAGAGTTCACTCTAGTTTCATCCAAGTCGTTGTGAATGGCAGGATTTCTTTCTTATTCATGAAGGCTGGGCAGTATTCTCAGTTCCTCCGAGAAGCCTCTTCTTCTAGGTCCATTGAACCCCCTCACCTTTGACCTTTCAGAGCTTTTATAGACTTTGATATGTAACACAACACAAATACATATCTTTTATGTTGTTCTCTACCAATTTTGTCAGCCTTCTCCTGCACCTAGATTGTAAGCAGCCTCAGGAGAATGATGATGTTAAATATTTCCAGCTCCACTCTGGTGCCAGGGCAATGCTGGTTCTGTGATGGAATCTTTGTAAATACTTACTGATTTACTGCTGCATGTCATCACTTTTCTTTTTTCTTCCTAGTCTATGTTACTTATTCCTCACAATAGGCAAAGGTAGAGAAAGGGTAGGAAATCATCCTGAGAAAATATTTTCTAGGAGCTCTGCAGTGAATTTCGGAACCAGGTGAGGAATGGAATGCTCATATGCACCAAGGAGAATGACCCTGTCCGTGGCCCAGATGGCAAAATGCATGGAAACAAGTGCGCCATGTGTGCAAGTGTATTGTGAGTATCTGTCCCGCCTAATGTCCTCATCATCCATCACGTCTGAGTCCCAGTGTCTTTAGAAATGTGTAGAATATATACCATGGGTTGTGTGCTAGGGACGTTGAAAACACCTGGACAAGGCAGGAAGTAATATTGAATCACACGGTGACAGTGTGGTTCTCTCTTCAGTTCTCTTTCTGTCCTCTAGGTAAGTCATGAGAAAGTCTGAATTTAGTGCTGTTAGGTTTTTAACACTTGACAGTCATCATCGTAACAAAGAGGGAGCAGAAGTTTGATGATCTGGATGCAGCGATATCTTTGGTCTTTCTCCCACCTCTGACATTTTATGCTTCTGTGAATATATTCAGATACTGGCTAAGGAAGAACTAGTTGAACAGAGATCTATGAGGCCAGCATGCCAGAACCGTTACAGTAACCTGACTGAGAAATGGAATAGAGAGGATAGCGTTTATCCTTTTAGGGCCATTACCCTTTACAGGTGAGATAAATACTTAGGTAAGTGGTTTAGTGTAGAGAGTAAACCCCTAAGAGGAAAGGCCATGCTATAGGTATTTATTGAAATGTCTTCTTGTGAAGCCAAGTCCAGGGACTTTTATGCTATTGTTTTGGTGAGTCGGACCTGAGCTCCATTGTGTGGGACAGTAGAGGAGAAATTGATTTTACCTCCTCTGGTTCTCCTCCTTCTTAGATTCCTAATCCTCTACAGAGTCTTGGGCTAAAGTAAATGTTGAGGGATGTGTTAAAATAGTATCTGTTGAAAGAGGCACAAAGTTATTGTTGTCTTGTAACTTTTTGCATGTCCTTGCCCAGTCTCAGGCATATGAACAAAGCTCCTTAAAGGAGCAATTGACAGACTAGGCTAGTAGAGCAGGCAGTGGGCTCAGATTCAGGAAATCAAGGGTCTTCTCTTACTTGCTCCATTTGTCCACGCTGAGGTGATGACCAGATGTGATGTGACCAATGCTACAGATTTTCCAGCTTTGATAAGCTGTGTGTCAGTAGAACATGCTAAGAATGCCAGAAGTTAGACTCTGGATCAACCTCAAAATATTAGCTGTTGACTCTTCTCGAACTTGGATCATTATTATACTCTAAAACATGAATTTCAACTTGGATATTAATGCCCTTAAAATAATACCTAAAATTTTAATTTTATAGTGAAATATGGTTTATTTTGACTAGGGCCCATCATCTGACTTGGTATCACCTCTGCTTTGATCACTGATATTTATCATTGTTATTTACACAGGAAAAGTTGCACAGTTTAGAAAAATCAAGTCAGTCATGACTTCTTTCAGATCACCGAAGTCACTGACTGACAGAAAAAGACTACATGAGGGTCACATACTGATAAAAAAGAACATGCTAGTTTTATTTTTAAGGGGAATTGTAAACTACAGAATTATTACTGTTTTATTATTATTATTATTATCTGCAATGTAATAGCACCTCTTAGACTGGATAAATTTGTACTAAAGAGTGAATCTGACCTTGTCTGGAAGATCCTCATTCTTTTTAAAAATACATTACCAAAGACAATGGAAAATTGTACTTAGCTTGTACCTCCTTTATTTTTGATTGCAGCAAACTTGAAGAAGAAGAGAAGAAAAATAATGGCAAGGAAGGAAAGGAGAAAGTAGGAGCTGACAAAGTGAAGAGAGAAGCAGTCCAGGTAGTTGTTTAGGGCCATCAGAGCCACGTAACTGTTCCGTCCTCTCTAGGCAAGCCTCTTGCCCCCGCCTCCTTCTCCCATGTCCTTACTGACTTCTCAGACTGAGGACATGTATTGGATCCTTGTGTATAAGAAGGTCCTTCTTCTTCTTCAGTTTATTCACTCCGAGTATAATTTACTTGCTTGTGCCTTTGACAAGAGGTCAATCACCATTTTCTCCACTGACCATGTGAATTGTAGTATCCCAAAAAAGAAGCACATACAGATTGCTAACTTGTTGTATGAATGCAGATCAGTACAGGCAGATTTCAAATTTTCCTACAGATCTTATTATATAAGAATGTTTAGTTCAAGGGGCGCCTGAGTAGCTCAGTCGGTTAAGCATCCGACTTTGGCTCTGGTCATGATCTCATGGTTTGTGAGTTCGAGCCCCATGTAGGGCTCTGTGCTGACAGCTAGGAGCCTGGAGCCTGCTTTGGATTCTGTGTCTCCCTCTCTCTCTGCGCCCCCCCCCAAAAAAACATTAAAATAATTTTTAAAAAAATGAATGTTTAGTTCAAAACAAACAAATCAAAACAAAACAAATAAACCCTAAGTCTTAATCCCAGTTAATTTTCTGTGAGGATTTGGGAAATTTACGTAACAACATTTTTGAGCCTGGGGTTTGCATTCTCACATAATGATGATGACGATGATGATGGTGATGGCTATTAATTATTTAGTTGCTAGCATATGTCATGTGGTATAATAATTTTATGGCTGATCTTTGTAGTAACCATTCAAGGTATGTGATTGTTATTTGCATTTTATAGAAGAGGACTCAGGCTCAGATAAGAAGTTAGGAAATACATATAGTTAATAATTTGAGAGCTAGCAACTGGACCACAAGTTCTGGCTTTAGCGCCCATGATGCACCTTAGATTTTGCACCCTATCACCATTTGTAACAGTTTTACAAGGTGCACTTCGGGTCTTCACTGCTCCTCTCCTGTGGCCTTTTGTAATTTGGAAGACCTTACTTCTTACTGTTCTCTCTGCTTTCGTCTTTGTTTCCTATTATCTACCCTTAACCCCAAAACCAAAGTTGTTATTTAAAAACATAAGGCAAGCTATGCTGTCCAGTGGCTTCTAACTTGCCCAGAGTAAGAACCAAGTCTCTTTTAGTGGCTTACAATGCCACCCATGATCTGACCTCTGCCACCTCTCAGGCCTCATCTCCTACTTTCTACCCAGTGCTGCCCTTGTGCCAGCCCTACTGGCCACCTTTTTGCTTCTTGGACATGCCAAGCATTAATTCAAGGTATCCCATCTTGTGGACTCAGTCACTTTGTGGTTAAAAACCTAGGCTCAGACTGTCAAGTCTCAAATACTGGCTCTGTCTCCCTACCAGTAAGGCAGACAGTCAACATTTTTATATCTTAGTTTCAACACTTATAAAATCATAAACTATTTTATGTGTATTATTTTTACAAAGGCCCAAGGAACTAACCCATATATAATAGCCCATGTCTTAAGTCTTCAGTATTATATACACAATAGACTTTACTTTCTCTATGGTTTTACTCACTCAGACATGATTGCGCCTGTCTTCTGTCAAAATTCTGGCCACTTTTCATGGCTCAGAATAAGTATTAGCTGCTCTCCAAAGATTTTCCCCATTTATATATGGCATCTCTTATGCCAGCAATCTTCATTTATTTGTCAGTTATATCATTCTTTTTATTCTAGCTTATGGATGCTTCTATGTATATTCTCCAAAGACTCTAAACACTCTGTATTTGGTTTTTATCATTGCTCTAACAGATTATCACAAATCTGCTGACCTAAAGCAAAACAAACTTATTGTCTTGGTTTCTTTACATTAGAAGTCTGACCTGGGTCTCAATGAACCAAATCAAAGGGTTGGTAGGGCTGCGTTCCTTTCTGGAATCTCTAGGGGAGAATTTGTCTCTTTGCCTTTTCTCACTTCTAGAAGACATCCATGTCCCTTAGCTCTTGGACCTCTTCCATCGTCTTCAAAGCCAACAACATCACATCTCTACAGTTGTAGCTCCCTCTCGAGCTCTTCTCTCTCACTCTTCTTGTTGCAAAGACTGACCCTTGCCGTTACTTTGGACAGACTAGGATAATCCAGGAGAATCTCCTCATCTCCAGGTTCTTAACTTAATTACACCTGCAAAGTCTCTTTTGCCCCCTAAGGTAATATGATCACAGGTTCTGGGTATCAGGACTTGGACAAATAGGAGGGGTGGGAGCTATTGTTCTGCCAACCAGCAATTTTTTACAGAAAGAACAAGAGCTAATCTTTCCTTTCTTTCTTTCTTTCTTTCTTTCTTTCTTTCTTTCTTTCTTTCTTTCTTTCTTCCTTTCTTTCTTTCTTATTTATTTGTTTTAGGGAGAGAGTGTGCAAGTGGGAAGAGGGGCAGAGAGAGAGAGAGAGAGAGAATCTTAAGCAGGTTCCATGCTCTGCATGGAGAATGAAGTGGGGCTTGATACCACAACCTTGGGAACATGACCTGAGTGGAAATCAAGAGTCTCAACTGACTGAGCCACCAAGGACCTCTCTTCAATTCTTCTTTATATACGTCATAGTTCCTAGCCCAGAATAATATTTGAGTTGAATTGAAGGTTTTCTAATGAGCTAAGTAACAGTAATCTTGTACTCCAGATGATGTGTGACCCTCAAAAGTTCCTAAAAAGCATCGTGGCTGATGTCGACCCTCTACATCACCGTTTTGATGTATCAGCTATGTTTGGGGGCGTTGTATCATAGGTTCCATAGGGGTAATGTGGAGGAAGTTTTCTAGGATTTAGTGAGCCCGATTCTTAAATCCACCCTCATTTGGCAGGAGCTGTGCAGTGAATACCGTAACTATGTGAGAAACGGACGACTTCCCTGCACCAGAGAGAACGACCCCATCGAGGGCCCAGATGGGAAAATGCACGGCAATACGTGCTCCATGTGTGAGGCCTTTTTGTGAGTAGAACCACGTCCACTGCTGCTGCGAGTGGGAGAAGATAGGCCTGGGGCAGGCAAGGGAGGTGATTTTGAAGGTTTTTTCTAGAAAATATATATGGAAGCTATCTTTGCATTGTTTTCAAGGATTTACCGTCATAAAGCCGTATCCTCAGCACATTTCTCAGTGTTCTCACATCTACTTGAATTGCTCCAGGGAGGACTACATGCTAAGGGCAAATCCCCCCAGAGTTAATGACTTACAAGGACTGGGAAATCTGCTCTCTGCTTACATGCTATCACGAATAATCCAACGATGCGATCGCTAGGTGTTAACAAATGGAACATTTGCTAACATCTAGGAAATAGTTTCAAGCACCCTCCTTGCTTTCTGGGGAGAAAGACAGTATCTTTATTTTCCAGAAGAATATAGCGGTAAAGATTTGTTCAGTGGTTTGCTATGACGTGCGTGTCTTATTCTTTAAGCAACATTAAAAGCAGAAAACAATATGGAGAGATGTGCATTTACTCTCCCACTCCCAGGCTAAGTTGGTAGAGGTATGGAAGGAATGGGATATTTCTCTCTAGAGAGAGTGCCCCTTTAGGATAATATGTCCTGGGTGCTAGGAATGATTCTCTCCCTCTTCCTCCTACAGCCAGCAAGAAGCAAAAGAAAAAGAAGAAGCTGAATCCAGAGCAAAAGCTAAGAGAGAAGCTGAAAAGGTAGTTGTCCTGGAAGTTTAATACCACAGTAAAAGATGAGGTTTTTGCAGTGTCTCTGTAAAAATAACGTGAAATTACTGAAAGCCTGTGTAAGAGAACTCAGGGTTCATCTAGTCTAGGAATTGATACAATTTTCTTAAAGGATCAGATAGTAGATATTTTAGGTTGTGGCCACCTAGTGTCTGTCACAACTCTGCTGGTGTAGCTGTAAAGCAACCATAGATACTATGCAAAAAAAGTGGGCATGCCTATGTTCCAATAAAACTTTATTTATTAAAGGAGGTGGTGGGCCAGATTTTGCTTACAGGCCATAGTTGGCAAACACGATTTACTTCATTCCCATGTTTTTCAATGAAGATTTAAAATCCAGAGAGAAGGAAGAACTTGTTTACAAAGGCAGTGGGACTTTTGGTATCAGAATCCAAGTACTCACAGTTAAAAAGTGGAAACATTCCCCTCTAGCCCTCCCCCTGGTTTTTGCTTAGTCTCACAAAGTCCACCTATTCGTGGAAACATATGGTATCTGTCTTTTTCTGACTGACTTATTTCACTTTACATAATACCCTCCAGTTCCATCCATGTTAAGAACAATCTGAGGGTGAGTGAGGTGAGGGAGGTGAGGGAGGGGGGAGAGGGGGTGACAGATATTAAAGAGGGCACGTGTTGGGATGAACACTGGGTGTTATATGTAAACCAATTTGAAAATAAACTATTCTAAAAAAAAAAGTGGAAACAAAGAAGTGAAACCTGGACCTCTAGACACCACATCTAGCAGTCTTCCTAACCCACTATGTAGTTGTGGATGACCGCATTTGGTCAAGTCAGTTGTTTTCCTTTCTGCACCTTTATTTCTTTCTGGTGACAGCATTTGGGGGGAAATAAAAATAATACATTGGGTGCACTAGGATAATCTAGAATAACATTTTCTTGACTTCAAAAAGACTGATTCCAAGTATATTTTTTCAAGTTTGTGGTCATTTTCTTGCCCCCATCAAAGACAAGTCTTATGTGTGAATGCAGATTCAGTCCGGATTTGGGGGCCATATCTCAAGGAAAAAGAAAGAGAAACCTCTTTTTAAATCATGTGTGTTTAGTAGGAATTTAATGAAACAGTTGCCAGGAAAAAAAATATATCTGTAGGTCATTTTCCATTCTTTCTAGAAGCACTTAGTAGGAGTCCAACAAAGTAATTTATAAGAAAATACCCCTAATACCCCTACTTTTGCCCTTTCTCCTCCTTTAGGATACGTGCAGTGAATTTCGGAGCCTTTTGCAAGACGGAAATCTTTTCTGCACACGTGAAAACGATCCCGTGCGCGGCCCAGATGGCAAGACCCACGGCAACAAGTGTGCCATGTGTAAAGCTGTCTTGTGAGTACACAAATGAAGCCCCTGCTGTGGGTCGGCAAACTTGGGGAGACAAAGAGCCAGGATGATAATATATATTGTGTTTGTCCTTTCTTTACATATAAAAGGAGCAAATGATTCTGTAGAGCATTTTTAGGCAAATCTTTCTCTCTAAACGCCAAGATTCAAGTTCTCGAAATAGACAATATATCTAGGTTATTACATTTTCTCTTAGTTCTGGGGTAGAGCCTACCTATTAATAGATCACAACATCTTTCTCAGTAAAATTTTAGGTCCTTTGCTGTCAGACGGATCCCTTCTCTAGATTATCTTTTAACTACCACTGAGAATGTAATACACATATTGTGTTGTCTAACTCTTCCACCTCCATTTTTGAAAATATCACATTTTTCGCAGAATGAAAAATAGTTCTTTATACAAAGCTCAGAAATACACATAAAATATTTAAGTCATTCAATAGCCATTTACTGAATATCTACAATGCACAACATCAATAATGACCATATATAGATGGATTAAATAGTCTTCTCAGATATCATATAGTTGACTAAAGAGTAGACATGGGTACAAGTAAATCAAATATGAGGGGGGAATTGCCAAGTGAAAAATGATGTATGCAGTGTGTTCTGGAACTTCAGGGAAGAGAGGGTTAATAGAAAGTTTTATTTTATTATAGAAAGTGGACATAGAACTGGACTTCATAATTTGGATAAGATGTGAACAGTACAGGAAGGAATGAGAGGGGCAGAGGGTAACAGAATGGGTAAAGCTCTGAAATTAAGAGAACAGTAATCTGAACAACAAAAAGCAAGTCATTTAGTTTGGTTAGAACCTAGCCGCTTTGATGGCTTTGAATGTTGTATCAAGGATTTTGAATTCTATACATAGTGGGAAGCTGTTAACATTTTTCCAGTAGGAGAGTAAGTGGCATAAATACAGTTACTTTAGGAAGATTCGTAAGTCAGCAATAAAAAGGGGGGAAAACAAGAAGGAAGGGACTAAGATTCAGAATGCTCCTGGTGGTAGTAGGGGTTTGTAGGAATTCAGGAGCCTCTAGATCAGATTCGAGCAAGAGAAATAGGAGGGAAGGTGAACAGACCAACCGGCAGATGTGAAATCAGTGTCACAGTGGCAACAGCCGTGGGAGCTGAGGGGAAGGGGACAGAGATGACTCTGGCGTTTTCTTCTTCATGAAAGGTAGAGGATCTAGGAGCAAGGACACATTTGGTGGAGTAGGTAATTCTTGTTGGACCTCTTGACTGTGAGGTGTCTGAGAAGAACCCAGCTGCTAAGTCACAGTGAGCATGTAGGGAGTGCTAGCAAACCACTCACGTGGTCTTGCTTCTGTTTACGTCCATGTTGGGTTTCCTTTACAGTAGCGAGAACTCTTCTAGGCCGTAGGACTCCACGTACTTCATCTTTTTATTTTCAGAGGAGGGACTGCAACATAGTAGATGTTCAGTAAATGCTGGTGGATTCTGTACAAATCGATTTGGGCACACGATGAGGAACTCACAGAAATGGGCTCCACTCTCTGTAATCTATTATTCCGTACCTCCCCCTTTCTAATTTCCAGCCAGAAAGAAGATGAAGAAAGAAAGAAGAAAGAAGGGGAAGATCAGAGAATCACTGCAGGGCAGAGTTCCCACGGTGGCGGTGGCGGAGGAGGGAAAGCGCAGGTGAGCGAACCTCTAATTTCCACTACCAGGGTGGATGCAAGTATCTGAGGAGAGCGCCACGACAGAGCCGGGCTTAACGGGGAATGTACGTCAGGCCGAGTTTGAAAGCTTCCTCTGGAGGACAGGGGAGTTTCCTCCTTGAAACCGTGGAGTAATATCTCAGCAAGTCTCTCCATGGCTCGTTTTGATTTCTTTAATCGAGGAAATAATTAACATGATGACCTCATCCCAGTGGCCTGACCCCTTTTTATATAGTGTAGCTCTCAGGCCAGTATTGATCACAAGAGAGTAAGTGGTACAATCATGGAGAAATTCCTCAGCAGCATCCCAGGCTCTTTATTTTCTTTTATTATTCTCTCTTTCCTTCGATGGGGCCACGTTTTCAAGGCATTTTTTCTATTGATCCAAGGCAGCACAATATGGTGAAAGAGCATGGTTTTCAGAACCACATAGTTTGGGTAGACCCTGCCCCCGCTATGCAGCATCGAATAAATTACGTCATCTCCCTGCACTCTAGCTTCCCTTATCTAGCAGTACTCTTACAGCGATAAAATAAAATAATTTAGGCAAGTTTTAGCACATCTCCCGAGACATTTTTAAGAGTCAGAATGATGGTGTTGCCTGTAAACCCACCCCTTGGGCCTGTGACCACCACTGCATAAGATTACAGTGCTTCATTTCACTTCTTACGACCTTAGGATATCAAGACCCTCTCTTCGCTTCCAGATCTGACACAGGCCCGACATATGTCTTTGATAAATTCTGGCTGTTCTGTTTTTCCATCTTTTCTCCTTAAGGAGGCCACATTCTCACTCTCAAGGGTGAGGACTCAAAAAGTCCCCTGTCTTCTCCACAGTTGGCTTGAGCCTGTATTCCTTGGCATTTTGTATAACTTTGTACTTTCCTCCAGCAATTCTTTCTCCCTTCTGTCTACATCAGAGGTCAGCAATTTTTTTTTCTGTAAAACGCCAGATAGCAAATATTTAAGGCGTCATGAGTTATATGGACTCTGTTGCTCCTATTCCATTCTAACATTGTTGTGGGAGAGCAGCCATAAATATCCCTAAATAAATCAATTGAAGGTATGTTTCAAGTTTGATTTGTAAAACCCCCATATGGAAAGACAACCAATCAGACACATTAATCCCATAGACTGTAGTTTGCTGACCCTTCGTCTGTGCTATTAAATCCCAGCCAGCTTTATAATTTCCCAATGTAGAACCTTAGAAGCAACATTATTAACTATGACAACTGACTTCTTAGAATATGGGTGACTCCAGTCCCTCTTTCTCTGTAGATAGCAGTGCCAAACATTGTAATAAGAGGAACTCAAATCATTTAACAAACTTAACAATGCAACAGACCAAGCAATCCAAGAGACCTACTCTCTGCTCCTTTTTCAGGACCAGTGTGCAGAGTATCGGGGCAAGATGCAAAATGGAAAACTCAGCTGTACTCGGGAGCGTGATCCTGTACGTGATGCCGATGGCAAGTCATACAACAACAAGTGTATCATGTGTAAGGAGATACTGTAAGTACTTCTTTCAGCTGGCAGTCTCAAAGATAGTCCCCAGTTCCTCCCGAATGACTGGCTATTTCTCATTTACTGATAGCTCCCTCCTGAAAAAATGTCGTTTTTGTTAATTCCCAAATATGATCTCTTTCTCTTATACCCATGAGGAACAATGAGCCTTAGCAACAGCAGCTAATCATTGTCTGATTCCTACTCAGGAATTTTCTCTCATAATTCTGTGACCAAGTGCCATCTTGGTAGATCATTTCTCTTTAGAACGTATAATGCCTAAGTCCTGTGGCGAGTTCATGAAGGTATTTAGAATAGTTTAAGAGGGTTGTTTCTTGCCATGTGTATGGAACACCCTATTGCGTACCTGAGGATGTTTCTTCTGTGTTTTTCCCATGGTGAGTGGTACTGAGGTGGAGTGCTTTCTGATCCAACTCAGCCACTCTTGATTTGTGTTACTGGGGCAGGTAACATAACCACTCTTGTACATTGAGATAGTTTTCTGGGCGATCTTGATAGGTACTCATAGTTCTAAAATTTGATGCATATATCATAATGCTATTAATTATGACATTTACCTGATATGAATTTAATATGTATTTAATGCTTCTCCACACATACATCTTTTTCACCTTTCTCCTTGGAAAGAAATTATAATCTTGTGATAGTATAGGCCATGTGAGAAAATCTAATTTGTTCAAATGTTGCATTCTACAGATGAGAAAAACTGAAAATTTTTTTTCTTTTTCAACTTTTTTCAACTTTATTTATTTATTTCGAGAGAGACAGAGACAGTGTGAGTAGGGGAGGAGCTGATAGAGAGGGAGATACAGAGAGAGAGAATCCCAAGCAGGCTCTGCACCATCAGCGCACAGCCCCAGTGTGGGGCTTGAACTCATGAAACCATGAGATCGTGACCTGTGCCAAAACCAAGAGTCAGATGCTTAACCAACTGAGCCCCCCAGGCACCCCTGAAATTTTTTTCTTAACTTCAAGGTCTCATGGGGAAGTGAACTTCAGAGCTGAAACCAGAATCCGGTTCCTCTGAATAGTAGCCTAATATTTATTCACATGATGAAAATTCGTTAGTGGAAGCAAGGCAGTAGAGTTGTGCAGTGCTAGGGGATTAGCGCCGGATCATTTCAGCTTCATGCTCTGGGACAGGTTATTTCCCTTTCCTAGGCTTCCAGCTGCGCAGATTTATCATGGGAAAGAGGCGACAATCATCGTCGCACCCACATAGTATTTGTTTTGCAAGTTAAATGAGAAGAACCATGTAAAACTCTCTATACAGTGCCTTGCACAAAGAAGGCACTCAATAAATGTGAATTGTCACTATTAACACCTTGATTAGTGTTCAGGAAATAATAGGCATCAGTATGAATAGTAATAAATAATAACTAATATTATGATTTCCTACAGTACACTGTGTTGTCCATTTGCACAACTTCTACCTTGCAGATAGGACTAACATAACTGAGAGAGCATTTCTTTCAGGACTTTTTTTCTTTTTGCCTCATATATTAAAAGATAATTTTGTTATCTATGACGATTCTCCACTGCAAAAAATGTATGAGATAAAATTCTGCCGATGTAATTAGTCATCTATATTATAAGATCCTTACCTGGAGTATTTAACAAACACAGCATAGACGGAATATTTTTTTACAATCTTTAGAAATCGTTCATCTGATAATGAATAGTTTTTGACTGTCTACATTGTAACAGGCACTAGTCATGGGCAAGAATTCTTCATGTAAATAAGACAAAGTCCCTGCCATGGAACTATAATCTAATATAGGGCAGGTTATGAATAAAAAAGCAAATAAGTATGTAGCCCAGGGCCACATGGTAACAAGGAAAATAAAGCAGAGTAAGGCAACAGAAAGGGATTGCAGTTGCTGCCTTATTTATGGTGTTCGGGGAAAGCCTGACGTGTGAGGGACACCCGTAAAAGTAAGGGAAGCAAGCCATCTGGACATCTGGAGGAAGAAAGTTTCAGGCAGAGCAGGAACCCATGAAAACGTTTGAAGATGTAAAATTACCAAGAAAGGAGGTCATCGTGTCTCAAATTTATTGCGTGGAAAATTGCAGAAAATGAGCTTGGAGAGATGAAATAAGGCTCTTTTAGGCCAAGAGAAGGATATTGGGTTTTATTCCATGTGTGATCAGAGGTCACTGGAGGCTTTTGATCAGAGCCATGATTGTGACTCAAATTGCATTAAACTGAATCATTACAGTACCCTCTTTATCCAGTAGTACTTGATTAAAATTTCATGACTTTATATTTGTTTCGATTTTCAGGATATATTTTTACTGCCACTTCTCTATTTCTTAAACTTGCAAAGAGAACTCCCTAAAAAGAGCTTATGTGTATATATACATATATATACACACACACATATGCATATATGCATGTCATATACATTCATACACGTCTGTTTTCTGTACAACACCAAATGAAACGATGAAAGAAGAGTAAGTGTACTAGATCTTGAGCCGACTGCATCGGAATGACCTGGCTTGTTAAAAATCAGGCTACGGAGTCCCAGTCTAGATCTTGCAGCAAACCTGTTGGGATGGTCAGTGGATCTGAATTTTTAAAAATCTTGCAGGTGTTTCTTAACGTGCATGAAAACTTAGGGGCCACTGACAGCAATACTTTATCAGAAAAGAAATTAAAAAAAAAAAAAAAACAAACGTGATCCTAAGGTACTTCCTAGATTACTTATCTTCTTTCTCTCTTAGGTTCCATACTTTAAAAACTAACACTCTGATGGGTTGATCTACAAGTCAAGGCACTAGACCGGGGGGTTGGTGAGGTATTAAAAACCACAACTTAGCGTTAAAAAGATGAGGACGCTGAGCTCGAGACTTGAAACTTGCCTCTAAATATCTGATGAGTTAATATCAAGAAGAGGTAATGGATTCAGCAAACTTGTTCTGTGTTGTCCTAGGGTTGTGAAGTAAGCCCAGAGGATCGAAGTTAAAGGTAAATTTGGACACAAATAAAGGAGACTTTGAAATTACTTGAGTTAATCTACCTAGAATACCTGTCTACCTTATATACCCTGTGATGAGGAAGCTTCTTAATAACCAAGCTGACTCTCTGCCTCAAGGATGCAAAAAGATTCTCTGGGAAGGAAAAGTAGGATATGAACTCTAAGGCTCCTTCCAAATCTGAGTTTCGACTAACAGGATGACTTACTGACTCTTTTCTCTTCCAGGGAAAAAGAAGCAGAGGAAAATAAAAAGCATTCTGGCTACAGATCAAATGCGACTGAATCAGCATCAGGAAAGGTGAGTCACTAACTAGATTTTGACAAGAATGATCTTTCTATAAATCAGCCCTTGGCTCTCATAACCATCATAAACATCAGTATTGCTGATGACTTGCTCAGTGTGGAAATTTCATGCCAAACGGAAATCTTCCAGTCTTACATATTACAAAGCACTTGTATAAATTGTACTTTATTTAATTCTCTCAACAACCTGATCAAATAGAGTTTTTAACCTTATTTTATAGATGGGGAGAATGAGGCCCAGCTGCTGTAACAAATTACTGTCGAGAGTGGCTTAAAACAACACAGATCATTATCATTTATTTCTGGAGTTCAGAAGTCCTAACTGGATCTCACTGTGTTAAAACTAAGGAGTCAGTAGGGCTGCATTACTTTGTGGAGGCTGTAGGGAAGATCTGTTTCATTGCCTTTTCTAACTTCTGGAGACTTCCTGCCTTGGCTCATGGCCACCTTTAAACTCAGCAGTGGCCAGTTAAATCATTTTCATGCGGTGTCACTCTGATATTGACTTCCCTGCCTCCCTCTTTCACTCCTGAGAACCTCTGTGATTACTCTGAGCTCTGCAGGTAATTCAGGATAACATTTCACCATTTTAAGGTCTGCTGATTAGCAATCGTAATTCTATCTTCAACCTTAATTTTTCCTTACCATGTGAGGTGGCATGTTTATAGGTTCCAGGCATTAGAATGTGGATGTGTTTATAGGTCATTTATACTGCCTCCCAGCAAGGTTAAGTGGCTTCCTGAATCTTGAGTCAAAATCTTCATATTTTCAAGCCCAGTCAAATACTATGTGAAAACCGTCATTTCCAAAATCATCTTTCCTTCTTTTTAGGATACCTGTGATGAGTTTAGAAGCCAAATGAAAAATGGACAACTTATCTGCACCCGAGAGAGTGACCCTGTTCGGGGTCCAGATGGCAAGACACACGGCAATAAATGTGCCATGTGTAAGGACAAACTGTGAGTATTTTTCAAAAATGGGTCTTTAGTTGTGAATATTAAAGTATAATAACCCTTTCTCCTTTCTCATCAGTTTGAGAAAATGACTTTTTTTTAAAACAGATCAGGGTGCTTGGTTGGCTCTGTTGGTTAAGCGTTCAGCTTTGCCTCAGGTCATGATCTTGTGGTTCATGAGTTTGAGCCCTGCATTGGGCTCTGGGCTGACAGCTCAGGGCCTGGAACCTGCTTCGGATTCTACATCTCCCTCTCTCTCTGCTCCTCCCGCATTCGTGCTCACTCTCTCTCTCTCTCAAATAAACATTAAAAAAATGTTTTTTGATAAAAAAATAAAAAAGATCTAATTATTAATGAGGTTTTTGTTCCACTTTGGCTGAAATGTGTTTTTTTCCCATTTTTTTTCTTTAAGGGAAAGGGAAGCAGCTGAAAAAAAAAAGAAAGAGGAGGACAACATGAGAAACACAGGCGAAAAGAGCAATGAAAACCAGGTAGGGCACGTTAGACATACTAACACAGCTGGATGCTTGGTTGTAAGGTTAATTCATTCAACAAATATTTATGGAATGCCAACTGAGCCCACTCATTGTGCACATAATAATAAACAGGAAAGCATCCTGCCAGATGTGGCAAAGAAATAGCACGCAAACCAGTACCCTGAAGGCAGCTCTAATGCACTCAACCACCTGTTTGCAGGACCAGTGACCAGTGTCAAGTTATGGTTGTTATCAAGGGGATTTCTTCTCCAAGGTTTTAAAACAAACAAACAAACAATTAAGCAGATACTAACATTACAAACAAGAAAGCAAATATCATATTTAATTTGGGCTTAAAAAATTTTTTTTAATTTTTTTAATGTTTTTTTCATTTTTGAGAGAGAGAAACAGAGTGCTAGCAGGGGAGGGGCAGAGAGAGAGGGAGACACAGAATCCGAAGCAGGCTCCAGGGCTCTGAGCCGTCAGCACAGAGCCTGGCATGGAGCTGGAACCCATGAATTGTGAGATCATGACCTGAGCAGAAGTCGGATGCTGAACCAGTTGAGCCACTCAGGCACCCCTAATTTGAGCTTTAAAAATAATGTTCAAGAAGCCCTGGGATGGGTCAGTCGGTTAAGCATCAGACTCTTGATTTCAACTCAGGTCATGATCTTGTGGTTTGTGAGTCTGAGCCCCATGTCAGGCTCTGCGCTGACAGCTGGAGCCTGCTCGAATTCTCTGCTTCCCTCTTTCTTTGACCATCCCCTGCTTACACACACACACACACACACACACACACACACACACACACACACACTCCCTCCCTCTCTCTCTCTCTCTCTCTCTCTCTCTCTCAAAAATAAATAAACATTAAAAAATAATAGAAAAAAAACAATGTTCAATGCTTTACATAGACTATGATACAGCACAGTCTCCTCCAATCCATCTGTGGACTCCAATTACAAAAGACAAATGATGAAGTTTCCCCAGGGAAGTTTTCCCATTAATGAGGGAACTTTTCATTGGGTCTATACCAACTCACAAAATGAACCATGAATAGTAACTTTCATTTTTAAAAAATGTGTTAGGCATATGCATTTTGGTAAGTGAATGGCCTTGAGAAAAGATTTTGTTATCCAACTGCAAATGATCTCTTTGGGCCATGTATTCTATTTATAATCCTGGTCAATATTTTTCTTTTTTTAGTACCTATTTTAGAAATTTCAAACAAAAAATACTCTCTTCATTCACATATGAAAAATATCCAGATTTTGTGTGTGTTTTGTGGCAAAAATAGAACTATGGTCTTACTTACATATGCAAAGTAAGATTTTTCACAAAGCACATGCATCATAGTATTTAAACCTGCCCAATACAAACTTTTGGTTCTAGAATAAATATCATGGGGGATATAAAGTACACATGGGGAGTATAGTTAGTAACAATGTATTGACTTTATTTGGTAACAGATGGTAACTAGATTTATTGCGGGTGACCATTTCGCAGAGTATGCAAGCGTCAAATCACTATGTTGTATACCTGAAACTAGTATCATATTGTAGGTCAGTTATGCCTCCTTCAAAAACTAATAAATAAGCCTTCCCAAAATCTATGCAATAGGCGGTACTGTTGTGATTTCTCAGTTGAGAAAAACACAAGGGAAGTTCACTACACACAGATAATAAATAGAAGAGCCGGAGATTGCCATTGCTCCCATAAAGCAAAGACTGCAATATGGGTGGACAGGTGCTATCATAAACATATAGGTATGTGGTACTTGGAGTATCTGGAAAAAGAAATAATTGCAGCAACTCCCAAAGACGATGGCTGTGAGATACTTAATACTTGGATCGAGTATTCAATTCCACAGAACTTTTTTAATGCCACAGAAAAAAAGTAGGTCAGTTTAAAGGAAGAAGGTTAACTACCTGTCTAGGTTACTGGCGGTGTCTTTCAAGGACATCCTCCCATGTCTCTACTTTGACTCCTTGAGCTCCTGGGTAGTTTATGACAAATTTCTGTAGATGTCCCAAAATTTCCAGATCCCGTGGACTCAGTTCCATTGTCTTCTTTTTAAGGTTCTTATTTTCCAATGAATGTAAAAGGCAGCATTACCTTTTTTTTTTTAATAATTTATTGTCAACTTGGTTTCCATACAATACCCAGTGCTCATCCCAACATGTGCCCTCCTCTGTGCCCGTCACCCACTCTCCCCCCTCCCACACCCCCTCACCATTCAATTTGTTCTCAGTCTTTCAGAGTCTCTTATGTTTTGTCTCCCTCTCTGTGTCTTTTTTCCTTTCCCCTCTTCCCTTCCCCCATGGTTTTCTGCTAGGTCTCTCATAATCCACCTAGCATTACCTTCTTACAAGTGTTTAGGAGTTTTATTCTCTGCCAAGTGAAAGCCCATAAGAGGAGAAAGCTTGTTAGCAGATTTCTGAACACAATTCCAATGTCGACTTTAATTACTTAATCACTCTGAGCCTTATTTTCTCATCTGTAAAATGAGTATAATTAATGTTTATCTTCTAGGTTTTTTATGACAACCAAAGGAAATCCATTAGAGCCCACAACAAAATCCCTGGCATACGATAGTACAGACCTGATCTAAAAACAAATTTTTTTTATTTTGTTTTCGATATACATAGCTAATGTCTTGCCAAAAGTACATCTTTCAGTTCATTCCAGGGCTTTTGTATGTGTGGAGTATTGAATAGAGGTGAGGGAGACAGGATAGCACCCAGCCTACTAAAAATTGTGTTAACACACTATAGGCCGCCTGACGCTGTAGTAAAATTCCCCAGGGATGCTGTTGAGAGGATTCTAGCTTCCTACGCAGAGATTTTCATTTCCCCCCTCAAGTATTAGGAGTTTATATCTCACAAGTTACATTGAAAGTTTTAGAGATCAGACGACCGTGGTAACATCTCTTTTCTTTTCTCGCAGGATCAGTGCCATGAATTCCGGAACATGGTGAGAGAGGGAAAGCTTATCTGCACAAGAGAAAATAACCCTGTTCGAGGCCCCGACGGCAAGATGCACGTCAACAAGTGTGCTATGTGTCAGAGCATCTTGTACGTGAAGAGGTTTATCAGTCACTTTGGCATGTTGTGCTCGTTTCCGAGAAGATAGTTCTTTTTTTTAATGTTTACTTTTGAGAGAGGCAGAGAAGGGGAGAGAGAGAGTGTGAGTGGGAGAGGTGCAGAAAGAGAGGGGGACAGAAGATCTGAAGTGGGCTCTGCGCTGACAGCGGAGAGTCTGATGCAGGGCTCGAACTCACAGATCCTGAGGTCATGACCTGACCCGAAGTCTGACACTCAACCAGTGACTGAGCCACCCCGGTGACCCGGAGATCATTCTTTTTAATTTAAAAGTTAAGGCCCCGGGCATTGCACGTTAAAAATATACTGGGCTTTCACTTTAGAAGAGGACAGTAAGCTTCTAGAACATTCTCATAAGAAATTTTCAATTTGATGATGAGAAGCATAATCGTACTTGCAGCATCGGGGACAGGGAGACAGCTGTTGTAATGTGTGCCAAAATCACGGACTTCCAGGAGCTGAGGAATGCAGGACATGCCAGTTCACTCTGCGCTGTTTCACTTCCTCTTATATAAAGGAAACAGTTACTACTTCCTTTCTGTGGGGATTCAAGCAGATAATATTTTTTAAACATTTACAAACTTTAAAGCAATATAACCATGGAGGGAAAATCAATGTTGGAGAGTTTAGTTCTAATTTAATATGAAAAAGAAAAAAGAGAAATGAAGCAACTCTCTCTCTAAATGAAGGCCGTACAAATATTTTACTAAGGAAAACATGCAGGGGCCTTCTAGGAGCATATGTCATTCTGGGTGACAGCGTAGCAACTGAATTTATGAGAGTTGATAACATCGCCACAAACGCGTTACGACAATTCCAACAATTCCAACAATTGGGACTCATTAGCAAAAAAAAGATTTTTAGATATTTTTTAGATATGAGAAGACTGGTGTTAGATTTGCTAAGATTTAGAATTAGAAAAATACTTAGTTTAAAAAACTCACTAATAACCCTATAAAAAAATGATCTAGCCTTTTTTTATTCTGCAGTGAGCGAGAAGCTAATGAAAGAAAAAAGAGCGATGAAGAAAAATCAAACACCAAGCCCTCAAATGATGCAAAGGTTATTTTTTCTTGATGTTTATTTATTTTTGAAAGATAGAGCACGAGCAGGGGAGAGACAGAACAGAGAAAGGAGGACATAGGATCTGAAGCAGTCTCCACACTGACAGCAGAGAGCCCGATGAAGGGCTGGAACTCACAAACCATGAGATCATGACCTGAACCCGAGTTGGACACTCAACCCACGGAGACACCCAGGCACCCCGCAGAGATTCTTTCTTAAAAGATACGAAGATGACTATTTTACCACTCATCCTCAATGTCTTACCTTCTCCAGTTTTTGGATAATAAAAATGCCCATGTTCTTAAAAGAAAAGAGACTTTGCTAATATTTGCATTTTGGTTATAACGACATTTTTTCTGGCTTTAAGGTTTAACATTCTTCTCAGTTTTGTAGAGAATTCTCCTGCAGTTTCCGTCCACTATTGCTTCATTCTCTCCTCTTTGGGAGAAATAGGGATTGAAAAACAGAGTGTAAAAATCTTTACAACCTCAATCTGCTTATCTCTGACACTAAATGTGAAATGAGGTTTCAAGTAGTTTGTTGACATTGATTTTTGCAATTCAGGTAATTAAATTAATTTCAAAGCTTCCTTCCCCTTCGACCTTTCTCCTTGATGTCTTTTTTCTGTTTCCTCCCGATGGCTTTCTGAGCATCATCGACCCAGTATTTGTATGTGTGATGCTGCCTTTTCTATTTACTTTTCAATGCAAAGAAGACATCTTCAGTCCTTTGCAGTGATAATCACATTTGTAACATTAGATTCCTGTGATATTATCCTTAGGTCCAAGTACACCTCATACAGAAAATGAGAGAAAGGAAGCAAGGAAGCAAGGAAGGAAAGGGGTATGGGAGATGAGGAGATCCATCAGGTCTTACCCCCTGCATTTTTAGGACCAGTGCAGAGAGGTTCGGAATGAAGTGGAGGATGGAAAGTTTAAAGTCTGGGTGTTTCTTGGTCCCATTGCCCGGGGAAGTACGCTGAGTCTGAACTCAGAGCAAAGAAAAGGCTTTCTAAAACCAAGTTCGAGAAAGCCACCGAGCCAAGAAGGGGGAAAATCCTGTTCACGTCCGCTTTCTCATTTTTTAGGATGAGTGCGGTAACTTTCGGGAGTATGTGAGGAACGATGAGCTCATGTGCACGCGAGAGAATGACCCCGTGCGTGGTGGTGATGGCAAGTTGTACAAAAACAAGTGCTACCTGTGCAGAGCGATCATGTGAGTAGGAGGATCCTTGCACCCTCTGCAGTGGGGCAACTGCATTTTTCTTTTCTTTTTTTTTTTTTTTTTTCAGTGCAAAAAAGTGTTTTTATTAAAGCATGGGGATAGGACCTGTGGAAATTGCATTTTTAGGAGCTTCTGGATTAAATAAATGTGCACACATGAATCAATGGAATCCTTAAAATAAGTCTTTAGATTCAAGGCCCTTAAGTTGAGAACACCTGGACTTGGAGACAGGAAATCCAGGTGTAAATTCTAACCACAATAGTTACTAGCTGTGTCACTCAAAAGAAAAAATTTTTCAACACTTAGGATCATAGCTACAAGAAATTGTTCCAAAGCTTTGTTCCATGACTATATCACACTCAACAGACAAGTCTTTCTTTTTAAGAAATACAGACTTTTACACCCCAAAATATATTGTCAGAAAATTTAAGGCTAAGGAATTTTTTTTTAATTTTTTTAATGTTTATTTATCTCTGAGACAGAGAGAAACAGAGCATGAGCAGGGGAGGGGGAGAGATAGAGGGAGACACAGAATCCGAAGCAGGCTCCAGGCTCTGAGCTGTCAGCACAGAGCCCAATGTGGGGCTCGAACTCACAAACCATGAGATCATGACCTGAGCCGAAGTCGGATGCTCAACTGACTGAGCCACCCAGGCACCCCAGGGGTTTCTAGGTTATTTTGACAAACAGCCATATTTGGAGACCAGTGGACGTTATAGAGTCTATGATCATGGCTATGAAAACACTGTGTGAACATGGTGATAATAATCAGTATTTTTTTTTCCAGATCTTTGTTTTATGTTCCTGGAGATAGGAATTGTTAACACTACCCTCTTTTTATGTTCTAGGGAAGCTAAACTCAAGGAATTTAAGCAACTAGTCCAAGATTATATGTCGATTAAGTGACGAGCACTCTAAACCAGTTCACCATTGCGTACTTTTCTTTACATCATCCTCTGGTTGAATGTCCTATATAGGATTGCTTAACTTCCCACTGGAAGTTACAGGAGGTAGTCTTTGTGGCTCTACCTTTAAACTACTTTCTGTCTTCTTCCGTAGTCAAAAAGAAGCTCTGGAAAGGGCAAGAATTCGAGGAAAGCCGTCTCACGTTAGATCTTCTGCAGAGGAAAACAGCCCAGTTTCCTCCAGTTCTTCTCTGGTAAGAATGACTGCTTCAGAAAAGCTGCTCATTAACCTAAAGCACCTAGTTTGGGGCTTGTCGCCACTCGCCCTCCATGAACTTCATTTCCACAGAAAGGCGTTGGAAAGGCTTAACCAGAGGAGCTCCAAACCCTTTGTATGTAGTTTATGCTCAGTGAGAATTCTGGGATGACTCGGTACATTTGTCTGCACTCTTTTAAATTATTAGTCCTGCTCCAAGCCAATTTAGTACATTTTTGACATTTTAAAACCTAAGTGTGTCATGAATGTGACTTATTGCTCATGTGGTCAAATAAGTAGTTAGGAGCCTCAATTCTATAATTTTAGTAGGCCGGAAAGATACTCCTCATCCAGCTTTCTCTCTCCCCCTCCCCAAACCAGCCCTCTTCCCAATAGCCTTGAGAGGTGTGTTGAGCATGTTCAAACTTGTGCATTTCCACCCATCAGCAATTCACAGTGGTTAGAACTTCCTTCTTCAACATACAAGTTGGAGGCCATCAGTAATGTATACCTTAGTGTAAATTAGCCTGACAGTTTGCTTTTCTATTTTTTTATTTTTGTTAAATGTGTATTTATTTCTGAGAGAGAGAGTGAGACCGGGAGAGGGGCTGAGAGAGAAGGAGACAGAGGATCTGAAGCGGGCTCTGCACTGGCAGCAGAGAGCCCAATGTCAGACTCAAATTCCTGAACTGTGCGATCATGACCTGAGTCGAAGTTGGACGACTAACCAGCTGAGCCACCCAGGCACCCCACTGTTTCCTCTTTTAGAGCTTTGCCAAGGTGGGAATAGGAAGGAGGAAAGGGGGATAAGAGAATATGAAGTTTATTCATGAAGTAGAATATCAAATTGGCCCCTAAAATAGTGAGACTTTAAGCACCTAGTCTGATGACCTAGAAAAAAAGAAAGAAAAGTCAAACATGAATTTTATCTTATTATTTGCCCAATTTAAGTAGGATAATAAATGAGTTGCACTAGTGAAATATATAGTAATGACATATTTCTAGTAAATTAGATGCTTCACTAGGAGTCCCATAAACACGGAAATAAACTATTCACAAAACCTGTTCTTTTTCCTCCTAGCTTTACTGAGATATAATTTAGATATAACATTGTGTAAATTTAAGATGTACAGTGTGTTGATTTAGTACACTTTTATGTTGCAAAATGATACCACAGTAGTGTTAGCGAACACTCACCTCACATAATTACCATTTTCATGTGTGTCGAGAACATTTAAGATTTATTCACTTACCAACTTTCAAGTATATAAAACAGAATTATTAGCCATAGTCCCCATGCTGTATATTATACCTTCAGAATTTATTTATCTTATAGCTAAACGTTTGTACCCTTTGGCCAATATCTCCCATTTTCCCCAATCCCATTCCCTAGTAACCATCATTCTATACTGTTTCTGAGTTTGAATTTTTTGTTTCCACATATAAGTAATATCATAGAGTATTTGTCTTTGTCTGACTTATGTAGCATAATGCCTTAAAGGTCCATCTAAGTTGTCATGAATGGTAGGATTTCCTTCTTTTTAATAGTAGGAATTCCTTCTTTCCAGTGGTATGGATATGTGTGGGTATGTATAACACATATTCTTTTTTTTTAATTTTTTAATGTTTATTTATTCTTGAGAGAGACAGAGAGTGAGAGGGAAGGGGTAGAGAGAAAGGGAGACACAGAATCTGAAGCAGGCTCCAAACTCCCCACTATCAGCACAGAGCCCAACGAGGGGCTCAAACTCATGAACTGTGAGATCATGACCTGAGCCAAAGTCAGATACTTAACCAACTGAGCCACCCAGGCACCCCTATAATATATATTCTTTATCCACTCATCCATTGATGGACATTTAAGGTTGTTTCTGTATCTTGGCTACTGTGAATAATAAAATCTGTTCTTTTTTAAAAAACATTTTACTGAAGTATAATAGTCATATAGAAGAAGTATACTTCTCATGAGTGTACAGCTACATGAAATGTCACAAAGGGACCACACCTGTCATAAGAGCACCTCGGTGAAGAAATGAGATATTGCCAGAGACCAGAAGCCTCATCAAGGTTCTTCCTAATGTACAATCTGGTTTTGAGCTGAGTTTTCTCTTGGAGATGAGAACCATATTCGTGATTCATTTCATCATCCATCCATTCATTCTTCAAATGTTTATTGAACATCTACTATTTTCCAAGCATTATTTATGTGTAAGAGAATGATAGCCATAAACCCAGGAGATAGAACTCTCTACACTCGTAGAGTTTGTATTTTAAGAACATAGGTAATCGATAACATGAATAAATAAAGTGTAAATCCAAGGGGAAAATAAAGTAAAATAATGATATAGCAAATACTGGGATTGGGGTACCGGGGGGAGAAGGGACAATTTTAAGTAGCCTGTACAGGAAAGCACTCTGAAGTGACATTTACACCACCGTCTAAAGGAATTGATTCCATACATGTAAGTGAGTGAATAACAAACATTCCAAGAAAAGAATAGCAAAGCTCCAAGGAAGGGGTTAAAGATAGCAAAGAGTCCAGGGTAGCTGAAATAGAGTGACATCAGAGAGAGCCACAGAAGAGGAAGTCCTTAAAGTAACAGGAGGCCATATTATATAGGATTTTGTAGACCATATTAAAGATATTGACTATCATTCTGAACGAAGGTTTTGTAAAGAGGAGTGATGTGATTTGATTTATTTTTTAAAAGAATAACTTTGGTTGGTATATTGAAAATAAAGTGCAGAAAGCTAAGAGCGAAATCAGGACAGCCGATTAGTCGTAGCAGTAATCAACAGAAGAGATGATGGTAGTTTATACCACGGCAATGGTGGTAGACGTCGTGAGAGATGGTTGGATCCTGGGTCTGCTCAGGAGGTGGAATCAGCCATAATCAGTTCAGAGTTGATGTACTACATAAGAAAAAAGAGAAGCAGGGACGCCTGGGTGGTTCAGTCACTTAAGCATCCAACTTTGGCTCAGGTCATGATCTTGCAGTCTGTGAGTTCAAGCTCTGTGTCAGGATCTGTGCTGACATCTCAGAGCCTGGAGCCTGAGTCTGTGTCTCCCTCTATCTCTGCCCCTCCCCTGCTCTCTATCTCAAAAATAAATGAACATTAAAAAAAATTTTTTTTAACACATAAAAAAAAAGAAAAAAGGGAAGCAGCCTGTCTTTGTTGCTTCTGTGTAATGCTTTATCCTAGTAGTTTTGAACCTTGTAGCAGCAGATACATGAAAAAATACTAAGGATATATGTGGTTCAGTCCTACCTTTGCTAGTGATTCAAAGAAGGTGCTTGTCTAAATTCTCCCAGAATATCTACTAATATCTACTAAAGCGGTCCATTTGGATGATTTAATTATTTACCAAAACAAATGAACTAGCAAAGAAGTATTTCTTTATGCCTCTGAAATGAATGTCAACATACATGATACTCTTAAATTTTCTATTTTTTCCGTCCGTTTCAAAGAGTGGTTTTCAAGGAATTCATTAATTTTATCTAAGTTGTCAAGTTTATTGGCATATAGCTATAACACATCCCTATCATCCTCTAATATCTATATATAGTGAAACCCCTTTTTATTTTTAATATTGGTAATGTATATTTCTTGCCTTTTTATCAGTTTTGCAAATGGTTTATCAATTTATTAACTTTTTCAAACAATCAGTGTTTGGCTCTGTTCTGTTTTCTATTTTATAAATTTCTCTTCTGTATTATTGTTTTCTTCTATTTTCTTTGAGCTTAGTTTGTTTATTATTTGCTAGCTTCTTGACGTGGAAGTTTAGGTCCCTGACTTAAAAATTCCTTCTTTGTCTATCTGTAATTGTTACAACTTTTCCCATATCACTGCTTTAGCTGCTGTGACTTGACCATTGATACTTTTGTTATCAGTCAGTTCAAAACATTTCTACATTCCATTATGATTACTTTGAGCCATGAGTTATTTAGAAGTGCATTGGTTGATTTTTAAATAGTGAGTTTCCATGACCTATGTTATAGTTCCTTTACTAATCTTTTATTCAGAGGCGACTGAGGAAATCAAAAGGTTTTTCCAAGCCCATCCTCTTGAGTGCTATTGAGAAAATCTGATTTATGTTTTGCTTGCTCAGGATTCTGAGATGTGCAAACACTACCGGGTATTACCCAAGATGGGTTACCTTTGCCCAAAGAATTTACAGCCTGTCTGTGGTGATGATGGCCAGACATACAACAATCCCTGCATGCTCTGTCACGAAAACCTGTAAGTCTACAAGTTGCACTCTCCTATCTTCAAGTGTAGAGGTTCTTGACTATGGCGTTGACCCACAGTACTGCACTGATTGCACTCTGTGGCGTGTTATACCAATTTACTAATCATAGCAGTTAAAAATCCAAATTTTGTGGATGATCTTATTCATATATAAAATAGAAAGGATTGAAGATTAGCCTTTGGACTAAATTGCTTGTATTCTTGACTGAGTATAAGAGAAAGGAAAAAGATGGGGTTATAACAATTAAAGTCTCTGTTAGCCCATGTATACTCATGAGAATGTGAACACCGTCCACCACTGTATAAAAAGAAAAAAAGTTGAGAATCATTGCTATGTTGAGTCAGCCCAGCCTATACTCTCTACTGGGCCTACTGACTACCTGATAGTCACGTATTTCAGATCCTCTTGGTGAAGAAGTGGTATCAAACAAGAGAAAGCAATCAGGAACAAATGGCGGACTTGGTGTGGGCTCTCAGATTTGTTCCTATCTGTGCATCTGTGGGCACATTATTATTCTGAGATTCAGTTTTTCCACTGGAGAAGTGCAGACTGTTCTCTGAGCCAGCTGACTTCAAGAAGTTGTTAAGAAGAATGGCCATACTTATTTGAAATTAAATATAAGGGCTTTGTTTTAATACTGTTTTTATTGGTTTTAGCTCTATTAGTTTTCTGCTCAACTACTGCCTTACCCTCCCCTCCGTTCACATGCTTCACCTTTTCCCAGCCTCCACTGGACCAGCTTTAAGTGAAAGCACGATGGCAAATCCTGACTTTTCCATCCCACCCCACCTCACCCCAGATTTACACTGTGGTCCAAGTGTGCTTAAGTCTTCTGAGGACACTATAAGCAAAGCCCAGAATGTGAGGATGAGACATTCTGCAGTTCATATGCTTAGAATAACATCTGAATATGAGTGTTTTATGTGTTCTCACATCTGTAGGTAAAGCACTTGCATGTTCATCCTCTCGCTAAATCCTCACTATATTGCACAGAGGGTGAATCTGAGGCTCAGAGAGTCTAGGTAATTGGTTTAAAGTGGCAAAGCTAGGAAGTAGATCAGACAGGATTTTAACCTTGTTGGTTTGGATCCCGATACAGTTTTCTTTACTTCACACTACACTACTGTTATATCCAAGGCGGTAGTTCTTTAAAAATTTGAGAATCAAAAATTCATTTCACGACATGGAGAAAGTTACCTCTTTCCGGAAAAGAAAAGAAAATGAAGCAACATTAACAATTTGTATGTATATTATCTAGGGGCACATAAATCTCTTGAAATCCATCCATGAATCTTACAGAGTTTTAAGAATTAAGAAAACTCCATTTAAGAAATGAATGCAACCATTCAGGAATTTGTTTATATATATGTCTTCTCTTCAGCCCAGAAACTTTTCAACTTCCCTTTACTGTAAAGGTCAGGACCTAAGTTATCCACCCAGCGTTCTTCAATCATTCCATTAACTGTATAAACTGTATCAACAAGTGATACTCTGGTCAAGGGAACATTGAGTCAGACACTTCAGTGGTAAAAATACTAACAAAACATGCCTCAGGATGGATTGTTTAGCTAAAGGAACTGGGAGTATATATTATGGAGAGAAGACCCAGGGTCTCCAAGGCAAAAGAGAACAGTACTGGTTTCTGTGGTTTCAGAGGAAGTGAGAGGGAAGCCATTTCAACTTGAGCAGTGTCCAAAGACCAGGCAAACTACCTTGATAGACAGTGAGTTTCTCATCACCAGAGGCAAACAAGTACATGTTTAATATATAATATTTCTTAATAGAGGCATTAAAATTTCACACCTTTCAAGATTTTTTTCAGCTATAAGTTTCAAACTGATTATGTATTGTTATATTTTATAAAATCTATATTCCATATATTTTTATTATATATGTATTCTATTTTGTAAACTCACATTATAGATATTCAATAAAGTGAAGCTTCTCTTTGGGACCCAGTTGTCCCATCTGTAAATAATGGCTTTGGACTAGATGGTTTCCACGTTTATTTCCATTACTGAACAATTTCATGAGTGTATAGATGGGTTGAGGTGTGATGCCCCAGGACTGGGGAACGAATCTGGAACTGAATCTGAAGAGAGGACTATACCTGGGTGATCCTTAGTGGAAAATAGTTGAATCTGGATCCCGGATCCTACCTTTAATTTCAGTTCTGGGCACGATGCCCAGATGTCACCCACATTGATCCTTGCTGTTGTTTTTCTCATTATAACTGTGCGTTTTTCCAGCCTTTAAATTTCCTCTGTTCTGCTTTAGAATACGCCAGACTAACACACACATACGCAGTGAAGGGAAGTGTGAAGAGAACAGTGAAGAGAACAGCACCCCAGGAACAACACCTCTCTACGTGCCAACATCTGTAAGTACACCGCATTCGTGATGACAGCGTCAGAGCCGGTTGGTTCTGCTTCTGTGTCTTCCACCGACTGATGGACGTTTCTCAGCTAGGGAAGTGATCCTGGATGAGAGAACCCCAGAACTGGTCACATGTTCCTTGTGAAGATAATTAAGTAATTACTGAAATATGCAGGGATAATAATATAATAGTTAATATTTTAAAATATTTACTGTTTACCTGGATCATTAATAGATTATTTATAAGCAATCTCCCTAACATGAGACTTTTGCGAAGTAGGTTTTATTTTCTGTGATCTACCATAAAAAAATAAGACAAAGACTGAGAGAGGTCACACAGTGACAGAACCGTATTTCAACCATTTCTGTATAATCCACCCATTTTTGGTCTTCACATTGTATTAAAGTGTTTCCCGGTATGAAAAGCTTGCCTTTTTTAAATCCCTGTAAGGACGTTTTGACACACATTATTGAATTTGCCATTCTCCCTGGTGATTGCATCTGAGGGTATTCTTCTTCAGGCAAGATGGTATGTAACTTGGGGGAAAAGGTAGGAATTTTCAAATAAGAGAAACTCTTCAAGTAAATATAGGTTTAAATGCCAGCTTTTTATATTCCTCGTATATGACACCTTTGGCAAATCAAAGATCTAAACCAAAGATCTCACCAGGTTATTGAAAATATTCAATAAATACTGACTTTTAAGGATTTGGCACAGTGTCTCCAAACTAATGGCATTTATTATTGTTATCGCTATTATTAATATGTTGAAGAGACCAAAGTATGAATGTAGACAAAGAGTCCATAGTATAAACTTAGAGAAACAGAGCCTGGCAGAGCGCTTATGTATTTTTAATAATATTAATGAATTATAGGTTAATAAATTTATATTTGATGTTAAAATATATTTATATTCAATAAAACAAAATGTTTTAATCAATTACATTTACTAAAAGAAAAATATTTATTATTCACAACTGGTTTCATGCCATTCCACTGCCATAAAAAGCTTTGGTAATGAAGGGAATGGAAACCTCTCTGCCAAATTTGGGACTCCGAAGCAATGCTAGATGAGACCACATTGGAAAGAAGTACTCAGTGAGCTTTGACATGGGAAAGTAGAAAAATAAGAGATGTAAGCTAGGTGTTTTGGGTTTTACATTAGCAGCTAGAAGGCCGGGTAGAGTGTTGGAGTGAAACCGGGAGACCTTCCTGTTTCCTCATGTGTACTTGACAGTCCTCTCTCTTCTCTGCATTCTACACATCCTTAAAGAAAAGATATAAACTTTTGCTTTACTCCCATTATTGTGCTTGCTATCTTATTACATGTAAATTCTTTTTTAATTATTACATATAAATTCCTAGTGGCTTGCTCCTTGTCTTATTGACCGAATATACTATCCCTCCCATCTCACAAACATAGCTGGTTACATGTAACTCAGGATACTCTTTATGTGAATCCTAAAGACCACACCTCAGACCATATCTTGCTGTTATCTCATGTAGACAACTTGACAAAAAGTACTTTGCCTGGGGCGCCTGGGTGGCTCAGTCGGTTAAGCAGCCGACTTCGGCTCAGGTCATGATCTCACGGTCTGTGAGTTCGAGCTCCACGTCGGGCTCTGTGCTGATGGCTCAGAGCCTGGAGCCTGCTTCGGATTCTGTGTCTCCCTCTCTCTCTGCCCTTCCCTTGCTCACACTCTCTCTCTATGTCTCTCAAAAATAAAATAAAAACGTTAAAAAAAAAAAAAGTACTTTGCCGGGGTCGGTCCTTGTTCCGGCGAATCTAGGGGTCCACGAAGGACGAACGGTTAGGTGAAATGAGGTGAGAGAGCCACGAGAAAGATGGAGTCTGATGACCAAGCAGGCAGCCCTGGGAATTCTGGCGTCTCTGTGGCGTCTTTGCCCTGCCGGTCTCAGTGTCTTTATTTAAAGGTAGTGAGTTACATTACAGCAATGAGTGACAACCCATCAGTAAGCATAGTTTGAACAATAATGTGTTATATTGGTAAAGCGATGATTTCCTCAATCTTGCAAGTTGTTTTCAAGTTAGTTAGCATATACATTTAAGGCTGGGGGAGAGGACAGGAAGTTACCTAGGCCTGCCTATGTTAATTATCTATAAACAGGCCAAGAGTCATTGCCTATTCTTTCAATTACAATGGGGGAGGTACAACACGTCTGGCAAGGACAGAATTCCCAATGCTTGTCCTTTGCCCGTGGCTGAGTGAATTTACATAATAGGAG
Organism: Paguma larvata; assembly: GCA_030068075.1. Lineage (NCBI taxonomy): Eukaryota > Metazoa > Chordata > Mammalia > Carnivora > Viverridae > Paguma > Paguma larvata. The sequence continues at coordinate 110,643,196 of CM057826.1, read as the reverse complement.
CCTAACATTTACACAAATCACACCAATATTCAGCCAGCTCATAACTGCTATCAATCTGTGCAACCCATCCCCAAGATGCAACTTTAAGGTGGTCAGGCTACTCTCATTCAGATGCAATTCATCAAAGCATCGTGCTCCAGGTCCTTCCTTTTATCTAAATGTGGTAAAACAAAAGAGTATTACATTCCTTAGGCCAAGGAGAGTAGTTGTAAGATTAGGCGCCAGTTTGGCTGGCAAGGTTTTGCTTCAACCTTTTCCACACAGGGAGGGGTCTCAACCTGTGAGCCCAAAACGGCTCCCAACAGTACTTTATGAGGAATTTGCCATAGGAAATACTGATAAGATGTGTTTATTCAAATAAGGAAGAATCTTGACAGGGCTAAGCATAATAAAAGGTTTTTTAAGAGAGTTCCTTCCTTTTACTTTTGGATATATTTTTTCCTCTAGAATTATGTACCAAACATTATTAATGGCAGGACTTATTTATGGTGTTAGGTGATGGAATAAATCATTAGAACAAAAGATGTCCCGAACATGGGTTCAGTTCCCTCTGTAGGACTGACTGGTGTGATCTTGGATGTCCCAAGGTGGTGCAGGCGGGTGATGGCCCAGCATTGCTCTGATGACTATTATGCTTGCACTTCCTGGAGGTCGAAACTTATTGCCTGACCTTTGTTCCTGTATAGAAGGATTCTATAAGACAGTCTAGAATCTAAAGAATGAATTAAAGGCCAGGTCACAACTTTCCTGGAAAAAAATAGATCGTGGATCCTAGAACACATACTTACACTTAATATCTAAGAGGTATTTTCTATTGTACGATAACTACTTTGACTTATGTAACACACAGTAGGCCTGTGAGGATGCGCGCAAGGAAAGAGCACATAAAATGCTGAGTTACATAAGTAACTTATGCTCTACTACCATCCCTTGGTTATCAGGAGATTCTGAAAACCAGGAGCCCTAGAAAAGAGATTACCTATCTCAGTTAAATGAAAATTAGCCACCTTGAAAGAAAATTTCATGACAAAGATTTTCAACGGTGTAACAATACCACAGATTGCCACTTTCAAACCAAAGGAAATCTCCTGGGGTGGATGTGAGAACTAAAATGGAGGTTTGAGTTTGAAAGGATAGCACTACTGGTGCTCCAGGTGGTGCTAGCTGACAATGTGCAGTAGTCTGGAAGGAAACTTCCTGAGGCTCTTGCCTTCTTCTTTGCTCTCTTTTGAAAATTCTTTAAATGTTGATTTAATGTTATTTTATGTCAATTTCAAGAGTGAATGAATATTGGATGATTCAGGTAAGAAAGTAGCTGATTAAATTCTTACGATCTAAAACAAATTATAATAGTAAAGCATTCGTGTTGGAGGAATTGGATTTAAATCCTGATTAAATGTGAGACTTTGGCAAGTCAGTAGCCTTCTCTGGAGCTCAGTTCCCTCCTCTGTGAAATGACGTTACTGACACCTACCTCTTTTCATTACCGTGAGGACCACATGTCATCAAGTGTAGACTTCGTATTTGTATCTACCTCAACAGGTAGTAGGTACTAGGTGCTCAGTACTCATTGAATCAATTAAAAAACATGCAAGTGATTTTAAATGGTGAGTTCTTGGCAGAATGTAGGGATCTGCGGATTTCTTTGACTACAACATAGCTATGAATGTATATCCCATATCTCTATAGTATCTTGGAGCTTCTAGCACCTAAACTATCCATCTTCTCTTCCAGGACAAATGACGGAAGAATTGGTGAAAGCCATGAGAGAAAATATATGGCCTGATTCTGAATCGCCTCTCACCATCTGTATATACAAAGGATTCTTCAGAGCTTGTCTTATTTACTATAGAAAACAACACAGTGCTGTTGGGGGAATGGACTCACTGACTTTCAGTCTTTCCCATCTCTTTCCTCCTAGAATCTGTGATCCAAGGGCACAGAGTCATCTCCATCTGTCTGTGCTCGAAAACCTCCTGATCACAATGCTGTCTGTTCAACTACTTGTTCAATAAACATAAACCCAGCAGGACACGGTTTCTGGGATTTCTTCATCACCGCCTGGAGTTACAGGCTTTACAGAAGCTGAAAACTCTACTCTTTTGTCTTGCTAAGCTATTGGTGGACACGAAATACTCAGTTTTTTTGGTTTTGTTTGTTTGTTTTTTTTTTTCAGATTCAAGTTGCTGTCATAGTTGGGAAGAAATGTCTAGAAGAAAGGTAGGGAGTATGGGCTCCAGGCATTCAAGAGCCATATAAAGCCAAACCAGCTATGAATCACCTTCCATATCTGTCGCTTCACCAGCTCTCCTATGGAGCTCCTGTATTTCCGTGCAGAGCGGAACTACCTCTGTTACACAGATACCATCCAAAGACACAAACCCTTAGTTTCTCATATTCAGTCATGTTGCCTCTTGACCGTTTCCTATATTCTAGTCTGGGAGAAGACTAAGGAGATGATAATTACCACTGTGTTGCAACTCTCTAGAGCAGCATAATCCAATAGAAAAAGAAGCCAAGTCACATGTAATTTCAAATTTTCTAGTAAATAAAGAAATGGGTAAAATCAACCTTAATAATGTATTTTACTTAGAAGCCAGCATGTCAAAACTCTTATTTCAAAATATAGTCAATATATAAGCTTTTATTTTAGCAGGTCATTGATACTTTGTATTTACAGCATACCTGTTTGGACCAACCTCATTGCAAGTGCTACATGTAGCTAGAGCCCAGCAAAGCAGACAGTGAGCTAATGCACTTGAGAAATTGACCAGGGAATACAAGCGCTAGAAACGGGTGGGTTGAACAGCTTGTAAACTCCTGCTCACCGCTGAAACTCTGTGTCACGTTCAGCATCTCGATACTGGCATCCTGTGACAGTACCTGGATGGGAGAAACACATCCTATAGGGAGAAAGCTATGGAGAATCCATCACGGTTGAAGTTGTTCTCAGCTGAAGAATTAACTGTGCCCAGAATGGCAGGTCTACTTGGATTTGGGAAGTTAACTTTGTTTATTCCTCTGCCCTTTTCTCTTAGATAAGTTGTTGCTAGGGCAATTATAGTTAGGATTTGGAAATCATTGTCCTTTGTAACTGAGTGAAAAATCAATTCTATGCTGTTTCCCCCTCTCTGTTATCATTAGGATAACAGAAGGGAAAAAAAGGCTTATAAATCCTTTTTTTTTTTTCAAGCATGAAAATACTGTCATTTCCCGGAGGGGTGGGGAGTGAGAAAACAATGTTGCTATTTTCTTTGGCAATTCCAAGATGTAAGGGATGGGTTTAGATATTCTGTAACATGAGATTGTATCTCCTTCCTGGGTAGTTCTAGGAAATCCAGAAACTCTATTTTCATGGCCAAGACATAATATTTTTTGAGAAGTAGTTGCTTTTTTATGTCATTTTGAACATTTTAAATACAAACAATAAACCATTTACAAATATTCCTTCATTATTATTTTTTCTATTATGATTAAGATTATTAGCTAATATGCCCAAAGACTGTGTTACCCACGCTTAAGACTTAACCAATGCTAGTTAATCATTCCAAGTACCAGGGAAAGTGTGGCTTAGGAAAAGGGTGGAGTGGAGAATAGGACGGTCTGGAATGGATGAAACATGCAGGTGGAGAAAGGCTCAGGGACCCAGGGAAGGTCAAGAGTAAAGTGGGGGGTGCAGACGTCAGGAATGGGTCGGGTACTAACAAAAATAGACTGTGGACTGAGGTGCAGGGATTGGGGTTGAGTGTGAATGTGTTGAAAACGTTACTTGGGATTTAAAACAAAGCTGAAGTTGATTTTTGGGGGGGAGGAAACACAAACTAGAGGTGAATATAAAATGCCATATGTGTCAAAATGGTCACCACAAAATAGCTGCATTAAATATCAAATAAACTAATTTTTGAGTTGCTTCTTGAGTTATGGCTTGATGGATGACAGGTGGATGAAAATTGGGCCCATCTCACTGAGGTTTCACAAACCAGCTCTAAAAATTCAGACCAGGATGTGAGAAATGATTCTGTGTTGGAGCTAAAAACACAGAACTATTTATATCACCTCTTCTTTGTCACTATCACAGACTTATGCATTTCTCTACAACTGATGCTGTTTGCAATTCCATTTTCACAATATGGGTTTTCATAGATCTACCACTGTCAACTCCTTTATTTTCTCATGTAAGGAACTCACCTGAGGTCTTCCTCTTTCTCTCAAGGCTACAGAAACAACCAAGGAGAGAACTTGTCTAGATTATGGGTAGGGAAACTTTTTCTGTCAACAGCCAGATAGTAAATATTTTAGGCTTTGTGGGACATAGAGTTTGTGTCACAACCACTCTATGCTGTTGTTGTCTAAATAAATGAATCTACATTATGTAAATAAATGTACGTGGCTGTGTTCCACATATATTTATAAAAACAGGTGGTGGGCCAGGTTTGACCTGTGGGCTGGAACTCACTAATGGGTAAATCTGTCTGTTGTCCCTCTTCTTTGTAACATATTTGTCTTCCCTTTGTCCCCTTCTGTATTTTTGAACACCAATCACACTTCTCACTCCATGATAATAGAGAATAGAAATAGAATAATAGAATAGAATTAATAGAAAATAAATGTTGACATTTCTAAACATTTAATATGTGCTTGGAACTTAAAAAAAGCACATGGCAAGACTCCCATTTGTACCCCAACCCAGTATTCTTTGTGGCCTTCTTGGTTGACTTTGACCAAAGCCAATATCATATTTTGTACAGAGAGATCATGGCAAATGAAGTGAGTATGTCCTGTGGGCTTTATAATGATGAGGGACATCTGTTTACCTCCTGGAAAAAGAACATAGCGAGACATTCCTGTACTTTCTTTGATGCCATCATGGCACACGGGTCCCTTTTTCTTTCCAGTATTGAAATTAAAGTTCTATCTAAATAACATGTGACTATCAATCATTCTTTGAGCAGGAGGAGAGAACAGAGGGAAGGACTTTGTCATATGATGATTAGTCCCAGGAAAGAAGTCAAACAAAATATTTGTCATCCTTCATGGAAATTTCATATGAACATAGAGTTCCTTCCAGATAATTCTGAGGGATGATGTGCTGTCTTCCTCCAGGTTATTCTATACTATTAACTTGTTTTCATTATATCTTTCCTTTCTCTATATCATGAAGCTATCAGGAAACAATGTACTTTTGCCATTTTATCTGTTACAGTACTTGTAATACTTTATTTTATGAATTTTAGACCCTCTTTTTCTCTCCAATAGACTTTTCCAATGGCCTTTGAACAGACTTCCTTGTTTCCCTCCTTTACAGCTCTCTCTTTAAAAAAAAAAAAAAAAAAAAAAAAAACGCCTTTGTGGCTCAGTCTGTTAGCATCCAACCCTTGGTTTCCACTCAGGTCGTAATCTTATGGTTCATGGGATGGAGCCCCATGGGATCGCTGTCAGGGCAGAGACTGCTTGCGATTCTTTCTCTCTCCTCTCTCTGCCCCTCCCCTGTTTGCCTCTGCACTCTCTCAAAATAAATAAATAAACTTAAAAAGAAAACTCCAAATGACCTTTTCCAAACACAGATATGTTTAATTCCCCAGTTTAAATCTTTGAAAACTCTTATGAAGCAGTTCCACTGTAAAGTAAAACAAGACAAACCTGAAATCTAGGCATTGTCTTCTGTCTTCCCCTCTCCTTTTCAACCTCCATAGAGTCCATCACCACATCCGATAAACTTTAGTTCAAGCCTTAGTCAATCCCTTCATGACTGGCCATACCATCCTTATGAATGATCTCCCTCTCTAGTCTTCTCCCTTCTATTGGATTCTTTACTGTAGGCAGGTTGATGCTCTGAAATCCGAGTTTGATGCTATTATTCTTAAAACCTGTAAGTGGCTTCTCTAACACTCAAGATTAATTCAAAACTCTTCTTGGTACAAATAAAAAATTGCTGACACTAATAGCTGGAAACAAACTAGTTACTTGAAAATATGAACTTATAAGATGTATCTCCCTTCCCAGCCCCAATCCTGGTAGGCTAGATAGATTCATGAGGTGTTTCTCAGAAATATTAGCAAAAGCTGCAGCTAAAGAGGAATGCAAAGAGTAGCATGAGCCCAGAAAATATGTTGTGAAGTGTACTGTTGTTATAAATGACATTGTGCTTTCAACCAACTAATTTTGTTATCAGCTAAGTATGTAATATGTACTGATAATATCTCATTCAGGAAAAGATTATTGTATTTAAGCTTGATAAAATCCCAGATTGACAGAGCTAGAGAAAAATTAGAGGTGTTTCAGATATGGGAATCCTGAAGCCGAGAGGCAGAAAGTGATTTTCTGAGCTTACCCAAATTGGTCTAAATCAGAAATATAAATTCAACTAAGTGGTTTTTAATCTCACATTCCTCACACCATTCCCTGTGGCTTCGTGAACCTAGTTCCATGCTCTTCATACACATAACATTATCTGATTATGTTTTCAGATAAAAGGAAAGGATTTTGCATCTAGTGATCCAGAATATTACTCATGATCTATAGAAATGGTCACCTCTGTTTATTTGGAGTGGAGATGTGGAATAATGCAATTCCAAATCTAGAGAACATGGAAAGGAAGGAGTGCATGTGCTGAGTTTTTAGCATATAATAATGCGATTAGTGATGAAAAGTGAATTCCAGTGGCTTGACTTACATGAAAGAAGTCTTGGGAGCAGTAATAAAATAAGTTTTCAACTATTATATTCTCACCTCTGGATCCATTTTGCGTCTGGAATCTTAAGTGGGAAAGTTGCCAGGGTCTCTACAAATGAGTTATGGACAAGTTGTGTTCACAGGACATATTTGCATAAGTCCCAGCCTTGATCACAGAACTGACATGAATAAATCAAGCAGGAAATGCCACATCCTCTCCACCCAGAAGCTGTTCCTATGCATTCAAAAGAGGAGTAGGCAGCTGAGTGATTTCCAGTGATAAGTGACAACCGAAGGCTTGCTGGTACAGCTACAGAGCCCGAGTAGCAGTTACCTAGAAGCACAAGATAATATTCTAAAGAAAAATTGAATGTTGATATCATTTTAATGTCAATATGTCAAGTCAAAGAAGAAATAATAACATAAACAATAAGAGAAATAGTTAAAAGCTATTAACTGGGGGGTTTTTTTTTGGTACCTTTCCTTCCCGTCTATCATAAATCTATAAGAAAACAGCGTGTACTTTTGCCTTAGCGTTTATATTAGTTAAACTGGACAAACACATAAATAATAGACAAGAAATTATCCTTAATGGCTTAAGTGCTTTGGAAAGTAACCGAAATAGAAGCAATAAAATTTTCAAGAGAAATGGAAGGGACCGAGTTCTGACACTGCCTAACACTCCTGCCTGGCAGCATCCTCATAAGGCAAAAGACTGCTGATGCGTGACTCTAAAAGCTGTCTGCTGAACCCTGAGGTCAACTGTTCTCAGTCTCCGTCAAAAATCACCTTGTCCTATGAGTGGCACAGATTCAGGAAAGTACTTTAGGGAAGGGAACCATTTATGGTTGGCTTGGACCATCAGGATGCAGGCTACGACTGCTATGACTGTCCAGAGATCCGAGGGCCTCTTCTCATTTTCTGGGCACCTGCTTACACATCTCAGATCTTCATAAACCCCAATAATGAATGAGACCAAATGTCCCCAAAGCCCAGCAGAACAGAAGACTTGGAATCAGAAATAATTTTATTTAGAGAGAAAGAGGGAATTGATAATTTTGTACATCTACATTTATTGATCAAAACTCACACCTATGCATGGGATCTTATTGGGGGTTGCTAAGAATTCATATGGAATACACAACCACAGGAAGGGTTAGCTGCCCTTGAATCGCAGCCAGTCAATTCTTTTTGAAATAAAATCTTGAACCTGTAAAGGGACTGATAATAGAAGTGGGCATGGATTCGAAGTCACTTTGAGACAACTTTTGATTTGGGCAATGTATTGTGATGATGCTGAGTTTTGCACAATCCTACACATTTGTTTTAAATCTTTAGACGGTTACTGAGTAGATGCAAAAGGAAGAAAGAAAAATTAAATCTCGGTAGAATTTGTTGACAGGATTAATTTCTCTGTGATTCCTGTGGAAATTTCCAGAAAGGAAGAACCTCAGGAAGTACATTTATAAGTTTTTATTCTTGAACTCTGAGTTAAAAAAAAAACAACAACATAAACAAAAACCCTTATATTCTTTCTGACGACAAAAGCACACACACAAATTAAAACCTAGTTGGTGAGAGATTGGCTGTGAGTGTGTAAATCAGAAGAAACAATGACTCCTCTAAATTTTCCTGGATTTGATTGCTACTGGCAGGTATTAGCAGAGTGAAACTGGAGAGAAGTCACTAAAAATGAGATTTAGCAACAGGGTGTTCTAGGAACACATTGAACTGGAAGATCCCATGGGATATCAGGATGGTGGTGTCCAGACAGCAGTACAGAATCGAGTCCAGGACCCAGGTGGCAAATACTTCCTCACCTTCTCTGGGATATCAGGTATGGGCAGAAACCCCATGCTGACACAGGGCTGTGTGATGGGTTGAGAAGATAGGGTATTAGCAGAACCAACCCTGTGCTGGAATCTGGGGATCTATTTCACTGCATGGTCATGGAAAAGACCCTCTCTCTCCCACGGCCTCACTCCCTTTTGTGTGTGTGTGTTCTAGGTCAATTTTCAAATGGATTTGCATGGAACCTTAGAATATGTGGTGGAAAAGCACTCTTGAATCCTGTCTTGTTTCTATTTAAGTGACTGCCTTTTTAAAACTCTGTTTCATCTGTTGCTTGCCGCATAAAATTACCCTTGGGAAGGGGAAAAAAGTCCCATTTCTTAATTAAACAACAGTAATGAGAAGTTTGAAAGTCAGAGACCCAAATGCTTGCTCCTGGCCTTGCCAGCTCTGGCATCACTGAACCATGGTTCTCGTTTCTGTTATCTACTTAGAACTTGTCACTCTAATCAGATGTTCCACTATAACCTGGGAAAAAGATCATTTACCCCATTAAGAAGAGTTTCTGGAGCACATTTTATTGTAGGATACATACTTCAAATGCTGAAGTATGCACTGAAGAAGCACTGAAATATGGGTGAGGTGCAAGTACTCAAACTTCACAAGAGCATAAATCCAAATGATAGAATTATTTCTGAGAAAAAGAGGTGGCATTGGAGATGAAAAGTGGGAGATCATAAGTTCTGAAATTGGAAGATGTAGTTTTGGATCAAGATTCTCTTCCTCATTAGCTGTCTGCTTTGGGCAATTTGCTTAATTCCTCCAATCTTTGAGTTTGTCCTTTGGGAATTAACTCTATCTTAACTCCATAGTAACTTTATCTTCTGGACAGCTGATGTTGGGGACCACATGCTAAGTCATTGGAAATCATCAGGCCTATATTATTGAAAAAAATGTTGGTTATGTGGATGGACAGACATATATAGATCTGGGCACAGGAGAATGTGTTAAACAGAATATCATGGTTGTAATCTTAAGAAGCATGACACGCTATGCTAAAATTTGGGTTTTCATTGTAAATAATCGTTGTTATTGACATAGCATATCTGAATAAAAATATATAGAAGAGAAGCATTGGTCTAGGATTCTGGAGAACTGGCTCTTACAACTATTAGCTCTGTGACTAAATAGAAAGCACTTAATCTTTCTATATTCGTTGTCCCATCTGCTAAGCAGCAATAATACTGGTGTGCATACTTCACAAGTTTATTGTAATCACCTAACAAGCCTTCATAGAACATTGTAAATTATCTTCATACGCTAGAAAAGCAAGGCATTACAGGGCTAAGTATTCATGTCGTACTACTGTACATTTTCAAGAAATGTTCTCCTATTTCCTGTTTCAACTTTCCTACATTTCATAACCCCTTAAAACCCTTTACACATATCATTTATTGCTTCTGTTTTCTGGTGACTTTCCTACATTTCATAATATCTTAAAACCCTTTACGCATATCATTTTAATGTTTATTTCTCTTTACTACACCTATGATTTTATTTGTTCTCAAATACAGTCATGCTATATTTGCTAAGAGGCTAAAGGATTATTATGCAAGAGAGCTTCTCATAGGTGAGTTTCAGGGTATAACTATTTCAACTGGCTATAATTCAAGATAATAAGGAAGCTTCCCTTGACAGGTGAAATTAATAGCCTCGCTTGGGTTAGCAACCGATCATCACTAAAAAGGTCAATTTTTAACCAAGGTGGAACTCTGACTTGTGCATGTGTGTATATATACATGTACTTATGTTTTTGGCAGACTGCTTTCTCTCTCTTTTTGTGGACTTCCTGCCTCAGAGCCGCATATCTCTGCCACCCTCACTTATCATCACCATCACGATGAAGACCATCGCTGCTTTTGCCATCATCACTCTGGCAGCCACCACATGGGCTGCCTCTCCTACTGGTGAGTTAAGATTCCTTTTAATATCTATGCCTATGCGTTAACTGCGATTTGTTCAATCTCCAGTAATTATAGAATGTTAAAGTCAGGAGAAAATTTAGAAGTTAACTCTGGATTGGTCTGATTAACAAAGAAGGGGTGGGGGTGGTCAGACCTTCCGGAAGAGGAAGAGAGACTGAGAAGAAGAATAAAATGATTGCCATGGGAATAAGAGGTACAGCATAGGGAATACAGTCAATGGTACTGTAACAGGATTGTAAGGTGACAGATGGGAGCTACGCTTGTGGTGAGCACAGCATAGTGTATAGACTTGTCAAATCACTGTGTTGTACACCTGAAAGGAATGTAACACTGTGTGTCAACCATACTTCAATTAAAATAAAAAGAGTAAAAGGACTGTGGGCAAACTGCTCAGTTGCTGATCAAGATGTCAGGCTTCTGAATTGCCCTTTGAGAAACAACTTATGCAACTCTGAGACCGTAACTGAACCCTACCCTTGGCATGCTCACAGGAATTCCTGGATACCTTTGACAGCCCATTCTCCAATGACCAGAAATTTCCCCCATGTTTGTTTGCTTTTTTTAAAAAAATGAGAATCACATACATTTCTGGCTTCATCCTGAACTGGCCCTAAGTAAAAAAGTTACCTCTTAGGTCCAATGTGGGCAAAGGATGTTAGAAATGGGTTTTAGTTACTGTGAACAGTGCATTCAACCTTGCATTTCTAACTGTGGGATTTGTTCTTTCTCCACTTCCTCCTATTCAAATGCGTCTCCTGCCACACTCCACCGGGGATCAAAGAGGTGAGTATAGCCCTCTCTGTGGGGTCTTTGTAAAAATAAAATCAGAGCTAATTTGGAAATGGGGCTGTGAAAGTAGCTAACCAGGCTCGCTGTGGATGGAAATAATTCCTAGGGAGGTAAAACCGGTCCTAACTCCACTTCTCCTGGTGGTGGTTTTTTTTTCTTGAAAGGCTGCAAAAGGAATCTCTTTGCAAAAGGAGAACAACAGATTAAGGAAAATTTTACCTTAGGTAGTTTAAAAAAAAAGTTTTTTTAAATTTTATTGTTTTGAGAGAGAGAGAGAGAGAGAAAAAGCATGAGCAAGGAGGGGCAGAGAGAGGGAAACACAGAACCTGAAGCAGGCTCCAGTCTCTGAGCTGCCAGCACAGAGCCTGACATGGTGCTCAAACCCACAAACTGTGAGATCATAACCTGAACTGAATTTGATACCTAAGTGTCTGAGCCACCCAGGCAACCCTTTAGGTAGCTTTTAAAAATTTTCACCTTCGTTATTCCATTGCACTCTCATCGTAACTCTAAAAGGAGAGATTAACATTTCCTTGTTAACCTGCTAATTATCATTTTATTTACAGAAACTTTCCGGTCTGACCTAGTTGTGCAGCAAAGCACCTGGACCATACAAGGTCTTCTAGACATATTTGCTGAAAAGTTGAGGAGGCTATAGTACTCTTTTCACTCTTCTCTCTCTTCCCAACTTGATAGAAGAATGGCTACAGAACTGAAGGAAAACAATTTAGGCCATTATTTTTTTATTCTAATTATAGGTGGACTGCTCCAAATACAACAGAAAAGGAGGGCTTGCATGCACAAAGGAGCTGAAACCAATATGTGGCATAGATCATCAAACTTACAATAACGAATGCATGTTTTGCCAGGCGAACCAGTAAGTATAATACTCAATTTGGAGCCCCTCTTTTTTAAAGATCACAAAGTCCACATTGGCTAAAATCTGCTCTGTTTCTAACAACATGGTTTGATAAATCCTACCTTTTGTCATACTCCTCCAATGTCCCTTTGGACATTGCTTTGTTAAAGTAAAAATAAATAAGTAAATAATTTTAACTGTATTTCTAAGGATATATATATATTTCTTTGCTTAGAACTGTATTTCTAAGGAAATATATATATTTCCAGCCAAATTCTCATTCACATTATATGCTGTCCTTCAGGCATTGGCTGTAACATAGAGACATTTTTATTTTCACACTACATTTGAGGAAACTGAGTCTCAGGCAGAAAATGTATCTTAGTTAAAGTTCCATCATCCTCTGTTTATATTTTTCTTATTGCATAATGAGAGCTCAGAAGACAGCTCTCTCTATTTAGGCCGTTTGCCATGGGTACTATCATAAGAATTTGATCTATCTTTTATAACCCAGAGAAAATCCATGTTCCTTCTTAGGATTATCTGGAAAAGTCTAAGGAGGAGATTGAAAATACGAATGGATAGTTGGAATCCCCGCCAAGCAGGCCCACAAATTACATATGAAGTCCTCACTATAAACAACATCTCAGCCTCTAGGCAAATGAAAGAATGGTTATTACCAGACATTCCATGAATTTGAATTCACTACTTTATGACTAGTGGTTAAAACCATGGGCTTTGGTGTAACACATCTGGATAAGAATCCAAGCAGCACTTAGTAAGTATGTGACATTAGACACATACCCAATCCACTGCGTAGTTCACTATTCTCATTTGTAAGATAGAAATTATTTTTTAAAGCTTATTTATTTATTTATTTATTTAACGCTCCAGTGAGCGAGGGGCAGCAGGAGAGGGAGAGAGAGAATCTCAAGAAGGCTTTGCCCTTTCAGAGCAGAGCCCGACCTGGGGCTCCAACCCACAAACTGTGAGAGTTTGATTTTCAGCCCAGATCAAGAGTCAGACATTTAACCAACTGAGCCACCCAGGTGCCCTTATAAGATAGAAATTATAATAGTGTTTAAAGTTTACTGTGATAAAACACATCAAACCTTAGCTATGCAGCTAATACAGATAATACAGAAATGAGCTCTTCTTCCTTTTTATCATTTTCTGCTTCTTTTCTAACCCTTCTTAAACTTTATAGTCAAGGTAAGAACAAGTGTTATTCAGAATAAAGTCTCTCAGGATATGCAAACTCATGTACTGAAAAAAAAAGCACACACAAGAGATTAAAGACTGATGAGATCTTACTGATTATAGCATCTCCTTGCCTCCTTGTAGGAGACAGGAATCTAATAGAAAGAGGAAGTGACTGTAACAAAATTACACAGACTGTAAGTGCCACAGATGAATTTGAATGTATTTTCTTTCTTAACTGCAAAAAATATTTTCACACTATAGGACAGCTTTGATTTTCCTGTGAATATTCACGGATTGTTTTTTTAAATGCCCAATCTCCTCTTAGTGCTGATCGTGTTTTCTTATATTTTTATTTGTTCACCGAAGATGTTAATGGTTAATATTAACCAACTAGAGTAGAATTTAAACAGAACTCCTCATTCTCAGTTCAGGTCAGACAACGTAGAATAACATATGATTGTCTTTTACTCTATAGATTGTGAAATGTCAAGTAATGCATTACCCATTCAATGAAATCTTCTCTTTCAGAAATAAAGGATTTCCACTCAGAAAACTTCATGATGAAAACTGTGTAAGTATACACAGAAACTTCATTTATGCTCAGTATAAAATGATACAATAACTCCTCACTTTATGAAAGTTTTAAAATAAGTGTTCTAGAAATTGTCTATGAGTATGTATAGACAAAAAAAGTCAAGAACAAATGTAAAGACAATTCAGGGGTAAAGAGCTATGTGAGCCGGTGTCAATTATTCTAACAGAGTTTGAAATGTGAGAAGAGAAGTATACACATGGGACTGTGGCGGCAAAGATTTTAAGGAGGGGCCTCTAACCCAATTTGATGGGTGAGGGAGAGAAATGTCATCATGAAACTGCTATACAAGTAGTTAAACTGACTTAAGGAGGACTAAGAGTCTTAGGAGTCAATCTGATGGAGAAAGTGTGTAAGATGATGCAAGATAGGAAAAACACCTTAAGCAAGGACATAGGGAGGTATAGGAGCAGGAAGTGCTCGGGGAATTCAGTTGTTAAGTTTAGCTAGAGTAAGAGGCAGAGAGATGAGAGAGATGAGCAAGGCTCATGAGGGGACTTTCTGTTGATGGGGAATCAGTTAAGTAATCAAAAAACAAGAATTGATTTTGTTTTTAAAAGATGACTCTGGCATCGATGTGGAGGGTGATTGAAATCTCAGATGAAGGTGGATGTAGAGCAACAAACTGGCAGACAACTGTAACTATGCAGGCAAGACGCTGAGGGCCTGGAGAAAGTGGATGACAGCATGGCGAGGAGAGGACTGGGTCAGAAATGAAGTAGCAGATAGAATCCATAGGATGTATTCTCTTCATCAGTTCCCTGAGGAGAATGAGGGAGAGGGAAGCCCTAACCTTGGGCCATGCCATCTCTTTCTGTGATGAGAGTGCCACCATTTGGGGTCAGATTTTGTAAACTGAAGAGGGTTTGCCTTTTTATGTGTGAGATTTGGAACTAAATGACCCCTCACAACCTTTAAAAATCTCGTTTTCTATGACTTAACAATTTGAGATTGCTCTTTCTTTCTTTCTTTTTTTCTTTGAACTGGAGCTTATTGAGTGCACCAAATATTCTGACTTCTGTACAATGGAATACATACCTTTCTGTGGATCGGATGGAAAAGTATATTCTAACAAATGCTTGTTTTGCAATGCTGTTGCGTAAGTGCCGAATTTAACATACTATTTGCTGAAATGGCCTCTCCTGCAGAGCCTGAAACCGTCTTAGCTACCTGATAAGCTTGCTGCTCCTATGAAGTATATTACTGAGAGAGGTTGTTGATAATTATAATATTTTACAAAAAGACGCAAAAAGACAGAAAGAGACAGAGGGCCAGAGAATGAAAGGGGATGGTAGGAAGAAAATGAAGTTGGAAAAAGAGCGTTTATCAATATCATAATATTACTGAGTGCCAAATAACAAGAGACATTGACAAATTTTGTTGACTCGTAACACTGGCTTTCCCTAGCACGCTGAATTCCTTTTTCCACCATGCTGGAGTTCAGTTACTAATTGCTCTCTTTTCATCCTCTGTGCTTATTTGGCTGGGTTGATCTGAGAATATAAAAGTTTCAATTTAAGATCTCCACAGCCTTCCCTTAAAAAAACTGATTTTTCTTGTAGGAAGAAACGTGGTACCCTTTTTTTGGAAAAGCATGGAGAGTGCTGAGTCTCCCTGATGCTCAAGGGCACCAAGTTACCTTTGGTGGATTCCACATAGAGAACCAATCCCTCTCGGATGGCTGTGGGGCAAATATATGGATTTGATCCTGCAATAAAAGATTCTCAGCAGAAAGCTTTCAGACATGTCTCTGGATGTGGCTGTCTCTTAAGGAAGATGTCTGTGGTCATTTCTCTCAATAAATGACACGGGAAGATTTCTTCTATGTCTACTCAAGTTGGGAGCTGGAGAGATTATATACACACTAATGAGAGAGGAATCTGCTCATAGCATTGCATTTTTAAAAAACTCACAATTTTTAAGTAAACTTGGGTCAAGGGACAGATCTGACCATTAGTCTTAACACTAGTACCTGTAGCAACACTAATGAAAAGTGGAGAGTTCAGCTTTGGAGAAAGATAGAATAAAAACACATCATACTATCAACTAATCAGACCAGGAAAGGAATAATATTTGATGTTAGATATCATTATTTAAAGAGAACTCAGTCACAAATAGGAATCCACAAAGGAAGGCATTTTGCTGATCATGCTGGGAAGAGACTAAAAACAATAGAATCTGATTGCACTGTTGAAGTGTCTAAAAGGCCCATTACAGAAAGCTCAAGGTAGCTGGGAAAGATGAGGGCATATGCAGGACTATCATGAGAGAGAGATCAGAATGTTCTAATTTCTGGGACTCCATAGAAAGGAGTAACGTCATTAACGTAACATGCAAAGATAGATATTTTGCCTTCATAAAGAGAAGAATTTTCTTTTTTTTTTAAGTTTATTTATTTTTGAGAGACAGAGAGAGCGTGTGTGTGAGTGAGCATGAGCGGGAGAAGAGCAGAGAGAGAGGGAGACACAGAATCCGAAGCAGGCTCCAGGCTCTAAGCTGTCAGCACAGAGCCCGACATGGGGCTCAAACTCACAAGCCGTGAGATCATGACCTGAGCTGAAGTCGGACGCTTAACTGACTGAGCCACCCAGGTGCCCCAAGAATTTTCTAACAGTACGTCTGCAAATAGAAACAAAGTTATGCCCTGTAAGTTCATCAGTCCAATACACATTGCTTTTGTAGTAAAGGTTGGTCAAATGCTTGCCAGCTATTTTGTAGAGATTTGTGTGTTTTTTTCTTTTTCTGACAATACTCATAGAAGGATCACTACAGGTCAAGCAGTGTGTTGTGTAGGGTGGGCAATACAAATGGGCAAAGATTTCACATCTTTTAAGGAGTTTGTAGACTAGTCAGAGACAAACTTTTGAAGAGTTGATTACTATACAAAGAAACAAAACTCTAATAAAGAATTATTAAAGGTTGAATAAGAACCGAAGGAAAGACCTGACCCTATGACCTCATTTAACCTTAATTTCCTCCTAACATCCTATCTCTAAATACAGTCACCCTGAGGGTTAGTGTTTTCACATTTGAATTTGGAGGGGACACAATTTCATCCACAGCAGCTAGGTTGCCAGAACTTTATTTTCATTTTTCATATGTGAAAATAAAATGCATGACAGCATAAACACAGAGAAAATAAATGAAAGAATTCTATTATAAGATTCTGTGCTAAGTTAAATGATATAATACCACTTAACTGTGAAAAGTTAAGAATGTATACTATAAATCCTAAAGCAACACTAAATATGCCAATAATGGAGATAAAATGGAATAATGAAAAAAATACTATATTTGTGCAAAAGAAGACAAAGAAAGGAGGTAAAGGGGAATAACAGATTGGACTAATAGGAAGCAAGCACCAAGATGGTAGACTCAAGGTAATTGTGTTAGTTAAGCGTTTTTCAGAAAAACAAAACCAACTGTGTGTGTGTGTGTGTGTGTGTGTGTGTGTGTGTGGAGAGAGAGAGAGAGAGAGAGAGAGAGAGAGACAAGGAGACAGAGACAGAGAAAGAGACGGTGACAAGAGAGAAAGAAAAAGATTTATTTTAAGTAACTGGTTCATGTGATTATGGAAAGCGTGAAATTTGCAGGGTAGGTCAGCAGGCTGGTGACCCAGGGGAAGTATTGATGTTGCAGCTCAATTCTAAAGGAAGTCAAGAGGCAGAATTCTCCTTCCCCAAGAGATCTCAGGCTTTTTCTTTTAAGGCCTTCAAGTAATCATAGGAGGCCCACCCACATTACAGAAAAGAATATGCTTCACTCATTGGGAGACCTAACAGAAAATCAGGGGGGAGGGGAAGAGGGGAAGGAAGGAAAAAAAAAAAGCCACAGAGAGGAAGGAAGACATGACATGAGAGACTCTCAAAGACTAAGAACAAACTGAGGGGAGAGGGTGGTGTAAGAGGGGGGAGAGTAGGTGATGGGCACAGAGGAGGGCACTCGTTGGGATTATCATGGGGTGTTGTATGGAAACCAAATTGACAATAAATTATTTAAAAAAAGAAAAGAATATGCTTCACTCAGAGTCTACAGATTTAGACACCTCACCACAGAGGAAATCCCAAAGGTTAAAACATCTTTCTTTGGAGAGGAATATATAGGTAGTAAAATGATTAAAAATGCAAATGAGTGATTAACACGGAAGTCAGAATAGAGTCTGTGAGAGGAGGTTGTGGTTAGGAAGTACTTTAGTCTCTTTGGACTCCTATAACAAAAATACCATAACCTGGGAGGCTTAAACAGCAAACATTTATTTTTCACAGTCCTGGGGTCCGGCAAGTCCAAGATCAAGGTGCAAGAGAGCTCTCTGGGCTCTGCCTTCATGATCTAATCACCTCCCAAAAGTCCTACCTCCTATTACCATCACGTTGGGGATTAGGCTTCTACATATAAATTTAAGGGGGACACCGATATTCGGTATATAGCAGGCAATAACATGTGGGAGGCTTTTAGGATGATAGCAGTTCCAGCTCATCACTAGAGTGGTAGGTACATGAGTGTTGACCTTATAATAATAAATAATTTAACTACAGACAACAATAACAATGAGATCTACTGATTTAAATATTGATCATATCAGAAAAAATGCCTTCACAGTGATATCTCAACTGGTATCTGACCAAATATCTGGGCACTGTGGCCTAGGCAAGTTAACATATAAAATTAACCATTACAGTAAGTGTATCAGTTATCATATTAAATATGAATGGTCTAAACACTCCAATTAAAGGAAGAGATTGTCAGACTGAATTTTTAAAAAAGCAAGACTAGATTCTTTAAAAAGTAAGTGTGTTTACAAGAAACACACTTCAAAAATAAAAGCACAAATAGGAGAAAAATAAAAGGATAAAATAAGATTTACATGTTAACATTAGTCAAAAGAAAGCTGGAGTTGCATTATTAATATAAACAAAATAGATTTTAGAGCAAAGAATTAGTCAAAGGATGAGAGGTACATTTTATAATGATAAAATTCTCAATTATTAAGAAAAAATAAAAATCTTACATGTTTATGAAACTCATAACAGAACTTCAAGATTTACAAACCTAAAATGAATATAAGTGCACAGAAAAAGAAAGAAATCCATGATTATAATCAGAGTTTTCAATATCTATCTCTCAAAAATTAATAAAACAAGTAGGTAGACTATCAGTGATTGTGTTGCAAAATTGAGTAATACAATCAACCATGTGACCTGATCGATAACTACGTGACCTGAGAACACTGCCCCCACAAGAGCAGTATAAACCTTCTTCTCAAGTACACATGAAATACTTACCAAGAAAGACCACCTTCTTGGCCGTAAAACGAATTTCAATACTTTCAGAGGATTCAAGTCACAATGGCATTTGTCCTCTGATCACATCTGAATTGAATAAGAAAACAAAAAAATAAACAAAAAAATCTCTGGAAAATCCACATTATTTGGAAAGTAAACATCACACCAATAAATAAACCCTGAGTCAAAGAAGAAATCCAACTCAAAACTAAAAGTATTTTGAAGTGAATGAAGAGAGAATAATATTATTTATGGAATTCTCCCTAAGAGTAAAATTTATATTACTAAATATGTATATTAAGGAAAAAAATTACCAAGATGGAACATATCCTGTGCCTTAAACCAAGTATACTTATCCAGCATTAATAATGCTAGTAACACTCAGTTTGAAAACCTATTTTCATGACACATTTTGAATGATGATCGCCCATCTGCTTTTTTCCTCTATGTCAACTCCCTTAGACTATACACTTGTGGCTTAGACTTTTCATAACAGTGTGTCATTTGAAACACTCACCACCACACTTTGCTTTTTTCAAATGTTGGTATAAGTTAGATTGATTCTTGGGGGTAGTACCGTATATTGCAACTAGATGAAGTTTTCATTCAGTTCTTCAATAAACATAAGTTTAAGTGCTCTGATTTTCCAGTAATTACGAAGGGGAACAGAGAAGGGTTCAAAGTAGGGATATAAGAAATGCTTGTTGAATTACTGCATTCCAATAAGAACAAAGCACTCTCTCAGGCTTTTGGCAGAAAACATGGAAAAAAACAACAACAACTTGTTTTCTTCTTGCAAGGGGTACACAGCTTACAAATAGCAAATTTTTGTTTCCTTACTTGTAGGTTTATTCTAGAGGCTTTGAAACTTTACTGAATGTGACCCACAGTGAACAAAATATGTTATCTCACCACCTAGAAACACACATACACACACTATTGAAGTCGCATTGTAATTTTTATTTTATTCTACTCTATTTACTCTCTTTTACTATATTTTATTTTAAAAGAGTGGTGGTAACAAAATACGTTTCACAGCCCACTAAAGGGTCACCATATGTAATTTGAAAACTTGTAATTAATACTTAAATTAATTGAAATTTATACTTAATTTTGGTGAACATAAATGTGTATCTGTGTGTGTGTCTCTGTGTATGTTATTAGGTGCAACCCTGAAAAGAAAGAGGTTATCTTCAACTCACACTGATCAGAACATTGCAAAGGAGAGTTGACCCTAAAGGTCCACACTTAACCTGGGCCCTCACAATTTTGCTTGGCAAAGCCTCTCTTCCAGATATTCCATAAGATATTGTGGGCAGGATTTGCTGCCTCAAACAGGAATGGAGAAAAGCAAATCAATCTTTGAAAAGACTGAGGAAAGAGGAATCAGATGAGAAACTGGGGGACCTCACCATCAGGGCCTTCGCCTAAGGACTTCTTAGTTATTTTCTTTCTTGTCTCTGAAGAAACTCATCTCTATGTTATAGCTTTTTACCTTTTCCCCTTCTTGGTAATTCCCTTTCAACATTTTCCTTTCTCCAGCCTTTTAGTAAAGAAATTCATGTACATCCGTACAGCTAGGGAAGGAAGTTTTAGGGACAACAAAGGATTAGGGCAAGTAAAAGGGAAGAGTGCCCTGTCTCAATTCCATCTGTTGGTTAGTCCTGGAGGACAGGCACTAGCAGCTAGAAGTTGCCAACAGGGACCAGCAGGCCAGTGAGTGGGTAGCTGAGGGAGGACTTGCGAATGCCAGAGAAGAGTAAATAAATGGACAATGGAGGAAAGAAGTAAGGTTGACAAGAAGTAAGTGATTCGGTTTTATACTAGAGTATTTGCATGTCTGCCGGGTAGGGCAGGTGACACTTGGATTACACAAGATTGAGCATTGGTCTTAAATATTTATATATAGGAAATGGCAACAAAACAGTAATTCCGCCCAAATGAAAGAGACAAGAAAACTAATCTTATTGACCATGTCCAAATGGGTGGTCCTGTCAAAACGAAACCCACTTGCTTTATTCAGACAAAGCTAAATAGGCAAGTACCCTTTTCTTACTGCTTTCAGTTGAGAAATATATGAAGGCACAGTTGCAGTCCCTGAAATGCTACTGGAGTTGAAAATGACTTTTTCTTTCTTCTTCTTTTTTTTTTTTAAACGCAAAACAAAAAACCCACATGCCCCTCTTTGGGAAGTTGTGTGCCAAAGAACCGGTGTCATACCTCCCCTCCCTCCTGCTGAGCTGACGTGGCCTCCTTGCCTGTCCCAGCTACACCGTGGGTTTTGTGGAGCTGTGTGTGAAGTCTCTACCTCGATGTAGCATATGCAGGCAAGACCAGACCGCACTGTCCTACAGATGTGCAGGGTAAGCTGTGGTGTCAGTCTTTTTGCCAATTAATAAACATGTTGCAGCAGGGGGGAAAAATGCTAATGCTGTCCTATGGCTTCCGTGAAATCCCTGAGAAGGGAAAGACTTTGTCCTCTAGCCTGGGGTTGGACTGACATTTGCGTGGTGGCTGTTCTGGGAGGGAGGGACAGCTGTTGGGGCCTAACGGCAGGCAGGGAATATGATTGGTTAACAGAATGGGCTAGACTATGAAGGTTCTGTAATTTGGGCTGTGGAGCTAACTTTCCTTTCTGCAGGAGAACAGTAGAACCATAGGTTAAACCCCATAGAGGATTTTGGCATCTGAAAGGTGATAAGCATCTGCTTTGGACTACATTGTAACAAGCTGGTTTTTGAAAATATTGGTTTGAAGTGACATGAAACAAAGGTAGGAACAGGAGCCTGACATCCAGTGAAAAAGCCCCAAGCTATAGCTTTTAGAATTAAGCCAGGGGTGGGGCGTCTGGGCGGCTCAGTTGGGGCACCTGGGTGGCTCAGTTGGTTAAGCATCTGACTTTGGATCAGGTCATGATCTCACGGTTGGTGGCTTTAAGCCCCACCTTGGGCTCCGTGCTGACACTTTGGAGCCTGTTTTGGATTCTGTGCCTGCACCTCCCCTGCTCTCTCTCTCTCTCTCTCTCTCTCTCTTTCTCTCTCTCTCTTTCTTTCTCTCAAAAATAAAATAAAAACATTCAAAACTTTTTAGAATTAAGTCAGGGGTATGATAGATGATGAGGAAGTCACAGACAAAGGATTTTCTGAGGGGGAATGTGATCCCTTAATCTTACTCTCCTTGCCCAGTATTATTAGTTCTACTGGAATTTGGGGGAGTTTGGAAAAGCTAAAGCTATTTGAGGCTTATTTCTTTCCTATGACATTTTACATTTTCCTCTGCAATCCTTTCTATGCAAGGGAGTCCCTCTACCTCTCTGAACTGGGGCACAAACGATTCACTTAGTAAGTTGGCCTTGTATTTTCAAAATGCTCCATGTTAGATTACAAGCATGGAGTCCACTAATCGGGTGAAAAACACCACTTTCATATTCTAGGTGAGTCAGGTCCTTTCTGGAAGTTTCCAGTAGGTTTGTTTTTAGGCTCTTATTAAAATTATTTAATAAGAAATACATTAACTGAGGTAAATAAAAATCTGTTCTTTCTAGCATTATTAATAATGGTATTAATAATGAAAATTGGAATCAATGTAACTGAGCAACAATGGAAGAATATCTTTTTGAGAGAAAGAGAGAGAGTGAGCTAGTGAGCGAGGGGCAAAGAGAGAGGGGGAGAAAGAGAGAGAGTCCCATGAGGGGCAGAAAGAGAGAGAGAGAACCAGGGTCACCCGAAGCAGGGCTTGAGCTCACCTGATGCAGGGCTCAAACTCACAAACTGTGAGATCATGACCTGAGCCAAACTAGATGCTTAACCACTTGAGTCACCCAGGCACCCAGAATATTAATATAATAAAAACCATATATGTGACAAAATATGGCACCAGGCATCTAAATTTATGTTTTATATGACTATTTTTAAAGATCAAGAGAATTTTGTGAAAAAGAGAGAAAACAATATACAGTCCTACAAAAATTTGATTTTTATAAACTAGAACAATATAATTCAATATATGTTTAACAGTTATGTCTGGGTTTTGAGATTTCATGTCTTTTTATTTCTTTTTTTAAATTTCTATTTTTCCAATTCTCTAAAGTTGTCGTATCTTTCCTTGTTAGAGGAACAAATGTTCTTGGGGCACCTTGGGGATGTCTCAGTCGGTTAAGTTTCTGATTTCGGCTCAGGTCATAAGATCATGGTCCATGGGTTCAAGCCCAGCATCGGGCTCTGTGCTGACAGCTCAGAGCCTGGAGCCTGCTTTGGATTCTGTCTCCCTCTCTCTCTGAGCCTCCCCTACTCATGCTCTGTGTCCCTCTCTCTCAAAAATAAATAATGAAATATTAAAATTTGAAAAAGAAAAAGAACAATTGTTCTTTACAGAAAGGAAGATGAAGGCAGGGCGTTCAGATCACAGGAGGAAACTCGGCTGTGACAATGTATCTCCACGTTACAGGGCTGCAAAGGCTGTGGATTGCTTCAAGAGCCAGGCAGGACTCACTGCAAATGGCGCCCGGGACCTCATTCATCACCAACGTCCTTCGTTACTCACCTGTTTCCACATTTTGCACGCTGGCTGAAGGTACTAATTCCTGTTATGGAACATAGTCTGCCTGTTCTGCCGTTCTCTCCCCTACTGTGGCACGTTTCCTCATGCCGCTGCCCCTTTAGATTGCCTGCCAAAGCCTGCCCCGTCCACTGATGCATTCCCACCCCCCAAGTCATCTAGGCGTCTCTGTGCTTCCTTCCCCGATGCCTCCTGCTGAGACTTGACTTTGATTTACCCTGAATATTGGGCCTCCAGGGCCTGCTCCTCCCAGCACACAATGCCTCAGTGACTAGCTGAGCTCTTCTACCCCCTCCTGAGGCCCTGATACCTGCTTAAAAAACCAAGAACCACAAAAGCGCATGTCACATCTCTCTTCCTTCCTCTTTTTCCAAGGTGAGTTGAAGGGGACGTATGTGGTAGGGGGCATGGGCGTCTGGCATCCCGCTTTAGTGCAGCTGGGTCTTCCGCTGTTGCCCTCCATTCCAGAAGGAACCCAGGGAAGATGTCAGGAAGAGATGGTGTGTGCTTAGCAACATCGTGTCCCAGATTGTCTCAGGAGCAGGCAGGGCAGGCAGCTCTGGACACTGTGCCAAGAACCTCCAACCATCTGGGGAAGTGGAGTACACTGGGGACATTACCGTCTCAGATAACACCTAGCACACCACAGCCTATGGCAAATGGTTTCCGTCAGTTGTCTATGCACATATGCTACAAAGTGGAGAAAAAGGCCTGAGGACATAAGGAGGATGGGTCACCTCTGTAGGATTAAGAAGATAGAGGAATTCAGTGTGGTTCTTGGTCAGGCCTGGAACCTGCATACTGTTCTCTAGGGGCAGAAAGCCTGCTACTGGGGAAGGCAATCCCACTGGAGGGTTTGCTCACTGACTTCTCCCTTTCTGGATGTCTGAATGAAAATAAGTTTGGGGCCCTCATGAGATAGCATGGAATGGTATCTCTCTTTATGCACCCTCTCAGAGTGCTCCAAGAGAGTCGAGAGTTCCATGTCAGAAGGTTCTAGCACAGTCAATATTCTAATCTTTGCCTTACTCCAAAGAGATGATCTCAGCTTCATAAGCAAGTACAGACCTGCTTCCTCTGTTGAGAAGCTCTTGTCTTCCAGAAGCTTCTAGTGGCCTCATTTTCTTTGTATCCCCTTAAAGAACAAATTTGGGTGAATCTTCAGGTAAGGGGTTGCCTTTTCAAGACATGTAAAATACCTCCATACTAAAATAATATAATTATGCCTGAAGACTGACTTCTGATTTACTTCTGTCTTCTAGGTAGTCACAGGTCTGTCACTGAGTTCTGTATTTTTATTTATGACCAACCAAGTTTAGAATTTTCCTGAGCATTTGTTCTTGGGGAAGGGTGGAATAATAGGCTTTCCAAGTGTGGAATACAGAGGTTACAGTGGGCAGGTGAGATATGGATATTCACTCCAAAGACGGTCTTAAAATCTTGAATCCCTCTGAGCTAGTGATTGTGTGAGAGGGGAACATCCCAAGGCAACATCCCAGAGCATCACTCTAAGGACACACGCACCAGGAAGAAAAATGACCAAGTGTCATCCAGTGTTCTGCTCACTTTTGTTCTTCCTCCTGATACATTGGGCATTACCTTCCGGTGAGTAATTTGGCTGCTTCTGGGATTTATGTAAGGTTGATTTGTGAGCTCTGACATTGTAATCTGAAAGCATGCTTGGGAATATTTTGTATTTATGTAAGTGTATCATGTTACTATGTCTGTATATCTGTATCGAGAGAGAGAGAGAGAGAGAGAGAGAGAGAGTGGAGTTGGTCCACAAAAAAAAGCTCTGAGTCAATGCACAAGGGCCTTTGTTTCCCCATCTATTAGAGCAGATAATGAAACCTAATTCATGGGGATCGGCGGCTTGGGAAATTCAAAGTTGGATGTGAAAGCAATTGGCAATATGCTCACATCTCAACACATCTCAAAATGCAAAACTTTTGAAAATGCTTTGCCATGAACTTGAGTGGGTCATTACCCTTTTTTTCCTCTTTAGAGAAGAGTTCTGTAGGAAGTTTTAAAGAGACCTAGTCTCAAGGACTGAAGAACTTCATTTTTTACCTATCTACCATGAAATCCTGGGTGGTAGCGAGTGTCTTTCCTCTCTCTGTAAAATATGGGGATTAGGCTCTTTAAAGTTCTAGCATCTCTTAAAGTCTTTTATATATTGACTGCCTGTTCTGAATCCTCTCAAGCCCAGGCTAATTGCAATTAATCAAAAGCTTACTTGGTATACTAGACTGGCAAGGTATATATATATATATATATATATATCTCATATATATATATGAGACCAGGGATTGCTTGCTGCTCATTCATCAGGAGTTGAAGAGTTATTCCGCATTTTTTGAGGGAAAAACGAATGCATGAATAAACAAAACAGTTTTTGGGGTGCCTGGGTGGCTCAGTCAGTTGAGTGTCCAACTCTTGATTTTGGCTCAGGTCATGATCTCACGGTCTACAAGTTCAAGCCCCGTGTCAGGTTCCATGCTGACAGTGCAGAGCCTGCTTGGGTTTCTCTCTCTTTCTCTCTCTCTCTCTCTCTCAAAATAAGTAAATAAACCTTTAAAAAGTGATAAATAAATAAAACAGTTTTCTATGACTGCAAGCTTTCTTGGTAATAAATTAGAATTCTTTAACTCTGCCAACAGATTAAGCTATGATTTACCAGATATTATACCTTGCAACTATTTTCATTTATGTCTTTGTTTTAGAACCTCGACACTGGTGGCCACCACATGGAGCTGTTAAGGTAATCTTCTGCTATATTTCTCTGGATTGAGATTCTAATCTGAGTTTTGTTTGGACTTGCTGTTTTAGAACCTTACTTCAGGAAGGTCATGTGTGATGTTCTCCAAAGTCCACTCACATGAACATGGCAGGTACACTGCAGATACATGAGCCCCAAGTAGCGTGATCCAAATTGGGAACCAAGATGAGATTTGGTCCTTTGGACACCAGATAACCCCCCATAGTGCCTAGAAAATGTTTATGAGTACCAACAGTTGCCAGGGGAATAGAGGAAGTGGAGGGATTCCTTGGGTGACAGACATATAGGAAGCTGATGATGGTGGCCTGGCCATGGTGGTAGTGTTGGACAAGGAAAGAAGGAATAGTTTCTAAGCTTGAACATGATCCCTCTTGCTCTAACTACTCAGTCGAAGCTCTCTCCCACCTTGTATCAGAGGCACGTTACCAACACCCAGAGAGTCCTTGAGACCATCTACTCAAGTTCCAGCAAACCAGAGTCACTTCTTCAAGTTGCCACAGACACCAGCACTGTGACTGGATGTGGCTTTTCATCTTGAGGAGACCTATCCCTTCTTTCGTGTTCAGTTTTCCCTACAAAATCAGGGCATTCTGCTAAATGCTTTCACATTTCAGAACTTCAAGAAGAGAGTTGACTTGGGGATTTTGAGAGTGGATAAAATATGATAAATATGTTAAATCGAAGCATATGAACTTCAGTGAAGCATTTTTTTCCAATTATGAGCTTTCAGGTTTTTTTGCACAGGTGGCACCCAAATCTCTTAAGACTTTTCCCATGTCTAATACTCTGGAAATGAAGGAGATTGAGGGAGAAGCTAAATTTCACAAATACATCCTGTTTATCCACTCTTCCTTTTCCCACCATAGCATAGCAGACCTTTGTACCCTGTTGCCTTCAGGAGGTCCTCACAATGAGGACATCGTGGTTGTCAGAGAGATAAACATAGGTTCTGCCTCCACTGCTTTGTGGAGGGACAGCTGTAAGAGTTTTGTGTGACTGTGATAGGATCCTAACTATGTTTGGATTTTCCTCATCAAGTCCAGATGTGACCTACCTGTTTGTGTGATTCTAATATCATTCTTTTCAACTCAATTTCAGGTTAAATGTCCATATAAGAAAGTAAACTTGAGTTGGTTCACTGGAACAGTGAACCCCTGCCCTAGTTTGTATCAACCCATCTGTGGCACTAATTTTGTAACCTATGAAAACCCCTGCATCTTGTGTCTCGAGAGCATGTGAGTACTCTTTTGGGGGGGGAGAAAAGAACAAAGGCAAACTTAGTCCACCACAGCTACCGTGTACCTCTTCTACCAAGTGTATCAGCCTTGGAGCCAGGAATTTGCACCATTTTGCAGAGATAATAATCAGTCCCCACTCAGAAGAGCAGGTGGTAATATAAAGCCCACTGGGGAGGAAAGCAAACTCAGAGTACTCTAAGGTGTTTCGGGTCCTTCTGTCTGAGCCCTCACATTCCCAAATACCAAGTGATGGATCAAATCCCTTATGCCATGTAAAGCTTCCATTATTCCTTTGAATCCTGAAGTTCTTTGATTCGAAGACAAATCGTGGTTTGCCTTCTCTCAGATACCTTCAATCTCTTATGAATCTGAAACTCTGAGCTACGATGAGATGACTGCAAGGTTCAGGTCCTTTTGCTAAGAGCCCCTATTTCCGTTTTTGGATTTTTGGGACATGATTATCAATGATTAGACACTGAGATCTCACCAAACCACACCTTCAGGTCTGACCTCTGTTTAAGCCAGTGCAGTTCACATGGACTAAAATGCTCCTCGTGGCTTCACAGTGGAGCCCTCAATCCAACAATCATTTTGTAATTTTATACAAGGATCATTGTCAGGAATGTGTAAACTCCACATCATTGCGGCTAATGAGGAATTGGGCCAAAGTGTGAGAGTGCTAACAGAATAAGATGAGGACTGCTACGCCTTATAGATCACAAGCTCAGGCCTGACTGAATAACTTATTTTCCCTTTCTTTCTTTCTTTCTTTCTTTCTTTCTTTCTTTCTTTCTTTCTTCCTTTTAATTTGAGAGAGAGAAAGTGAGCAGGGGAGAGGGGCAGAGGGAGAGACAAAATATTAAACAGACTCCACGCTCAGCACAGAGCCCAAAGCAGGGCTCAATCCCACGATCCTAGGATCATTACCTGAGCCAAAATCAGCAGTTGGCCACTCAACCAAGTGAGCCACCCAGGCACCCCCAAATAACTTATTTTCAAAGAGATCATAGCATAGGGTGTACTATCTTCCATGGTGTCTTAGAATCATGGAAGGATAACTGGGTAGGAAAATCCAATAACCTGGCTTTTGTACATAGTCAATTCCCTTTGTACTCTGGCTCTTAGTTTCCTTAAATATAAAATAAGGATGGTAGATAAAATAATTTTAAAATGTTTTTGTATCTCTGACATTTTATTAATGAAATATTGATTCTGATTCTTGCCTTTAGGAAATCTCATGGGAAGATTAGGTTTAAAAATGATGGAAAATGCTAGCTGAGTGAACTTGGATGTCAAAGAAGATCTCTTTTTTCTCCTTATCATGACAACCCTTCCTCGCATTTGATAGTGACAGAGACCTGCCCCTGCTCAGCTTGTATCAGATAACTGAAGGTTCCTTCTTTAGACCTCTTCCCTCATTGATTCACTGCTTTCCATATTCTAATAAATACACTTTTCTGAAAGTCTGATTTAACTTGGTCCTCAGATCTGTGTCTCAATTCTCAGAAATAGAACAAAATGAACATTTGAGTCAAAGGTCAAGGACACACAGTGGGATTCATCAGCTTCTTGATACCGCAAACAGTGAAGGAATCTATATAAATGCTCCAAGTTGTCTTCCAAGGAACACAACAGAAATTTCTTCCATATTCCTCTGGCACTTCTTAAAAACCAATTACTAGGAACTATGGAGATCGTGCTCTTCCTTGCCATTCCTCTTGCCCACTTGCTGCAAACTCCTTGTTAAACAACCTCACTTTTAGACTCAGCCCTGAAACAGACACATTTATACACATCCGGCTTGAATCTGCAAGACCCAACATGTCCACCGGCCCCCCTTTCTCCATAGAAGAGGCCTACATCAGTGGTGTCCATGAATGTCCCCTTGGTTTTTTTAAATTCTCTTGACACATTTTAACCTCTGAAACCTATTGGGACATGTTCTTCTCTGGGCTATATTTCTTCTGTGTATATATTCATTCCTAATATGGAGAGAAGACTAATATACACTGATATGCTCTCTTCACTTCAGCCAGCTTGCTCCCTGCGGGCTTGGAAAGAGCATCTCTTCTGCTTCTGAATATCCTTTTAAGACTGTGGTCAGTGTTTACCTGTTCTGTTAGCTCTTTGACCTTAACTACTAGGCTGATTATAAGGTAGATACAGGGCTGCGTAAAAAGGAAAAAATCACCTTTGGTCTAGAATATGAAAAGCAAATTGCTCTGGGGGAAATTAAATAGACTCTATCTTTAGGTACATCCATTTCCACTGCTCTAAGTCCTGGGTCATGCAGGAACACCAACGACTCCAGGGAGGATCATATTCTAATGCTATTGCCTTGACTTCATGTTCACAAATCTTTTCTTCTGTAATGATTAAATTTCCGTGAGTGTCATGCCTTAGATTTTTCATCTCAAACATTTTAATTTTCATCTCTACAAGTTTGATTTACCTTTCATGTTTCTAACTTTTTTGACACCTGTAATATAGTTACAGAAACTATTTTTATGACAGCTAATTATAATATCTGTGTCAATTCTGTGATGGTTGATTTTCTTCTCATTATGGATGATCTCTTAGGATATGAATTTTTATGAATGAAGTTATGAATTCATAATTCTATGAATTTTCTCTTATTTGGCTTCAAATATTTTGATATTTCTTTGATAATCTTGAGTTTTGTTCTGAGACAAAGATCAATTACTTGGAATCAGTCTGATGCTCTGGAGTATTATTTTTAAGAGCTGGTAGGTGGGACCAGTGCAGTATTCACTAAGTGGCTAATTGTTTGTCATTATTGAAGCAAGTTCCTGTTGGGTACTCTACTGAGTGTTCCCTGAATTCTAAGTTTTCTAGTGTAGCTAACAGGAACAGCCACTATTACCCTATACGAGATCTGGGCTCTGTCACCTCTAATCTCTCTGGTGGTTCTTTCCTGGCTTTAGGTATTTTCCTCACACAAAGGCATCAATTGGTGTTATGCTGAACTTCCTGTCCAGCTCTTTCATGCTGTCGTCCTGCAAACTATGGCCACATTGGTCTCTCTCCTGTCACCTCTATTTCCTCAATTCAGGGAATCCACTTGCTCCATCTGGGCTCCTCTTTCCTTCCCTGGGAACCTCCCACAGTGCTGACACCAAGGCCAATCATAGAGTTCACCATGTTTATTTCCCATCTCTCAGCAATTGGCGTCCTTCCGTCATTGTTTCATATATTTTGTCTGATTTTTTGTTGTCTTTTCAAGTAGGAGGTATATCTGGTTTCTCTTACTCCATATTATCCAAAGGTAGAAGTTAGCTTCATCCTTATCATATCATTACACTTAGGTTTTCCTCGGATACCTTCTGAAGTCTAGAGTACGTTAGTCAATGTATGACTTGACTTATGAATGACTTAGTTGTCATTATTCTTCCCTTTCTAAGAATTCCAAAGGATAAGACTTGTATTCTGTAATAATACGAAATTTTTCAGTGGATAACAAAATATTTACTTCAGTGTGCTATACACAACAGTAATAAGGACTTTAACATTGATATTTTTCTGTTACTTGACAGTAGACATTTCCAAAGAAGGAAAGAAGGGCAGCATGTTTAACCAAATACAAGACACCCCTCCTTTCAGTGCAGTCTCTAAAACCTAGTCATTGCTGCACACGTGCTCTCATTGCCAATATTAAGGCAGCTTCCCTGTAGCTTTCCTGGTTCCGGAAGCTGTTTTGAATTTTGAACTCCCCCGTCACATTCCCGTTACTTTGTATTCTCTAACTATTGATCAGTCTCAGGTTCTTGTCATTGCTGTCTTCTCTTTCCCCATCTTGCTGTACTTGATGATCCCACTCACATGTGCACAATTATTCTATTGTCTACACACTTATAACTTGCATATTCACATAGAACTGTACCCATATACTTAGTCAGATACTAGACATCTTAATTTCATTGACTCCTGGTATCTTTAAAATCAGTATAGCTAATGTAAATTCTATTTTTTTCCAAATGTGCTCCTCCACATGTTTTGATTTAATGAAAGTCAATGTCCTACTCTCTCTCGTTTCTCACTCACATTCAATTTCAATACACAATTTTTATGTATTTCTTATTTCATCCTAAGTGACCCATGAATATTTATTTAATCCAAGTCCTTATCCTGTTCTAGTGGATTATTTTTATATTCTTCTCAAGGATTACCTCCATTCTCTTCTCTCAACCATAATCCTACCTCAATTCTATAATTATTTAAACCCGACCTGTTAAACACAATTCTCTCCTGTGAGTTATAGTACAAAATAAATCTTAGTTTGACTGGTAAGATATTTATTTCCTCTGCTACAGGCACTTCCTAAAGCCTAACTTTAGCCATAATGAACTCTTAAGACTTGAGCAAACCCTACTTTCCCAGAAGGTGGCAGTAAAGCACTGCCATTTAGACCAATACCTGCCCACCCTCCTGCGGGCTCCTCACATACCAACCATGTGATTTGGGACAAGTTCTAATGTCTGTGAGCTACAGATTTCTCATCAGTTAAAATGATCATATTAACACCACACACCTGATTTTGAGGAGAAGTGACGTTCCAAAATGTTAAATAGGGACGACCAGATGAGTAACAAATGGGGCATGACCTTGGGTAGAAGCAAGAGAGAATCCCTGTTAATGAACCTAACGAAGGGGAAGGGCTTGAGATGAAAAGAGATTTCAGCAATCTCTGATGTTATTGTTCTAGTTCCCCTCACCCCCAGGAGGTGAAATCTCCTATCATAGGGCATGGTGAGCTCTCTCTATGGATGAGAGAGTTGAGAAATATTTCTATCTAATGGACTAAATATTACTCTTATAATTCTGTGGAGTTCTTTATTTTTTCTGATTAGATTCATTTTACCCAAAGAAAGTTAATCAACTCAAAGAGACAAACTTGAGTAAATTGTTTATCATATATTTTCCAAACAAAATTTAGGAATTACTTGGAGTATGGTTATGTGTAGGCAGCCAAAGAGATTCACTGAAATACTATGCAAACTACAAGACCACCCTATGCCCTGGTTCCTTTTCTTTAATTTAAATTTTAAATTTGTACTTTAAAATTACTTTGCTTTATAATAGTAATATATACTCTTCAGGAAGAATTCAGAAATACCGAAAAGTACATTTCAATTAAAAAAAGTAAAACCAAGCAAAACATTGCAACGAAGATTTACTGTCATTGAATTTAGATAAAAATTTTTTCTGTACTCTTCCTCTTTCTCTTAATGACTGAATTAAGGATGTGATAAAAATAAAAATAGGATCATACTACACATGCTACTTTTGAAGGGAGAAATGTACTGAATAGTAGGTCAACATGCCTTAGAAGAAGAAATTATATTCTGAATGGGTGCAATAAATTCATTAAAGTGAAACTTATTTAAAAGAATATCAAAATAGCAAATATATAAGGAAAACAACTCTAACAAAAGGTATCTATAATCTCTACCTTGAATATTATAAAAGATTATAAAGAAATCCCAAAGAAATGGAAGAACATACCCATTTATCAATTTAAAAATTCAGTATTGTAAAAAAATACATCCACTCTAAACTGTGTTATAGATTCGGTATAATTTGACTCAAATAAGTGGCAGGACTTATTTTTTGTTTTTGTTTTGGTAGCTGGAGTTTTTGTGTAGTTTTTTTTTGAGGGAATAATTTTATTTTCAAATTTGTATGAAAATGTAATAGAAATAAAGAATAGACAAGATAATCTTGAGGAGGAACAAACCTGGAGGACTTACATGACCAGGTAATAAGATTTATTCTCAACCAATAATAATAAAGAAAATATATTGCTGCCAAGATAGACAAAAACACCAGTGGAATGGAATTGAGAGTCCAGAAACACACCCATACATGTATGGTTATTAGATTTAAGACAAAAAGATCCTGTAGTAGAATTTTGAAACCATATTCCCTTTATTAAATTGTACTAAGTCACCTGGATATGCACATGGGAGAAAGTGAATCTTGACTCAACGTCAGTTTGAATTGATATTCATAAAAACGATTCAGAAAATCTTTTAGAAGGAAATAGATCTTCATGAATTTAGAGAATACAGATATTGCTTACACTAGTAAAAAAAAAAGGCACAAAGCATAAATAAAAATAGGGTAAACTATGCAATATTAAAATTAAAATTCATCAAAATTTTGGCAAATTAATGAATTTAATTAGTAAAATTGGTAAAGAAAAAGGTAAACCACCCACCAGGAGAAAATGTTTCCAATACATGTATCCAACAAGTGGCTCCTGGAAATAGAACTCCTATAGTTGATAAGAAAAACACAGCAGCCCAATAGAAAAATGTGCAGAATAAAGGAAGAACTTACCAAAAGGCCAATAAATTATTCATTACTTCCATTTTTCTTTACATATCAGTTGTGTTTTCCTTACCTAGTTTTTGATCTTATTGTTCCAATAAATGCTATTCTTTTACTAAGGTGAAGCGCTGAAGAAAAACATAATTTGGTTCCTTGGATTATATTTGCTTTCAGAGAGTCATCATCATGTTTCTTTCATATAACGTGGCTCTCCTAAGTTTTTCTTTGGCTATGTTATGATCAGAGACTGGCATACCTTTCAGCTTTCCCATTTTAATTTCAACCTCAAACTGTACAGCTCTAGCCATACTTCCATTTGATCTGACATAGAGTGAGTTAATTTTCCTTAATCATCTGTATACTCTTATATGCAACTTTATTGTCTTGCCATTTGACCTATCGACAAAGGGTTTATTTTATTTCTCTCCCCTTTTTCCTGTGGCAAGAAGTTTGTGATTAAATGGGGAGAGCTCAGTTGGAAAGAATATGACCTTTGCTGGAAGAATTAGGCCCTCTCTGCTCTCTCTACTCTTCTTCAATTGACATGAGTGGCAATTTATCTTATGGACATGGAAAGAAGAGCTTTGTATTGATTCATTTATCTCCCTCTTTTAGGTGTGGGAATTTGGAGTCTAAGTTTCCATCAGAGATGAGTGAATCTACTTTTTAAATTGACTTCTTTCATCCTTCACCTCATGGCATTTTTTTTTTCATTTTTTTCCTCACCTATCCAATCTATCAAAAGAGGAAAACAATAAAACTACCATATTCCTACTTTTCAAATAGTCTTTTCAATGGGAATTTTGCAGAAATTTGTAATCTTATGATTTCTGCTTCTGAGGGTAAGTTTCAAGTTAGGACTTAAGCTTTGATATCTCAGGTTGTTCTTTTTCTTTCCTTATTTTCAAATTTTTCAATGTATTTCAAGATCTGGCCCCCAGGTGTTTTTTTTAACATGGTGATATGAAATTTTGACACACGTTTTGTTTTTGTGGTTCATTTGTCAGAATTCAAAAGAAGGCAGTTCTGTGATCTGGTTTTGCTATGCCACCATACTTTGGTTATCTATTGCTAAAAGGCAAAAACTCCAAAACTGAGCAGTTTAAAGCAATAACAGTTTGTTATTTTCACAACTTGGGGGGTTGGCCAGTTCATTCGACTGCTTCCCTTGGGGTCAGCTGAAGTGCTGGCATGGCCAGAAGTTGTGGAATGGCCTCACTTGCTCACCAGGGTTCATACCGCCTGATAACTCAGCGGTAGCTGCCGCTTTTGACCATTGGTTCTCTTCTGATCCGCCTTGCTACCATAAATCATATTCATTCAGTTGTAGAACATTATTGCTGGCTGGAAAAGCTGTTTTGAGCCCTGTGTATTTATTTCATATACACTTTTCCTGAAAAGGGGGCAATTCTTTTAGTTCACTTCTCCCTTAATCTTGACATCTAAAAGAACCACATGGCAGACAAAGCAGCCTTTAGGGTAAGATTTGTTACCAGAGATAAAAGAAATACTACATAATGCCAAAGGGGCCAGTTATAAATGTGCTTTCACCTAATAAATAGATGTGTATTTATCTAATAATGGAACATCAAAACATATTAAGCAAAAGTTGATAGAACTCTTAAGGGAGAATAGAAAAATTAACAAATACAGTTGGAGATGTCAACACTTCTCTCTGTAATTGATAGAACAAGTGGACAGAAAATCATTAAGAATATAGAAGACCTGAACAACACAACCAAATTGTCATAATTGACACTTATAGAGCAATTTACCTAATAATAGAGGATTACATAAGTTTTTTCAAGTAGACATAAACATTCACCAAGGTAGACCACATCATTGGACACAAAACTAATCCTAAAAGCTTAATGGAATAGGGGTGCTTGGGTGGCTCAGTCAATTGAGTATTCAATTCTTGATTTAGGCTCAGGCCATGATCTTGTGGTTCA
The DNA here is from genome assembly GCA_030068075.1 of Paguma larvata. NCBI lineage: Eukaryota > Metazoa > Chordata > Mammalia > Carnivora > Viverridae > Paguma > Paguma larvata. Next base: position 110,607,146 of record CM057826.1, on the reverse strand, counting down.
TAGGCTCAAGCCCCAAGGCTTGACACTATCTTGGCTAACAGTGGGGAGCCTCCTTGGGATTGTCTCCCTCTCTCTCTCTCTCTCTCTTTCTCCATCTCTCTCCTTCAAAATAAATAAATAAACTTTAAAAAATGAAACAGACTCATAACTATAGAGAACAAACTGATGGCTAGCAGAGAGGAGTGGGAGAGGGCACGGGTGAAATAGGTGATGGGGATTAAGGAGTGCACTTGTGATGAGATGAGCACCAGGTGATGTATGGAATTGTTGAATCATTACATTCTACACCTGAAACTAATATTACACTGTATGTTAACTAACTAGAATTAAATTTTTTTAAATAAAATATTCTTCTAAATCAATGATGAGTAAGGGAAAGCTGAAGAACAAACTGAAGAATAAATTTGTCCTGAGCTATTACATGAAATCTAGGTTACTTGGTAGCCAAAGTATGGAAAGAGCCCCAATGTCCATTGTTGGATTAATGGATAAAGAAGATGTGGTATGTATACACAATGGAATATTACTTGGCAATCAAAAAGAACAAAATCTTGCCATTTGCAATTACGTGGATGGAACTGGAGGGTATATGCTAATTGAAATTAGTCAGTCAGAGAAAGACAAATATCATATGACTTAACTCATATGAGGACTTTCAGATACGAAACAGATGAACATAAGGGAAGAGAAGCAAAAATAACATAAAAACAGGGAAGGGGACAAAACATAAGAGACTCTTAAACATAGAGAAAAAAACAGAAGGTTGCTGGAAGGGTTGTGGAAGGGGGAATGGGTTTAATAAGGCATTAAGGAATCTATTCCTGAACCATTGTTGCACAATATGCTAACTAACTTGGATATAAATTTTAAAATTAATTAATTAATTATTTTTTTAAAATCTGGGTTATTTGGCATTATAGTGGGTGGAAGGAGGTCCTTCTTGAGTACTGTCATTATGGCCCAGAATGCAGCTGGATTTACAATAGCGGGAAAATAGCTCACAGGACAGAGGACAAAGAAGTCAACTTGATTTCTTTTGATTTTCTAAGTGCTCTTTTACTGAGACTACTCTGTACCCTGTGGGTGATTATACTGCTCTGTTTACTAGAAGGTAGCATTTACAGGAGTCATAAGACATTGTGATTCTTTAACATATAACATATTTGTGAATACATTTCTCTGAATCAAATTTGGGCCTAGACTTCAACTTACCCTTGTGGTGTCCAGAGAAATAAAGTGACTTAGGTTTTTGGCTTTCAAAATGTATTTCTAGCTTCATGATAATTACTTTAGGAATTTGAAACTCATGTTGCCTAATGTTAAATGAAGACCCTTGGCACTACAATATATATCATGTATAGCTTGGTAAATTGCAGGCAGTTAATAAACTATTGAAGGAGGAACCAGGAAGAAAGGGATGAAAAGAAGAGGAGAAAAAAGAAAAAGTATTATGAAGGTATTAAAATACATGAGTGGGGAAAAGATTCAAAGGGTATGTGAGTTGGGGCATCTAGTGTGCAGACTGAGGAAGTGCATAGCTCTGCTAAATTCTATTTTGATCAAGAGGCTTCTTGAATATCATATGTTTCATAATAAATACAGGATTATATATACAGGAATATTATGTATATGTGTGTGTGCATGTATGTACTGTTACAGGTATAAAACTTAATGAAAAATAGAGAACATTGGAAATTGTATTGAAAAGCTTGAGCAGAATAATGAAAGTGCTAGAAATTATTCAATTTTTAAAAGGCAAAACTGCAGGGATGTTTGGCTAGCTCAGTAGGTAGAGCATGTGACTCCTGACCTCAGGGTTGTAAATTCGATCCCTGTGCTGGGTGTAGAGATTACTTAAAAAAGTGAAATCTTAAAAATAAAATAATTTTAAAAATTAAAGGCAAAACTGCAGTCATTTAGCCTGTGGAAGAGAATATTGATACAGAGCATGAAGTATGTGTAGAAGGAGAGAAAGTAATGACACGGAAGAGAGAAAGGAAGAGAGGGAGAGATTCTATCAAGGGACAGAGAGATACTCTGTGATCTGTGTGGCTTCAAGGTGGAAAATTAGAGTAATTGAATCATCAGAAAGACAGATCTCAACTAAAATTAGGGAGGCTTTGTCTAACTGTGTAATTTAACAAAGGAATGGGCTTCTCTGAAAAGGAGCAAAGTCCCTGTCTAAATAGTCAAGCAAAGGTTTAATGACTGCTCTTACAGAGGTTGCAGGGAGATTGTAGCCAGGTGCAAGATTTGTATATCTAAAATGTTTCTCAGCCATTAGAAATTAAGTTTATCTTCTATAAGCCTGCACCTGCGCCACTAGAGACAAAACTTAGGACAACTGAGTACAGAACAGAGTTTGATCAGTGACCCAAAGGGGACAGATTCTGTTGATATCCAATTCTTCCTGTCGCACACTAACTCCCCAAAGGCAGGCTCTGTGGAGGAGCTGGATGGGAGGAGGATCTCCTATGCCTGCTGCTGAGCTAGGGCTGATGGCCTACCTTGGGTAGTATCCAGGGAAGCAGAAACTGTGAATCAAAGTGTGGTTCCCAGAAGAAAAAAATATAGGATGGAAGCTAAATCTGGGAAATAAAAGAGCAGGTTGCAATATTTTTGCTTGTAGCTATGGGGAGGAAAAGGAGGACCGCTGAGAGGTAAGAAACTTTCCTCAGGCTTCCTTTTTTCAAGGATGTTTTTCCTGTGTAATCTGTCAATTGTACCTATCCCATCACAAGGATAATTTTTACTAACCTCTTTTTCCATAACTAGACCATGAGCTTCAGGAGAGAAGGGACATTGCATATCACTGTTTATTGTTATATTCCCTACACCTTACTCTAATGCCTGGCATAAAGTAGGTGTTTATTCAACAAACCAATGAAGAAATAAATGAAAAGGACTTAACCCCCTGAGATCTATCACACAACTGAGGTTGTAACTAACGATATGACATTTGGCTCTAAAGCATTTCATAGTATTTTTTAAACTAAGACATGGCAGAATCTTCTCAGTTCGCCTCCGTGTTTCGTCTCCCCCGTGTCATGATAGCAATTACATAACTGGGAGTAGGAAGGAGGAACTTCCTCAGATTAGCTGGTCTTTGGGTAGATGGAGAACTTCCACTTTACATTTTGAAGATTTCAACTTTCCTCAAACTTGCTTGTAAGTAGATCTGGCCCTTACTAGCAGCATTCAGAAAATGATAGAAATAGAAATAATGATCAAGGAATGATTACAAAATTGGGAAAGCAATGAAATATTTGGAATCGACTTAAAAATTATGGAATGCTTACATACTCAAAAATTTTCTGCATGTGTGACCTTTTCAACATCTATATGATTTCTATCAGATCTTTGAAAAAAAATAAATGTTAAAACCTGAAAAAAATCATGATTGATGATTCCTCATTACTTAGAGATATTAGTAGGGAAGAATATGCCATTTTAATGACGGGCTACTCTACATATAGAAGGACAATGTAGAGGTATAAACCAAATATAACCCTGAGATGAACACTCATCTATAAAGATACTGCTAATCAAATAAGAAGACATGGAAAAGAGGCAGATTCAGCAGCAATCAAGAGAGGTTTAGATTTTGATACAATATAGCTTAGGAGCCACTGGGACTATCAAGTAGAAGGTACTCATACATTAACATAGCTAAACAATTCTTAATTTTTTTTCTTGAAATGCCTGTATGACCAATGGGTTCCTGTGTGGCTCAGGTGGTTAAGCATCCAACTCTTGATTTCAGCTCAGGTCATGATCTCACAGTCCGTGAGATTGAGCCCCATATTGGGCTCCATGCTGACAGCACAGAGCCTGCCTGGGATTCTCTCTCTCAGCTCTCTCTCTCAAAATAAACATTTAAGAAATAAAAAAGAAATACGTGTATGACCAAAAGTAAGACTGGAATAGGTACGTTCCTGTGGTGAGGGCTTTGCTCAATTTCCTTAGTTTGCCAAACATTTTCTGGCATTGAGAGAGGAACCTCCTCTTAAGGAAAGATGATTATAATGTCAAAGCGAGACTTTTGTATGTATGTAATCATAACTTAGCTCCAGTGATTACACGTTTACTCAACCTCCTCCTACGTCAGCATTCCAAGGGAAATTATGACTTGTTAGCATCATGACTAAGTTTTAGGAGAGGAAAGGCCCCATATTTCAGGGCTTCATCCTAATGAGTCAAGCAGAAATCTTGCGTCTTATTTGCAGTGAAGTTCTGCAGGGTTCACTCTTATAGCGTAACTCCTGAGTAAGGGGGAAAGTCAGTCTACCCTTCATGGGAGTATCTACTATCCCTTCTAACACACTTGTTAAGTGAATACATATTTCGTCTTCCACGTAAGAATTCTACACAAGCTGATATTGTGTCAATGTAGTACCCTTTGGTCTAATTCTAGGAAATAGTGGGTATTTCATATCTGTTATGAAGCTACTTACAATCCTGCTAGTCAGGTATTGCGTGTGGTTGTAGCACATGTAAAACGAGATATTACCTCACCTATTGATAAATCCCCCCACAGATTGTGAGACTCAAAATGAGAAAACACAATGAATGTGCTTTTTCTAATTTAATTTTTTTCAACATTATATGTGTATTCTTTAATTCCCATCACCCATGTCACCCATCCCCTCACCCACCTCCCTTCTCTTAACCATCAATTTGTTCTCTTTAGTTAAGAGTCTGTTTCTTGGTTTGTCTCTTTCTTTTTCATTTGCTTGTTTGTTTTGTTTCTTAAATTCCACATATGAGTGAAACATATGGTATCTGTAGCTCTCTGACTGATTTATTTTGCCTAGCTTTATACTCTCTAGCTCCATTCATGTTGTTGCAAATGGCAGGGTTTCATTGTTTTTATGGCTGAAAAAACATTTTATTGTATATATATATACCACATCCTTTTTATTCATCTATTGATGGACACTTGTGTGTTTCCATAGTTTGGCTGTTGTAAATAATGCTGTAATAAACATAGGGGTGCATGTATCCATTTAAATCAGTGCTTTTGTATTTCAGGGGCAAATACCCAGTAGTATGATGACTGGATGATAGAATAATTTTATTTGTAATTTTTTGAAGAAACTCCATGCTATATCCCACAGTGGTTGTATCAGTGTGCATTCCCACCAACAGTGCAATAGAGTTCCTTTTTCTCTACATCCAAGCCAATACTGTTGTTTCTTGTGTTTTGGATTTTTTATTCTCTTTTGAATAGATGATTAAAGAAAGGTGAATGCATAGGAAGGAATACCTTAATTTATAGAGAAAAAAAAAAGACAAATAGCAGCTGTCCTACTTTTCTCACATTTTCACAAGGATTCTTGTGTTCTGAAATGTGGTCTGAGGTCTGAGCCTCAACTCTTGTCTCAGATATTCAAATCATTCATCTGTGACAACCAGAACACCAAATATTATTGTTTTAAATGCAAATAGTTAAGATGACAGAAGTAACTAAAATAGCGATCATTATAATAAATATACTACTATAATTACAAGAAGATGAAAAATGTGATAAAAGTCACATTACAAAAGCAATATAAAGATATAAATAAAAATTTGAAAAACACAAAGTATGTCAAAACTATATAAGCTGAATTCAAGTCAGAAAGCACTAGGTGTATCTCATTCAGCATCCTCACTCTCAGAGGAGAAAAGTTCCTTGTTGAGAAAGTAGAAGCAATCCTGAACGCCCTACGTTAGTCCCCCACCTCCATCAACCTGCAGACTGCAGTCTTGCCCATTACTGTGGTACAATACTCAACCCGATCCTGAACATTTTCTTCTTTTATTAAAAGAAAGAAGATCTCAAGTCAGTGACTTCAAATTCCACTTTGAGAAGCTAGATAAAGAAGAAAAAATAAGCATAACAGAGGAAGTCAGAAATATCAAAGAAGATAATGAGGTAAAAAAAAAACAGAAAAACAGAAAATCAGTACAGAAAGATCAGTGAAACCAAAAGCTAGTTCTTGGAGAAGATTCTTAAAACTGATAAAATTCTAATCTGATTGACCAAAAACAAAAAAAGAGAGGACATGAATTACCAATATGAAGAATGACAGCTATAACGTGTTGAAAATGGCAGGATTTGCTTCATTTTTAAGACTGAATAACATTCCCTGATTCAGTTTATGTATATCAACAGCATTTCATGTCATGAAATACTCCCTCCTCTGTAAAGTACGTTTTTCCCCATCACTCTCCCAAGATGCTCCATTTTCAGTCTCTGTGAGTCCCTTTGTCAGGTGGCACCTACAGGGTTTCAGCCTTTGGATGCATTCTGGATTTTCCCCATACTTATTCTATTAGTGATCTCACCTGCTACTAGATTTGTATCCCCAATCTGTACTTTCCTGAAATCAAGATTCTTGTAGACGACAGCCCACTCAGCACTTTTATTTGAATATCTAATTGGAATCTCAAAGTTATTGTGTCCCACACTGAGCTCCTGACATTCTTTCCCTCCGCCATTGTTCCTTCCTCATTGCTCACCAGCTCATAAAATGGCAACTCCAGTTTTTCCGGTCGTTAAGCCAAAAACCTTATAATCATCTTTGTCTGCACTCTTTTTCTCACACCCAGCGTGCGATCTGTCAGCAAAGTCTTTTGGCTCTGTCTTCAGAATATACCCTAAAGCTAACCACTTTTCATCACCTCACTTTTAATTCCTCTGTGCAGACACTGTCTTATTTCACTTGAATTATTACAATAATCTTCTAATCACCATCCTTGCTTCCACTCTTTCAGGATGTATTCGACATTCAACATTACACATCAGCACAGTATGTTCAGCCAGAATAATTCAGTATTAATGTAATTTTTATCATACCACTTTCTGCATTATAAATCTCCAGTAATTGGGCACAGGTTGCTAGTTTTTCTTTTTCTTTTCCTTTTTCTTTTTTTGAGAGAGAGCGAGAGCAGGGAAGGGGCAGAGGAGGGAGAGACAGAGACATAATGTAGGCCTTGGAATTGTGGCTATAGGAAAGGACTTTGAACACAGGCCCTAAAATGGAAACAAGGAAGAGGAATTAGTTTAGAAAACATCTAAAGTCTGAGGGTTTGTATTCCCAGAGAAACCAAAAGCCAAGTTAAAAGAACCAATTACCTTAAATAAAGTTTAAGCCTCCGAACTTGACCGTGAAGAAGTAGATTTGAAAGTAAGGTAGCTCCAAAGGTGAACACATATCCCAAACTCTACCTTAGATTGGTCCTTGATGAAAGAAAGGCAAAGAAGAGCCTGTCAGAAGGCAGAGCCAAAAACTGCAAAGAACTAGGGGAAAGGTGCATTTTTTCAAATAACAAAACCAGAGTGTCATCAAAGACTGTGCCCCGCTACAAACCAAGGGTCTTCACTGGTCCAGGTAGGCAGATTCTATCAGCACTGTGTGCCAGTGATGGTCTTGTCACTCTTTATTTTCAACTGGGAGCCTGAATCGTAGTGACCCTGTTCAAGCTCCTCCGTTACATGTTAGTATGGGAGAGGAGACGAGGGCTGGCAGCATACCTCATAAGGTACAGGTCTCCATAGGGAGCTACTCTCCGAAATCAGAACTGTGGCAATATCAGCTTGTAGCAATGACTGGATAACACTTTTATTCTCTCCTATGAGGAATCAAGTGAGCACATCCTAAGAGTGGGAAAAGGGCTGTGCATCATTATCTGGTAGTCATGGGGGCTAACTGTCTATAAAATTCATACTCCACTGATAGAATAAAGAATCATTGCTGGGAAGAGAAGGCCCAACAAGTAAACCGATTTTTCTACCCCGGTTGCCTATAGGTATGATCAATGTGACGAATTCTCAACACTGAAGAGTGTGTGTTGTGTTTCTCTTTTAAGCCATGTTGGTGAAGAATCACATGTGAACACCTGCAAGATATTTTTCTTCTTCCAACTGTCTCGATGCAAATGAACATAGGAAATTTGAGCCACATGTGGAAGCTCAGCATGAAAGGCAACTGGGTCTTTCAATGCTGCTTAGAGAAAAGTTATCTATAAATCAGAGATGGTCACTTCTTCTCGTGTAAGTTACTATACATAGAGGTAATTTGTTGGGTCAGCTGGGATTGTTTTACATAAAACAATTTGTAATAAAAGGTACGGTGCAAAATTTACCCACATAAGGGAGTTACTGGGTTTTACTGTCTGATAGATACAGCATTGTTTCTCTTATACTCAGGCAATGAGCCCAAGTCATACACATTGCCTTCTATATGAAACATAAATAAAAAAATCTAGCTTTTGAAAATTCAATCATGCAAACATTGATTCTTCCACCCAACATGGTTATTTAGTGTCCCCTATTTTTCTTACTATTATTAAACTCTTAATTATTGTTCCTACTATTTTTGATTGATGAATGTCAAATAACTATCTTCAAAAGGCCCTGTGGTATTTTAAGTAATAATGAATAATTTCTATAAGACAGATATAGATTCATAATATACTGTGTGCTATATGCCATGAAAGATAAAATGCTTTTTTTATTATGAATAGAATGCTTATATTTTACTATAAGTTAGAAGAGAAATATTGATTCCTTCTCAGGCAACTGAGGAAAACATTTTAGAATAGGCTTTGCCTCAGCTTAGTCAGGAAACTGGAGCCAGATTCTGAGACGCAGGAGTAGCAACAATGTGTTTTAAAAAGAGAAGATATTAGGGGTCAGAAGTATAGGAAGAGAGGGGGCAGTGGGCCCCTGGGTGGCTTGGTCAGTTACGTGTCTGACTTCGGTTCAGGTCCTAATCTCATGGTCGTTGAGTTGAGCCCCTCACTGGGCTTGCTGCTGTCAGTGCAGAGCCTGCTTCAGATCCTCCGTCCCGCTCTGTCCCTGCCCCTTGCCTGCATGCTTTCTCTCTCTCAAAAATAAACCTTTTTTTTTTAATATAGGAAGAGAAATATGAAGATAACTTGGGATTTTAGCGTTTTGACCTTTGGCAAAGAAACTGGAAGATGAAATTGAGACATAAGGTACGCCAGATCACAGAAGAACCGTGAATCCGAAGCTAATGCAACTTTAATTTTATTGGCTAAGCTTTGTTAAGCAATGGGGAGGCACTCCCATTTATTCTTCCCTGTGGTAGCTTGCCCCCCACGCCCGCCCCCGGAGCTGATAGGCCTGGAAGAGAACTTGTAGAGAGAAATAATGGGATTCTTGAACTTAGAAATAAAAACTCTTGCAGAGGCGTTTCCCCCAATTTCAGGCAAACAGAATAATGATTTGTTTGAACTAAATCACCTGACCTGGGCAATACTGCTTCCTTGTCATTTTAAGACTTTGGCGAACTTTCCCCTCATATTGTAGTGTGTTGGCAAACATTTGAGAAGCTTCTTCCAACAGTTATAATTAAGCTTCAAAGAGAACAGTCACAACCAGACATTTAGTTGGACTGAAATGATTTCCTTTTTCCCATTGTTACCAATGTGCAATTCACCGTAGCTAGTTTCCCCGTCATGTTTTCCAGAGGGCGAACAAATGTTTCAATTTAGGATGGTAGGAAAAAGTCAGTATGCCAGCAAGAATTTTTATTGCCATCTGATTCAAAGCTGTCTCTAAATCACCTTGGGCCACTGCACACTCTGAAAACACCATGACATTCCAGGAACTACTTGGTGCTGTCCCATCGCCAGTGCCCTTCAACCATCCTAACCAGGCAGACCATGCTTCAGCCTGCAGTTATTCAGTGTTCATACAGTCAGTTGTCTTCCCACATCCATGTCTATTTGCCTACATTTTAGTTCAGTTGTGGATACCTCTGTGTCCTTCTCTTCTCCAGCACGACCCCTCCGGTACCAGCCAGCCTCACTTCGCCACAGAACTCTTATCTATCCTTCAAGACTCATGGTTGTGTGGATGTATCTTTTTTAAATGAGACCTTCTCTGATGCTACTTAGAAAAATTAATTGGATCTTTATGCACTCACAGCACTTCAAAAACAATATATTTTCTAAACTGTTTCCAAATGAAATTTGAATTGTGTTATATGTATCTGACTTGCTAAACTGTGAGCCCAGTGTTGCACGTATCAGATTGCTATGAGAAGGTAGAAGAAAGAAAGCTAAACAAGTCTATAGAAACCACTGAGAAACCTTTACTTCAAAGAGGGGCATAGAAAGTTAGGAGGCAGCTTAGACGAGAGAGCCAAAAGATTAACAAGTAAAGAATGCAAGTCAATATGAAAATATCTGTAGCAGAATTTAAAGAAAATAAGATAACCCCTGTCTTGCTTTCAAGATTATTATAATCTCTTTTTTAAAAAAAAATTTATCATCAAATTGGTTTCCATTCAACACCCAGTGCTCATCCCAACCAGTGCCCTCCTCAGTGCCCGTCACCCACTGTCCTCCCTCCCATACCCCCTTAGCCCTCAGTTTGTTCTTAGTATTTAAGAGTCTCTTATGTTTTGTCTACCTCCCTCTCTTGTCTTTTTTTCATCCCCTCCCCCGTGGCTTTCTGCTAAGTCTCTCAAAGTCCACCTATGCGTGGAAACATATGGTATCTGTCTTTCTCTGACTGACTTATTTCACTTAGCATAATACCCTCCAGTTCCAATCTCATTGCTACACATGGCCAGATTTCGTGTTGTACAAGAAAGCTACAGAACAACACTCCTCAGTAAATAGGATCACATAGCAATCCAGTACCAGTTGCTGGGGAACAGATTTATAGAGGTTCTAAGAGAGAGATGAGTGACCAGCCCTATGGACTCCAGCCATGTCACTCTGAACGCTCGAAAACGATAAATTTGATGCAGTCTCCAAAGGTGATACTGTGATGACTGGCGAAAGCGAGCAAGATGAAATGGTCTCCATGGAAGTCAAGGAAACGAACCACAGAAGGAGATGATAACAGGGAGATAACTTCATATTTAAAGCATGCTTTCTATGTCTCTATTGAAGTCAGTTTCTAAAGTACTGACTGGGACGGTACTGTGTTCTTCCCAAGTGTGTTCATTCACCCATCAGTATCTTTGTGTTCAGTTGTTGAACCAGTTACGGTAGTCCACTCCTGTATCTTTATACTCTCACAATTACAGCACGAGAGACTTTGTTCAATCCATTGTGTCTATTCTATACCTCACATCTAACTGTCTAGTTGCCTTGCAAAGAAGAAAACAAGGTTATTCTGACCTTTTTTTTTTTTTTTTTGGACACCTAAAGAAAGAATCACCCTTTCCTGGTGCTCCTAAAGTTATGCTGTGGTGACGTCTTCTTGAATCTTATCCAAATTGTTACAGAGCTGCAACACTTAAATTTGAAAATAAGAGATTTGAGGAGGCTTATTAAGAAAAGACACATGCAAAATTCAACTACAAAGGGTGTGAATTCATGAAGAAATATATGAAAACATAAAAAGGAAAGAAAATTAGGAAGATAGAACTCTTTGAATGAATGAGAAGTTTTCCTAATAAAATGTTAAGATTCATAACATCAGTTAATTTCCTAAAGTCCTTACTTTACGACTTAGTTCGATTTCCATTGTGGCAAAAGTAATATAACGAATTGTAGGTAGCCTCGATCACACTGAAATGGGGTATGAAGACAGAGTGGTTGGTGGAGCAGAGGCAGTGAACGGTGAAGGTTTATGAATTGCCACTCAATGATCTAATGGTTGCAAAAATGTGACTGCCAACTTTTGATCGGCGATCTGTGTGTTCTTGCATGAGAGTGAGTATTAGGACCTAGTCCCTCTATCTCAATAGGAAGCAGGTAAGTATATAGGTGCTTGTAAGTGAGATTATAGTCCTGTTGAAATATATCTGTAGGAAATCAACCAAATGAAAGGAATGGTAGAAAACTAGAGAGCAAACATCTACACATGTAAAAGAAGGAAGAGGGTGGATTTTGAAAAATAGTGTCTGACAATAGTAACTAATGATCTCTGGTAATATATGGTGCTAATTTTTTTTTTAAATCGTCTTTGTGGGGCGCCTGGGTGGTCAGTCAGTTAAGCGTCCGACTTCGGCTCAGGTCATGATCTCACAGTCTGTGAGTTCGAGCCCCATGTCGGGCTCTGTGCTGACAGCTCAGAGCCTGGAGCCTGCTTCGGATTCTGTGTCTCCTTATCTCTCTGCCCCTCAGCCACTCACACTCTGTCTCTGTCTCTAGCTCTCAAAAATATACAAACATTAAAAAAAGTCATCTTTGTTTTTTGAATAAATGTGGAGTAATTGCTAAAAACAAGACAGATTTGGAGGATGAAAGATTAGTAAAATATAGATTCTGATCACAAGAAAGATCTAGACAAATGGAGATGTCAGATGGGCATAATTTTACAAAGTAGAACAGTTTTACAAGAAAGGTAAAGATACGTATGAAGAGAATTAAGAAGAATAAGTTGTATTTCTGTGAAAGGACAAGACTCTCAAACTCAAAATGCCTGCTAGGGCCAGCAACAAGTAAGGCGACTGAGTGAACCAACGACACATTTAAATGAAGCCCTACCACTAAACTTCAGCTAACTTTCACCCTGGCAATGAAGGATCCGAAGCGTTTCAGAAAATCTTCTGTTTTACATTTTTGTTAAATATTCAAAATTTAAAAGTTATGGACTCTTTTAGGTTTTTTTTTTTAAACCATCGTGTGGGTCAAATAAAATACCTCAATAAATAAATGAGTCGATCTTCATGCTACCAGTGTAGGATGTCTACCTTGAGGGTTAAGAAATGTCCTGTAAAGTATAGTATAACTTGGACTTCTCGTTGTCTGATATGTAGAATATAGGCACGTAGACTTCAGACATGCAGCGATGGAAGGAAATAACAGCCCAAGCAAAAGCAACAGCATGATGTAAGTTAGGAAAATACAAGTGTCATGGAAATAAATGGAAACCTCTGAAGAACTTATTTCGAAAGGGATGCCGAATCTACGACAGGGAGAGGCAGGAAATATGACAATATAAGCATTTAAGAAAGAAGTTGAGGATATCCAGGAGTGTACACAGATTCTTTCAAAGCAAGTCATGTCCAGTCTGTTGTGTTTCATAAGGGTGAGAGCTGGGTACCACGCCAAACAGGTGAACATGGATTTCAGTAGAGTAACCTTGGAGAGAATTTGGTGAACTATCTTCAACCTTGTTTTGTTCAACACTCTGCCAGTGATATTGATGATGATCAAGAAGACCGTTACTAGATTTAGAGCTGATACAAAGTCGAGAGAGGTCGCTAATGTGATGACATACTCAAACGTAACTAATTTCGAGGCTGAGTGCAAAATTGTAACAAAACACTAAAGGTGTTTCTGAGCTGAGGAAGTTAAAGATATAAGTGTAACAAGCTTGAAAAGAACTAGAAATCCACCTTATTAAGAATATTAAGATTTGGAAAAATTAATGAACATCCCTCACACCATACTGTCCATGGCAGAAGTGGAAGGCATACTTCAGGTCTATCTGGAATCGAAGTCTAAGTCCTTTCTTATCCAGCACAGAACCAATAAGCATAAAGGCAGTAGGTGCTTTCCTTAGGAGAACTTTAGCTTCTATTTTGTAGCAAGTGAGAGACTGAGGAAATGTCCTTTAAGGTCATAATTGATTATAAAATCTATGTTTTATTGTTTTCTGATGAAACATTAATGAAGTTTGCACCTAATATACTCATAGAGTGGATCCAATTTTATATCAGCTAAGGTTTCTATGTCAAAGAATGAAATGTTCTTATTTTTATTGTTCTTTTCTTCATTTCACAATAATAGCAGAAAACATCGGTTTTGCCAATTAAAGGTATTTCCATCTCAGTTTTATAACAAACATTTTCTGAGCGCCTATTAATTGCTAAGAATATTTGGATGTACCGTAGATATCACATAATTTCCTTCCATAAAGCATTCAAGAAGAATTTAAACAGTTTTTTAGGTCGTTCACTAGTTGCCTTTGAAATTTTTAGGGTCTGACCTCTGACCCATAACTTTCTGTAAAAGACTTTAAGACCATGTATATGTGAGCATGAACATGTCTATGTGTGTGTTACCTTTCGTTCCCTTTTCTCCCATTCCTCTCTTTCCTATCTGCACTCCTTACTCCCCCATTTCCTGCACCCGTGAAATTCGCATCTTTCAAAACTGTCAGGGAAGCAGTTAATAGCAAATCAAGTCTTATTTTTGTTATTTTGTTACTTTACTTCACTTTTGATTAGTCAGCAATATCTTACCCGATTGCCAAATTCAATACTGTATATTGCCATTTCCAAAGACAGAAAATGCATCTTAAATTGTGAGATGAATCCAATTAAAATTCCTTAAAATGTTATTTCCAAAAAGAAAATAAATATCCCGAAATAAAAGGAACAATATCTGAACTATGAATGTGTTTTCTTTTATTATTTTTTAAAATCTATGTATTTATTTTGAGAGAGAGAGAGAGAGAGCAAGCAGGGGAGGGGCAGAGGGAGAGGAAGAAAGAGAATCCTAAGCAGGCTCCGCATCATCGCATGAAGCCTGACGTGGGGCTCAAACCCATAAACCGTGAGATCACAACCTGAGCCAAAACCAAGAGTCAGAAACTTAAGTGACTGAGCCACCCAGGCACCCCTGAACTCTTGTATATTTTTCTCAAAGCTATTATCATGAAAGGAAATCCACTGTTTAGAAGTATGATTTTTGAGTTATTTATACGCAGAACACACCAATCACCTATGTTCATTTTTTATTCTTTTAATTTTTTTATTTGATTACAGGCAACATGCAGTGTTACTTAGTCTCAGGTGTACAACACAGTGACTCAGCTTCTCTATACCTTAAGTGATCCTCTCCACCAGCCTAGCTACTGTCTCTTGCCACGCCATATTGTTACAATGTCACTGACTCTATCCCCTCTGCCTTTTATGCTTTTGAGGTATTCATTCCATAATTGGAAGCCTGTATTTCCCACTTCCCTTCACCCGTTTTGTTCAACTACCCACCCCACTTCCGGCTGGCAACCATCAATTTGTTCTCTGCATTGATAGACCTGATTCTGCTTTCTGTTTGTTTATTTGTTTGTTTTGTTTTTAGATTCCACAAAGAAGTGTTTAAACTGGGCTCATTCTGCATGTTCTTCCAACAATTTAAATTCCTGTACTTTTCTTCATGACATTTTAAGTAGCTGTTTGTGATATGAGACAGACATTCTCATTATCATTTTACCTATTGTTTATTTTTGTTGTTGTTTCCATAAAGAAAGCTATGGCATCCCACTCTTTGATCAGCCTTGCAATTAAATTGGCCGTGATAGTTAATGGGATTCATCTATACATAAGGACAGTGTATTTTCAAGGAGTTATAACAAAAAACTTTAGTATGACTATTCTTTTTTTACTTTACAGAAAAAAGGGAAATATTTAATATTCCTTCTTTCAAACATTCCTCAGTTCGGTAACAAAAAAAACATTTTATGTTTTTTATTTAAATTCCAGTTAGTTAGAGTACAGTGTAATTATTAGTTTCAGGTGTACAATATAGTGATTCAACACGTCCATATATCACCATTGGTTTATGAATGGATAAGAATGGTTTTCTACAAATAAAAAACACACATCGATTGACTCCCTTCTGCATTTGACATGGAGAAGGGAGTTTCAAAATTGAAACTCACTGGTGTTTGACGACAGCAGTTATTTAAAAATTAACGAGCTGATTCCTCCCCAGAAAATGCTTTTTCAGATGTAGTCCTGGTGACGATGTAAAATACCTATTTCTCTGGGGTACACCTTGGATAATGTGGACTTTGAAAATTCAAGTTACACCCAAGATTCCATTCCCGGGTGGTTACTCACCTGGACCACAGACATGCAGGACCTGTCTGAAAGAGACCTGGGCATCAGGCGGGCTCCACGATGAATCATCCCTTTAATGCGGCAAAACCTTAGAGGAAAGAGCAGGGAGGGTATATTGGTTGTTAGGAAAACGTAGACTACAGGTGGAAAATGACATCCTCAATTATTAATAAGATCTAAGGTGCGAGTCACATAATTGTCCTAATCTTTAAGAATGATGGAGAGCATGAAGCCTTTCTTTAAGTTGGTAAGAGGTCCCAATAAATGCCTAAATTGTATGGATTTGCATAGGGTTTTAGAATGTGATTTATAAAGAAGGTGGAGATCCCAACTCCCTGGATCATGTCTCTATATATATGTCTCAGTGTGTGTTTTAGTGCTCTGGGAAGTGCCTTGACACAGAACCTGAGCTGGACAAAGCAGCCTTGGCCTGAGTGAGCTAACTGGCACCATGAAATTATTAAGTGTCTTTCTGCTTCTCTCTCTGGCTCTTTTCAGCATTTTCTCAGGTGAGTTTTTTTTTTTTCTTAGAATTATAATCCAGTATTTATACTGAACTGGAAATAAGTGTATTTCTCTACCATATTTCACAATTCTAACGATTTTGATATTTAGACAATTCTGAGATCATCATAATAATGATAATGACTGTGATGATGAAAATGGTGATAGTAATGATAAAAAATAACCTTTTTGTTGAGCTTATACTATATTCTAGGCATGTACTAAGGGCTTTTATGCATTATCTTCAATATACATGGCAAGGTGTTTGTATCTATACTCTATATATATAGAAAAAGAACTTGGCACAAAGAACTTAAGAAAGTTGCCAAAGGACTTGCAGCTAGTTAATAGAATTCAGAATTTGAAACCAAGACTTCCAGACATTACAGTTGATATTCGTTCCATAGAACTAGTCTGGAGGATGAGTAATTGTTGTAACTATTGGTTTGGCTCCCAAGACAAAAGAAAGATTTCTTGTCCTCATTCTTCTTACAACTGGGATGCAAATAGTTGAAATTGAAACAAGGAGGAAAAAGGCAACTCAGAGAATGCTTCAGAAAAATGAATGAGGGGCGCCTGGGGGGCTCAGTCAGTTAAGTGTCCGACTTCAGCTCAAGTCATGATCTCACGGTTTGTGGGTTCGAGCCCCGCATCAGGCTCTGCTCTGAACGCTTGCTCAGAGCCTGGAGCCTGCTTCGGATTCTGTGTCTCCTTCTCTCTTTGCCCCTCCCTGGCTTCATGCTCTGTTTCACCCTGTCTCTCAAAAATAAATAAATGTAAAAAAAATAATTAAAAAAAAAAGAAAAATGAATGAATCTTAAAATGCAAAAACATGTATGCTGGTAGTGAATTAACCTTTCAGGCAGGGGACTATCTTTTGTCACTTTAATGAGCAATGGTCATAGATTCTATCAGCTCAGCTTGTTTAAAGGATCATTACATTTCAATCTGACGTTTTTCATCCCAGGATCGTGTGCGCAAACAGGGCCACTGTCCCTATGTATTTTCTTCTTTATTATTCCCTTCTTTGCAGTTGCAGTGGACAAAGCACATGCTAGTCTCAAACCCAACACGTAGGCCCACATCTGCCACCAGTGGCCTGTGTCACCTGGAGAAATAGCCCAACATTTCGAGATCTTCTCTCCTTTGTAGAATATTAGAAAAAAGTGCATCCTGGGAGGTTCCATGCCTGATTCATCATTTTCTTGTGACAAAAGCAGTTGAATTTTTGCTGCTATCAGAGATTTTAGATGGCTGAACATGTAAAAACCAAGAATTTTCATTGAAACTAAGTAGATGGAGGAGTCGTTGTTCACTGGGAACTGGTTATATTTATGTAAATAAATACACTTAGAAATATTTTTTAAAAATTGGATATAAGATTTCAGTGATACTGTGGGGTAAGTTTAACTACTTAAGCCAAATGTCTTGAGTGAGTAGTTCAGCCAACTGCTGAGGTGACATAAAAAATAGGTCTATAACTAGATTAAAATTTACTTATAAAGATAGTTTCAGAAATTAACTCATATTCTTTTATTGCTTCTCTTTACAAAAGCTAATGATATTCTCATGGGATCTGGTTGACCAATACCAAACACTAAGACTAAAACAGAGTCCTTCACCGACATATCAGTATTTGGGAAGGCTTAGTACCTAAGAGCCTTACTGTGCCAAGAGAAATGAATCTCAATTCTGGCATTTCCTTTTTACAGCTGTGTGATAATCCTTCTGTGTGTCATTTTCCCCATCTGTAAAATGAGGATGTAAAAGGGCTAGCCCTACATGGCGGTTTAAGTGAGAAAATTCATGCAAAGTCCTTAATATAGTGAGTGGGACATAGTAAGTGTTCAACGAATGCCTATCAACACTCCCTTTATTAAAGTTTAATTATAAGAATACTTGTTTGGACTCAGACGTTGTAAATATTAATTCTGCTTTGCCTTGACATTTCCTACCTAGGAGACATTGGGCAAAATCTCTCCTCTTCTGATCAAAGATCTATACAGTGGAGAAATGACTAAAAATTGTTAACAATGTATTTTCATAAAAATCATTTGAACTGGTTGTACATATATAGGCTTCCAGGCCCTATTTGATCTTATACAATGGAATTTTCAAATGATTGTCCTTAGAATCTGTACTTTGTTGTTGTTGTTTTTGTTGCTGAAATTGTGCTTTGCTTATTTATTTTTTTTAGTAGAGAAATCCTTTTTTTTTTTATTGAACTATATAGTTGGCATACAGTGTTACATTAGTTACAGGTGTAGTACATAATGATTCAACAAGTTGTATACATTATGCTGTGCTCACCAGAGCTGAGTTACTGGAGCTACCAACTAGTAACCCACCACCCTGCTGCGGTAAGATTGGTAATCACTACACCAGATGTTCATTAACTTCCTTTTAAATTTAAAAGCCTTGTGCTGACCAGAGCTAGAGCAGGATCAACTTTCTCATCCACTTTCTGTCATCCAAGTGGCCTTGGGCCTACATATGAGGAGTGTTGTTGACATTAGGAATTCCACAGAAACGACCAGAAATCATCAGCAGCTCCCACCAGAATTGAACCTAAGACTCTTATATCAGTATTTTAAACCACTGAGCAAATTAGCCACAACCTAAAAGTCACACAAATAATCCCAAAGTGGAGGCAGAGAGAGAAATAAGACTGTATTTACGGACTTTTTTTCTTTTTCAGAAATTTAAAAAGACGTAGCAGGAGAATAAACCATAGAAAAGAGAATGAATTTGTCCTTATGAGTTTATATTTGAGCCAAGTATTTAAAGCTGGTTCAGTATAAAGGACCAAAATCAATGTGGGGCTCAAAGAACAAACAACAAATATAGTTGCTTCCACAACTGCCTGTAACAAAGGCTTTGGGGAGGGACTCTATGCATTGAACCCTAGAACGTCAAAATTAGAGGAAATTTTCCAACCCAGCTTCCAACCCAGTGAAGCCAGAGATGACAAAGGTCATTCCCAGAATAAATGAGTGACTTGACAGGACAGTCACATGAATTTCAGACCCTTAAATTATGACCTCTGACCTCACCCCAACCTCTAGGAAATATTACTCCATCATAGTCCATGTGCTTACATCTTTTTCAAACTTTCTACTGCTCCCTAAGAAGTGAACACATGTAAAAAGTAAAACTACCATGCCATGATTTGTTGAGATGACCAAGAACTAAGAGCAAGAATCATGCCTGGCTTGGGGGTGTCCTAATCTTGCAAATCTCACTTTGTTGTACATTCAGAGACTACATTGTTTGGATTTTGTGCTTTTGTTTTTCAGGTGTCTTCAGTCAAGAAGGACAGGTCAGTACATATTTTTTATCTTTTATTCAGACCTAGGTGGTGATTGGCTGAAATACCCTGGCCAAAGAGAGGTTTCCCTGTGGGTAAAAGAGCAGAAACAATGAACAAGCAGAAATCAGAACCAAATCCTTTTTTAACTGTAATATCTCTATGAATATACTGTGTTCCATTCAAAAGAGGCTAAATGCCTGTTCTAAGATTTTGTTAAAGTGAAATGAGTATAAATAAAAACAGGATGAATCTGTGATAGCACTGAGGCTCTATGTCTGATTTCACTGTGTGACCTCGGGCAAATTACTCAGGTTCTCTGAGCTGTAATTTCCATAACTATAGAAAAGAGATCACATTATTCACCTTGTAGAATTAGGTTTAGGTTAAATAAACTATGTGAGAGCATTTGATAAAAAGATGACTTAGCAATTAATCATTACCAGCTTATCAAGGAGTTATTAGGGCAGAGGCTGTTCCTTTTTGTTTAGAAGTAAGGATTCCAGGGGAGCAAGCTTGTTTAATGTTTTGCACTGAGTATACACAAACTGACTCACTCAATCTGAAATATAATTTGGGTTAAAAATAGGAATAGGCATGAGTTATCTTCCTGATTTGGCTGATTAATCCACCAACTTTTTTCCAATTTTCTTGTTCTATCAAAAGACAACACAAACAAGCAGTACTCACTCTGCCAATCCTATCCCTGTGTCTGTACTGAACGTTTTTACTTGACTTTGGCCTTGGTTCTTGATTATCCTTCTTGTGCTCAAAAACTCTTGGCATCGAAAGTTTTCGGATACCACTGCCAAATGATTGGAGTTAGCAAAGGAGCTGAAAAATATTTTCCAACCCTAGTATACCTACCATTTGCATAAAACCTTTTTTTACTTCAAATTTTAGCATCTCAGAAATTGATGCGTGCCTCACAATTGATGATGCCTAACAATTAACTGCCAGTGTGTGTGTGTCTTTGTGGGTGTGCGCGCACACACATGCACTTGTGTCCTAGCGCACGCACACTTGTGTGCTTGTATTGCTATATGTAATCGTACATTCTAAAATTGATTTATTCTTATGTTTAAATATATATGGTAGCACAGTCAGTGTTAAATGTCAAAACAAACAAACAGAGAAAGGACATCAGATCGAGACAAATATTTCATATCCCATTAGGTAGTAATATATAACAAAGCTATTATACCTAGATTTAAAATATATGGATTTAACCCCCGTTTTCTCAATAATACACAAGTTGCTTCTCTTCTCTCAGCTTGGAATTCCAGATGGGATCTTCAGTGTTTTCTAGGGCTCATTTAAAATCTGAAATTTATTGATTCTATTCCTTTACATGAACCCAAGTCTTAGAGCCTGCTTGTCTGAGGATCACGAGGGAGGCTTCCTCAATATGCAGATCCCCAGGCACCATGCCAGACTTACTGAGTAGGTAATTATCTGAGGCTGGGAAGTACTGACTTTCGGGCACTCAAACACTCGGGAGACAGTATAGACGAGTCCTTGTTCCAATACTTACAGGCCATGTGATCCAAGAGATGTCTCCTGCCTTTTCATTGCCTCTGTTTCCACATTCCTAAAATGAAAATACGGATTCAATGATCTCTAAAGCCTCTTCTGGCCTTAGGTATCTGAATCCTACCAAGGCTACTGTTTTTCTTCTGCGTGGCTGGAAAGACAATGACAGTCCCATCCACAGACAGAAGTTGAAACTCTTTAGGAACGTGCCTGCTCAGGTCTGATACAACCAGTACAAAAGGGAGAAAGATTTTCTCTGACACCAAAGTCATTCTTCTGATGCCAAGAAATCTCTCCATGTTGGAGCACCTGATGGGAAATTAGAGTGAACAGTTTAAATTATTGACTTTCACGTTCTTTCAAAGAGAGTGTTCAAACTAAACAAAAAGCCTGTTCTTGGACTTTCGGAATTCATAGTCTTGTAAAACTTCTCCCTATAAAAGTAAATGACTATGCTGCCAGGACTTTAATTTGCCAAGTAGGGACATTAAATAACATAAAAACAGTATTATAATAATTATAATAATTAGAAATAAAACTACTATTTACCCTCACCAGCCTTCATTAAAGAAATTATAGTATCATACTAAAATGCTTGAAAGACAATCTCAAAACAAAGGTAGTTTGTTTTAATGGAATATATTTTGCTTTTAGAACCACTCCCTACATTGTCTTTATTTTTCTTATTTCCTCTACCAGCCTGTGTATTTAGGAACATAATCTTAAGCATCCGTTTAAATGAATATTCCAGATTGGAATTAACGTAACAAACTGCTCAAAACTAATAATCGTCAACCATTCTCTTTTTACAAGAATTTTAAGGTATCTATGTTTATTTCTGCCAGCATTTAAAAAAACTTTTTTAATGTTTATTTATTTTTGAAAGAAAGAGAGAGACAGAGTGCAAGCAGAAGAGGGGCAGAGAGAGAAGGAGACACAGAATCCGAAGCAAGCTCCAGCCTCTGAGCTGTCAGCACAGAGCTCAACTTGGGGCTCGAACTCACGAACTGTGAGATCAAGACCTGAGCCTAAGCCGGATGCTCAACCAACTGAGCCACCCAGGAGCCCCTATTTCTGCTAGTATTTTAGGATAAAGGCATGATAAATTTTAGTATAGTTAGTAAAATAATGCTCCATAGCTGAAATATGTTTGGGACAGTTCATTTTCCTAATTAACTTCCATTAACTTAGCTAAGATACTGACAGAATAACTAATAACTGCAGATAGGACTCAGGCTTTAGAAAGAGGACCTATCTCATTCAAGTTTACCATCAGCAGCAAAACTGTGCGGTCAGGCTCTTCGGATGCCAGACTCCACGCTGGGTGAGCTTCTGTGGCTCCACACTCCATCTGATCAGCAATGGAAAGCCATCGTGCTGTACGTGTGAATGTATAGGTTTCTTTTTTTGTTTGTTTGTTTTATTTATTTTGAGAGAGTGCAGGGTGGAGGAGGGTAGAGAGAGAGGGAGAGAGAATCCCAAGCAAGCTCCAGGCTGTCAGCACAGAGCCGACTCCGGGCTCGATTTCACGAACCACAAGATCACGACCTGAGCCGAAATCAAGAGTTGGACCCTTAACTGACTGAGCCACCCAGGTGCCCCAAGCAGCCTAATTTTCTAACTAAATACCTGTTAGTGTTTACTATCCTCGCTTCTTAAGTAAAAAAGTCCTTATAATGAAAACAGTCATTTAAAATAAGCGAACTTGTCTCCACGTACATCAGGGACTTGGGAACTTGGAGGAATTGGAAACAGAGAGCAGAATTCACTACCTGGGCTCAGGAAAGAAATGTTGATGGTGGTGACAAGTCGTAAATTTGGAATTGGTGAAGAAGGATGTAGAGTAAAGAAATACATGAAAGGTGATACTTACAAAGGGAAAGGAATGGCAATGTTGTAAGCTGAGGTAGGTTGAAGAATCTGAAGAATGATGCTGTGGTAAAAAGTGAAAAAAAAAAAGGAATGTAAAACTAGTTTATTTTTTTAAAATAATTTATTGTCAAATTGTGTAAAACTAGTTTAGAGAGAGAGATGGAGAGTTATATTTTGGCATAAGTTAGTATTAAGTGTGAATCAAACCATTGACTAAAGTGGCCCTATATATTTCATCTATTCTTGCCTTTACTGAAAAATACTATGTATGCATATAAATTAGCTCCTTTCTTTATCGTACCCCTCCCTGACTTGGCTTCTGTTTTTCTGTCTTCACACTCCTTCCACACTGTCTTAAAAAAAAAAGGCGCCTTTCAGTACATATCCATTATTCATTTCTTTGTGATATGTGCTCTACTTCATCACTCCTATCATTTTTGGAACCCTTTCCTGACTTCTGCACTACATCAGTACCCTGGCTCTCCAACTATTTCTCTTCTATTCCCTTTATTGTCTTTTCTGTTTTCTTCCCAAGTGTTCATTATGAGCATTTTCCAGAAAATTCTATGTACTTGATTTTCTCGCTAAGAACATACATTTTCCCAGATGTTACTGATGGGTTCCAGACTTTTTTCCCCCTTGAGTCTTCATCAGAATCTCAAACTCTAATTCCTAATTGTCAGAAATATACCATCCCCAACATTTCCTTTCTAAGCCAATGCAGTAAATTCTGATCTCTGTTTCTAATTCCTCCAAGTTCCCAAATCTCAGCTGATATGGAGACAAATATGCTGATTATAAATGACTGTTTTCATTATAGTACTTTTTTGCTTAAGAAGTCCTATTGTGTGTGTGTGTGTGTTTGCAAATTTTCATTGGCTTTATTCGTACAACTAAAATGCTAGACTAAAATATCAGTAAGCCTGGCTCTTTAGGATTTTAAGGTTGATTTAGCAACCATATGAGCTCATTTTCCAAACCAGTTAAAGGATTTGGTAGTCACTAGTAGCAAAAAACAGATTTGGGTAGTAAAAGTGTCGCTCTATTCCAGAATATTCTAGAGGGCATAGTTCTCTGAAGAACCACAAGGGGTCACCCTAGTGCCCAGAAGTAGTCTCTGGAAGCCGAACTAAGAAAATAAATGGAGGTGCTTGTTAAATTCAAAATCAATTGTAAAAACACCCAAAAACTCACTAAAATAGGTTAAGAAGTAATGGGCTCCAGAAATTGTAGATTGTGATACAATTTACATTGTTAGGATTTGTAGTAGCGATCTTCTAAATACCTGGAGCTT
The DNA here is from genome assembly GCA_030068075.1 of Paguma larvata. Classification (NCBI taxonomy): domain Eukaryota; kingdom Metazoa; phylum Chordata; class Mammalia; order Carnivora; family Viverridae; genus Paguma; species Paguma larvata. Next base: position 110,582,872 of record CM057826.1, on the reverse strand, counting down.
GACAAAGTGTTTAAGTAAATAAATAAATGATTGTAACTTCATTCCGCACAGCTGACATTTGGAGGAACTCAGTTTTACCTATTACGTATTGCCCATACCCTGTAATAAAATGAGTCAAATGTCATTTGCACACCAAATACTTACTCAGTTGACACTGAATTGAAAAGAATCTTAAAACTCCAGGCTACTTCTGAGAGACCACTATAAGTAAGGAGATACATTAGTGGCATAGGTACTACTATTCCTTCTATAGAACCCATGATGGTAATTACTAATCAGTCATAGCATATGAGCAGCTTAGGCAGCTCTGCCCAGTGTTAGGCAGCCATTAACTGCGTTTTTAGAGTAGGCACAAAAGTTCAGTTTCGACAAACAGACTCTGAGATAGAGGAAGTTACTAATAAAGACATTAGAATGGTATTTTCAAGAGATAATAAATGTATATAGCAGCCACGGAGAAAACTAACAAGCCATCGAATAACATCTGGGAACTCTTTGCTTGCAAGGAGTTCCTTGCAATATTGTCCATATCTTTATAGCAACGCAGGAGTGCTCTTAGAGTTAAATTAATATAGTGAAAGAAAGAGAGGAAAGAAGAGGGAAGGAGGAAGGAAGAGAGGAAGGGAAGAAGGAAGAAAAGAAAAAACAAGCAGCATTTAAAGTCTAAAAATGACTCTCATTTGGAATAATTTGGTGTTGGAGCAAAAAGTTTTACCTACAGCATTTGCCTCACTCCTTATATGAGAAGTTAGCTAGCGTCTGCTGTACACCATTAACTTTCTCCTGAACAGAATAACTACAGAAATGGGTTTCCTGTGTCTCAAAGGGAAAGTCTCAGTTACATTTAATAAATTCCGGTTAAGCAGATAAGGAAAGCTGTTTTCTATTTCAGGAAGCTTTACATCATGGGTGTGTGTGTGTGTGTGTGTTTAAGTTTACCCAAAGCTTCTGTTCTAAGGGACAGTCCCTTAGACAGAATGTACTAATGTCAATGTCACTGTGATTACATTGGTAGGTTGACTGCAGTGAGTTCCGGGACCCCAAGGTCTACTGCACGCGGGAATCTAACCCCCACTGTGGTTCTGATGGCCAGACATACGGCAATCAGTGTGCCTTCTGTAAGGCAGTGGTGTAAGTATCATACTCATCGAAATCAGAAACATGAGAAGCTTTTGGAGAAATTTTATCATCAATAAAAATAGTCTTTTATTCAAATTATTTTCAGACATTTTATTTTATACCAAATTGTATGTTACTAAGGTACCAATTTCCATGCATTCTTCTCTTTTATTTTAATGAAAGGAGCCTTTCAGAAAAAAATAGAAGAAAAGATTATCCTTTATGATTCAGACTATTCAAACTTTAGAGTTAGTATACTAGGAAGATTCTATCAAGGACCAATATTTATTGATAAATTCAATAAATTTATAAGGAACAGAACAGAAGCTGTAGATTTTAGCTAATAAACTGTGACCTTCCCAAGAGATCAGTTTTAATTAATAAAAATATGTTCAATCATTGGGTGTTATATGTAAACCAATTTGAAAATAAACTATTATAAATAAAAAATAATAATAATAAATAAGTATTCATAAATAAATAAATCTAAAGAGAAAAAAATATGTTCAATCAATCAATCTTTTAGTCTCATTGATTACTCTACAACTAAGGGAATTATTACCTTTGTTTAAGCCAGATAAAAGTTTTCTCCCTTCCTCACCACTGTCTTCATTTCTCGTATTAGAGTCTCTTCCATGAATGTCTTAATTACTCTCAATTTTGCTGTAAAATTCCTAAGCACAAGTATTATATAACTCCCTATTAATAATAACTGAGCCAAGCGTGTAGAATGAAATTAATAAATGCTGAATCAACGCATAACAAATATGTGCCTACTTGCTTATGTAACATATCTGACTAACACCAAACTTTTCCCAGAAGAAAGGCAATAAGGGAAGATAAGATTTGATTTCACGGACACCTACTACTGTGAAGGACTGAACATATGATCTGCTATGAAAGGCCAAATGCCTGAACTTTTGGTTCAGCTTTTTACATCTTCCATCAGGACTATGACACTAGAGTCCTCTTGCCATTATCTCTCCTGTCACTTTCACCTTTTCCGGTTGTATACGTACTTACTCTCAGACAACAAACACTTGAAACCAAAAGGTCTAAGTTGGGGCAAACTCTGAAATTCGTTTACGTTTCATGCTTTCAGCAATTTGTCCAGATGTCATCCCTGAGTCACTGAATTAACCTCTGCCATGTCGTAAATGTGGAGAAATGTTGTAGAATCACCTGACTGCATGGACTATGCAGTAATCAAACCTTTCTCCAACCTTCGTGATGAATGCTGATGGTACTGCACTGAGCACGCATTTGTCTTTCTCTTTTGTAGGAAAAGTGGTGGCAAGATCAACCTAAAGCATCAAGGAAAATGCTGAAGTTTGTGCAGTGCTCATGCTGACTCCCAGCTGCTGCTTTTTTCCCTTCTGTTTTTCTCTAATGGATCCTTTAAGTTTATAAAGACGCACTTTCTACTCTGCCTGGCTCTTGGGTAGTTCGACATATATCTATTTCCCCAGATTTGCTTGTTAATAAAGTAAATTCTGTAGAGGCATTGTTTGTGTTTTTACTTTGAGATCAAAAGACATACAGATAAAATACGGACGAATTGACCTGGAATAAACGTAGATAAAAAGACCTGTTTTTTGGGATCTAAATCAACCAAGCAGTCACTGTGGGATCTTGGGAAAATCTCTTCCCCTCTCTTATTTTTACAGTTGCTGTGTGGATGATGAAGGATTTTTACAGTGGGACATTACATTATACTTATAGTTATTTTACAGTATCTATTATTTAAGCTGTAGATTACATAATATCATTTCTTTCTAATTTCAGGAAAAGTATTTTGTATAAAATAAAACATTTAGCCTCTATAGACCACAGCTTTCTCTTCTTTATGGAACGGTAGATTTATGCAGATAGATGTTACTCTTTATGTATACAATTGAATGGGACCTAACCAAACTGGGGATGCATTTAATATTTAGATAAAGAGCCAGGGAGTGGATTAAGTTATGCTAGGGAAAATATATACCTTCTACTCTTTCAAGTGTGGGATTTGTGCTCCTCCATGCTTACAGACTATTCCTTTTGCTGGAGAAAAATGATTACATAATGTATAATTAGGGTAAGGCAATTACAAGAGGGTGGACCACTGAGTCACATGACCAGAATATGAGTCATGACTCTCACATAAGTTATTTGTTTTTGAACAAATCATTTGACTTCTTAGTTTTATGATGTACTGATCTGTAAAATGGGAACACTCGTTTCTACGTCCTAAGTTTATCATGAAGGTTAAAAAAATGGTGCATGTAAGTAGTTAAACTGTTTCTATGTGTAACAAGAGCTCAAAAATCAGTAGCTTTTGCTATTGTGTTCTTAGTTTCAGCATTTTGCTGCTTTCACTGCCCAGGATATTTTTGTTCTTTTTCTCAGTATTTACATAGCTCTTTTTTTTAATGTCTACCTTCTCTTCCTTTAACATTTTTGAAAAATCTCATCACACGAGTTTTTTTCTCTGTCCTGTTTTTATCTCTATACCAAGTGCCCTGTTCATTGGAGAAATTAAGTTCTTTTTTCCTCTTTAGTTCCTACTCCCTGAAGTAGTGTATTATTTCTAACAGAGGCACGAGGCACTATGTGTAGTTTGGAAACTGAGTCATTGTGCATCTTTGAACCTACGCCTCCCAGTGTGGCCCACTCCACTCTCCCTGTTGGAGCATTCCCCTCCCGCCATGCCGGTTCCTGTCAGCTGTCCACACAAAATGTGTATTGCCACCTCGCTGTTCTGTCTGGCCTGGAATGCCTCTTGGACCGCTTTGCGCCACTCTGTCTACCCTTTCTTCCTCAAACACATCTCTTACTGACATCTTAAGACTACCATTTATTTCAAGGTTGATTTCAGGTGCCATAACTGAGTAAATAATTAAACTGCTATCTCTCGTATAGTTCTGAGCTAGTCTTTGGGGATGGAAGGGAAGCAAATAAAAAATAAACCACAGAAGGCCAGAAATCTTGTGTTTCTTAGAAAGAAGAAACGAGTCACATACAAAATAATCAATGGTCAAAATACAGGAGTTTGGGTTCAGAGATGTATACGCTTTTCAAACTGAAGTTTGATAGTGAGTCCATACTTAAGATTTATCCATATCATAGTTTGTAAGGCTTACATCAAAAGAAAAGAAAAAGACTACACATGTAGTGTATAGTCTTCCTTCTTTATAGGTCGTGCAGTCCTGTGATATGCATAGTGAAGTTGTTAGGAGGGAAGGGTACCAACGCCTGCAATTCACTTTGAACTGCATCAAAGATGGATTAATGGACAGATACCCAATAAAACTAGCAAAGGAAAAGTCTAATGGTACAATCCAGCTGGTGGGTTTAAAGGGGTTCACTAAAACTTTAATATTGCTGTATGTTTAAACTTCTTTGTGAAAAATGTTTTTGAATAATTTTTTAATTACAGAGTTTCTTCTAACAGACACACATATTCATAATTCTGTTTATGTTCCTCATCACTGGGAGAGCCAGGACAGAACATTCTGTTCCAGGTATGGTTTGTACTCTTCTCTTCAAAGCATAAAAAAGATAATTCAGTTGATCTGAATGCTCTCATCTATCATTATACCTTCAAATGACCATGGTATCAAAACTGGATCATACCAATAACCACTAGCTATCCCCAGGCAATTTTCTTTCCACATCAGATGTTGCCAAGTCACGTATTTCTCATCTGTTCACCTCTTGCTGGTTTGTTTTTTTTTTTTGAAACCAAATTCATTGCAGAAACAATGTGGTATGTCAATGATTAGACTCGAGTGAGAGCGCCTTGTCTGGAGGCTCATCTGTGCCTGAGGAAAGTTTTCTTGAAGTAGTTTACATAAATATATGCACCACACACATGCTCTCTCTAAAACTGAAAGGGGAAAAAAGGCCAGAGAAAATAGTAACTAAGATAAAAGACCGAAATTATTCACCACTAACAAATCAGGTTAACCAATCTATTACTGGTTACCCATGTTCACAGTGGTAAGGATTTAACATTATCGCATTTAAATTTAACAATAGTTATGAAGACACAGCCCCGTTTTATGGAAGAGAGACTGAGATAGAGAGAAATAAATGATTCATCCATTATTTCATAGCCAGAGAGTTGCAGAGTCTTGAGATGGTCATGTCAATCACGTATCCCTAAACTATCTTTCATACAATCCTAGTAATTTGAGTGACTTGGATATAAGTGTAGAATTGGAGAGATTTGTCCAATATATTTGGAGACATAGAATTAGAAGTATTCAGGGAGCCTGGGTGGTCAGTCAGTTGAGAGTCTGAATCTTGATTTCAGCTCAGGTCATGATACCAGGGTTGTGGGATTGAGATCCACATGGGACTCCATTCTGAGCATGGAACCTGCTTAAGATTCTCTCTCACTCTGCCCCTCCCCTACTCACACTCTCATTCTCACACTCTTTCTATTTCTTTAAAATTAAAAATAAAAGAATTAATAAATAAATTTAGCGAAATCTCAAAAGAGTATGTAAAGAGGGTGACAGTATCTACCATAATTCCCAATGTGCAAAAAATGACATCAATTTTGTGATGGGGCTGCAGCCATACCCTGACAAGGCCTGGTTCAAAGGGGCTACTGACTCTGAACTAGGCATTCTGTGACATGTTTTTGGTCTTTCTTCAACTTTCTTCTTTTCTTCCTCAGAGTTGGTATCTGTGACTTTACAGAATTTTGGTGCATTTCAGTTCTGTAGTTTGACCTAAGGGAAAATAAACAGAACATATTTCTCCTCCTTTCATGTGAGAAGATTTAGTCCTAACCTAATAAGAAAAGGGTAGCCTTGCATGATCCTATTTAAGTTACTAGTTACTCTTTAGATATGATAAGGCATATGCACTAAAAGAACATACATCATAAAGCACAGCTCCATAAGTTTTGGCACACTGTGTCTCCATTTTCCTTTGTCTCAGCTGTTGTTTTTTTTTTTTTATTTTCACTATTGATTTCTCCTTTGATCCATTGTGGGGGTTTTTGTGGAAATATGTTGTTTAATTTCCACATATTCATGAGTTTTCCTCTGTTATCGATTTCCAGTTCCATAGCTTCGTAGTCAGAAAAGATATGTATATGACTTCAATTTTCTTAAATTTTTTAAGACTTGTTTTGAGGCCTAACAAATGATCTATCCTAGAGAATGTTCTGTATGCACTTGAGAAGAATGTGTATTCTGCTGCTTTTGGATGCACTGTTCTGTTTCACTTTATCCATCTGGTCTAAAGTGTAGTTCAAATTTAATATTTCCTTATTAATGTTATGTTCAGATAATTTATCCACTGTTGAAGTGGGATATTGAAGTTCCTTACTATTACTGCATTGTTGTCTATTTCTCCTGACTCTCAGTAAATATTTACATACATTTACATTTACTCTGTAAATATTTAGATGCTCCAATGTCGGGTGCCTGTATATTCACACTTGTTATATCTTCTTGATGAATTGATCTTTTTATCATCATGTAATGGCCTTTTTTTTGTCTCTTGTTAAAGTTTGGGTGAAAGAAATTGAAGAAACACGAATAAATGGAAAAATGTCTTGTATTCATAGACTAGAAGAACTAATATTGTTAAAATATCCATACTACCTAAACTGTTCTACAGATTCAATACAATTTCTATCAAAATTGCACTGGTATTCTTCATGGAAATAGAAAAAAACAATCCTAAAACTCATATGAAACCACAAAAGGCCCTGAATAGCAATTTTGAGAAAGAAGGGCAAAGCTGGAGGCATCACACTGATCTCAAGTCCTATTATGAAGCTGCAGTAATCACAGCAGCATGATACTGGCTTAAAAATGGACACATGACCCAGTGGAACAGCATAGAGAAACCAGAAATAAACTCATAGATATATGGTCAACCAATCTTCAACAAAGATGCCAAGAACACAAAGTAGGAAAGGTAGTCTTTTCAGTAAATGGCAGTGGGAAGATTGGATATCCACATGCAAAAGAATGAAACTGGATATTTATCTTACACAACTTACAAAAACCAACTTGAAATGGATCAAAGAGTTAAGCAGAAGATCTGAAGTTGTAAAACTCCTAGAAGCAAACAAAGGGAAAATTTCATGCCTTTGGCCTTGACAGTGACTTTGTGGATATGGGATCAAAAGCACAACCAACAGATGCAAAACTAAGCAGGTGGGACTACCTCATACGAAAAAGCTTCTGTACAATGGAGAAAATGATCAATTAAATGAAAAAACAACCTACAAATGGGAGAAAATATTTGCCATGTAACTATGTAACTGATAAGGGGCTAATATCCAAAATATATAAGAAACTCATAGAACTGAAAGTTTTCAAAAAATTAATCTGATTAAAGAATGAATAGAGGAACTGAATAGATGTTTTTCTAAAGAAGACATATAAATGGCTGACAGACTCATGAAAAGATGCTGAATATCACTAACCATTAAAAAAATGCAAATCAGGGGCGCCTGGCTGGCTCAGTCCATTAAGCACCGGAATTTGGCTCAGGTCATGATCTCACCATTTGTGCGTTCGAGCCTCGCATCAGGCTCTGTGCTGACAGTTCAGAGCCTGGAGCCTTCTTCGGATTCTGTGTTTCCCTCTCTCTCTGCCTCTCCCCAGTGTGTTCTCCTCTCTCTCTCTCTCTCTCTCTCTCTCTCTCTGGCTCTCAATAATAAATAAACTTAAAAAAAATTTTTTTTAAAGGAAAATGCAAATCAAAACTACAATGAGATACTACTTCACACCTGTTAGGATAGCTATTCCAAAAAATCAAAAGGTAACAAGTTTGGGCTAGGATGTGGAGTAAAAAATGGGGCACCTGGCTGGCTCAGTCGGTACAGAGTGCAACTCTTGATCTCTTGGTTGTGAGTTCAAGGCCTATGCTGGGCATGGAGTCTACTTAGAATTAAAAAAAAATGTAAAGTTAGTTGAGCTTGTGGTCTCAAAGAGTTATCTGCTCTCCCATGTTCACTGGCTATTCACAATAGCCGAGATATGGAAACAACCTAAGAGACTGTTGACAGATGAATGGAGAAAGAAAATTTCGTATATTCGTTAAAAGAATATAAAATTCATACATTTATTCGGACAAACATCGATTCAGGTAAGGCAGCACAAAACTTAAAATGGTTAGGAGCATGGAGACAAAAGGCTTCTACACAGAAGATGTGGAAACAAAACAAAGCAATTATTTGTTTGACTCTACCCGAAGCAATTGCTTTATTCAGAAAACTCTGGCTGTTTGCGATCAGTTTTTCTTACATTCTGTTTTCTCAGATTCGAGTGCATGGACTTTGGCTTGACTTAGGTTTGCTTACTACATAGGCTACCAAGACACTAGAGCCCCTTCAATCCAACGTCCCCCTAGTTTAATCACTTTAACGGTAATATAACTGAATGTTACTCCGTCCAAAAAAAGGGAGAAAATCCTGCCATTTGTAATAATAAGGATGAACCCAGATGACGGTATGCTAAATGTAATAGTGAGTCACAGGAAAGCAGGTGCTGCATAATGTCACATATACATGGAATCTAAAAAAGTCAAAGTCATAGAACCAGAAAGAAGAATGGCAGCTGCCAGAAACGGGAAGGGGGATGCAGAATGGAAGGCTGTTGGTCGAAGGGTACAAATTTTTATGATGAGATGAGTAAGTGAGTAAGTTTTGGAAATCTACTGTTCAGCATGGTTACTCGAAGTAAGAACATAGTGTTGAAAAGTACGTAAGATCATCAGATGAGAAAAGGGAGCAGGAGCGGGAGAGAAAACCACTCAATTCTCCGACTAGAAAATGATGGCGGGGCACCTGGGTGGCTTAGTCGGTTAAGCGTCCGACTTCGGCTCAGGTCATGATCTCACGGTTTGTGAGTTCGAGCCCCGCGTCGGGCTCTGTGCTGACAGCTCCAAGCCTGGAGCCTGCTTCAGATTCTGCATCTGCCTCTCTCTCTGGCCCTCCCTGACTCATGCTCTGCCTCTCTCTGTCTCTCAGAAATAAATAAATGTTAAAAAATAAATAAAAAGAAAAGAAAATGATGGCAGTTACCTGAATTGTTTTATTTCTCACACAAAGAGTTTTACTTCATAAATACAGTCCTCGAGTTCTCATTACACCGAAAACTGTTTGTTCACCTAATAAAATCTAACCTATTTTGAGGTAACAATTTTGTTAGAGGTGCAATACTTTGAAAACAGTTTTATAGACTTAAGCAGACATCGTTAAATACTTTCTTACTGGGAATTTCAAGAGACACTGAGCCCCTCCTACAGGTGTCATAACTAATTATAGGTTAATTTCTGGGACTTACTGAAAACCTTCATACTCTTTTATGCAAGCGAAACGGGCACAATCTCAAGAACACATCAACACCTATGAATTCATTCGCATGTTCCTCTAGACACCAAACGTATTATTCCTCAAATACTAGAATTTGGGAAGAGATGTGCTTTTTCTTGCTCATACCCTCTTTACATGGCTCGTTTGAAGAAAACTGTTGTACCATGCTACCTAGAAATACAGTACTGAAGAAATCTGCCAAGAGGGAAATTCTACTGGGAAGAAGTGTGCAGGCTAGCAGGCTAACACAAAAAGATCGCAAAGGAAATAATCACTCTTTTTCATAGATTTCCTTCTTTGCTTTGCCAGCAGAAATGTCATCTCGTCAGTAGGAGCCCTGGCCACCTTTGTGCTCCTCACCAGCTGTATCTAGACTAGAAATCGGTGTTCTTGGTACATCTGTCCTATCAACTATCTGTCTGTCTGTTTTCTCCAGGGATACTGAGTCCTTGGAAGAAACTGGATTTGGAGTTAGACAGATGTCTTCCGTTTATGTTCTACTAGCAATTGTGGGTTAAATCCTAACTTTCTAAGCCTCAATAGTGTCACATGTATGATAAGGATAAGACTTGACAGGTTCAGGAAAAATGAATAAATATGTGTATAAAGTCTCCATGCAAACTGTAAAGTGAGGCGTCATGTACCTATAAGGAAATATGTTTTTAATAATAATAATAATTTCAAAGGAAAATACCATCCAGTCCTGGGGACACCACCCTGAAATGCACTCAGTAGGCTTACTGAGAAAGAACTAGAACTTCTTACTATTCTTCGGTTTTGTCTTTAGTTTCTGGTAGTTTTGTCTTCTTCTTTTTTGAAATTAATAGGTATTATTTTTAGATCACTTTTAAGATCATAGAAAAATTGAGCAGGAAATACATAAGATTCTTAAAAATACCCTCCCCTCCTTCTCCACCATCAATATGCACACCAGTGGGGTGCATTACTTACAGAGATTCAACACTGACATCTCATTATTAACCAGAGGCCGCAGTTGAAAATAGGGTTGCTCTTTGTGTTATACATTCTCTGGGTCTTGACAAAAGTATCAACATGGACCGACTACCATTCTGTCAGATAGAATAGTTTAAAACCCTCAAAATCCCCCGTGCTCTACCTTTTCATCCTTCTCTCCCCTTGAACCTCTGACGATCACTGATTCTTTTTTTACTGTTGATGAGGAGAACAAAGGCAAGAGAAATGTAGCCAAAATTAAAAATTCCTACAACTCACAGCCCACTGATAACTACCTGAGACATGCCCGGTGTGACCTTCCTCAAGGAATTTATGGCTGCCTTATGGTTGATGTTGTGCTAGAGACTGAAAGCAACTTTATTTTGAAAATAGTCAGGCCTCCAGGATCCTCACATGAAGAAATCCCTTTAGAGACTTAGGTTATCTCTACCTTTCCCCTGCCAAATGTAATAAAGTATATAATCTCTCATTCCTCACAATCCAGTGCAGCTCTTTCTGCCCATGGGTCCTGCCTTTGAGCTATATAAATAATAAAAGCAATTTCGTGCACCATAAAACATCCCGAGAATTCTTTCTTGGGTATCACTGTCTCTATAGTTTTGCCTTTTTTAGAATGTCATTTAGTTGGAATCACATTTTATATAACTCTTGATGGTTTCTGGATCCCAGTTTCAACATGGGAGGGAGGATTTCTCCAACACCAAGCAATTCTTGGATGCTTGCTGGGTGTCCCATAATTCAAATTAATTCTGACACAATCTACCTAGGGATGGCATTAGATTCCACAAGTTCAGGGACCTCGCACCCACTTTAGAAGCCAGTCACAAGCCCAGGTTGTAACCTGTATTTCTGACTGATGGGCTACAGATTAGAGGTTCCAGATGCAAGTCCAACATGTTACCTGAACTTCTGACCAACCCAGAAGCTCTCCAAACAGCATCCTTTGGTGTTTTTTGTTTGTTTGTTTGTCTTATGGAACGTTCATTGCAAAGCATAACTGATAAAATCATTGACGGCTAGGAATTGACTCAACCTCTAGCCTCTCTCCCCTGGCGGAGGGAGTGGGGAAGACTGAAAGTTCCAAACCTCTAAAATTATAAGGTTGGCTCCTATGGCAACAAGCCTCCATCCCAAAGCGCTTTACAAAAGTCACCATTAACATAACTAAAGATAGCTTTAGCACACTCAGCACTTAGGAAATTCCAAGTGTTTGGAGAGCTGTGAGCCAGGAACCACAGAAGACGACCAAATACATATAAGAATAAATAGTAATATTGCAGTAGCCTTATCAGATTGAGTTCTTTTACTTAAAAATATACATTTATATTTCCTCCTTGTCTTTTTGTGACTGCTTTACATCCTGTTACCATTCAATGTTGTCAGTGCTTTGGATTTTAGCCATTCTAATGGGTGTGTAGTGATATCTCATAGTTTTAATTTGCAATTCCCTAAAGCCATATAATGTCGAGCATCTTTCTTCATATATTTTTTACTGTCTGTATATCTCTTCTGGTGAGGAAGTTCAGATCTTTTGCCCATCTTTAAATTGAATTGTTCATTTTCTTGTTGTTGAACTTTAAGAAATTTTTTGTATGTTTTGGGTAATAGTCCTGTATTATATACATCTTTGGCAAATATTTTCTGCCAGTCAGTGGCTTACTTTCTCATTCTCTTGACAGTTCTTTCTTGCAATGAAGGAATTTTGAATTGTAGTAAAGTCTCGAGACAGGGAAACTGAAGGACTCCATAAAAATCTGCTTCTTGCTCCTTTTCCTGCTTCTGTTTTTGCTAGGACCTGCACCCCCACCCCACTTCACACATGCTTCGTAAGTGGTGTATGTCCTCCTCCATAAGGGACAAGGAGTTAATGATTCTCTAGGATAAATAACATCTACGGAAGGACCAGGTGAGAATGAAAACATGAAAGAGAAAAACCGAAAACAGAAAACAGAAAATCATGACCCTGAATCTGGAAAAATATCAATCATATAAATAGATCCAGCAATGATGCAAATGATATAATTGATACGTGAGGCTTTTAAATCAGTTATGTCAAGAAGAAAGTGAAAGCCTGTTCGGTAAAATAGATGGAAGATGAAAGAAAAAGAGAAAGAGAGAAAGAAAGAAAGAAAGAGAATTAAAGTATATTTATAAAGATGAAAAAACAAAAAATTTGAGAAGGAAAATACTCCATGTTGCATTAACAGTAGATTAGCTAGTGCAGATGAATAGACTAGTAAACCTGAAGACACAGCATTAGAAAGGAGCAAAAATAAAACACAGGAAATATATTTGCATATTTTATAAGTAGAATACAAATATATATACTTTATATGAATATCAATAAGTTGTGGGACAACTTCCCACAGTGGGAGAGGGGGAGGGTGAGGAAGGAATGAAAAAACATTTGCAAAAATAATAGTTACTAAAAGTTCTAAATTCAATGAAAACTATAAACCCATAGATCCAGGGATCTTAATGAACCCCAAGTACAAGAGCGATGATAAAACTCAGCTTTGCCTCTAAACCTTTCATCTTCATGCCTGTCTGTGTATCTGAGCCTAACCATTCTCAAAATATACCTTAGTTCTTATTTGTTTTCTAATAAGTCTGAGAGTCAGATTCTCCGTGATTCCTAATCTTGACTACTCTTCTAGCCTTTCCTCACCCCACTCCCAAGAATGTACTGTCTTCAGAGCCCCCCTACTTATTCGTGTATAATGTTAATCAAATTGCTTTCTTCTCCTCCTACCTGGGAGCTTCTCTTATTCATCTTAAAATTTCCATAGTCTAAAAAACTTCCTGGAATCAGTAGGTTCCACCCAGCAAGTGTCTGAGAAAAGAATGAAGAACGTAGGCTCTATGAATCCTTCTTTGTTTTCACTACATTTTCAGCATCTGGCAATATTTGGACTAATTGGTGCTCAGTTATTGTTTGGGAGAAAGGAAGGAATTTTTATAGGTTAGCATTTGCAAAATCAGAATCACTCTGCATGCCTCCATGTGCAAGACATTGTTCTATTATGCACGGAGACATGGAGACACGGTCGTGAAAAAGATCCATGCGCTCATATCCTAGCATGCATGTGCATGTGTTTGTATGTATGATTGTGTGTATGTATGTATTTATTGGGTGGAAAAATATACAAGTTGATAATTAAATGATAAAGATAATTTTAGATATCAAAAAGAACTAAGAAGGCAATAAACACAACTAATCTGATTTGAGGCAGGTGTATTTTGAATTGTCAGGAAAATCTTCGCTGAGTGATTGTATGTGAACTGATATTTCTAGAAAAAAAATGAACTAGCCTTTCAATTTCTCAGCCAAGATTTTTTCAAGCAGAGGAAACAGTAAGTGCAAGAGCCATGAGGTGAAGAGTACATCGTGTATTTGAAAAAGAGAGAAGGCAAGAGTAGATAGCATTTATGTACGATGACTGAAATCCACCTGTGAAAAACTTGCTAAAATAAAAATATTAAATCGGAACCAACAAGCACGTGCTGCCTAAAAGCAAGGAGTCGAAGGACACAGCCTCCAATTCACGTTCACCTTGAATATCTGGATTTTTAACTTAATGACTATTAGGGGTATGTTCTTAGCCTGCCTAACGAATTCCTCAACCTCAAAAACCCTCACATCAGTATTTTCACTTTCCTAGTGGATGTTTGTGACTCCAAACGTTATTAATATGCGCATATTGTACAGACCATCCTATGGGTTACCACTGGATGGAAGCTTTCTGGCCCCAGGTTCTGTTGGGGGCAGATCAAAATAACGCAAATTAGAGTAAAATGACTCGATTGCAATTATCACTGTGTGCTGCTGGTGGAAGCAAACTCGGTTTGCGTTACACGTAATTGATTGACTTCGTTCTGCCTAAACTCCATTTTTTGGCCATGATGACTGTTTGGAAAAGGCATGAAATAAGCTTCTTTGGTTTCTGGTGTCTCTAATCACTGGGGAAATAGATTACACAATCAGGGTGGAGAAGCTGGCGGGCTGACAAATGTGTCTACCTCGATGCGTGCATATGAATCCGCTAATAAATACAGCCTGTAGATCATCCACAGAGGTGGACTCTATTCACACATTCCCTACAGACCTTGCATACCTCATTGACCATGAAGCCATCAGGCAGCCTTCTGCTTTTGGTCACCGTGGCCTGTTTGTTCCTCTTGGCGGGTGAGTACTATATATATATAAGAAATGACATTCTGGACCACACTGGTTACTGTCATCTCCTGGTGTATGTTGTTTATGATGACAGTGATGATGATGATGATAAGGATGGTTAATGATGGTGACTCTCCACCACGCTTTTAATTTAGAAGAAACTTTTATCTATAAATTAGCTACTTTAATTATTAGTATAATACTACATAAGAGATGATTTTATCCCATTGTAAAAACTGTATTACATCTCACAGGATGAGATGGCCTATCTGAGGTCACATGAGCCCCAACTGGCTAATCTAGGAGCTCCGGGCCAATTAACTCATGTTCCCTTCAACAGACCACAATGAATAATATAAGCCTCATTCTTCAAGGAAAAAAAATTATATAGAAATTAGAAATTCTCACTTAAAGTGACCTTCGAGAAATTTTTACCTAGGGAGTTCAACGGCCAGAATTTTCCTGAGAAGATTTTGTTTTAAAAACAAACAGGAAGCTGGGTCATTCTTACTTGCCCTGTAGGTATGCAAAGAAAAGAGATAATTAGAAAGGGAGTCAGAGAGAGAGAGAGAAGTAGCAAGTCCTCACGACTAGGATTCTAAGATTTGGCTTCTACCCCTCATTATGCTACTCTCCTTTTCTTTAATACTGAACAACTCACTCCTTTTGTCTGGCTTCTGTTTCATCACATGAAATAGGGTGCAAACCTTACATGCTCTGAGACTTCTTTTAATAAAAGTTTATGCGTAAATACATTGGCTCTAAAGTCTGAAAGACCTGGGTTTGAATCCTTGTTCTGTCAGTGACAACGTGTGCGTCCTTAGACAAGTTATTTGCCCCAGTGCTCAGTTTCCTTATCTTTGGAATTATTGGGATGCCTTAATGTATAAAAGATTTAGTATGGTGCTTGCTTACAATACAGAAATCTGTCAAGTAGGTGATAGACAGTGTTAGCGGGAAAAGTGGTAAATCATGAATTTTTTTGAAGCATTCTCAAAATTATTTTGTATTGTATTATCATATTAGCACTTGTTTGCCGGTTGTCTTGATTGGCCTTTAATCAAATGGATTTTGGAATTTTCAACTTCTTTCTGGTTAAATATATACTTCTTTGATAAAGAATGGATCTAGAGTCTGCCTTCCTTTCTTCGGGAATAGCTTAGTTTTAAGGTAAACCTTAAAGAAATGAAACCTATGAATCATAAAAGCCACATAAATCATAAATGGGAAACGTAGTGAAAAGAGCTTTGTACTGGGCCTTTGTAATCTGGCCTCTAGCTGTGTGTCCAGAGCAATTTTCTTTCCTTCTCTAGGTCTCAGTTTTTTTCCATGAAGAAAGACTGTTGTCATGCACAATCCCTAAGGGTAATTTTAGCTGTTAAATTCTGGAATTCTTCTGAGCTGTTGTGATTTATCGGTGTGTATTCTCTCATTGCAGAGGCTGTAAGCCAAGGAGGCTCTCAGGTATGTACTTCTCTCTCATGGGTCCTTTGCTGTCACAAAGGTTGTCTCACGACAATAGCAGATCTTTTTTGAGAGAGAGAGGGAGTGCTCATGTGCGGGCATGTGAGCAGGGGAGGGGCAGACAGAGGAGAGAGAGAATCCGAAACAGGCTCCACGCTGTCAGTGCAGAGCCGGACACAGGGCTCAATCCCATGAACCATAAGATCATGACCTGAGATGAAATCAAGAGTCAGACGTGGAACCGACTGAGCCACCCAGGCACCCAACAATAGCAGATCTTGAGCTGAGAGGTACAGTGGCTGTTTCATTACGATCTTCAGAGTTTCTTCAGCTCATCTGGTGAGAAACTAGAATGGTAGCATGACACACTGGTACAGACAAATGTCATCACGGGCGCAGATGCACCAAAGGACTTGAAAACCATCTCCTGTTTTCTTTCAATCAGGCAAATGTCCCATTTCCAGGTAAGGGATTTACACGCAGTGTTTATTAAAGTTTGGGGGGAATATTTATTTTATTTTCCAAATCAGGATAATTTTGAAAGTGAAAGTAGTGCTTACAAGAGTTACAACAAGAAGATAATAAAACACTGAGAGGATCCCAGGCAATCCAGAACATACAGTAACTCTGGTTCATCAAATCACGATGATGGCTTCATAACACGCACGTTCCTGCTTCTTACACACACATATAGTAAACCTATCACTTGAGTCAGGACCTCTAGGGATTTTGAGGCCGAGGAATCTTCATTTTAAGAAGTCCCCTGATGTTTTGGCACCCTTTAAAATCGAAGAATCACAGCGTTAAATTTTACTAAACATACTCAGGTATACAGAGTGAGTATTTACCGGGCTTATTAATGTTGAATCCCCTGGTAGTTTGTGTTGCCAATTAGTACTTACAGGATCTGACGACCTTGAGAAGGTCTACAATCAAAATAATCGTGATAATAATAATAGGACCTATGTTAAAAAATAGATACAGACCTTGAAATATAAAAAAATATATAGTAAAGCTGTTTAGCTTATTTTTTTGAAATATAAGCTTTGAGAAAGAGAATATTTAGGCTCATAACACACTCCTATTACTCAATGAATGTTTGATTTTAGGTAACTTCAGTTTTCTGTGCCCCAGTTTCTTTATCAATAAAATTCAGCTAATAATACCACTTAATGCATATTATGTGAGTTCATTTATATACAACCCATGAGAGTGTTTAGCACATAAAAAAATGCTAAACACAAATTAGCTATTATTAAATTATAATTTTTATGATTAAACTTTAATAACTAAGTTACATTTATATTTTTACTTTCATAATTGAATATTAAATATTTTTCATAAAATGTTCATAAAGAGAAAGAAGGAGAAACAAACTTCGATGCTTTTAAAAATTTAACCTACTCCACAAATATTCTGGGCACTGATAAATACCAGAGAATATTCTAACATTTAACTTTCACCACAGGATTCTCTGTTTTACAATCATAGATACTTTTCACCTGCCAAGAAGGCAGTATCTAAATGCTTTAGCCTTGCCTTGGAGTCGGTTCCCATGTGTAGGCAATTTCCCTGTTTACTCTCATTCATTCTATATCCCCCGTGACCAATGCTCTGCCCACCCTCGGTGGCCCATGGTCCCTAGCCCACCAGGACCTCTCGAATGCCTTCGCTGATGCCGCTGTTTGTCTGAAGAACAACCGCCAGCCACCGTGAGTGCTGTCATTAACTGTGCCCATTCTCTCAGTTGGAAAGACTCTTACACTCCCTCTCAGGTACCCTACATATGTAGTAATCCCCTATGGGTAAAATCCCTTCTTTTGCCCCCTTCTATCTATTGTCTTTGCTTTCTCATCTGCATTTCTGTTGAAATTTACTTTAATGTACTTAATTCAACATTTATCCTCTTGTGGTACCCTTCACAGATAGTCTTCGCTATTAGGATGTGAGCTCTTCAGAAAAAATGTTTTCTCTCCTGTTTGAAGCTGAGTGGAAGATTGAGCAAATGATAGAAAATATATAATAAAACTATCAGATGTGAAATATAGTATCATTTCTACTTTCTGAAAATTAGCCTACTACAAAAATTTTGAGATGTGCCTTTTTTATCTATATATCTTATCTAAAAACTTAGCTTAAAATATGTTGATGCTGAGGTCTAGGACTTTTTGTACTTTATTTTTTAAAGTAGTTTTTTAATTTTTAATTTTGAAATTAAAAAGCAATAAAAATAATTCAAAGAAATACCATGTTAATATTTTATATAACTTTAATACAGTCATGAAAATCAGGATATTAACATTAATATGTAACTGTTAAGTAGCGTATCTATTTTCTTGTTCAAACTTCATCAGTTGTCCCAGAAATACCATATTCTAGTATAGGATCTAATCTAAATGACATGTAGTTGTTGGTTTGTTTTCTTTTTAATATTTTACTTTTAAATAATCTCTTCTCCCAATGTGAAGCTTACACTCACAACCCCAAAATCAAGAGTCACACTATCTACCAACTGAGCCAGCCAGTTGTTCTTAGTGTGTTTTGATACTACATAGATATCTTTTATCCCACATGGTGACTGTGGAAAGCATAAAGATAATAAGTTGGATTCTTGATCAAAGACAATGGAAAATTATGCTATAGGGATTGATGACAGCCTACTGTGGAGGCTGTGGTATTTCTAATATTCTGTTTTGTTCCCCTTGCTACTACGTAGGGAAAATGATATTCTGGGTGGCTGGTGGAGGAACATATGTTCCTATTGAAATTTTAGGCCTAGAACTCCATGAAGATTATTGCAATGAAATCATGGCTTCAACTTTATAAACTGCATAATTGCTATGATGCAACTTCCAATACCAACTAACTTGCAAGCAGATATGTAAGTATGAATAGGAACTTCTTGGGAGGAGGGACTCAGTATTCAAAGGCAGGTTCTTGGAAAAATTCATCTCCATGATAGATAAGAAGCAACCCAAAACAATCACAACGTAGTGAGATATCAGAGTGCAAATTCCACTTCTGTTACCGGGTCATGGAAATGTTGAAAGCAAATGAGCCTCAGTGCCCCCGCCTGCAAAATTAGGACATTGGATTTATTACTTTTCAGAGACATGGCCCTCGATTAAATAAAAGAAAAAGCAAAATCTCAGCAGATAAACGTGACAAATGCAGATAAAATGCAAGCTTTCTCTGGTTGAAGCAGTGGTAAAGAAAGAAGGATAGAAAGGCGGGCACTGAAAGCTAGTCCTCTATTCTTATGAGGAAGATTTGTAAACAGACTTTATCCCGGTCTATCTATTAAATTCTATAATTAGTTAATAACATTTATCCTATCCACCCTACTATTTAACAAAGTTTACTGAACATCTATTATGTTCAAGACATTCAGGAAATAGAAATATGAAAAAATGATTCCTGACTTTTTCTTTGATACCTGCATCAAAAGTCTTTTGAAAGGCTAATTCAAACACACTTTGCTTCTAGAAATGCAGTCCAAGGAAAGAATTGGATTGTATCAAGGGTGGATTTATACAGATATTCCTGACAATAATGGTTTGCATTAGCAAACAATCATGGAAACAAATGAAATGTTTCCAAATGGGATTTGATTAATAATTTGTACAACATATGGCAATATTCAAAATGGCTATATAGAGTATGATAACTATTCGAGATGATAATATAAAATATATGTTACTTGACACAGATAGATACTGAAAGTATATTTCAAGTTCAAAAGCATTTTATAAAATGCTATCAACTGAGTGATCACATTTAAAAATTATACAAACATAGAAAAAGTTAGGAAAGGGACCATGGGTTGCTCAGTGGTTAAGCATCTGACTTCAGCTCAGGTCATGACCTCACACATCAGGTAAGCTCCAGCCCTGCTTCAGGTGAGCATGAGTCCCATTTGGGGTAAAAACACAAGCCCCACTTTGGGTGAGCTCCACTTCTCTCTCTCTCTCTCTCTCTCTCTCTCTGTCTCTCTCAGAAAAGAAAGGAAGGAAGGAAGGAAGGGGAAAAAGGTGAGGGAAGATACACACAAACTTGTTAAAAGTACAAGTTTTTGGATATTGTACTATTGGTTTTTTAGGTAAATCTCTCATACCCTTCTGTTTTTAAAGGTTCTATGATAAACATGCACTGTTTGAATGTTTGGTAGGTAGAGATAAATAGCTAATGAAGAAATCAATGATAGAACATGATGATATATGCACATATTTTATTAGGCCTTTCTTCAAGGAGTTTACATCCAGAATAAAAAAAATTTTTTTTTGAAAATCAAGCATGTTTGCGTTATTGAAGGTTGATATCAAATAAGGTTTGTAGCCAATTGGAAGCAGGAGCAATCCCTTTTTGCCTGAGAGTTCCTATGAAACTTTTAGAGTATCAGATGGTACTTGAGATGTACATTAAAGAATGATGTGAGGGGCGCCTGGGTGGCCTAGTCAGTTAAGTGTCCAACTTCAGCTCAGGTCATGACCTCACAGTTAGTGAGTTCAAGCCCCACGTCTGGCTCTGTGCTGACAGTTCAGAGCCTGGAGCCCGCTTCAGATTCTGTGTCTCCCTCTCTCTCTGCCCCTCCCCCACATTTGTTCCAAGAGGAAGGAGTAGCTTAGTGTTGGGAAAAAGCAAAGTGTTTTCAAAGGTTAGTAGTGGACCCATTTGACTATGTTAGTGGCTTTCTGTGTGATCCAATGTGAAATGGCTAAGACCACAGGCTCTGGAGTTCAACTGTCCTCATTTGACACTGGTTTTTATGACTTGATAACTATGAGGTCTTGAATGGATTATTTAACTTCTGTGTGTCTCATTTTCCTTATCTGTAAAGAGGTGATAATGATAATATTAGCTCCACAGGACTGCTCAAGAGGGTTAAATGAATAGTTTCATTTAAAGCACTTTGGAAAGAAAGAAGAAAAAATAAAGTCCTTAGTACTGAGGCTAAAACATAGCAAGTACTCAACAAATGTTAGACATGTATTATGGAAAGAGTGGAACCATATTTGGAAAAGCACAGAGGGGCTATGTTGCCTAAGATTTTGAAGGGTGTGGTGCAAACGTTCTAAGAATCACTGGCAATTGGGCAAGTTGGTCGTACCACTAGTACCTCCAGTCTACTTTCTAAATTCTATTCTCTTTTCCCACTCATTCAACAGATAGTTTTCAATATTCGGCTTTTACCAGGTCCTTTCCTAGGAATTGGACAAAAAGATGAATTTGACTATGGCTAATTATCTCAAGACGCTTCTAGCTGGGTTGAGGAGTGACATAAAAAAATGAGTACAGACAAATTTCTCCAGAAATTCCGAGAAAGAGATAAGGAATTTATACTTGGATACACACTTATGTTAAAACAGATTGGCAACCAGTAATGGGAGCCCTACGAGTTATGACCTTTAAGATAGCAATTCTTCTCCTAAGAACATACCCTAAGACAGTATAATTAGAATACATACAAATATTTTATATACAAAATGGTGATTTCAGGGGTGCCTGGGTGGTTCAGTTGGTTAAGCTCCCAACTCATGATTTCAGGTCAGGTTCTAGAGTATGAGCCCCACACCAGGCTCTGTGCTAACAGTGCAGAGCCTGCTTGAGATTCTCTCACTTCCTCTCTCTCTCTGCCCCTCCCCTGCTCACATACCCATGCATGACCACTCTATCCCATAATAAATAAACATTTTTTTAAATGGTGATTGCAACTCAGTGTAAAAAAGAAGAAATATACAACGACGGGGTATTGGTAAAAGAGTATTATATCACATACTAAAAATCATACTTTTCAGGATGTGCATAATGGTACAGAAAAGGCAAATGACAAAGGATAAATAGAACATACATACAGTGTGATTCCATTTTTAATAGAAAACAGAAATAAATGCCTAGAGAAGAAATGGAAAGAAAAACAAATACTCACAAAGGACATTTCTGAGAAATACTACATATAATTTGTATTATTTTTTATTTTCAACATGTATCTTAATTGTAATAATCAAATATATGGTTTTTAAAAGAATTTTTAAGCATAAATTCAGCATATTTTTTCATTCGTGGAAAGACCTAACGATGTCAATGCCATTATTCATGAAGCAAAAGAAGAACTTCCTTTCAATTACAGGCTTTTTGCAGCAACTATGGGAAACCAGCTATGCATGGAAAGCCCTGTCCCAAGATCCACAAGCCGGTGTGCGGTTCTGATGGGCAAACTTACCGCAATGGCTGTGAATTCTGCAAAGCAGCTGAGTAAGCACCCGCAGACAGCTCTTAGAACGGCACTCTTAGTTGGTGCCGGTGCAGTATGGGTCGGGGAAATTATTATTATTTAGAATAACATAATGTTATTACCCCCAAACAGACCTAGACAGTATAAGTACCCTTTCCCAGTTCATCCAGCCTGGACTTAACGCATTTCCACTGCATTTCATCCTCATGACTAACTCTTTTCTTTCAGGAAAAAACAAGGAAAGCTTGGTTTCAAACACAATGGAAAATGCTGATTCCTCTGATGCAGCAAAACTAGAAGCACATTCCGCATGTCCACGTTCCGTTTGTCTTTTGCATCAGATTTATTCCCTGTGACTCAATATCCTTGGCAATGTATTTCCCACAGTTATCATGCATAAGAGACAACAGTTTCAATAAAGTTCCCTTGGCAGACTTTGTACACTGATGTTATTTTTAGGTCACAGTGGGGCCACCTTTACTCGATTTAGTTAGACCACCTGAGTATGAAATGATGCAACCTGAAAAGAAACAGAGGACGTAGAATACTTCCACACTTTTCAATTCCAAATTCTCCGATCAGGGCCTTGAATCTCTGTTCTTCAGATTTATGCAGAAGACCTCAAGATTAATAAAGCTCAGTCCAAGAAGATATGTATTCTCTGACATAAATTAGTATTCTTTAGTACAGAGTACATTTGGGGGAAGTATTTTGCCCTAAGAGACACATTACGTTTGTCTTAAAGCTTCTCAGTTGTATGCAGACATAAGAAATCAGTAACAAAGGAGATAGACTGTTGGTCACTTCAGTCATCAGGGCACCAAATAGGTTCTGGGTCAGCTGAAGCCTCTAGACTAGTTGTCTCTGACTTTATTAGTTTTATCAGCTTTATCTGCTTCCTATAGTACTGCAGTGTACTAAATAAAATATGAAAAGCTTCTATGTGTGGTAAATTCTGAAAAACATTGAAACTAGAAGTTTATTGGCATGTCAGTGCTTAAAAATCTAAAGATGGACAGACAAGCTTGGCATCTTCAGAGTGTTTATAGACTATGTGGAAAGACAAATGTGTCCCAAATACCTAAAATACAGTTTGCTAAGTTCCTGCTTTTTAAAAATTCCCCATGACTGAATTGTGCCACTTATTAATGGCATGAATAATTTTTCAATGCTTATGAAATACCAGATGCCATTCCAAGAAAGGCATGAAGATAAGATCTCTACTTTAAAGAATCATGCTTTAAGATTTAAGTGGGTGCACAAAAATATTTTAAAATGTTTTCAGTTATTAATGAACTTATAACAGAAATCAAATTGAGGCATAAGATGGAAGAAACTGAGTACAGCTTGGAGAGAGGACTGATTTAGAATTGGTTACTTTGAACTGAGTCCTGAGAGCCTAAAAGGATTCGATGCCAATTTGGAGGAAGGGTATCCCAAGCAAAGAGAACAAAAGACATAAAAACAACACAATCCAATAAACAGAAAGACAGATAGGTAAATTTTTAAGAAACAACACAGAATTCAAAAATCGAAACCCAGAAATGGAAATAATGTTGGCATGATCAAGGATGAAAGGAGTCTGTTCATAAAGAGCCTTGGGAGCCAAGCTAAAGCAATTTCTATCCCAAGAATTCTGGAAAATCATTGCGGGGCATTAATAGAAGACTTCATCGCAGAGATGGCATTTTAGTAATCTATGACCTATAAGAAATTTGCCGTGTTGAAAAGGAGGGAACGTAGAGAAGAAAAACAGAAACATTGTGAAAAATGCTATCTTTGAGGCGGTTGTTTCCAAAGTCTCAAGTTGCATATGTGGACAAAATAAGAACTCAGTCAGGGACTCCGATATTCTGTACTTCTTAGCATAGTGCTTCTACAGCAGAGATATCCAACCAACGGCAAACAAGCTGGCTGTGGCTTAGGGACTTTCTTTAGCCCACACGCAATCTCTTCTTTTCATAGATGGCAATATTTAGAAGTTGAAAAAGTTCAAATAGAAACTGGATTTCTAGAAACTCTGGAAAAGTCAAACTATCTGCTTACCCAGCACCCATATTCATTAGTAACAACAATCATTAATTTAACTCCTTTGAGTATTTATTTATTTATTTTTCAAGAGAGAGAGAGAGATTGTGTGTGTGCACTGAGAGACAGGGAGTGAGGGAGAATCCCCAGCAGACTCCACACTGGCAGCACAGAGCCCCACACAGGGCTCGACCATGAGATCCTGATGTGAGCCGAAAGCAACTGAGCCACCAGGCATCCCCTGATTCCTTTGGGTGAGTCATTCCCACAGTGCCCCAGAATCAGCTTTGCTTTTTCACATGACCTCCTGGTTCCTGATGGCATATAAGCTTTATATCTCACTTTAAGGCACAATAGTTTTGAGCACCTCATTGAATACTGTTGGTTTTGGAAAATTCACAGTCTAAAACCAGCAGCCCATTCCAGCAACAGAAAACAGTTTCTTTATAGCAAGTTAGTATTTGCCTCTTTATTACTTCCAACAAGTGGTAATACTTTTTGCTTCAACACCACACACAAAAAATGGCTTCCTACCTTTTTATAACATGCACACACACACGCACAGGTACACACACATACCACTTGTACTTTTGTTTTCATATTCACTTCCTTGAAATATCTCCCATTCTTACCTTCTTTCAATAGAATATCATCAGCTGCCTCAGCAAGCTTTATTTAAAAATCCCTTGTTGCAATAGTATCGGTTTATACTAGTGATCAGAGTACAAATCTAAATTTTAAGAAAAGATTATAGCCAATATTCATGAGTGTTTGAGGTTTTTCTGTGTGTCAGAAGACCTTGTTCTAAGGGCTTTACATATATTAACTCATTAAGTGTTCACAGCAACCCAATGACATAGGCATGTTGTCCCACAGACTAATGGAACCACAAATCTCAAAATCAAAATGGGATATGGTAGATTCCCCCATATCTCCCCTAAGCAAAGGCTTGATGTTGGTATCAGAAGTGTAGGCTGTTGACCTAGCATTAATATGTGAGGTATGACCCAGGGTATAGTAGCGAAGGCTCAGAAATCTCCATATGGCTGGACTGAGATCTCGTTCCAGCTCTGAATTTGGAATCTCAGTTCTATACTGCCAAAGACGGATTGATCGCCAACTGAGCGACTGACTCACAGGCTGATCTTTAACCCAAACATTTATTTTCCACGTCTCTTTTTCCAGAAAGGGCGTTCCCACACTTCTGGATAGCCAGGAATGGGTCTCCTTAGGCAGATATGTTAAAATATCTAGGGTTAACTGTGTGAAACTACTAGGGTTAACTGTGTGAAAATACTTATTTAATGGCCCAGTGCTTGGGTTTCCTCATCACATATTTAGGATGTTACCAAAGTATCGTTTTAAGAGTTAAACAAGATCATGCATATAAAGTGTCTCAATAAATGGTAACTTCATAGCTATCATGGGGTCTTGATTTAGTGTCAAAAAGTAATCATAGTCTTGTCCATAATACTGTAATGATTATCTATTGCTGCCTAACAAATCACCCCACACTTAATAGCTTAAAAAAAACCAGTCATTCGTTTTTCTCCAAGTCTGTCACTTAATGCAGACTCAGCAGAAATGATCTGCCTCTGTTCGATACGGCTTTCGCTGGGTGGCTCTGTTGGGATCCAGAATGATTCAGTCACATTTCTGATGTTTCAGTGGGGCCAGAGAGGTTCCCTCCTGGTTCTGTCTCTGTCTCCACCTTTCTATGTCTCTCTCTCCCTCCATAGTCTCTCATCCAGCCCTGCCAGGCTCTAGGGCTTAGTTCTAAAAATGGTATGCTGTCACATCCACTGGGTTCTACTGGTTGGTGAAAGTCACATGACCAGCTCAGATTCAAGATTGGGAGTGGGGCATGGACTCTTCTAGAGGAGAGAACTTCTACGAAAAGAGGTGTGAGGATTTGTCGGTGGCAATCTGTATAAACAATATTCTACAAATATGCCCCTTCTTTTAAAACATAATTGTAAGATGAATTATGAGCGGACATTATGTGAGTGGTGACTAAAAGTGACGTTTGAGAAAGGAGTTACAGAAAACCTGGACCTGAATGGCTAAAAATAACAAACTTGATTTTCAACAAGGGTCCAAACTGCATAACTTGTTTTCTTTTAAGTATCAAGATAAGGTTTTTTAAAAAGTCAGTGTAATTATTTATAGCAATGATGATAAAGAGGTTAATTTGGGAGTGAGAGAGACATTACATTTCAAATCTTATCCCTACAATTTGCAAACTTGTACACCCAAATTTTCCACATAATGAAAAAAATCTCAGGAATAAGTCAATAGATGCCATTTCTAAACCAACTTAATCCATGACTACTATAATTATGCTCTGTTTTGCATTTTATCGTTCTCTGGTAACCTCAGGTGTATTCAACTAAAGTGAAGGTGAAAGCAGTCATGTCTCTAATCTCAAATGCTCACATGGGTGTAATAACAGAGGCAGCATTAATGGAACATTTTAGCGTGTATGTCAGACAGATGCGTCACCTCAATAAATAATGATGAAATTAAATATATTCAAATTTCGGTTTGCATCAATACTTTGTGTGCCGAGTGAAGAGACTGACATCCAAAGCAAAGAAGTTACCCAAGATTCTATCTCAAGCATCTGCCACCCTGCGGGACTCAGTGTTCTGAAACTAATGCCTCTGCGTGGGTGAAGATTGGGTAAAACTATAAATTAATAAGTCAACTGAGAAATAGCAAAAGGGCCTTAAGTGAAATAGTAATTGCCTAATACTTGGACTTTGGCCTCTTTCTTAATATTGTGAACTCTTTACTGAGCCTTGGTGAGCAACTGGCAAGTCTCCCTCTGGTAGTTTTGGCAACACAAACCTGAATTTAAGAGGCATCATGTCTTCCATGCAATATGAATCACATTTCAAAAACCAGAAAATACTCCATTTGTCTGCCTAATTCAGTTCAACCTATTGGCACCTGTGTCTGAAAATCCTAGTGAGGGCTATGTAGCTGATGCCTTCCATCTTGTACTGTGCTCAATCTTTACACACCTGGGGTTCAAAGAACAAAACAACATGTGCTACTTTCCCTGAGGAAGAATTGAAAGGAAACATAGTGGCTAAAGTATTGGTGGAAGAAAGCTAAGAAGGAGCTCAGAGTTTCCTTCCCTTTAGCTACATGACGAATGGTTTCTTGAGTCTAAATCAGGTAACTGGACATGGGATGCTATAAGACAGTTCACAGTTAGAAACCAAGATCACTAAACTGCATGTATAAACTTCGTCTTCCAAACTGCAACAAAATACTTAGCAAAATTTGATTCCTTCAGTTGGGTATTATCATCATGATTTGAGAAATAAGAGGAAAGGGAGATAGGAAAAGAGGCAGATGGAGAAAGAGACAGACAAAGATTAACTTGCATAAGATTACACAGCTAAAATGAGGAGTGACAGACCCTTCAGGTCATCTGACTGTAATGTCGCTGTTATTTCTACCCAAATATGATGACCACTGTAAGAGTAGCCTTGATGTAGAATTGCACTCTAAGACATATGGGATGCCCCCCTCCCTTTCCCCAGCAGGCAGCTGTGCCGAGCATTTTCTGAGCCTACTCTAACCCAGAATTTTGCCCTGACTCCCAAATGTAAAGGAAAATAATAATGGAAGATAATTCTAAAGGCAGAAGACTCCCCATCATCAAAGGATAAATTAAATTTAAGAAAATTAGAGTATTAAAAGCAATTATTCAAAACACCCTTTGGCATGGTTTGGAGAACAGGGATCTAGAAAAAACACTGCCTTACTCAATGCAACCAGCAATACCTTCTACTAATTCATGAGACAGTCTTGGAGACCTCAGAGCAGAGGCTTCATAAGACTTCATCTTCTCACTGCCTTATCCTCACATACAAGGCACTCGATCATATTTGTTATTTATGTATGCTATTTTGAAGTGTGATTACACTGGCGCTAGGAGTAAAGCATGAGTAGGACAGATGATGGCCCTAAGTATGTACAAAACAATGTTGAGGCAAAATGCAAATTCAGTTATTATGGTCCATTTGTTGATATTTGGGACTTCACTGCATTGAGTTCTGTACATGAGTATCTGGATGTGAAAATAACTAGCATCAAATTCACCCATTTTGATGGTTGAGCAAATGTAGCAAAATGTTCGCTGAAGAGTCTTGGTGGTGTGTATACGGGCTTTCACTGCACAGTTCTTTCACCTTACTGTATTTTGGAACAATTCATAATGGCATTTCATTAAAAACTATCTGATCTTTAAATGTATATATATGTATATGTATAATATGGGGTATGTTATATGGGATACACACACACACATACATATGTCCATAATCAGGCCTTGTGGTTCATTGAGCCTATTCTGACATTCATATGAATACTAGTCAGTACATAAAACAATTATGGAGGGGGGAGGAAGTTGCCTTTTTACTACAGAAAAATTTTAAATTTGTCCTTTTTGATGCCCTACAATTGCTGACTTGATTAAAAGAAATCATCATCATTTTCAAAATTGCACTTCTAAAGAAGCTAAAATGAAAACCAAACACAATGCAGAACCACTAAATCTGAAGATCTTAAAACTACAAGGAATTGTAAGAAGCACCTACTTCACCTCCCTCAGAATTCAAAAATGTTTATTCTTTATTTCTTATACTGAAACTAGATCTCATCCTCTCCCATGCTAATGCCCTTCACGTGATGAATCCAATAGCAACATCCACCCGAAGTCTGTCTTTACTCAAGTTTATATTCTTTTCTATGATCAACCAACCTTCTCTTGGGAGCCATCTTGGGCTTGCAGGTTGAGACACCTCCCTGTGTAGAAAGGCAGTCGATGGGGTGCCTAGGTGGCTCAGTCAGTTAAGAATCCGACTTTGGCTCAGGTCATGGATCTTGCAGTTCGTGAGATCAAGCCTCGCGTCGGGCTCTGTGCTGACGGC
Organism: Paguma larvata; assembly: GCA_030068075.1. NCBI lineage: Eukaryota > Metazoa > Chordata > Mammalia > Carnivora > Viverridae > Paguma > Paguma larvata. Next base: position 110,553,602 of record CM057826.1, on the reverse strand, counting down.
TTGGAGCCTGGAGCCTGCTTCGGATTCTGTGTCTCCTTCTCTCTCTGTTCCTCCCCCACTCACTTTCTGTCTCTCTCTCTCTCTCAAAAATAAACAAAGATTAAAAAAAAAAAGGCAGTCAAAGCAAAGCTCCTGCCAACCAAATGGTGCCCCAATACCACCTCCTTCAAATAACCTTTCAGGCCTGGATTTCTTGAGCTGCCCTGGTTGACCTCAAGGGAGGTAATACTCTTTTGTTTTATGGCATTGGATAAAAAAGGGAACTTGGAATGTGATGCATTGATGGATAACATCTGAAGGAGACTATGTAAATGTACTCATTCATAAGCAAAGGACAAGCATTGGGAATTCCACCCTTGCCAGATGGGTTGCACTTCCCCCATTGTAGTTGGAAGAATAGGCCCCAAGGCAACACCCTGTTTTCTCCTGTTTACAGATAATTAACACAGGTCTCAAGGAAACACCCTGTTCTCTCCCCCCTGCCCTAAATTTGTATGTTAATTAGCTTGAAAACAACATATAAGATTGAGGAAGTTGCCATCTTGCTCGTAAAAACACATTGTTGTTGAAGATATCAAACTATGCTTACTGATGGAATGTCACTTATTGAGGTAATGTCACTCACTACCTTTAAAAATAAAGACACTAAGATGGCGGAGATGCCAAAATTGCCAGAGATGCCTGCTTGGTGATCAGACTACACCTCGTGGCTCTCTCATTCCTTTTGCCGATAGTCTATCCTTCAGGGACCCCTGGACTCCCCGGAGCTGGACTCCGGCACCTTCTGCTCTGTGTTTTCTAAATGCCACTTTATCAAGGTCATTTTCTTTTGGACAGGCCTCAGTTAGTTCAAATTTCTTTTATATAGGGCAGCCAACCTTGAACACAATATTCCGCTGTTTCATGGTATTGAGTTTATGGCTGACTAAAACTCCCAAGGTGATTGTCACATGAGCCTCTGTTTCGCATAACAGCTTGAGGCAAGAAAGGCAATAGCGTGATGTTATTCTCAAACATAAGATCTATTGTTTTTTGTTACCTCATAAAAATACATTACACCTCATCATTCCCCACTAGACGCATTCATCACTTATTAATGACCAATGCCTGACGCATTTTCACTTGGTTTCAATATGTAATTTGAGGTAAATTATTGGCACATAATTTATTTGTGGGGAAACGTCATGGGAATCTCTATTGTGGACATATAAACTTGTAAGGTCAATAACAGTACACTTGGAAGACAAGTCATCCCTTAACAATTAAAAAAAAAAAATTGAACACTGAGTTTACCACTTTCTCAGCTGGATTTCACCATTTAAATTATTCTCTGTAAGACAGATATCTGATAGAAGCATACTAAATTGGGGTATTTATGGGAGTTGGGGTGTGAAACTAAGTTTTAAAATGGCAATCCACTCAAGAAGGAACACCTTCCAGTTTGTGAAAGTTACTCTATAATTTTTTTTAAACAAAGTGACAGTGTTTAGCAATTAGGGTGGAGGACTTTTCAAATATATAACATGGTAGTGATCAAGACGGTTTATTCAGAAAGCATCTTCTGAAGAGTTACCCTTAACTCCATCCAACAACCAAGTCTGAAACAGCCGACTCTAACATGAAGGCTTTCGTTTTCTTTCCCTTCTTGTTCTTGGCCATGTTCTCAGGTAAGAAAAGTTACATTTGATGACTTTCCTTCCCACTCTCAAAGTGAAGAATCAGAAATGTTGAGTGACTTAGTAATACTTTGTCAGAAAATGTTAAAGTGACAAATCTCCATCAAACAGAGAAAGGGAAGAGGCTAATTTCAGACAGCATAAATGTAGACCGAAGGCATAAAAATAGTGACAAGGTGAGACAACAGTGAATAGTTTGAAGTGGCTGAAGAGAAGCAGAGGCGAGGGAATGGGAAAAGCAAGAGATTACACTGGAAAGAAAATTCAGTCTAAAAGGATTATGGGAGTTTGTGAATACTCGAAAGTTGACATTCCATTGATATATCATTTTGTGTGATGATCCAGGAATTTCTGTGGTCACAGAGAAATGGGTTCAAACCCTGGCTTTTCAATTCTCTATTTACGTTATTTTGGGTAACTTAGTTAATTAGTATCAGTTTTCTCATTGATAAAATGGAAATAAATAGAAATTCCTGCAGGCTGCCATAAGAATCATGTATGCACTGACATTAGCTACCCTTATTTGCGTTCTTAGGTGCCTGCACTCAGCAAACCTCTCTCTGTTCCCTACCTCAAGACAGTTAGGTGGTCTGTTTTCGAAGATGAAATTTCCAGTTAAGGATGTAAACTTCTCTAGATAATAAATGACACAGATATTCTATATGTTTAAAATATATACATCAGAGAAAAATATATATTATGCATATGCTTATTATGATTATGTTTGCAAGAAAAATAAATATTGATAAAATTACTCCCTAGTAATTACATACATGTTCCATAATGGCAAATAACATATCTCTCTCTTGTACTTCAGTGCCTTGCTAGATGATATTTAGTATGTACTAAGTAGGCATTTGTTGATGGAAGAAAGTCCATTAATGCCCGGTGTAGTGGTTATATGGATTTGGAGGGCGATGAAAAGAGAGGACTCAGGAACTCCTATTGCAGTAGAAAGCAAAGCCAAGAGTATATTTAGTATGTAAAATCAGAGGACAAAAATACAAAACAAAAACTGAGGATAATCATTTTACAAAAATTTAACTTAAAAAAATGGTTAGGGGTACCTGAGTGGCTCAGTTGGTTCAGCATCCAACTCTTGATTTCAGCTCAGGTCATGATCTTGCAGTTCATGAGTTCGAGCCCCATGTCAGGCTCTGTGCTAACAGCAAATTCTCTCTCTCCCTGCCTCTCTGCTTCTCTTTCAGAATAAATAAATAAACATTAAAAAAAACAGTTATACCACATTTTGATATTTTAGTTACCTTGTTTACTTAAAAATTCCACCCCTGATTTTTATTCTACAAATTTAGCCATGTGAGAAATGATACATGAACCAGATTTTCATTATATCATTGTTTGTACTAGGAAAAGAAGGAAATACAATAGCTACTCGTTAGAAGTCCATTTAAATAAATCATGGTAAATTTAACAGGTGAAATATTATGCAGCCATTAAGGAAAATAATAAAGATGCTCTATATGGATTGATATAGAGCCTCCATATGTATTGATAAAGCCTCACTGTTCTGTCAAGAGAGAAAATAAGGATTAGAACAGTGCTACTAATTGTGTGGAAAAATATATCCCAATATGTTTGTAAATACAGAAGATATGTCTGAAAAATACAGAAAAATCTAGTAAGTGTAATTGTGTCCAAGGGGGACACAGGAGAGGAAGGGAAAGTTACTTTAAACTATTTACCATTTTGAGTCTTTGAAATTTGATGTAATTTGCTTGTAAGACCTATTTTAAAAAATGAACATAATTAGCAAAGAAAATAGATCAACTAATCTATTTCTCACCCCTTTATCCACAACTTTATTTTAATTGATTTCTGCTCAGAGTTAGTACCTGTTAAGGAATACTTTTGGTTCTTAGAACTCGTGCAAACACTCATCTCTCTGCAGAAAATAACTATTTTCTTATCCATTTTTCTGACTATAGCCTATACTTCTTATGTGTCACCTCCTCCAGGAAGGAGAGATGATGCCCTACTACCTGCTATCTTGACTCTGAGTATATTGTCTAATTTACTTTTCACATTACATCATTAATCAAGCTACCATAATGCCTGTTTGCTTGCTTACACCCATTAGTAGACTTTCCAGCTTCTTCAGGGCAGAATAACAATCCCTTATTCATGGTTGTGCGTCTAGCATAGTAATGGATTCTTCAACTATACTTTTTGGTAAATTGAAAGAATAGCTAGATTATACCCACGACCCTACCAACACGCTACACCACAAGCCAAGCCAGGTTACTAAGTGCTAAGTTCCTGAACCTGGGCTAAGACTTTAACCACCAGCAATACAGTAGACCATGGCATGCTCAACGGATAACAATTAATGATGCATTTGATTTCAGTTAAATTTACCTGAAGGTACAAGGGTGTACACTTGTGGAAATATAAAGAGGATCAAATGAAAATGCAGCTAAAACTCTGGACATAGATTTGGAACCATCCACACTGAAACTATTTCAGATTGCATAAAATGAAAAACTTAGGGAGAAAGCCTGTGAGGAAAAACAATGCAAGGTTGAATAAAGTTTTTCAGAAACCCTGAATTGAGAAAGTAATGGGGAAAAGAGAATCATTAAACAGAAAAGATGAGGAAGCCAAAAAGAAACACTTGTACCAAACCAAGGACAAGAAACATAAGACCCAGTAGAATACCATTGCACTTAATAGCTATAATGCCATTCCATTTGCTCATGAATTATTGTCTAAACCCTGCTTATCTGGGAGTAGAAATTTGTACTCCCAAATATATATATTTATAATATGGTGATGGATGAACTTCCAAAACAAATTCAAGAAACAGAGTAGATAAGTTATGAAAAGAAGTTAGTATTAAGAAATAGTCGTGTAGTATCTACCATTTCCTTGAGTGTTTGAGCATAAAAGAAAGAAAGAAGTAACCGCTAGAGAGAGTATGACTGATTGATGATAGGGCCCCTATGGGAAATGGTGGACCATTCCCTTTGGAACAGGGGAAGGAGGGAGAAAACAACTACAGAAAGCATACACAGAGATGAGAAAAGAATACGGAATGAGGGCTCACAACTGGCAGTTTTTATGTCTGGAACATTGCTGATAGCACCTTCTGTAAGGTGAGGTTGGGAATATGGGAAAGTTTATAATAAGCATAACTCAGAGTCTATTTGATTAATCAGGAAATCATTACAAGGAATTTGGGGTAGTATAAGGCTCACATTGTTTAGTTCAAGTAATTCAGATTCTGATTTAGAAATGGGGCAAGATGGTTTGACCCCGTGACTTTTATTTATTTTTTAAATTTATTTTGAGAGAGAGAAAGAGCATAAGTAGGGAGGGTAAGAGAGAGTGAGAGAGAGAGAATTCCAAGCAGGCTCTGCATGGCAGCAAAGTCTGACACGAGGCTTGATTTCACAATCTGAAATCGAGAGTCAGATGCTTAACCCAATGAGCTACACAGGCACCCCAACCCCAAGATTTTTTGAAATTATGTAATACAATCAAGAAAAGAATGGAGGAACAAAATACTAAGGTTATGAGAAGTTATGGGAAGCTTCTGTCTTGAGGTTAGATTGAAAACAACATGAAGTGTTAAATACATACTACCACTTGGGATGAATGCTGTTGATTTAAAATTCTTAAAGTTAAATGACTTTATTTTTGTGCTTATGGCATCATTTCAGCATCTGCAACCCAGACTTTGAAAACAAGTGTTTTTAAACCAGAAGGGGGTCCAGAACCTGCATTTACTCTAGAGAGAAAAAATGAAGTTGACCATCAAGGAGAACAAAAGGAATTTACTAAGCAAGGAGGTAGCAACACACAAGGAAAACAAGCAATATTTGGTCTCCAAGGACGACCAGGGCATGCTAGCCAGCCAGGGAAACCAGGGGATTTTAATCAGCAAGGAAGGCCAGGAGTTTTCAATCAGCCTGGAAGTCTGCAAGGGAATTCAGGAGACTCTAATCCAAAAGGGAATGCAGAAGCTTCTAATGAACAAGGAAAATCAGGATCTTCTAGCCAGCAAGGAGGTTCAGAGTTATCCAGCCAGCAAGGAGGTTCAGAATCATCTAGCCAGCAAAGGAAGCCAGGGTCATCCAGCCAGCAAGGGGGTCCAGGGTCATCTAGCCAGCAAGGAAGACCAGGATCGTCTAGCCAACAAGGGAAATCAAGGCCTTTTTACAATCAAGAAGAAAGAAAAAATGTAGGCAACCCTCTGAATGCCAACATAATGGAGATTCAGGTTGGTGTTAATCTCTTTTTTTTCCCTTGGTCACCTTACCTCAACCATTCTATTTTCCAACACTTGAAATAGTTAACAGACTACTGTACTAAAGACAAATACTTTGTGATGATACTGATTCAACAAAATAGAAGGAATCTAGAGATGGTTATTTTCATGTATACCTATGATCATTAATGACTGTTGTGTTCTTCCATTCCATTTCTCATTCCTTTCTACTGTCTTCCAGTCCAGCCTTTCTACCTATACTGGACTAGTTCAGACCTTTGTTAACTGAGTCCCTGCCCCCACCAGATTTAACACTGATGCTCATTTCCATCCCATCCATAATCTAGAAGCCACTCAGGTGGTATTTCTATATCACAAATCTTACTGGTCTATTACTTGCCCTGCTGGAAATTCTTCAGTAACACCATACTGTCTAGAAGATAAGACCCAAACTCCTGAGCATGGCATTAAAGATTTTTGTAATGATTGGACCCCATGTCCATGATTGGGTATGATCGGACATTTAGTGTCACTCTTAGTAACACATCCGTGTTTTACCGAATCCTTTGATTTTCCACAAATGTATTTCTAATACCAGTGATATTCTGTATCACAGAATGTACCATATTGCTTTGTAATTGATCTTCTGTATGTTCAGTCAGGGCATGAACTCCAAGTACCATTTCTTTTTAAATCTGTATCCCCAGATTTTAGAACAACACAGGCATAGAATAGGTTCTCTTGAACTTTTTGTCAGATTGGTGAATAAATGATGTACGGGAGACCTCACTGTAATCAGGTGTGCATCCCTGACTCTTGTATCCCCGTTGAGTCCTGCTGTGCTACTGGCAAGACTTCACTTCTACTCTCTCTCTCTCTCTCTCCCAACTGCCAGCCTCCTAATTCCATGACCGTGGACACTCACTTTAATATATCCAAAACAGTTTTGCAGAACACTTCTTCAATCTCATTATCTTAAAGGGAACTTCCTGTTTTACCTCATAATTTGCCATTCCTCAGCACCCTTTCAAATGAAAATCGCCTGTCCCTCTTGGTTTTTACATCTTAGGCTGGCATGAAGTAGTAATCTTCCAGGGACACTCCTGCCATGGAGACCTTACTGCCACCACCAGCACGTTTCTGAGTGTTTACATTGTTACTTAAACTTTCTCAAGTGGTATGAAAATGGTAGTGGAGTCTCAACCAATGGAAAAGACTAAACTATTTGTTCATCTTCCTTGGTCCTGAGAAGACTAAGCCACCTATTAAAGATCCTCACAATTTCACTTAATGTCTCTGTTCTCATCTGCTGTCAAAACTCCTTTCTGTTCACAGACTTCAGTCATTCACTCGATTCCAAGGAAGTGCTTCAGGTAGAACTTAACTCTGCCCAATCCTAGCTCCTGCCTCATTTGCTTTCATGCGTCAAAGAAAAAGAAAGCTTCAATAAATGATGATCACATGTGTTTTACCAGTATGACTTTTCCATAATTGTTGTTACCTCGGGTAGGAGAAGCTTGTCTACAAAGAATTAAAGTGGAAGCAGTGTGACCTGTAATAAGAGCAAGGGCTCTGGAGTCACATAATTCAGGTTTTGAAACCCAGCATGGGTATTTAATCTATATCTGGTCTTGGGCTTGGCACTTAAATACGCTGTATGCCTGCGATTATACAATGGAGCAAAATCTATGCTTCTTTCAGTATTGTTGTGTAGTTTAAGTTCAAATAAAGGGATTAACAAAGATTTAGTACAATGCTTAACCAGTAACTAATGAGCAATGACTATGTGTCTTATTATAATACCAGAATTAAATTGAGTTCCCTGTATTTACTGAATGGTCTTTCCATTATTGCAGACGGACAGTACCAGCAGCAAGAACCCGAATGGGAATACAAAATGTCAGTCTATCTACAAACCAGTCTGTGGTTCTGATGGAAAAACCTATGGTAACCGCTGTGTATTTAATGAAGCCAAAAGGTAAGATGACTTTATGTTTATTTGTATCAGGAAGTATTATTCTGATCCAAAGGGAATACAAGAACATTTTCCCATGTGTCTGTGTAGTTTTCTCTCAATAGTGGCTCGGGTGTTGGTCCAAAGAAACATAAAAGGTACTTATCTTTGAACAATAAATTCATTTGTTTTTCTGAGAGAATGTGTTATATTCAGATTTTTAAGTAGGAATAAATTTACCACTGAATAATTCATTTACCAGATGTTTATTAAACATCCACTATGTACCAAGCATTGCTCATATAGAGGTAAGGTGGGGAACGAAACACACAGCATTGCCTTCTGCTTCCTGCCTCCATGGAGTTTTTGTTTTTGCAGTAGAAGACAGCAAATGAAATGCATTAGAGGATAAAGAGGGCTGTGAATCCTAAGTATTGACCATTAAAATATATTTTAAATTTAAGTAACAATTTTAAAGATTGGATTTGGTGAGCCGTGCAGACATTTAAGAATTGAACTCCTATCCACCCACAAGAAATAAGATGATTATAAGGCTGCTTAAAATTAGAATATGTGACTAAAAAAGAGTTAGATGTCTCGGCTTTCATAGTTAATGAATGCTCACCTCTCAAGGTGGTAAGGATGTAAAAATTATACCTCTCTTGTTTTTGATAGTGCCAGTATTTATTAAGGGCTCAATAAATCGTTACTGCAGAAATAAATGAATGTTAAAGGTAAGTGTGTCCTGTAGCTGTAAAAGTTAGAGCTGGAAGAAACATAAGACAACCCATTCTCTCACTTTATGCATAAAGCACCTAGCTCTGGGACAAGAAAGAAGTGGCAGAAAGTGAGAATTCTCAAAGCTAGTCAATGTGAAACAGGCAAGCCCAAGCCTACAGCTGCTTTTTCCCATGTGATTTTTTTCTCTCTTTTTTTAAAAAATATAAGTTATTGTCACATTGGCTAACATACAGTGTGTACAGTGTGCTCTTGGTTTTTGGGGTAGATTCCCATGATTCATCACTTCCACACAACACCCAGTGCTCATCCCTACAAATGCTGTCCTCAATGCCCGTCACCCATTTCCCCTCTCCCCCATTCCCCATCAACCCTCAGATGGTTCTCTGGTTCTCTGCATTTAAGAGTCTCTCATGGGTTGCCACCCTCCCTCTCCATTTGTAAATATTTTTCCCCTTCCCTTCTCCCATGGTCTTCTGTTAAGTTTCTCAAGATCCACATATGAGTGACAACGTATGATATCTATCTTTCTCTGGCTGACTTACTTCATTCAGCATAATACCTTCCGTTTCATAGACATTGCTGCAAATGGCATGATTTCATTCTTTCTCATTGCCAAGTACTATTCCATTGCATATATAAACCACATCTTCTTTATCCATTCATCAGATGATGGACATTTAGGCTCTTTCTATAATTTGGCTATTGTTGAAAACGCTGCTATAAACATTGAGGTACATGTGCCCCTATGAATCAGCACTCTTCTATCCTTTGGATAAATTCCTAGTAGTGCTATTGCTCGATCGTAGGGTAGTTCTATTTTTAATTTTTTGAGGAACCTCCACACTGTTAGTATCCAAAACCTATAAAGAACTTACCAACTTAACACCCAAAAAATAATCCAGTGAAGAATTAGGCGGAAGATATGAAGAGACATTTCTCCAAAGAAGACATCCAGATGGCCAACAGACACATGAAATGAAGTTCAATATCACCCATCATCAGGGAAATACAAATCAAAACCACACTGAGATACCACCTCACACCGGTCAGAATGGCTAAAATGAACAACCGAGGAAACAACAGATACTGGTTAGGATGTGGAGAAAAGCGAACCTCTTGCACTGTTGGTGGGAATGCAAACTGGGGCAGCTGCTCTGGAAAACAGCGTGGCGGTTCCTCCATGTGATTTTTCAATAATCTCATTTTCTCTCTGTGTTGGTGCTGCAATTTCTTGATCCTTGATTTCTTCCATTACCTTGTTTTCAGGATGAGTAATGGAAAACTGAATCTGAACCATGAAGGGAAATGCTAAGCATTGACAGAAACCAAATTACCTGGAACCTCAAAATCTACTTTCAGTTATCTTTAAACAATGGATTTCCTTGGGAGTTCCACTCAAGTCAGCAAAAGTCTTACAGATATGATGGATCTACATCATAACAAGTTTGTTCCATAACAAATAAAATCAGTTCCAGAGTTATTTCTGATTTCAGGGACTGTTTGTTTTCTAGACTTTCTCAAATCTTGTTACTCTTTTGGACTGTCTTCAAGCATCAACTTTGGAAAACCACATAACTATCTTAATATTTTTATTCTATTTTATTTTGAGAGAGAGAGAGAGCATGAGCAGGGAAGAGGAGCAGAGGGAAGGAGGGAGAGAGAGAGAGAGAGAGAGAGAGAGAGTTTTAAGCAGGCTCCACAATCATCTCAGAGCCCATTGCAGGGCTCGATCCCATGACATGGGATCATGACTTGAGCCACAATCAAGAGTCAGATGCTCAATCAACTGAGCCACCTATGTACCCCTAGATTCACATTTTTTTAAATAAACAAAGCAGGGCACCTGGGTGGCCCAGTTGCTTACGTGTCCAACTCTTGATTTCGACTCAGGTCATCATCTCACAGTTCATGGGTTCAAGCCTGCACCGTGCTCTGTACTGACAATATAGAACCTGCTTGGGATTCTCTCTGCCCCTCCCCCACTCATACACACACTCTCTCTCTCCCCCTCAAAAAAAAAAAAGAAATTAAATAAATTAATTAATTAAAAAAAACTTTTAAAAAGTATACAAAGCAAACAAAATATAGTCTGCTCTTGTTGAACCGGAGCCAAGAAAACCTTAGCCTCTTGCTTGCCACCCACACCCAGATTCAGATGGTCTCCACAATATCTGGACTGCACAAAATTTGGAAAACAAGAGACTAAATACTTCCACCTTCTCTGTATCTTAGGACACTATACCACAGTGAATGTTGTGAGATCTTGTACCCTGAAAGGTCCTGGGAAGCAAGAATGAAAGACGGAGGCCAGCTGGAGAGTGAAGAAATACCTTTGTAGGCCCAGCTGAGTGGAATCCAGTATGTGTGCATCTAAAGGCAGGGTTTGGTGATTATGCCTTTTGGATTTGTGCCCGAAGTGTCAGAGTTCTGAAGATAAATGTTGTTTCAGATTAAGATAGGGGGAAAAAGAAAATAAAAAATGACATACAGTATTTATGGACACAAAGTGAAAAATATCATTGAAATATTTATCTGAATCACTAAAGTGGGGAAAAATGCCTTAAATTAAAAAATATTCACTAAAGAGGCTCTATAAGAACCTTTCTTAGGCTTCTACTAACGACAAAGTTGCATGCACCCTCTGGCATAACTTCCGTGTTAAGGCAAAGGCATTCAGCTGATCAACCTGGAAACTCATTCTGGGAAGGCTTTCTGCTCTTTAACTTCATAGGAGGAGTTATGCTAAGAACATTATCTTTAATACCAGAATAGAATGTTTTAGTATACTTAAAATCCTTAAGACTCAACTCTTCATTATTTAAGAAAACAGTTTTTATTTAGCCTGATACCCATATGAATGAAGGCTTAGAGAAATAACGAATCTCAAAAGGCTCAGCACAGTTACATCAGTTATTTCATTTGATTTATTTCTTACATTCGTTTATTACACATTAATTAACAAGAATTTTCCTTCCTTTTTTAAAAAAACATTTAAAACATTTCAGTCTTTTTCTTTTTTCTTTTTTTTCTTTTCCTTTTTTTTTTTTTTTTTGTACTACCTCTTCTTAAAGGTAAAGAATACAATGAAAAGGTAACAAAGCACTACTTCCCTACCCTGAGATAAAGTGGTTCATGATTTTATACTAGTGATTAACTTAAAATATAACTTCAATAATTCATAGCATTCATTACTACACAACTCATTTGTATCACTTCTTGAATGACTATAATGTTTCTGGAAATAGAAGGCATTTTTCAATATACTTTTCTCATAAAAGCTGTGTACAAATGTCTTAAGAATCCATGGCCTTCTTCAGCCACTTAGGAGCCAGAGTGAAATGGCAAAAATGTACAAGAGACATGAAAGTTCTGCATGGCTAAACATTTTTATCCATTACATCATTGTTTTCTAAAAAATTACTTATGTCCTAGGTTTAAATATAGGTTAAAAATATATAAAGAAAAAAGAGTGATTTTAAAAATTTGTGAACCTTAATATCCAAAGAACATACAGATTGAATTTTATGTGTGTTGAGATTTCCTACCCTATGCAAAAAGCATGGAAAAAACCCTAGATACTTTCAACAAAACAGGAAGGACAAGAGGAGTCATTTCATATAAAGCTACAACAAGCAACCATTATGGAGAATAATTTACTTTAAGGTTGTCATGATGCTGTCTAAAGAAAGGAAAAGAAGGCATGTAGGTTAATACCTAAGAAATCGTGTATGAGTCCACCATGATCCCCCAAAATGAGGGTTTTATCTAAGCACCTACATATGCTGAAATCTATTTATTATTTTTATTATTTTTGTTTAAGTAAACTCTGCACCTAACGTAGGTTCACACTCACAACCCCGAGATCAAGTGCCACATGCTCCACCAACTGAGCCAGCCAGATGCCCCCGAAATCTTTTAAAAGGTCAGGAACTGCCTAGTGCCCAGCCTTGGTAGTTATCCTTCTTTTCTCTAAGCCAGTTAAACCATACCTCCTTGCTCAAAGCGCTTCTAGAAAAGCACACATTTTAATCAGAAAAAAAGAGTGCTCGTAAAAATAAGAGCCAGCCTTCTCTGCCTCAAAATCAAGTAATGTCATTGCCTTTGTAAGTTCTGTAAAGTCTGATAGTTTTCTTTCCTGTATCCTTTCCTGATAATTGCTATCCATTTGGGTTTTGCAGCTTAACAAAACTCTATACTTGGGACTAGATGTTGAGGAAGTTCCTGGTAAGATTTATCTAAAGTTTGCTGACAACCCGGCCAGATTTTGGAAGGCAACTCCATCCACCACTACACCCCCAACGCTACACTCAATCAGATTTTGAATACTTTCTCATCCTGGATTCCTTACATATGCTTTCTCCTGCTCTTTAGGTCACCTCTGGAAAAGGACAGACCATTTCCTCTCACTGTCTTGTGTATCTGCAGTTTCTCTGTGACACTTTCTCTAGCAACAATTCTGCTGAACTCAATTTCCCTGGGGTTTCTTACTCTAGTATTGTCTCTCCTTTCTATACTTCTTTTTCTAAGCACCTGGTGTATATTTTTCACAATCCCTTTCCTTCCATATACTCCAAGAATCCATCAGAGCTTTACGTGCTCCTGTCTGAGTATTATAGAAAAACCTGATGGTTTGAATTGTGTGAATGAGAAGGAAAACATTTTTTATTCTATGTGTTATTCTAACTGGAACATTTTTTGAAATATAATTTATTGTCAAGTTAGCTAACGTACAGTGCATACAGTGTGCTCTTGGCTTCGAGAATAGATTCCCAGGACCCACTGCTTACATACAACACCCAGTGCTCATTCCAACAAGTCCTCTCCTCGATGTCCATCACTCATTTTCTCCTCTCCCCCACACACCTCCCATCAACCCTCAATTTGTTCTCTGTATTTAAGAGTCTCTTATGGCTTGCCTCCTCTCTGTTTGAAACTATTTTTCCCCTTCCCTTCCCCCCATGGTCTTCTGTTAAATTTCTCAAATTAACTGGAACATTTAGATTACTTCTTTAAACAATATTGTTCACCCATAAAAAAGAATGAAATCTTGCCATTTGCAACAACATGGATAGAATCAAAAAGCATTTTGCTAAGTGAAATAAAACAAAAAAAGATAAATACTATATGATCACACTTATATGTGGAATCTAAAAGAACAAAAACAAAGCAAAAAAAAAGAAACCACACACAAAAAAACCTGAACTCATGGATATAGAGAACAGGTTGATGTGTGAGCAGGGGCATTGGAGTGAGAAAAACAGGTGAAAAATTTTTTAAAAATAACAAATTTTAGTTTGGTGTTTATGAACACTTCAGAAAAACTGTTCAAGTGACAGAGATAGAAATTTTAGCCAGAGTCCCCTTAGATAAGAAATGGTCCAAGATTAGGTAAATATATTTAGCTGCCTAGATTGTATCCCCCCTGAGTTATTTCTGAAAGGTATTGTCCTCCCTAGTGACACCACTACTCCCTGATAAATTCTCTTCAGGATAACTGAAATTACAGAGATGTTAGAAAAATCCCAAAGATTGGAAGAGACTTCAGTACAACTCTTTATTCTACATTATCCCTGTCACCATTGTCCTGAGGAATCCCAGTCCCTAACCTGCTGCCTGGAGATTACCTCCTGCAGTATCAACTCTACCACATTCAAATAGCTGAAGCTTTATAATTTTCAGGGCTGCCTAATAAGGGCTACCTGAGACCGAATGATAGGCCTAGAGTGTTGGCACAGATAATGAGAAGCGAATGAGCCAGCTCCATCAAAGTAAATTTCCAGTAAGAGGTCATGGGAAAACAAGGACAGAAAGACACAGGGGTGGGGAAAGAAAGGAGAGTAGGAAAAGTACTTCTTCATTGCATACCTAAATAAGAGGGCAAAAATTTTCAGGCAAATAAATAATATGAGCAAAGGCTTTGAACCATAAGGGGCATACATGTTCTGATATAGTACTTATTTTCTGGAATCTCACAGAGCTTATAGAAGCACCAGAAAATTTAGGCCAGGGCCAGTTGTATGTACAGTTTTAATGATATTTAAAGAATTTCTATTTATTACTAGGCAATGGAAAAAAATAGATCATTTTGAGCATGAGAGAAATGAGCAAATTTCTATTAATAAATATGTTTAAATTAATTCTTTATGCATGTACAGTATTTAAAAATAAACCGATTTGCATAAAATGACATTAAAATAAGCTCAGCTGATAGTAAATAAATAAAACTAGTTGCAGAAAAGTTTATAAAATGTTTCTATTAAATACAAATCCCTGGTTTGGAACGGTAGAAAATGGTTGGAATGAAGTCCCAGAGGTAATTCTGTGTCCCTAGTTCTGTTACTCCCAACTGTAGCTGCACATTTATCTTGGTTCCTTTTTTAAAGTTTGTTTATTTATTTTGAGAGAGAGAGTCGGGGGGAGGAGTAGAGAGAGAGGGATAGAGAGAATCCCAAGCAGGCTCTGCACTATCAGCGCAGAGCCCGATACAAGGCTCGAACCCCTGAACTGTGAGGTCATGACTTGAGCCAGAGTCAAGAGTCAAATGCATAACCAACTGAGCCATCCAGGTATCCTATCTTGGTTACTTTTAAAAATACCAATGCCCTCCCCCCAAAAAACACCAATGCCCAGGTTCTGACATAGAACAATTGAATCACCATCTCAGGGAAGGAACCCAGATATTATTATAAAGCTCTTCAGGTGATTCTCATATCTGGCAGTTGTTTAAAATACTGAGGTTCTGGCCGTATTTACCAATTACCGATCTAGAATTCTTTTCTCTTGCCCTAATTCTTTTGGCCTACACAATACACTTGCTTGGACAGATTCCACGTATCTTATCTATTATAGGACCTATAACTGCACGTTATTTTCTCCCCTCTCCATTCATCTGTGCTTATCAGATCACATTGTCCCCTACTCCATGCCGCATGAATAGATTTGACGTCATCTGTATAAGGCAGATTCCCACAATCTGGGCAGGATGGAAAGTACTCCAGTGCCTTATCTTTAATCACTTCTCTTATATCTAGTTTCTTAT
This sequence comes from Paguma larvata, assembly GCA_030068075.1. Lineage (NCBI taxonomy): Eukaryota > Metazoa > Chordata > Mammalia > Carnivora > Viverridae > Paguma > Paguma larvata. Next base: position 110,537,964 of record CM057826.1, on the reverse strand, counting down.
GCAAAGATCTTTAGAGGAGATTACTCAGTGTAGTGTAGCTAGCTGATGAGACAAGAGTTAACAAGCCAGTTACAGTCTTCCTTTGCCATTTCTTCTTCCCGAAAGGGCAATCTTTGGTAGGTTATGGTGGCTTTTGTGTGTAAGATGGCTTCCCTTGTCAACAATAACCAAATTATGGAAAAAGCCCAAATGCCCAATGACAGATAAATGGATAAAGAAGATGTGGTATATACATACATACAATTGAATATTACTCAGCCATAAAAAAGAATGAAATCTTGCCCTTTGCAATGACGTGGATGGAACTAGAGTTTATTACGCTAAGCTAAACAAGTCAGCCAGAGAAAGACAAATACCATAAGATTTCACACATATGTGGAATTTAAGAAACAAAACAGATAAACATTGGGGAAAGAAAAAAAGAGAAGCAAACCATAAGAGAGACTCTTAACTCTAAAGAACAAAGTGAGGGTCGCTGGAGGAGAGGCGGGCAGGGAGATGGGCTAAATAGGTGATGGGCATTCAGGAGGGCACTTGTTGGGATGAGCACTGAGTGTTATATGTAAATGACGAATCAGTAAACTGTACTCCTGAAACTAACATTACCCTGTTATGAAACATAAAATGATGGCTTCCCCGACTGCTCTAAGTCTGATCTTTCTAGTTGTATCTTTTCCCGCTTCTTTGAAGGATCAATTGAATATTCAAAATTGCAAGCATATTTAAATGCTGCATAGAGGATTATTATCCCCTAGTTTTGCCAACTAACTAACATGCTTCTTTCTGTTGATTTCTGGGATAGGAGAGCAGAAGGTAAAATCTTCCCTATTGGAGGATAAGGAATTCAGAAGCTAGGGAATTATAGCAGTTCTTTCTCAAGGGGGAGGATCTTGGAGGTGGTCTTTGGTTCCAGGTCTTCCTCCCATTAAAAAAAGACAGTGGGGCTGTGCGTCATAAACATTTTGAAGAGTTTCTTTACAGAATTCTTTGAGAATGACTGGTGGGGGGGTTCCATTTTGTAATGGTTAGCTCTGGCATTTTCAACTGGTTAACAAAAGAGAGTGCTTCAAAAACCCTTTTAAAAAATGCGTCAGTTATGGATTCTGGTCCAACATGTAAAGAACTTAGATAGTGTCACCCACATCTTCACACCAAGAAAAGATTTTGAATGAACTGAAAATGAGTAACTTGGATCTGTCAGAGATCATAGGGAAACCACGGACTGAAATCTGAAAACACTGGCTGATATAGAGAATTACAGCTGATTGGGAGCAGAAACCACTGTTTGGATCCGGCACCTAGCAAGAGGTCTCTAAGGATAATTGACCTATTTATTGCTAGAGACCAAATGTCAACTACCTCTAAGTTAAGAAAAACACTGAGTGCCTACACATATGGGAACTCTCATACTGTCATGAATTCTACTTCCAGGAGACCCACTGGGTTCTCAGGATGAAGATTAGAGAAAGATCTCCTAGTGCTTCTGTCAGGAGATTAATAACCATTTTATTTTATTTATATATTTATTTATTTATTTATTTATTTATTTATTTATTTATTTATTTATTTATTTATTTTTGGTTCCAGTTTTCACTTTATTGAGATAGTTTTCTAGTGTTTCTTTTTTTTTTTTTTAACTTTTTATTGTCAAATTGGTTTCCATACAGCACCCAGTGCTCATCCCAACCAATGCCCTCCTCTGTGCCCGTCACCCACTCTCCCCACTCCCATACACCCCTCAACCCTCAGTTTGTTCCTGGTATTTAAGAGTCTCTTATGTTTTGTTTATAGCAGCACTTTCGACAATAGCCAAATCATGGAAAGAGGCTAAGTGTCCATTGATTAATAACCATTTAAAAATATTCCAAGTCCTTTTGGTTATTCTTTTTTTTTCATGCTTAATAAATTATTTTTTTAATTTATTTTTTAATTTACATGCAAGTTAGTTAGCATATAGTGCAATAATGACTTCCAGAGTAGATTCCTTAATGCCCCTTACCCATTTAGCCCATCCACCTCCCACAACCTCTCCAGTAACCCTCTTTTTTTCTCCATATTTAAGAGTCTCTTAATTTTTGTCCCCCTCCCTGTTTGTATATTATTTTTGCTTCCCTTCCCTTATGTTCATCTGTTCTGTATCTTAAAGTCCTCATATGAGTGAAGTCGTATAATATTTGTCTTTCTCTGGTTATTCTTTGTAAAGGCCTTACACTCAAGGGACATGAATATACCCTTGCTTGATTTGAGTTTTACTAGAGCTTGTCAACATGGGGGAAGGGAAGTCATGTGTAACATAGACTAGATACTTAAAGCAATGTTTTCCACTCCTTGATTTTGGCACGCATAAAAAGTATAGATAACCTAGATCATCCGCGTTCTAATATATCAAAATCTTCAGGACATATGTCCAGCACCTAAAATTGTAATGAGAACCCATAGTGAGGCAAACACTGACAGACACCTTTAGTCCTAAGATGTGCCGAACTTTGAAAGAAGTATAACTTCTGCTCAGAAGTTTGGGAGGGAGTTGCTGTGTTTTCTAAGGTACAAGTTAAGCCAACATTTCAGAGGCACAAAAGAGTACAGCACTTAAATATGCTCTAAATAATTTGTGATTTTACTTCTTTTTAATGTAATGGCTGCAAGGTGAGTAGGGCTGGGTGGGGCCTGCCATCTATAACTTAAGTCTTTCATGCACTGAGTTCTATCAGTGTATTTTCTACATTTAATATAAAAAGACCAAGTTTTCAAGTGTTTATTTTTTCTTGAGAGAGAGAGAGAGAGAGAGAGAGACAGAGCATGTGCAGAGGAGGGGCAGAGAGAGAGGGAAACACAGAATCTGAAGCAGGCTCCAGGCTCTGAGCTGTCAGCACAGAGCGCGACACGCAGCTCAAAGCCATGAAATCTCACAAGCCATGAGATCATGACCAGAGCTGAGATCAGACGCTTAAATGACTGAGCCACCCAGGCGCCCCCAATTTTTTAAGCTTGGAGTAATAGACTTGATAAGTTCTAGGCCTGCTGAATTTTATCAAACAAACTTTCAAGGGCTGTGACAACTCAGAGTTGTGACTCTAGAGGGTTACATGGGTTTGATGGCGTTTTCGGAACCTGAAAAGAAAACTACGTCCCAAATAAATGTACGTAGAGTAAAATGTTCTTCACTATTACTCTTTTGTTATTTTTATAATTAATAATTCACCTGTGTTAGATTAGATATTGCTATAACTAAGTATAAATTTTTCAACAGGCCAAATAACGTCATCACCTCTTTTTAAAAGTTTTGGCTTGGGGCGCCTGAGTGGCTCAGTTGGTTGAGTGTCTGACTCTTGATTTTGGCTCAGGTCACGATCTCATTGTTTGTGAGTTTGAGCCTCACATAGGACTCTGCGAGGACAGCAGAACCTGCTTGGGATTCTCTCTGTGCCCCTCCCCTGCTCGCTTGCTCTCTCTCTCTCTCAAAATAAACAAACAAGCATTTAAGAAAAAAGTTTTGTCTGGAGTCTTACTATTAAAGTAATTTCTGAAATAATTTAAGTGTAATCTTTAGAGTAAAATGGTGGCATATGATATTCATTCAAAAGATTCCATCATAGAAAATTACTTCCTTAAAAGCATGTAGAGCTTGGAATTACAATATCATGGTATGAAACAAATATTCTCATAACATTTTAAGAGTTTTCTGTCCTGGGCGAGCTAGATTAGAATGTTCTGGCCCAGATACATTTCTACGGATCATTGCCTGGACATCTTTGAAAGTATGGTTTAGGGCACAAAATCCCTTCGGTTTCTTCTGAGACAAGAGGTAACCTGGAGGAATTCAGTCTTCCTTGAAATACTGGCAAATGTCAACTTTCGTTATTCTATTTTCAACAGTATGAAACTTAGACACACACACACAGGTGTGTGGGCACACACACACACAAACCATTATACAGCGACCTGGCAGGGGAGTTCCTGTACATGTCTTAGTTGGTGTTTTATATGTTTATGTAAAAATCAGGTAACTTGGTGTTATTGCCCAAAATAGTGGATTTCTTTGCCCACAGTTCATAGGGCTGTGGCACCGGAGACTGCAGACTACTCTTACTTCTCATTATTTTCCTTCCTTCTCGCTTAACATCTCTGTTAGGTTAAACACACAGTCTTTAACTTTAACTTTAATAGGCCTTCTGGGGGCCTGACCAGCTCAGGTCATGATCTCACAGTTAGTGGGTTCGAGTCCCGGGTCGGGCTCTGGGCTGACAGCTCAGAGCCTGGAGCTGGCTTCATTCTGTGTCTCCCTCTCTCTCTGCTCATACTCTGTCCCTGCTTCTCTCAAAACTAAGCATAAAAATAATTTCAATAGACCTTCTAGGATTTACAGGCTGTTTCTCCTGCTCTTAATCGCTGCAGATGAATACATATGAGAGGAGAAGTCTACTGTGGGGGACATGAAGGGCTTTACGATAATTTCAACTGTAGGCTTCAGTTTCTGTTTTCCTCAAACGTCCTGCCTCAGAACAATCGATCGGTCACAGAAGCCTCCGATGGCGTCTATGTCAATAATTCAAAAAGCCACTCTAAGAATAATATTTGCTTAACTAGAATAATGGAGCACGTTCTGCATCCGTCAGATTTTGTGTTCTTCCATTAAATTGGAATTGAACAGTGCTACACTCGAAGTTTCCTTTCTGAGTCCTAGCTTTTTCCACTGCTTATAAAAGGCAAGTTGGATTAGGGTGGCAAAGCCAAGCCTAACACACAATTTTGAATGCAAACTGCTTAATATTTTCTTTCTTACATCTAAGAGACAGGGGTCTTTACTCCCACATTTCAAATGAAGAAGTCCTATATTATGAAATCTAAATATTGTGTCACGATTCCTCAGTGGTAGATGGGAACAGAAATCAAATCTTTCAGTTGCTACAACTCCAGAAACCTGACTGTGAAGGAGGTCAGTTAATTAGGAAGACAATGACTGATGAAATCTTCTCCTACTTCAAAGCCTCCAATGTTACCTACTTACCTTATTTGTATAACTTCCGGCATTGCCCCGTGTGGTCTTGGTTTCATTCCTGTGAATCTCCTTTATTTTTTTCCAGGTTAATTGAGATCAAACCAACATATAACATTGTGTAAGTTTAAGATGTATAATGTGATATTGGAAACAAATATATATTGAGAAATAATGAATACAGGAAGTCGGTCTCTCCTGGGCCTACTGCACACATCCTGTCCTTTAGGCTAGGGTCCAAAGCTGGCTATGCCATTACTCCTCTGGGAGTTTTCAAATATACCATCGCCCAGGCTATGGGTACAAACAGGTGATTCACAGTCTCAGCAGGGAGACCCAACAGTGATAAAAGGTCTCCAGCTGATATCAATTCCTGACTGGGAATTTGTACTTTAGTTTTACAAGATGCTTCCACTGGGAGGAACTGGTTAATACAGGAGAACTCTGTATCATTTCTTACAACTCTACTGACTCTATAAGTATGTCCAAATAAAAAGCTTCAATTTAAACTTTAAGGAGAGTTTAAATTTAAATCAAATCTCTAGTTGAGTCTATGTGCTCTAGTGCAGCAAAATACTAATGGTCTAAGTATGTATTATATTACAGTTCATGAAACTTCTCGTCTTTGCTGACTTTGTTTCTCTTGTTCTTTCCAACTCAATAGCTTGGAAAGCTTACAGGTATTTTCTCTATCTTAGGATCTGTGATTATTCTTATGACCTTTTCCTATCCTCGTACTTGTGTATTCATCAGGATCAAACTGTCCCAAGCCTCTTGCCTGAACAAGAACAACTGGGACATCTTTATGACACAGAACACAGAATACTTCAAGGTCTTACCTGCTAGGGGTCATCTGTTTTACCCCATCTGGCTCCTCACCAATAGGCTCCTAAGGGAGACACCTCCACTGGGTGGCAACGGTTGAGAAAGGAAGATGAGCAAAATAGACACAGTCCCTAAAGCTGTGGACCTTACTCTCTCCACTGCCTTCTCTGCTTCTGGTCTTCGGTGAAGTAGGACGGTTCAAAGGTAGCTGTGGTCCAGAGGACGCTGCTGTGAGGACTGCTCCAGGTCGCTCCTTCCCGAAGAAACTATTTCCGTGTTCTGTGGAAAAACTGAGACTCCAAAGTGCCTATTTTCTTAAATGGCAGCCAGCCTCCTTGGGGGCTATGCCAAAGCACCTGGGAATAAGCAGCTCCTTCCCGATTGTGCTACGAGGACTTATCTTGGGGTTGCTCTCATGACTCTAGGAGGCCTTTTGTTCACGTATATGTCCTACTGAATGTGAGAGGTGGACAAAGGAAAATGAGGATACGTGGTCTACCTTAATTAGGAATCTAAGATTAGTTAATTAATTAGGAACCCAGGGGTGGGAGGGGTTTCTGGGCCGGTCAGAAACTTTTGTCTGGAAGTAGAAATGTGTCCCTGTGTCATATGTTATAAATGTGCCATGGTTCCCTTCCACAGATTTGATCAAATGTCTCTCTTCTCATCATGGATCAAAGCTATTTTCATCATTGGCTTGTCATTTTTTCTTTATTCCGGTGAGTGAACTTTCCACTTCGAGGTGAAACATTTCCTATCTTAGAAAAATGCAGGAAACAACCGCTGTAAACTAGGAATGAAGGAGCTTTTTAGAAGCCTCTCAACTGATGAAGCCATAAAAAGGTACATTACAAATGTCTTTTTAAAATTGCATCAGGGGATTGCTGTTTCTCACTTCCTATTTTGGACAGGTGGAGACAGAATAATGGGTTAGAATGGGCAGCAGAAGTTTGCTCTTCGTTCATTTGTGACCAAGAAACATGACCCAAATCCTTTTTGATTTCTTTCCTTTTTGGATGTCAGACTCCATAGTTGTTAAATACAAACTGTGAGGAGGAATGATCTGGTCTGGGTCTGCTGTTGGTTAACATTCTGATTCTCGATCGCTCACTGAGGTCTTGAAAATAGGCCTTTCTTTAAGGAGAGGCACGTTGACTCCTCTGGCAAAAGTTATCTTTCTTAAAGCTCAAGATAGACCGTGAATGTCAGAATAAGGCATCTGTGATCTATTGGATAGATATGCATATTTAAATCAGTGTACCGATTAATTAATTAATTAATTAATTGATTTCTTCATATTTAAGTGACATGCTCTAAGACATTGTCTTCTCGGTCTTGGATGTTTCATCTAGAAAAATCAGGAGAAAAACAATGCCATCTTCAAAGAAGGGTGTCAGGGGTTATTAAAATTATACATCAAATTATTTTTCAAAGAGTGAGAGTAATAGGGGATTTCAAACTACTTCCAAATCTGTTATCATTTGGTGGATTTTTTATTTTGCTAATGACACAAAAGTCTTGCTTCATTACTTGCTGGGGTTGAGTAGCAATTCACATAGGTGTCTGCTATTAAGCGATGGGCTCTGTTTACCAAAGACCATTCTTCTTCCTCCTCCCCACCCACCTCCTCCATGTCTTCCTCTTCCTCCTTCTCCTTCTTCTTCTTTCCTTGTTCTCCTTCTCCATCTCCTCCTTCTCCTCTTCCTCGTCTTCTTCATTTTTAATTTTTTCATCTCTTTGTTGGTTGCAGAAGCTTCTTTTATACTTATGCCAGAAGCCAGACGTTCGGTAAGTCAAAAATGATGGAAGCTGGAAAAAATAAAATAAATAATTAGCTTATTTTAATATAAATTTTAATAGCAAAACTCATCAAATGTAGGAGATCTTTCAAAAAGTGAAAAACAAAGGTATCATTATTGCACTGAAGTCAAGACATAGAAACTTAGCAGCCACGTAAAACCATTACCTAGACAACACAAAAATGTACATATCCCACGAGGCAAAAATCCAGTTAATGGGCACGAATATGTCATACAAGCTTCTGAGAAAGGTCAAAAGGTATTGACAGTAGAGGTGTTCATTTTAGCAAAACAAAGGGGAAAATGAGCCAACCAAAATATATACGTTAAGGGTGGACCAAATAATTATATATGTACATAGTGGAATATCACATAGAGGTGAAAGATTAAACTACAGATTCAAGGATATGAATAAACAGAGTCACAGAGAAATTTAAGAAGCAGATGATATAAGCATACACACACTTTATTTCTATAAATTTCCAATAATGTCAATACTAAGCATATTGCATTGATATCCATATGTTTATACACACATGCACAAACACACACACAGACACACACATACCTAGTGAAATTATCAAGAAAGACAGGCAAATGATAAGTAGAAAAATCAGTTTCATGATTTCTTCTAGAGTATGGAAGGAGAAAGACATGAAGGGAAGTGAGGATGGTGGTCAGTAATTAGAAAACCACATTCAGCTAGTTCTATGACCTTTTAAAAATTAATAGCAGGCTTATGAAGACATTTTAATATCTTATTTTTTAAATGTCATCGGTGTTCATTCTTATAGGTGTTTGTGTTATGGATTTTAGTTTTTAAAACTATATATAGACTATAATTTTTAAATTTTTATGTGTAGCATTTTTTGTATGTTTATTTATTTTGAGGGAGGTAGGGGGAGAGGGGTGCACATGCAAGAAGGGGAGGGGCAGAGAGAGGGAGAGAGAGGATCCTAAGCAGGCTTTGCACTTGATCCCATGAACCATGCAGACGAAATCTTGATCATGACCTGAGCCGAAATCAAGAGTCAGACACTTAACCCACTGAGCCACCCAGCCATCCTGATGTGTAGCATTTCATATGAAGATTAAAGAAAATTTTACAGTTTCTCTCCCTGATAAAATTTGTTATATCTCTATGTTTAGCAGCTAGACTGTAGACCATATTCAGATGAGAAAAATCTTTGCACCAGAGAATCAGATCCAGTCTGTGCAACCAATGGGAGAACTTATGGCAACATATGTGCTTTCTGCAAGGAAAGGAAGTAAGTACACAATAGTAAATATTTGCTCTTCAAAAGCATGAAGAAACCATCACAAAAGGATGGCAAAATCCATGTTGCCAAGAACGTAGGTGCAACATACACACGCAGTAACCGTAAGATGATAGTAGGTGCCACTCTTGTACTTTTCCCTGAAGTTCTTGTTTCTGAAAGCAATTTTGTATTTGAGTTCTCACTATAATTTTGCTTGATGCTGCGCAAATGTATAAATCAATTAATTGAACTTAATTGCAAATTACTAATGACAGACTAGCAACCACTATGATGTAATTACAAAGCCTAAATGCAGAGCACTAGATCGCTGAGGTGGCCGTGATCCTGACCCTTGCAGACCTCTATCAGCAGGGAGCATAGTCATGCAAGAAACTGAACTGACTTTTGCAGTTTGAAATCCGTCAAAATGGACCCATTCAGGCTAGAAAGGAGCTCCTCTGATGGCCAAGTTTGTCTCATAAATTCCGGGATAGCCTCCCAATATCTTCCTTGGAGAGCAGGGCATTCTAGAACACTCCCATCAAATCTCCCTTCCTGTCCCTCTCACTCTGAAGGAGTTGGCCGTCTATCCATTTGGCCAGCCTTCCCACCTTCCCCCTCGTTTTGTCTCACAGGTGTTTCCTTTCACACATCTTTGCACATTTAAGCCCCCAAATTAGCCTCTGTTTCCAAAGAACTGTTAAGACAATCTCCATTATTTCTCTCTCAGATCTGGGTGTATCCCCAAACACTGAGTCAGAATTGAGCACATAGCAAGAGTAAAACAACCAGTAGGTGAAGAGGACATGTGCCAGACCCCAGGAGCCAAGCCCAACTGGTTCTGGAAGTGGTGCACGGCCTCCCAATCATGTTCCATGTTCAAACCCTTCCTGTCGAGAAGTGCATTGTTATCATCAGGTTTCACGTATAAACTCTATTCTGCATGCACATCATCTATATTTCTCCACCATAGAATGGATCCAATTTGTGTAACCAATGATCACATGTATAGCAATGAATGTATTGTCTTCAGCGATACTACCCAGGGAGTTTAAAAGATGTCTTTTAAATAAGGTTTTTATTTTTGAATAACTTTAGATTTTCATAAAAATTTAAGAGATGGTATCAGTTTTCTATATCTTTTATCCAGTCTCTGCTAAGGTTACTGCCTTATAGAACCCTGATAAACCTCGCAAAACTAAAAAATTAACATTGTTATATCACTATTAACTAACCTACAGGATTTCTTTAGATTTCACAAGCTTTTTCATTAAGGTACTTTTTAAATATTTTTTGAATGTGTCATACTTTACTTCCTTCCTACAACTTTTTAATTTCCTTTTTTTCCCTGTCTCTTGCACTCTCTACAGGAAAAGTGGGAACGACTTTGATTTTATGCATTTTGGTGACTGTTGAATATTGATCGAACCGTGGCTTTCGTTGTCATCACATTTTGTGGTACATTCCGTAGATAATTTAGAATAATCTCAATCAGAGCCTTCAGTTCATAGATGACCAGGTGCATCCTATGAACAGAAAATGAAACACAGAGCTTTTAAATTTTTTTCAGCTCAAATTCCTGTCCTTTCAGGATTTTTAATTCCTTATGTTCAATCATTCACTGATCATTTGAAAACCTAATGTCTTAATTGCATGTTTGATAACATAAAAAGTAGTGTTTAAAATAATAAATATTTGACTCATTAAAATGTTGAGTTCTTGTTATCTTTCTTAAAATACCCTTTCTTGGGACACCTGAGTGGCTCAGTCAGTTGAGCATCCAACTTCAGCTGAGGTCATGATCTCACAGTTCACGAGATCCAACTCCACGTCACTGTCAGCACAGAGCCTGCTTGGGATTCTCCCTCTTCCTCTCTGTCTCTCTGCTCCTTCCCTGCTCATGTGGGCTCACACTTTTTTTCACACAAGATAAATAGATAAACATTTTTTTAAATATAAAGGAATGAAGTACTAGTATATGCAACAATCATGGATGAATTTTTTTCTGAAAGATGTTCATTAAGTTTCTCAACATCCACCATGCTGCACATAACTTAGTTTCTAGAAATTAGGTCTGGAGCCTGTGAACAGATTTTAGCGATAGCCATCCTGGGGATCCTGCTGTTTCTCCCCATCCTTACTCTAAACTGGTACATACCCAAGATCTTCCTCATGCCACAATAAAGGCAGTGTTAGATCCAAAACCAGAATGCTTTTGCTTCAGTTCTTCCTCTCAGATACAGTTCACTTACTTTTATATGTTTCTAGTGTTTGTGAAAGGACTTAACTTAGGAAACTAAGACTTTCAAAGTCCAGAAAGAGTTGGCAGAATAGGTTTGCTGGTAGTGTCTGTGTTGAGAGTTGGTTCACCAGCCCTGTCCAGAATGGCTTTTGGAACCCATTCGGGAAACCATCAAGGAAAGCAGTCTTCAAGTTGGTCTTTTTTTAATTTTTCTTTTTTTAATGTTCATTATATTTGAAATAGAGAGACACAGAGCATGAGTGGGGAAGGGGCAAAGAGAGAGGGAGACACAGAATCCAAAGCAGGCTCCAGTCTCTGAGCCATCAGCATAGAGCTCGACGCGTGACTCAAACTCACACTGGGAGATCATGACCAGAGCGAAGTCGGACACTCAACCGACTGAGACACCCAGGCGCCCCTCAGGTTGGTCTTTTGACCGACTTCTCTCCTTGGTAGAATCCTAAAGACTCAAGGACAGAGGTAGCTTTGATCCCTAACTTTTTTTTTTTTTAGGGAGAGAGTAAAAGAAAAGGGGAGAGGGGAAAGAGTAGAGGATCTTAAGCAGGTTCCATGCCCAGAGCAGAGCCCTACGTGGGGCTCCATCTCGTGACCTTGACATCATGTCCTGAGGCGAAATCAAGAAACACAACAGACTGAGCCACCCAGGTGCCCCTCTAACTCCTTTTTCAGTAGTACTATTTGAGGCAAGATTTAGGGCTGAAGTCTTCTGTATTCTTAAAGGTATGGATCACAACTTTTCCAGTTGTTCCTGGAGCTCTGTGCTTCCAAGAAGAAAACTGGGATGGTAGGACTTGGAATGCACCCCCCCACCAACACACACAAACACACACACACACACACACACACACACACTTGACAGAGACACTTGAATTCAAAGCACTAGAAAGTTCTGTGTCTTCCTCAAAACAAACACCAGGTGTCTCCATCACCCTGAGACATCCACCATTAGCACTGCCTCACAATCTCCACCAACATGCTGTCACTCAGCTGTAATTAAGCCCTACAATCAAGTCAGTCTGCAGGAAACTCCCCTACATGCCACTCCACTGGCCACTTTCCCCAAAAGGCAGAAAATCAGGCTACTCACATGCCCTCGCAGGCACCCGTTCAGCCAGTCCACTCCAGTGGTTCCTCCCTGTGCCCTGGACCGCAGGGTCCCCTCCACACTTCCTCAGAGATTCCCTCACTTTGCCCGGACAGAGTCACAAAGAAAATGTTGACTAGTGTATATTTGCCCAAAACTGTATTCTGCAAGTTAATTTTGCAGGGCATTAGCGCAGCCTCTGAGGCAGTACAAGTCCTTCAAGTGTGACTATCCTCCTACCTAAGAGACAGAAACTGGAGCTGCCAGGTAAGCTAAATGCATGACTGTGGGGGCAGTCCGCAGGGTCAGGGAGAGTCCGGGCCGGAATCCAGACTTTCTGCTGCCCTCCACACCCTGTAAACCCGGCTAACTTGGGTTGACTAGCTCTCTCATTATAGGGAGATAGTTTCAGACATCACTTTTGTACAGACAAGCGCTCTTGCACAGACATCACCTATGCACACTCCTCTCTGCTGCACAGACACTTGTGCAGAGACATTGCTGTTGCACAGTGGATAAGAGAACGGGCTCTGGAGTCTGCCGGGATTTGCGTTCCAGGTGCAAAACCAACTAGCTGTGTCACGTGCCTTCACCTTATTAGGGAATAATAAAAAGTCCCTTCTTAGGGAATAATCAGATTCCCCATGTGTGAAAAGCAGCTAGTTGAGAAAATGGCAAGAGATCATCACAGTGGGATGCGTAGTAGCTCTTCTTAAGGAAGAGAAGTTGTTTCCTGCAGTTCAGCCTTGGGATACCTCCTGTTGCATCTTACTCTTAAAAAATAGTGCCGCTCTGGAGATGTGCCTACTTAACATCTTAGTGAAACTACCTCATTCATTATTTTCTCAGGTTAGCTCCAATGTTTCATTTTAACTAAAGACATCTTAATCAAGCCTTTGCATTCCTACCTGGTCAACTTACTGCACACACATACGCACACACTCTTCCAACCCACACCGCCCTCTACATCTCACCCGACATCTCACTGCCAAGGGCACCCTGGGACCCCACCCCATCCCTCTGCAGGTGTCAGTTAAGAAGAGAAAGAGGTCTCATCCTCCGTTTACCCTCAAATACCTCTTGAGAGGTAACCAAGTCTCATCTAACCAAGTGGCCAGGTAGACAAAGAAAAAAACCATAATCCAAATTGCTTGGTGCCCACAGGAACTCCCCAATAATTAGCTCTATTCTCCCACAACATAAGATGTGGTTTGCAGCCTCTGAAAACCATTTACTCTTCTAGGATGGGATGTGTCGAACTCTCACAGCTGGGGCGCTCCCACTCCCTGCCCAGAAATCGTGCTTTCAAGTGGTTCCGTATACAACCACAGAGCTATATCTACACTTCTCAGTATGAATGCTGTAAAAAGTAAACAAAAAAAAACAAGCAAACTATACATTCCTTAAAATTCACCCACACCAAAAAAAAAAAAAAAAAAAAAAGAAAGAAAAGAAAGAAAAAAAAACCCAGCTAACTCATAGACTATCAATAAAATAACTCAACAAAGGCCAAACAGGGGCAACTGCCGGGATCCGTCCATAGAACACAAGATTCTTGATCTCAGGACGGTGAGTTGAAATCCCACGTTGCTTTGTTTCTTGACCATGGGATGTTTTTCTTTGTTTCTTCGTGAATGTCATAATTTTCAAGACAGTAGACACTGAGGTAAATAGTTCCATGTCTGGATACGTGAATAACTCTTCCTTTTCTAGGCATCTCCTGTGAGGAAATGAGTCAACCTAGTCGGGAGTTAACCTGGGTTTGTATCTATTGCTGCTCGTTCCCATCGGTACTCCTAGGCTTTAAATTCCTTTGACATTACCTTGTGCTTATGACTGGGGTTGGGTTACCAGAGTGTGTTTCTCTGTGTTCTGTTCCACTTCAACCTTAGCCCGAATCTCAGTGACATTCTCTTCTCACCTTTTTCTTCTCCCCCACCCCCCACCCCCAGTGGTAGACTCCTTTATTTTTTACTCAGTTCTTGATGTCCTGGGGGTGGGAACTGGGAAGATACTTTCTCATGTGCATATTCAGGCCCCATCTTAGGCAGGCGTTATATACCTCGGTCTTGCGTGTGGGGCCACGTCAGTGATCCTGTCCCTCCCCTTGTGGCAGAGAACTTTTACCTGTCTCTTCCCAAGAAACAGAGTGTTGGTTTTTCTCTCTTCTCTTCTCATGACTACAATATGTCTTCACTGATGCCCTAAGGCTGAGTGTTCACTGCCCTTTCCTCGGCAGCTTAGGGTGTTTGCTCTGTGAAGAAAATAGGACTAAAGTGTCCTGGTGAAGCTTTGTTTCCCACCTCCACCCCGGTGGTGGCTACTGTGCTCCTGGCATCAGAGAGGGGCTCTCCCCAGTCTCCTGCCTTATCTCTTAGATCTCTCATGGTGAGGTCCACAGAGAACACCTGCTAGCTAGTGTAAACTCTCCTCGTGTCTATAGTTCCAAGGGACTCTATGTTTGCCTGCTCACCGACACATGGTGCTTAAGCAACTCATTTTAAAATTTGCCTGAATCCTTCTGATCACCTTCTGTGATGTCCAGCAGTACTGCCTGTCCTGCTTTGCTCCAGGTAAGAAGCCCAGCTTTCCCTGGAAGTATCTCTCAACCCTGAGATCTCAGCCTTCTAGGTTGACCTGCAGTGTCTGTTGAAAGCAACTAAAACTTTTTGGAAATGGATAGTGCACAACATTGTGAGTATAAAAAACACCACTGAACTGTGTGCTTAAAATGGTTAAAAATACAAGCTTTGTGTTATATATATTTTATCCCAATTTTAAACATTAATAGCTACATTACAGAAACCACAGAATTGTACATTTTTTATTGAAGTATTGTTGGCATACAATGTTACATTAGTTTCAGGTGTGCAACATGGTACTTAAGCTATCTTCACCAGGATAAGTGTAGTTACCATCTGTCACCATACAATGTTCTTATAGTATTACTGCCTGTATTCTCCAGGCTGTAATTTTCATCCCCATGATTGTGTGTTGTATTTTATAACTGGAAGTTTGGAGCTCTCCATCCCCTTCGCCTATTTCACCCGTCTTCCCAATTCCCTCCCCTCTGGCCACCATCAATGTATTCTCCATATTTATGATTCTTCTTTTGTTTCTGGTTGGTTTGTTTTGGATAAAGGAGATATGTGTATGTGTGTGTATATACATACATAGAGAGAGAGAGTGGAATATTACTCAGCCATAAAAATATTACTCACCATCAAATACCTAGGAATAAACCTAACCAAAGATGTAAAAGACCTTTATGTGGAAAACTATAAAAACTTAGTAAGGAAATTGAAGAAGACATAAGGAAATGGAAAAACATCCCATGCTCATGGATCAGAAGAATAAATATCATTAAAATGGCAATACTACCTAAGCAATCTACACATTCAATGCAATCCCAATCAAATTGCACCAGCATTCTGCTCAAAGCTAGAGCAAACAATCCTAAAATTGTTGGAACCACAAAAGACCCCAAAAAGCCAAAGTAATTCTGAAGAATAAAAACAAAGCAGGAGGCATCACAATCCCAGATTTTAACCTCTACTACAAAGCAGTAGTCATCAAGACAGCATGGTATTGGCACAAGAACAGACACATAGACGAATGGAATAGAATAGAGAACCCAGAGACGGACCCACAAGCATATGGCCATCTAATCTTTGACAAAGCAGGAAAGAGTATCCAATGGAAAAAAGACAGCCTCTTTAACAAATGGTGCTGGGAAAACTGGACAGCAACATGCAGAAGAATGAAACTAGACCACTTCCTTACACCTCTCACAAAAATAAACTCTAAATGGATGAAGGATCTGAACGTGAGACAGGAAACCATCAAAATCCTAGAGGAGAAAGCAGGAAAAAACCTCTTTGACCTGAGCCGCAGCAATTTCCTATGCGACACATCTCCAAAGGCGAGGGAATTTAAAGCAAAAATGAACTACTGGGACCTCATCAAGATAAAAACTTCTGCACAGCAAAGGAAACAACCAACAAAACCAATAGACAACCGACGGAATGGGAAAGGATAATTGCAAATGATGTATCAGATAAAGGACTAGTATCTAAAATCTATAAAGAACTTACCAAACTCCACACCTGAAAAACAAATAATCCAGTGAAGAAATGGGGGGAAGATATGAATAGACACTTCTCCAAAGAGGACATTCAGATGGCCAACAGACACATGAAACGATGCCCAAAGTCACTCATCATCAGGGAAACACAAATCAAAACCACACAGAGATACCACCTTACACCGGTTCGAGTGGCTAAAAGTAATAAATCAGGAAACTATAGATGCTGGCGGGGATGTGGAGAAGCAGGCACCCTCTTGCACTGTTGGTGGGAACGCAAACTTGGGCAGCCACTCTGGAAAACGGTGTGGAGGTTCCTCAAAAAAATGAAAATAGAGCTACCCTATGACCCAGCAATAGCACTGCTAGGAATCTACCCAAGAGACACAGGAGTGCTGATGCATAGGAGCACGTGTACCCCAATGTTCATAGCAGCACTTTCGACAATACCTAAATCATGGAAACAGACCAAGTGCCCATCAACTGATGAATGGATAAAGAACTTACAGTACATATATACAATGGCCTAGTACATGGCAATGAGAAAAAATGAAATCTGGCCATGTGTAGCAACACAGATGGAACTGGAGGGTATTATGTTAAGTGAAATAAGTCAGTCAGAAAAAGACAGATACCATACGTTTCCACGAATAGGTGGACTTTGTGAGACTAAGCCAAAACCAGGGGGAGGGGAAGAAGGGAAAGGAAAAAAAGACACAGAGAGGGAGGGAGATAAAACATAAGAGACTCTCAAAGACTAAGAACAAACTGAGGGTGAGGGGGGTGAGGGAGAGGGGAGAGGGGGTGACGGGTATTAAAGAGGGCACATGCTGGAATGAACACTGGGTGTTATATGTAAACCAATTTGAAAATAAACTATTATAAAAATTTAAAAAATATATTACGAGCCATAAAAAATGAGATCTCACCATTTGTGACAACATGAATTGTATACTTTAAGTGGGTGAATTTCATGGTATCTAAAATTCGGTATCTCAATAAAGGGGTTTTTAAAAAGAAAGAAATGAAATGAGGGTACGGTCCCAGTGGTAGCGGTAGATACAATGGCAGTAAGGTGGTTACTGTTCTAGCAGGGTCACATGAGATGCAGAGACGGGGTTGGGGAAGGGGGGAAGGATAACAGTGTGGTAGCTTCATTACCTCGAAAATCCCTGACATAGAAACCTCTAGCCCTGGACCACGTCCAACTGATGGAATCAGTTCAGAAGTTCAGAAACCAAAGAAGTTACAATTTTCCCTCTCCTACCTGCCCCACTTTGGGGAAATCCTGTTCCCACATGTCTTTCTTCAGTGGGAGGAAGGAAATGTCGGTGCCCAAATCCCACACCACAGGACAGCAGAGAAGTAAGTACCCGCTGCATTGCTGCTCTCCAACCCAGCATCCCTCCCCTGGCCCTTTGCGGAAAACGCGTCACCACTAAATAAACTCATTTTTTTTTCAGTTTATTTACTTTGAGAGAGACAGAGAGAGTGCAAGCTGGGCAGGGGCACACAGAGAGGGAGACAGACTCCCAAGAAGGGTCCACGCTGTCAGCACAGAGCTCGACATGAGGCTCCATCTCACAAGTGTGAGATCACAACCTGAACAAAACTCAAGAGCCAATGCTTAACTGACTGAACCACCCAGACTCCCCTTATTATTAACGAAACCAATTTTAACCCCTTTATCTGACTCCTCCATTCCATCCCCACAGCATCAGTTAATTCTGATCTGGACAACAATTTCCTAACTAGTCTCCCTGTCTCTTGACTCCCTCCCTCCTCCATCGCTGGAAGCAGTCAGCCTCACACCCCAAACATGAATTTATGCCAATTTTCTCCCATTAAGTAACCCCTCCTCAGTAAGTGTTCATTCTAGGTAAAAATTGGGTCTTGCTAAGCCAACAGCACTGCAAGACAACTTCCAAATCCCCACCTTCCAACAAATTGCTGTTTATTAATTCTCTACTATAGGGGCACCTAGATGGCTCAGTTGGTTAAGCACGGACTTTGGCTCAGGTCATGACCTCACGGTTCGTGAGTTCGAGCTCTGCATCGGGCTCTGGGCTGACAGCTCAGGACCTGGAGCCTGCTTCGGATTCTGTGTCTCCCTCTCTCTGCTCCTCCCCTGCTCATACTCTGTCTCTGCTTCTCTCAAAACTAAGCATAAAAATAATTTCAATAGACCTTCTGGGATTTACAGGCTGTTTCTCCTGCTCTTAATCGCTGCAGATGAATACATATGAGAGGAGAAGTCTACTGTGGGGGACATGAAGGGCTTTACGATAATTTCAACTGTAGGCTTCAGTTTCTGTTTTCCTCAAATGTCCTGCCTCAGAACAATCGATGGGTCACAGAAGCCTCCAATGGCGTCTATGTCAATAATTCAAAAAGCCACTCTAAGAATAATATTTGCTTAACTAGAATAATGGAGCACGTTCTGCATCCGTCAGATTTTGTGTTCTTCCATTAAATTGGAATTGAACAGTGCTACACTTGAAGTTTCTTTCTGAGTCCTAGCTTTTTCCACTGCTTATAAAAGGCAAGTTGGATTAGGGTGGCAAAAGCCAAGCCTAACACACAATTTTGAATGCAAACTGCTTAATATTTTCTTTCTACATCTAAGAGACAGGGGTCGTTACTCCCACATTTCAAATGAAGAAGTCCTATATTATGAAATCTAAATATTGTGTCACGATTCCTCAGTGGTAGATGGGAACAGAAATCAAATCTTTCAGTTGCCACAACTCCAGAAACCTGACTGTGAAGGAGGTCAGTTAATTAGGAAGACAATGACTGATGAAATCTTCTCCTACTTCAAAGCCTCCAATGTTACCCACTTACCTTATTTGTATAACTTTCGGCATTGCCCTGTGTGATCTTGGTTTCATTCCTGAGACTCTCCTTTATTTTTTTCCAGGTTTATTGAGATCAAACCGACATAACATTGTGTAAGTTTAGGGTGTATAATGTGATATTGGAAACAAATATATATTGAGAAATAATGAATACAGGAAGTTGGTCTCTCCTGGGCCTACTGCACACATCCTATCCTTTAGGCTAGGGTCCAAAGCTGGCTATGCCATTACTCCCCTGGGAGTTTTCAAACATACCATCGCCCAGGCTATGGGTACAAACAGGTGATTCACAGTCTCAGCAGGGAGACCCAACAGTGATAAAAGGTCTCCAGCTGATATCAATTCCTGACTGGGAATTTGTACTTTAGTTTTACAAGATGCTTCCACTGGGAGCAACTGGTTAATACAGGAGAACTCTGTATCATTTCTTACAACTCTACTGACTCTATAAGTATGTCCAAATAAAAAGCTTCAATTTAAACTTTAAGGAGAGTTAAATTTAAATCAAATCTCTAGTTGAGTCTATGTGCTCTACCGCAGCAAAATACTAATGGTCTAAGTATGTATTATATTACGGTTCATGAAACTTCTCATCTTTGCTGACTTTGTTTCTCTTGTTCTTTCCAACTCAATAGCTTGGAAAGCTTATAGGTATTTTCTCTATCTTAGGATCTGTGATTATTCTTATGATGTTTTCCTATCCTCGTACTTGTGTATTCATCAGGATCAAACTGTCCCAAGCCTTTGCCTCAGCAAGAACAACTGGGACATCTTTATGACACAGAACACAGAATACTTCAAGGTCTTACCTGCTAGGGGTCATCTGTTTTACCCCATCTGGCTCCTCACCAATAGGCTCCTAAGGGAGACACCTCCACTGGGTGGCAACGGTTGAGAAAGGAAGATGAGCAAAATAGACACAGTCCCTAAAGCTGTGGACCTTACTCTCTCCACTGCCTTCTCTGCTTCTGGTCTTCGGTGAAGTAGAACGTGTACAAAGGTAGCTGTGGTCCAGAGGACGCTGCTGTGAGGACTGCTCCAGATCGCTCCTTCCTGAGGTAACTATTTCCGTGTTCTGTGGAAAAACTGAGACTCCAAAGTGCCTATTTTCTTAAATGGCAGCCAGCCTCCTTGGGGGCTATGCCAAAGCACCTGGGAATAAGCAGCTCCTTCCCGATTGTGCTACGAGGACTTATCTTGGGGTTGCTCTCATGACTCTAGGAGGCCTTTTGTTCACGTATATGTCCTACTGAATGTGAGAGGTGGACAAAGGAAAATGAGGATACGTGGTCTACCTTAATTAGGAATCTAAGATTAATTAATTAATTAGGAACCCAGGGGTGGGAGGGGTTTCTGGGCCGGTCAGAAACTTTTGTCTGGAAGTAGAAATGTGTCCCTGTGTCATATGTTATAAATGTGCCATGGTTCCCTTCCACAGATTTGATCAAATGTCTCTCTTCTCATCATGGATCAAAGCTATTTTCATCATTGGCTTGTCATTTTTTCTTTATTCCGGTGAGTGAACTTTCCACTTCGAGGTGAAACATTTCCTATCTTAGAAAAATGCAGGAAACAACCGCTGTAAACTAGGAATGAAGGAGCTTTTTAGAAGCCTCTCAACTGATGAAGCCATAAAAAAGGTACATTACAAATGTCTTTTTAAAATTGCATCAGGGAATTGCTGTTTCTCACTTCCTATTTTGGACAGGTGGAGACAAAATAATGGGTTAGAATGGGCAGCAGAAGTTCGCTCTTCATTCATTTATGACCAAGGAACATGACCCAAATCCTTTTTGATTTCTTTCCTTTTTGGATGTCAGACTCCATAGTTGTTAAATACAAACTGTGAGGAGGAATGATCTGGTCTGGGTCTGCTGTTGGTTAACATTCTGATTCTCGATCGCTCACTGAGGTCTTGAAAACAGGCCTTTCTTTAAGGAGAGACATGTTGACTCCTCTGGCAAAAGTTACCTTTCTTAAAGCTCAAGATAGACCATGAATTTCAGAATAAGGCATCTGTGATCTATTGGATAGATACACATATTTAAATCAGTGTACCGATTAATTAATTAATTAATTGATTTCTTCATATTTAAGTGACATGCTCTAAGACATTGTCTTCTCGGTCTTGGATGTTTCATCTAGAAAAATCAGGAGAAAAACAATGCCATCTTCAAAGAAGGGTGTCAGGGATTATTAAAATTATACATCAAATTATTTTTCAAAGAGTGAGAGTAATAGGGGATTTCAAACTACTTCCAAATCTGTTATCATTTGGTGGATTTTTTATTTTGCTAATGACACAAAAGTCTTGCTTCATTACTTGCTGGGGTTGAGTAGCAATTCACATAGGTGTCTGCTATTAAGCGATGGGCTCTGTTTACCAAAGACCATTCTTCTTCTTTCTCCTCCCCACCCACCTCCTCCATGTCTTCCTCTTCCTTGTTCTCCTTCTTCTTTCCTTGTTCTCCTTCTCCATCTCCTCCTTCTCCTCTTCCTCTTCTTCTTCATTTTTAATTTTTTCATCTCTTTGTTGGTTGCAGAAGCTTCTTTTCTACTTGTGCGAGAAGCCAGACATTCGGTAAGTCAAAAATGATGGAAGCTGGAAAAAATAAAATAAATAATTAGCTTATTTTAATGTAAATTTTTACAGCAAAACTCATCAAACAAATGTAGAAGGAGATCTTTCAAAAAGTGAAAAACAAAGGTATCATTATTGCACTGAAGTCAAGAAATAGAAACATAGCAGCCATGTAAAACCATTACCTAGACAACACAAAAATGTACATATCCCACGAGGCAAAAATCCAGTTAATGGGCACGAATTTGTCATACAAGCATCTGAGAAAGGTCAAATGGTGTTTACAGTAGAGGTGTTCATTTTAGCAAAACAAAGGGGAAAATGAGCCAACCAAAATATATACTGTAAGGGTGGATCAAATAATTGTATATGTACATAGTGGAATATCACATAGAGGTGAAAAATTAAACCACAAATTCAAGTATATGAATAAACAGAGTCACAGAGAAATTTCAGAAGCAGATGATCTAAGCATACACACACTTTATTTCTATAAATTTCCAATACTGTCAATACTAAGCAAATTGCATTTATATCCTTAAGTTTACACATACATGCACAAACACACACACAGGCACACACATACCTAGTGAAATTATCAAGAAAGACAGGCAAATGATAAGTAGAAAAATTCAGTTTCATGATTTCTTCTAAGTTTGGAAGGAGAAAGACATGAAGGGAGTGAGGATGGTGATCATTAAATTTGAAAACCACATTCAGCTAGTTCTATGACCTTTTAAAAAATAATAGCAGGCTTGTGAAGACATTTTAATATCTTATTTTTTAAATGTCATCGGTGTTCATTCTTATAGGTGTTAGTGTTATGGATTTTAGTTTTTAAAACTATATATAGACTATAATTTTTAAATTTTTATGTGTAGCATTTTTTGTATGTTTATTTATTTTGAGGGAGGTAGGGGGAGAGGGGTGCACATGCAAGAAGGGGAGGGGCAGAGAGAGGATCCTAAGCAGGCTTTGCACTTGATCCCATGAACCATGCAGACGAAATCTTGATCATGACCTGAACCGAAATCAAGAGTCAGACACTTAACCCACTGAGCCACCCAGCCATCCTGATGTGTAGCATTTCATATGAAGATTAAAGAAAATTTTACAGTTTCTCTCCCTGATAAAATTTGTTGTATCTCTATGTTTAGCAGCCAGACTGTAGACCATATTCAGATGAGAATGGTTATTGCACCAGAGAATTAATTCCAGTCTGTGCAACCAATGGAAGAACTTATGGCAACATATGCACTTTCTGCAGGGAAAAGAAGTAAGTACACAATAGTAAATATTTGCTCTTCAAAAGCATGAAGAAACCATCACAAAAGGATGGCAAAATCCATGTTGCCAAGAACGTAGGTGCAACATACACACGCAGTAACCGTAAGATGATAGTAGGTGCCACTCTTGTACTTTTCCCTGAAGTTCTTGTTTCTGAAAGCAATTTTGTATTTGAGTTCTCACTATAATTTTGCTTGATGCTGCGCAAATGTATAAATCAATTAATTGAACTTAATTGCAAATTACTAATGACAGACTAGCAACCACTATGATGTAATTACAAAGCCTAAATGCAGAGCACTAGATCGCTGAGGTGGCCGTGATCCTGACCCTTGCAGACCTCTATCAGCAGGGAGCATAGTCATGCAAGAAACTGAACTGACTTTTGCAGTTTGAAATCCGTCAAAATGGACCCATTCAGGCTAGAAAGGAGCTCCTCTGATGGCCAAGTTTGTCTCATAAATTCCGGGATAGCCTCCCAATATCTTCCTTGGAGAGCAGGGCATTCTAGAACACTCCCATCAAATCTCCCTTCCTGTCCCTCTCACTCTGAAGGAGTTGGCCATCTATCCATTTGGCCAGCCTTCCCACCTTCCCCCTCGTTTTGTCTCACAGGTGTTTCCTTTCACACATCTTTGCACATTTAAGCCCCCAAATTAGCCTCTGTTTCCAAAGAACTGTTAAGACAATCTCCATTATTTCTCTCTCAGATCTGGGTGTATCCCCAAACACTGAGTCAGAATTGAGCACATAGCAAGAGTAAAACAACCAGTAGGTGAAGAGGACATGGGCCAGACCCCAGGAGCCAAGCCCAACTGGTTCTGGAAGTGGTGCACGGCCTCCCAATCATGTTCCATGTTCAAACCCTTCCTGTCGAGAAGTGCATTGTTATCGTCATGTTTCACGTACAAACTCTATTCTGCATGCATATCATCTGTATTTCCCCACCATAGAATGGATCCAATTTGTGTAACCAATGATCACATGTATAGCAATGAATGTATTGTCTTCAGCGATACTACCCAGGGAGTTTAAAAGATGTCTTTTAAATAAGGTTTTTATTTTTGAATAACTTTAGATTTTCATAAAAATTTAAGAGATGGTATCAGTTTTCTATATCTTTTATCCAGTCTCTGCTAAGGTTACTGCCTTATAGAACCCTGATAAACCTCGCAAAACTAAAAAATTAACATTGTTATATCACTATTAACTAACCTACAGGATTTCTTTAGATTTCACAAGCTTTTTCATTAAGGTACTTTTTAAATATTTTTTGAATGTGGCATACTTTACTTCCTTCCTACAACTTTTTAATTTCCTTTTTTTCCCTGTCTCTTGCACTCTCTACAGGAAAAGTGGGAACGACTTTGATTTTATGCATTTTGGTGACTGTTGAATATTGATCGAACCGTGGCTTTCGTTGTCATCACATTTTGTGGTACATTCCGTAGATAATTTAGAATAATCTCAATCAGAGCCTTCAGTTCATAGATGACCAGGTGCATCCTATGAACAGAAAATGAAACACAGAGCTTTTAAATTTTTTTCAACTCAAATTCCTGTCCTTTCAGGATTTTTAATTCCTTATGTTCAATCATTCACTGATCATTTGAAAACCTAATGTCTTAATTGCATGTTTGATAACATAAAAAGTAGTGTTTAAAATAATAAATATTTGACTCATTAAAATGTTGAGTTCTTGTTATCTTTCTTAAAATACCCTTCTTGGGACACCTGAGTGGCTCAGTCAGTTGAGCATCCAACTTCAGCTCAGGTCATGATCTCACAGTTCACGAGATCCAACTCCACGTCACTGTCAG
Source organism: Paguma larvata (assembly GCA_030068075.1). Taxonomy (NCBI): domain Eukaryota; kingdom Metazoa; phylum Chordata; class Mammalia; order Carnivora; family Viverridae; genus Paguma; species Paguma larvata. The sequence goes on along the minus strand of CM057826.1, from coordinate 110,513,108 downwards.
CACAGAGCCTGCTTGGGATTCTCCCTCTTCCTCTCTGTCTCTCTGCTCCTTCCCTGCTCATGTGGGCTCACACTTTTTTTCACACAAGATAATAGATAAACATTTTTTTAAATATAAAGGAATGAAGTACTAGTATATGCAACAATCATGGATGAATTTTTTTCTGAAAGATGTTCATTAAGTTTCTCAACATCCACCATGCTGCACATAACTTAGTTTCTAGAAATTAGGTCTGGAGCCTGTGAACAGACTTTAGCGATAGCCATCCTGGGGATCCTGCTGTTTCTCCCCATCCTTACTCTAAACTGGTACATACCCAAGATCTTCCTCATGCCACAATAAAGGCAGTGTTAGATCCAAAACCAGAATGCTTTTGCTTCAGTTCTTCCTCTCAGATACAGTTCACTTACTTTTATATGTTTCTAGTGTTTGTGAAAGGACTTAACTTAGGAAACTAAGACTTTCAAAGTCCAGAAAGAGTTGGCAGAATAGGTTTGCTGGTAGTGTCTGTGTTGAGAGTTGGTTCACCAGCCCTGTCCAGAATGGCTTTTGGAACCCATTCGGGAAACCATCAAGGAAAGCAGTCTTCAAGTTGGTCTTTTTTTTAATTTTTCTTTTTTTAATGTTCATTATATTTGAAATAGAGAGACACAGAGCATGAGTGGGGAAGGGGCAAAGAGAGAGGGAGACACAGAATCCAAAGCAGGCTCCAGTCTCTGAGCCATCAGCATAGAGCTCGACGCGTGACTCAAACTCACACTGGGAGATCATGACCAGAGCGAAGTCGGACACTCAACCGACTGAGACACCCAGGCGCCCCTCAGGTTGGTCTTTTGACCGACTTCTCTCCTTGGTAGAATCCTAAAGACTCAAGGACAGAGGTAGCTTTGATCCCTAACTTTTTTTTTTTTTAGGGAGAGAGTAAAAGAAAAGGGGAGAGGGGAAAGAGTAGAGGATCTTAAGCAGGTTCCATGCCCAGAGCAGAGCCCTACGTGGGGCTCCATCTCGTGACCTTGACATCATGTCCTGAGGCGAAATCAAGAAACACAACAGACTGAGCCACCCAGGTGCCCCTCTAACTCCTTTTTCAGTAGTACTATTTGAGGCAAGATTTAGGGCTGAAGTCTTCTGTATTCTTAAAGGTATGGATCACAACTTTTCCAGTTGTTTCCTGGAGCTCTGTGCTTCCAAGAAGAAAACTGGGATGGTAGGACTTGGAATGCACCCCCCCACCAACACACACACTCATACACACACGCACACACACACACACACTTGACAGAGACACTGGAATTCAAAGCACTAGAAAGTTCTGTGTCTTCCTCAAAACAAACACCAGGTGTCTCCATCACCCTGAGACATCCACCATTAGCACTGCCTCACAATCTCCACCAACATGCTGTCACTCAGCTGTAATTAAGCCCTACAATCAAGTCAGTCTGCAGGAAACTCCCCTACATGCCACTCCACTGGCCACTTTCCCCAAAAGGCAGAAAATCAGGCTACTCACATGCCCTCGCAGGCACCCGTTCAGCCAGTCCACTCCAGTGGTTCCTCCCTGTGCCCTGGACCGCAGGGTCCCCTCCACACTTCCTCAGAGATTCCCTCACTTTGCCCGGACAGAGTCACAAAGAAAATGTTGACTAGTATATATTTGCCCAAAACTGTATTCTGCAAGTTAATTTTGCAGGGCATTAGCGCAGCCTCTGAGGCAATACAAGTCCTTCAAGTGTGACTATCCTCCTACCTAAGAGACAGAAACTGGAGCTGCCAGGTAAGCTAAATGCATGACTGTGGGGGCAGTCCGCAGGGTCAGGGAGAGTCCGGGCCGGAATCCAGACTTTCTGCTGCCCTCCACACCCTGTAAACCCGGCTAACTTGGGTTGACTAGCTCTCTCATTATAGGGAGATAGTTTCAGACATCACTTTTGTACAGACAAGCGCTCTTGCACAGACATCACCTATGCACACTCCTCTCTGCTGCACAGACACTTGTGCAGAGACATTGCTGTTGCACAGTGGATAAGAGAACGGGCTCTGGAGTCTGCCGGGATTTGCGTTCCAGGTGCAAAACCAACTAGCTGTGTCACGTGCCTTCACCTTATTAGGGAATAATAAAAAGTCCCTTCTTAGGGAATAATCAGATTCCCCATGTGTGAAAAGCAGCTAGTTGAGAAAATGGCAAGAGATCATCACAGTGGGATGCGTAGTAGCTCTTCTTAAGGAAGAGAAGTTGTTTCCTGCAGTTCAGCCTTGGGATACCTCCTGTTGCATCTTACTCTTAAAAAATAGTGCCGCTCTGGAGATGTGCCTACTTAACATCTTAGTGAAACTACCTCATTCATTATTTTCTCAGGTTAGCTCCAATGTTTCATTTTAACTAAAGACATCTTAATCAAGCCTTTGCATTCCTACCTGGTCAACTTACTGCACACACATACGCACACACTTTTCCAACCCACACCGCCCTCTACATCTCACCCAACATCTCACTGCCAAGGGCACCCTGGGACCCCACCCCATCCCTCTGCAGGTGTCAGTTAAGAAGAGAAAGAGGTCTCATCCTCCGTTTACCCTCAAATACCTCTTGAGAGGTAACCAAGTCTCATCTAACCAAGTGGCCAGGTAGACAAAGAAAAAAACCATAATCCAAATTGCTTGGTGCCCACAGGAACTCCCCAATAATTAGCTCTATTCTCCCACAACATAAGATGTGGTTTGCAGCCTCTGAAAACCATTTACTCTTCTAGGATGGGATGTGTCGAACTCTCACAGCTGGGGCGCTCCCACTCCCTGCCCAGAAATCGTGCTTTCAAGTGGTTCCGTATACAACCACAGAGCTATATCTACACTTCTCAGTATGAATGCTGTAAAAAGTAAACAAAAAAAAACAAGCAAACTATACATTCCTTAAAATTCACCCACACCAAAAAAAAAAAAAAAAAAAAAAAGAAAGAAAAGAAAGAAAAAAAAACCAGCTAACTCATAGACTATCAATAAAATAACTCAACAAAGGCCAAACAGGGGCAACTGCCGGGATCCGTCCATAGAACACAAGATTCTTGATCTCAGGACGGTGAGTTGAAATCCCACGTTGCTTTGTTTCTTGACCATGGGATGTTTTTCTTTGTTTCTTCGTGAATGTCATAATTTTCAAGACAGTAGACACTGAGGTAAATAGTTCCATGTCTGGATACGTGAATAACTCTTCCTTTTCTAGGCATCTCCTGTGAGGAAATGAGTCAACCTAGTCGGGAGTTAACCTGGGTTTGTATCTATTGCTGCTCGTTCCCATCGGTACTCCTAGGCTTTAAATTCCTTTGACATTACCTTGTGCTTATGACTGGGGTTGGGTTACCAGAGTGTGTTTCTCTGTGTTCTGTTCCACTTCAACCTTAGCCCGAATCTCAGTGACATTCTCTTCTCACCTTTGTCTTCTCCCCCACCCCCCACCCCCAGTGGTAGACTCCTTTATTTTTTACTCAGTTCTTGATGTCCTGGGGGTGGGAACTGGGAAGATACTTTCTCATGTGCATATTCAGCCCCCATCTTAGGCAGGCGTTATATACCTCGGTCTTGCGTGTGGGGCCACGTCAGTGATCCTGTCCCTCCCCTTGTGGCAGAGAACTTTTTCCTGTCTCTTCCCAAGAAACAGAGTGTTGGTTTTTCTCTCTTCTCTTCTCATGACTACAATATGTCTTCACTGATGCCCTAAGGCTGAGTGTTCACTGCCCTTTCCTCGGCAGCTTAGGGTGTTTGCTCTGTGAAGAAAATAGGACTAAAGTGTCCTGGTGAAGCTTTGTTTCCCACCTCCACCCCGGTGGTGGCTACTGTGCTCCTGGCATCAGAGAGGGGCTCTCCCCAGTCTCCTGCCTTATCTCTTAGATCTCTCATGGTGAGGTCCACAGAGAACACCTGCTAGCTAGTGTAAACTCTCCTCGTGTCTATAGTTCCAAGGGACTCTATGTTTGCCTGCTCACCGACACATGGTGCTTAAGCAACTCATTTTAAAATTTGCCTGAATCCTTCTGATCACCTTCTGTGATGTCCAGCAGTACTGCCTGTCCTGCTTTGCTCCAGGTAAGAAGCCCAGCTTTCCCTGGAAGTATCTCTCAACCCTGAGATCTCAGCCTTCTAGGTTGACCTGCAGTGTCTGTTGAAAGCAACTAAAACTTTTTGGAAATGGATAGTGCACAACATTGTGAGTATAAAAAACACCACTGAACTGTGTGCTTAAAATGGTTAAAAATACAAGCTTTGTGTTATATATATTTTATCCCAATTTTAAACATTAATAGCTACATTACAGAAACCACAGAATTGTACATTTTTTATTGAAGTATTGTTGGCATACAATGTTACATTAGTTTCAGGTGTGCAACATGGTACTTAAGCTATCTTCACCAGGATAAGTGTAGTTACCATCTGTCACCATACAATGTTCTTATAGTATTACTGCCTGTATTCTCCAGGCTGTAATTTTCATCCCCATGATTGTGTGTTGTATTTTATAACTGGAAGTTTGGAGCTCTCCATCCCCTTCGCCTATTTCACCCGTCTTCCCAATTCCCTCCCCTCTGGCCACCATCAATGTATTCTCCATATTTATGATTCTTCTTTTGTTTCTGGTTGGTTTGTTTTGGATAAAGGAGATATGTGTATGTGTGTGTATATACATACATAGAGAGAGAGAGTGGAATATTACTCAGCCATAAAAATATTACTCACCATCAAATACCTAGGAATAAACCTAACCAAAGATGTAAAAGACCTTTATGTGGAAAACTATAAAAACTTAGTAAGGAAATTGAAGAAGACATAAGGAAATGGAAAAACATCCCATGCTCATGGATCAGAAGAATAAATATCATTAAAATGGCAATACTACCTAAGCAATCTACACATTCAATGCAATCCCAATCAAATTGCACCAGCATTCTGCTCAAAGCTAGAGCAAACAATCCTAAAATTGTTGGAACCACAAAAGACCCCAAAAAGCCAAAGTAATTCTGAAGAATAAAAACAAAGCAGGAGGCATCACAATCCCAGATTTTAACCTCTACTACAAAGCAGTAGTCATCAAGACAGCATGGTATTGGCACAAGAACAGACACATAGACGAATGGAATAGAATAGAGAACCCAGAGACGGACCCACAAGCATATGGCCATCTAATCTTTGACAAAGCAGGAAAGAGTATCCAATGGAAAAAAGACAGCCTCTTTAACAAATGGTGCTGGGAAAACTGGACAGCAACATGCAGAAGAATGAAACTAGACCACTTCCTTACACCTCTCACAAAAATAAACTCTAAATGGATGAAGGATCTGAACGTGAGACAGGAAACCATCAAAATCCTAGAGGAGAAAGCAGGAAAAAACCTCTTTGACCTGAGCCGCAGCAATTTCCTATGCGACACATCTCCAAAGGCGAGGGAATTTAAAGCAAAAATGAACTACTGGGACCTCATCAAGATAAAAACTTCTGCACAGCAAAGGAAACAACCAACAAAACCAATAGACAACCGACGGAATGGGAAAGGATAATTGCAAATGATGTATCAGATAAAGGACTAGTATCTAAAATCTATAAAGAACTTACCAAACTCCACACCTGAAAAACAAATAATCCAGTGAAGAAATGGGGGGAAGATATGAATAGACACTTCTCCAAAGAGGACATTCAGATGGCCAACAGACACATGAAACGATGCCCAAAGTCACTCATCATCAGGGAAACACAAATCAAAACCACACAGAGATACCACCTTACACCGGTTCGAGTGGCTAAAAGTAATAAATCAGGAAACTATAGATGCTGGTGGGATGTGGAGAAGCAGGCACCCTCTTGCACTGTTGGTGGGAACGCAAACTTGGGCAGCCACTCTGGAAAACGGTGTGGAGGTTCCTCAAAAAAATGAAAATAGAGCTACCCTATGACCCAGCAATAGCACTGCTAGGAATCTACCCAAGAGACACAGGAGTGCTGATGCATAGGAGCACGTGTACCCCAATGTTCATAGCAGCACTTTCGACAATACCTAAATCATGGAAACAGACCAAGTGCCCATCAACTGATGAATGGATAAAGAACTTACAGTACATATATACAATGGCCTAGTACATGGCAATGAGAAAAAATGAAATCTGGCCATGTGTAGCAACACAGATGGAACTGGAGGGTATTATGTTAAGTGAAATAAGTCAGTCAGAAAAAGACAGATACCATACGTTTCCACGAATAGGTGGACTTTGTGAGACTAAGCCAAAACCAGGGGGAGGGGAAGAAGGGAAAGGAAAAAAAGACACAGAGAGGGAGGGAGATAAAACATAAGAGACTCTCAAAGACTAAGAACAAACTGAGGGTGAGGGGGGTGAGGGAGAGGGGAGAGGGGGTGACGGGTATTAAAGAGGGCACATGCTGGAATGAACACTGGGTGTTATATGTAAACCAATTTGAAAATAAACTATTATAAAAATTTAAAAAATATATTACGAGCCATAAAAAATGAGATCTCACCATTTGTGACAACATGAATTGTATACTTTAAGTGGGTGAATTTCATGGTATCTAAAATTCGGTATCTCAATAAAGGGGTTTTTAAAAGAAAGAAATGAAATGAGGGTACGGTCCCAGTGGTAGCGGTAGATACAATGGCAGTAAGGTGGTTACTGTTCTAGCAGGGTCACATGAGATGCAGAGACGGGGTTGGGGAAGGGGGGAAGGATAACAGTGTGGTAGCTTCATTACCTCGAAAATCCCTGACTTAGAAACCTCTAGCCCTGGACCACGTCCAACTGATGGAATCAGTTCAGAAGTTCAGAAACCAAAGAAGTTACAATTTTCCCTCTCCTACCTGCCCCACTTTGGGGAAATCCTGTTCCCACATGTCTTTCTTCAGTGGGAGGAAGGAAATGTCGGTGCCCAAATCCCACACCACAGGACAGCAGAGAAGTAAGTACCCGCTGCATTGCTGCTCTCCAACCCAGCATCCCTCCCCTGGCCCTTTGCGGAAAACGCGTCACCACTAAATAAACTCATTTTTTTTTCAGTTTATTTACTTTGAGAGAGACAGAGAGAGTGCAAGCTGGGCAGGGGCACACAGAGAGGGAGACAGACTCCCAAGAAGGGTCCACGCTGTCAGCACAGAGCTCGACATGAGGCTCCATCTCACAAGTGTGAGATCACAACCTGAACAAAACTCAAGAGCCAATGCTTAACTGACTGAACCACCCAGACTCCCCTTATTATTAACGAAACCAATTTTAACCCCTTTATCTGACTCCTCCATTCCATCCCCACAGCATCAGTTAATTCTGATCTGGACAACAATTTCCTAACTAGTCTCCCTGTCTCTTGACTCCCTCCCTCCTCCATCGCTGGAAGCAGTCAGCCTCACACCCCAAACATGAATTTATGCCAATTTTCTCCCATTAAGTAACCCCTCCTCAGTAAGTGTTCATTCTAGGTAAAAATTGGGTCTTGCTAAGCCAACAGCACTGCAAGACAACTTCCAAATCCCCACCTTCCAACAAATTGCTGTTTATTAATTCTCTACTATAGGGGCACCTAGATGGCTCAGTTGGTTAAGCACGGACTTTGGCTCAGGTCATGACCTCACGGTTCGTGAGTTCGAGCTCTGCATCGGGCTCTGGGCTGACAGCTCAGGACCTGGAGCCTGCTTCGGATTCTGTGTCTCCCTCTCTCTGCTCCTCCCCTGCTCATACTCTGTCTCTGCTTCTCTCAAAACTAAGCATAAAAATAATTTCAATAGACCTTCTGGGATTTACAGGCTGTTTCTCCTGCTCTTAATCGCTGCAGATGAATACATATGAGAGGAGAAGTCTACTGTGGGGGACATGAAGGGCTTTACGATAATTTCAACTGTAGGCTTCAGTTTCTGTTTTCCTCAAATGTCCTGCCTCAGAACAATCGATGGGTCACAGAAGCCTCCAATGGCGTCTATGTCAATAATTCAAAAAGCCACTCTAAGAATAATATTTGCTTAACTAGAATAATGGAGCACGTTCTGCATCCGTCAGATTTTGTGTTCTTCCATTAAATTGGAATTGAACAGTGCTACACTTGAAGTTTCTTTCTGAGTCCTAGCTTTTTCCACTGCTTATAAAAGGCAAGTTGGATTAGGGTGCAAAAGCCAAGCCTAACACACAATTTTGATGCAAACTGCTTAATATTTTCTTTCTACATCTAAGAGACAGGGGTCGTTACTCCCACATTTCAAATGAAGAAGTCCTATATTATGAAATCTAAATATTGTGTCACGATTCCTCAGTGGTAGATGGGAACAGAAATCAAATCTTTCAGTTGCCACAACTCCAGAAACCTGACTGTGAAGGAGGTCAGTTAATTAGGAAGACAATGACTGATGAAATCTTCTCCTACTTCAAAGCCTCCAATGTTACCCACTTACCTTATTTGTATAACTTTCGGCATTGCCCTGTGTGATCTTGGTTTCATTCCTGAGACTCTACTTTATTTTTTTCCAGGTTTATTGAGATCAAACCGACATAACATTGTGTAAGTTTAGGGTGTATAATGTGATATTGGAAACAAATATATATTGAGAAATAATGAATACAGGAAGTTGGTCTCTCCTGGGCCTACTGCACACATCCTATCCTTTAGGCTAGGGTCCAAAGCTGGCTATGCCATTACTCCCCTGGGAGTTTTCAAACATACCATCGCCCAGGCTATGGGTACAAACAGGTGATTCACAGTCTCAGCAGGGAGACCCAACAGTGATAAAAGGTCTCCAGCTGATATCAATTCCTGACTGGGAATTTGTACTTTAGTTTTACAAGATGCTTCCACTGGGAGCAACTGGTTAATACAGGAGAACTCTGTATCATTTCTTACAACTCTACTGACTCTATAAGTATGTCCAAATAAAAGCTTCAATTTAAACTTTAAGGAGAGTTTAAATTTAAATCAAATCTCTAGTTGAGTCTATGTGCTCTACCGCAGCAAAATACTAATGGTCTAAGTATGTATTATATTACGGTTCATGAAACTTCTCATCTTTGCTGACTTTGTTTCTCTTGTTCTTTCCAACTCAATAGCTTGGAAAGCTTATAGGTATTTTCTCTATCTTAGGATCTGTGATTATTCTTATGATGTTTTCCTATCCTCGTACTTGTGTATTCATCAGGATCAAACTGTCCCAAGCCTTTGCCTCAGCAAGAACAACTGGGACATCTTTATGACACAGAACACAGAATACTTCAAGGTCTTACCTGCTAGGGGTCATCTGTTTTACCCCATCTGGCTCCTCACCAATAGGCTCCTAAGGGAGACACCTCCACTGGGTGGCAACGGTTGAGAAAGGAAGATGAGCAAAATAGACACAGTCCCTAAAGCTGTGGACCTTACTCTCTCCACTGCCTTCTCTGCTTCTGGTCTTCGGTGAAGTAGAACGTGTACAAAGGTAGCTGTGGTCCAGAGGACGCTGCTGTGAGGACTGCTCCAGGTCGCTCCTTCCCGAAGAAACTATTTCCGTGTTCTGTGGAAAAACTGAGACTCCAAAGTGCCTATTTTCTTAAATGGCAGCAAGGCCTCCTTGGGGGCTATGCCAAAGCACCTGGGAATAAGCAGCTCCTTCCCGATTGTGCTACGAGGACTTATCTTGGGGTTGCTCTCATGACTCTAGGAGGCCTTTTGTTCACGTATATGTCCTACTGAATGTGAGAGGTGGACAAAGGAAAATGAGGATACGTGGTCTACCTTAATTAGGAATCTAAGATTAATTAATTAATTAGGAACCCAGGGGTGGGAGGGGTTTCTGGGCCGGTCAGAAACTTTTGTCTGGAAGTAGAAATGTGTCCCTGTGTCATATGTTATAAATGTGCCATGGTTCCCTTCCACAGATTTGATCAAATGTCTCTCTTCTCATCATGGATCAAAGCTATTTTCATCATTGGCTTGTCATTTTTTCTTTATTCCGGTGAGTGAACTTTCCACTTCGAGGTGAAACATTTCCTATCTTAGAAAAATGCAGGAAACAACCGCTGTAAACTAGGAATGAAGGAGCTTTTTAGAAGCCTCTCACTGATGAAGCCATAAAAAAGGTACATTACAAATGTCTTTTTAAAATTGCATCAGGGAATTGCTGTTTCTCACTTCCTATTTTGGACAGGTGGAGACAGAATAATGGGTTAGAATGGGCAGCAGAAGTTCGCTCTTCATTCATTTGTGACCAAGGAACATGACCCAAATCCTTTTTGATTTCTTTCCTTTTTGGATGTCAGACTCCATAGTTGTTAAATACAAACTGTGAGGAGGAATGATCTGGTCTGGGTCTGCTGTTGGTTAACATTCTGATTCTCGATCGCTCACTGAGGTCTTGAAAACAGGCCTTTCTTTAAGGAGAGACATGTTGACTCCTCTGGCAAAAGTTACCTTTCTTAAAGCTCAAGATAGACCATGAATTTCAGAATAAGGCATCTGTGATCTATTGGATAGATACACATATTTAAATCAGTGTACCGATTAATTAATTAATTAATTGATTTCTTCATATTTAAGTGACATGCTCTAAGACATTGTCTTCTCGGTCTTGGATGTTTCATCTAGAAAAATCAGGAGAAAAACAATGCCAGCTTCAAAGAAGGGTGTCAGGGATTATTAAAATTATACATCAAATTATTTTTCAAAGAGTGAGAGTAATAGGGGATTTCAAACTACTTCCAAATCTGTTATCATTTGGTGGATTTTTTATTTTGCTAATGACACAAAAGTCTTGCTTCATTACTTGCTGGGGTTGAGTAGCAATTCACATAGGTGTCTGCTATTAAGCGATGGGCTCTGTTTACCAAAGACCATTCTTCTTCTTTCTCCTCCCCACCCACCTCCTCCATGTCTTCCTCTTCCTTGTTCTCCTTCTTCTTTCCTTGTTCTCCTTCTCCATCTCCTCCTTCTCCTCTTCCTCTTCTTCTTCATTTTTAATTTTTTCATCTCTTTGTTGGTTGCAGAAGCTTCTTTTCTACTTGTGCGAGAAGCCAGACATTCGGTAAGTCAAAAATGATGGAAGCTGGAAAAAATAAAATAAATAATTAGCTTATTTTAATGTAAATTTTAATAGCAAAACTCATCAAATGTAGGAGATCTTTCAAAAAGTGAAAAACAAAGGTATCATTATTGCACTGAAGTCAAGACATAGAAACATAGCAGCCAAGTAAAACCATTACCTAGACAACACAAAAATGTACATATCCCACAACACAAAAATCCAGTTAATGGGCACGAATATGTCATACAAGCATCTGAGAAAGGTCAAATGGTATTGACAGTAGAGGTGTTCATTTTAGCAAAACAAAGGGGAAAATGAGCCAACCAAAATATATACGTAAGGGTGGATCAAATAATTGTATATGTACATAGTGGAATATCACATAGAGGTGAAAATTAAACTACAAATTCAAGGATATGAAAAACAGAGTCACAGAGAAATTTAAGAAGCAGATGATCTAAGCATACACACACTTTATTTCTATAAATTTCCAATAATGTCAATACTAAGCAAATTGCATTGATATCCATATGTTTACACATACATGCACAAACACACACACAGGCACACACATACCTAGTGAAATTATCAAGAAAGACAGGCAAATGATAAGTAGAAAAATCAGTTTCATGATTTCTTCTAAGTATGGAAGGAGAAAGACATGAAGGGAGGTGAGGATGGTGATCAGTAATTAGAAAACCACATTCAGGCTAGTTCTATGACCTTTTAAAAATAATAGCAGGCTTGTGAAGACATTTTAATATCTTATTTTTTAAATGTCATCGGTGTTCATTCTTATAGGTGTTAGTGTTATGGATTTTAGTTTTTAAAACTATATATAGACTATAATTTTTAAATTTTTATGTGTAGCATTTTTTGTATGTTTATTTATTTTGAGGGAGGTAGGGGGAGAGGGGTGCACATGCAAGAAGGGGAGGGGCAGAGAGAGGGAGAGAGAGGATCCTAAGCAGGCTTTGCACTTGATCCCATGAACCATGCAGACGAAATCTTGATCATGACCTGAGCCGAAATCAAGAGTCAGACACTTAACCCACTGAGCCACCCAGCCATCCTGATGTGTAGCACTTCATATGAAGATTAAAGAAAATTTTACAGTTTCTCTCCCTGATAAAATATGTTGTATCTCTATGTTTAGCAGCTAGACTGTAGACCATATTCAGATGAGAATGGTTATTGCACCAGAGAATTAATTCCAGTCTGTGCAACCAATGGAAGAACTTATGGCAACATATGCAGCTTTCTGCAGGGAAAAGAAGTAAGTACACAATAGTAAATATTTGCTCTTCAAAAGCATGAAGAAACCATCACAAAAGGATGGCAAAATCCATGTTGCCAAGAACGTAGGTGCAACATACACACGCAGTAACTGTAAGATGATAGTAGGTGCCACTCTTGTACTTTTCCCTGAAGTTCTTGTTTCTGAAAGCAATTTTGTATTTGAGTTCTCACTATAATTTTGCTTGATGCTGCGCAAATGTATAAATCAATTAATTGAACTTAATTGCAAATTACTAATGACAGACTAGCAACCACTATGATGTAATTACAAAGCCTAAATGCAGAGCACTAGATCGCTGAGGCGGCCGTGATCCTGACCCTTGCAGACCTCTATCAGCAGGGAGCATAGTCATGCAAGAAACTGAACTGACTTCTGCAGTTTGAAATCCGTCAAAATGGACCCATTCAGGCTAGAAAGGAGCTCCTCTGATGGCCAAGTTTGTCTCATAAATTCCGGGATAGCCTCCCAATATCTTCCTTGGAGAGCAGGGCATTCTAGAACACTCCCATCAAATCTCCCTTCCTGTCCCTCTCACTCTGAAGGAGTTGGCCGCCTATCCATTTGGCCAGCCTTCCCACCTTCCCCCTCGTTTTGTCTCACGGGTGTTTCCTTTCACACATCTTTGCACATTTAAGCCCCCAAATTAGCCTCTGTTTCCAAAGAACTGTTAAGACAATCTCCATTATTTCTCTCTCAGATCTGGGTGTATCCCCAAACACTGAGTCAGAATTGAGCACATAGCAAGAGTAAAACAACCAGTAGGTGAAGAGGACATGGGCCAGACCCCAGGAGCCAAGCCCAACTGGTTCTGGAAGTGGTGCACGGCCTCCCAATCATGTTCCATGTTCAAACCCTTCCTGTCGAGAAGTGCATTGTTATCGTCATGTTTCACGTACAAACTCTATTCTGCATGCATATCATCTGTATTTCCCCACCATAGAATGGATCCAATTTGTGTAACCAATGATCACATGTATAGCAATGAATGTATTGTCTTCAGCGATACTACCCAGGGAGTTTAAAAGATGTCTTTTAAATAAGGTTTTTATTTTTGAATAACTTTAGATTTTCATAAAAATTTAAGAGATGGTATCAGTTTTCTATATCTTTTATCCAGTCTCTGCTAAGGTTACTGCCTTATAGAACCTGATAAACCTCGCAAAACTAAAAAATTAACATTGTTATATCACTATTAACTAACCTACAGGATTTCTTTAGATTTCATAAGCTTTTTCATTAAGGTACTTTTTAAATATTTTTTGAATGTGGCATACTTTACTTCCTTCCTACAACTTTTTAATTTCCTTTTTTTCCCTGTCTCTTGAACTCTCTACAGGAAAAGTGGGAACGACTTTGATTTTATGCATTTTGGTGACTGTTGAATATTGATCGAACCGTGGCTTTCGTTGTCATCACATTTTGTGGTACATTCCATAGATAATTTAGAATAATCTCAATCAGAGCCTTCAGTTCATAGATGACCAGGTGCATCCTATGAACAGAAAATGAAACACAGAGCTTTTAAATTTTTTTCAACTCAAATTCCTGTCCTTTCAGGATTTTTAATTCCTTATGTTCAATCATTCACTGATCATTTGAAACCTAATGTCTTAATTGCATGTTTGATACATAAAAAGTAGTGTTTAAAATAATAAATATTTGACTCATTAAAATGTTGAGTTCTTGTTATCTTTCTTAAAATACCCTTTCTTGGGACACCTGAGTGGCTCAGTCAGTTGAGCATCCAACTTCAGCTCAGGTCATGACCTCACAGTTCATGAGATCCAACTCCACGTCACTGTCAGCACAGAGCCTGCTTGGGATTCTCCCTCTTCCTCTCTGTCTCTCTGCTCCTTCCCTGCTCATGTGGGCTCACACTTTTTTTCACACAAGATAAATAGATAAACATTTTTTTAAATATAAAGGAATGAAGTACTAGTATATGCAACAATCATGGATGAATTTTTTTCTGAAAGATGTTCATTAAGTTTCTCAACATCCACCATGCTGCACATAACTTAGTTTCTAGAAATTAGGTCTGGAGCCTGTGAACAGACTTTAGTGATAGCCATCCTGGGGATCCTGCTGTTTCTCCCCATCCTTACTCTAAACTGGTACATACCCAAGATCTTCCTCATGCCACAATAAAGGCAGTGTTAGATCCAAAACCAGAATGCTTTTGCTTCAGTTCTTCCTCTCAGATACAGTTCACTTACTTTTATATGTTTCTAGTGTTTGTGAAAGGACTTAACTTAGGAAACTAAGACTTTCAAAGTCCAGAAAGAGTTGGCAGAATAGGTTTGCTGGTAGTGTCTGTGTTGAGAGTTGGTTCACCAGCCCTGTCCAGAATGGCTTTTGGAATCCATTCGGGAAACCATCAAGGAAAGCAGTCTTCAAGTTGGTCTTTTTTTTAATTTTTCTTTTTTTAATGTTCATTATATTTGAAATAGAGAGACACAGAGCATGAGTGGGGAAGGGGCAAAGAGAGAGGGAGACACAGAATCCAAAGCAGGCTCCAGTCTCTGAGCCATCAGCATAGAGCTCGACGCGTGACTCAAACTCACACTGGGAGATCATGACCAGAGCGAAGTCGGACACTCAACCGACTGAGACACCCAGGCGCCCCTCAGGTTGGTCTTTTGACCGACTTCTCTCCTTGGTAGAATCCTAAAGACTCAAGGACAGAGGTGGCTTTGATCCCTAACTTTTTTTTTTTTTTAGGGAGAGAGTAAAAGAAAAGGGGAGAGGGGAAAGAGTAGAGGATCTTAAGCAGGTTCCATGCCCAGAGCAGAGCCCTACGTGGGGCTCCATCTCGTGACCTTGACATCATGTCCTGAGGCGAAATCAAGAAACACAACAGACTGAGCCACCCAGGTGCCCCTCTAACTCCTTTTTCAGTAGTACTATTTGAGGCAAGATTTAGGGCTGAAGTCTTCTGTATTCTTAAAGGTATGGATCACAACTTTTCCAGTTGTTCCCTGGAGCTCTGTGCTTCCAAGAAGAAAACTGGGATGGTAGGACTTGGAATGCACCCCCCCACCAACACACACACTCATACACACACGCACACACACACACACACTTGACAGAGACACTGAATTCAAAGCACTAGAAAGTTCTGTGTCTTCCTCAAAACAAACACCAGGTGTCTCCATCACCCTGAGACATCCACCATTAGCACTGCCTCACAATCTCCACCAACATGCTGTCACTCAGCTGTAATTAAGCCCTACAATCAAGTCAGTCTGCAGGAAACTCCCCTACATGCCACTCCACTGGCCACTTTCCCCAAAAGGCAGAAAATCAGGCTACTCACATGCCCTCGCAGGCACCCGTTCAGCCAGTCCACTCCAGTGGTTCCTCCCTGTGCCCTGGACCGCAGGGTCCCCTCCACACTTCCTCAGAGATTCCCTCACTTTGCCCGGACAGAGTCACAAAGAAAATGTTGACTAGTATATATTTGCCCAAAACTGTATTCTGCAAGTTAATTTTGCAGGGCATTAGCGCAGCCTCTGAGGCAGTACAAGTCCTTCAAGTGTGACTATCCTCCTACCTAAGAGACAGAAACTGGAGCTGCCAGGTAAGCTAAATGCATGACTGTGGGGGCAGTCCGCAGGGTCAGGGAGAGTCCGGGCCGGAATCCAGACTTTCTGCTGCCCTCCACACCCTGTATACCCGGCTAACTTGGGTTGACTAGCTCTCTCATTATAGGGAGATAGTTTCAGACATCACTTTTGTACAGACAAGCGCTCTTGCACAGACATCACCTATGCACACTCCTCTCTGCTGCACAGACACTTGTGCAGAGACATTGCTGTTGCACAGTGGATAAGAGAACGGGCTCTGGAGTCTGCCGGGATTTGCGTTCCAGGTGCAAAACCAACTAGCTGTGTCACGTGCCTTCACCTTATTAGGGAATAATAAAAAGTCCCTTCTTAGGGAATAATCAGATTCCCCATGTGTGAAAAGCAGCTAGTTGAGAAAATGGCAAGAGATCATCACAGTGGGATGCGTAGTAGCTCTTCTTAAGGAAGAGAAGTTGTTTCCTGCAGTTCAGCCTTGGGATACCTCCTGTTGCATCTTACTCTTAAAAAATAGTGCCGCTCTGGAGATGTGCCTACTTAACATCTTAGTGAAACTACCTCATTCATTATTTTCTCAGGTTAGCTCCAATGTTTCATTTTAACTAAAGACATCTTAATCAAGCCTTTGCATTCCTACCTGGTCAACTTACTGCACACACATACGCACACACTCTTCCAACCCACACCGCCCTCTACATCTCACCCGACATCTCACTGCCAAGGGCACCCTGGGACCCCACCCCATCCCTCTGCAGGTGTCAGTTAAGAAGAGAAAGAGGTCTCATCCTCCGTTTACTCTCAAATACCTCTTGAGAGGTAACCAAGTCTCATCTAACCAAGTGGCCAGGTAGACAAAGAAAAAAACCATAATCCAAATTGCTTGGTGCCCACAGGAACTCCCCAATAATTAGCTCTATTCTCCCACAACATAAGATGTGGTTTGCAGCCTCTGAAAACCATTTACTCTTCTAGGATGGGATATGTCGAACTCTCACAGCTGGGGCGCTCCCACTCCCTGCCCAGAAATCGTGCTTTCAAGTGGTTCCGTATACAACCACAGAGCTATATCTACACTTCTCAGTATGAATGCTGTAAAAAGTAAACAAAAAAAAACAAGCAAACTATACATTCCTTAAAATTCACCCACACCAAAAACAAAAAAAAAAAAGAAAGAAAGAAAGAAAAGAAAGAAAAAAAACCCAGCTAACTCATAGACTATCAATAAAATAACTCAACAAAGGCCAAACAGGGGCAACTGCCGGGCTCCGTCCATAGAACACAAGATTCTTGATCTCAGGATGGTGAGTTGAAATCCCACGTTGCTTTGTTTCTTGACCATGGGATGTTTTTCTTTGTTTCTTCGTGAATGTCATAATTTTCAAGACAGTAGACACTGAGGTAAATAGTTCCATGTCTGGATACGTGAATAACTCTTCCTTTTCTAGGCATCTCCTGTGAGGAAATGAGTCAACCTAGTCGGGAGTTAACCTGGGTTTGTATCTATTGCTGCTCGTTCCCATCGGTACTCCTAGGCTTTAAATTCCTTTGACATTACCTTGTACTTATGACTGGGGTTGGGTTACCAGAGTGTGTTTCTCTGTGTTCTGTTCCACTTCAACCTTAGCCCGAATCTCAGTGACATTCTCTTCTCACCTTTTTCTTCTCCCCCACCCCCCACCCCCAGTGGTAGACTCCTTTATTTTTTACTCAGTTCTTGATGTCCTGGGGGTGGGAACTGGAAGATACTTTCTCATGTGCATATTCAGGCCCCCATCTTAGGCAGGCGTTATATACCTCGGTCTTGCGTGTGGGGCCACGTCAGTGATCCTGTCCCTCCCCTTGTGGCAGAGAACTTTTACCTGTCTCTTCCCAAGAAACAGAGTGTTGGTTTTTCTCTCCTCTCTTCTCATGACTACAATATGTCTTCACTGATGCCCTAAGGCTGAGTGTTCACTGCCCTTTCCTCGGCAGCTTAGGGTGTTTGCTCTGTGAAGAAAATAGGACTAAAGTGTCCTGGTGAAGCTTTGTTTCCCACCTCCACCCCGGTGGTGGCTACTGTGCTCCTGGCATCAGAGAGGGGCTCTCCCCAGTCTCCTGCCTTATCTCTTAGATCTCTCATGGTGAGGTCCACAGAGAACACCTGCTAGCTAGTGTAAACTCTCCTCGTGTCTATAGTTCCAAGGGACTCTATGTTTGCCTGCTCACCGACACATGGTGCTTAAGCAACTCATTTTAAAATTTGCCTGAATCCTTCTGATCACCTTCTGTGATGTCCAGCAGTACTGCCTGTCCTGCTTTGCTCCAGGTAAGAAGCCCAGCTTTCCCTGGAAGTATCTCTCAACCCTGAGATCTCAGCCTTCTAGGTTGACCTGCAGTGTCTGTTGAAAGCAACTAAAACTTTTTGGAAATGGATAGTGCACAACATTGTGAGTATAAAAAACACCACTGAACCGTGTGCTTAAAATGGTTAAAAATACAAGCTTTGTGTTATATATATTTTCTCCCAATTTTAAACATTAATAGCTACATTACAGAAACCACAGAATTGTACATTTTTTATTGAAGTATTGTTGGCATACAATGTTACATTAGTTTCAGGTGTGCAACATGGTACTTAAGCTATCTTCACCAGGATAAGTGTAGTTACCATCTGTCACCATACAATGTTCTTATAGTATTACTGCCTGTATTCTCCAGGCTGTAATTTTCATCCCCATGATTGTGTGTTGTATTTTATAACTGGAAGTTTGGAGCTCTCCATCCCCTTCGCCTATTTCACCCGTCTTCCCAATTCCCTCCCCTCTGGCCACCATCAATGTATTCTCCATATTTATGATTCTTCTTTTGTTTCTGGTTGGTTTGTTTTGGATAAAGGAGATATGTGTGTGTGTGTGTATATACATACATAGAGAGAGAGAGTGGAATATTACTCAGCCATAAAAATATTACTCACCATCAAATACCTAGGAATAAACCTAACCAAAGATGTAAAAGACCTTTATGTGGAAAACTATAAAAACTTAGTAAGGAAATTGAAGAAGACATAAGGAAATGGAAAAACATCCCATGCTCATGGATCAGAAGAATAAATATCATTAAAATGGCAATACTACCTAAGCAATCTACACATTCAATGCAATCCCAATCAAATTGCACCAGCATTCTGCTCAAAGCTAGAGCAAACAATCCTAAAATTGTTGGAACCACAAAAGACCCCGAAAAGCCAAAGTAATTCTGAAGAATAAAAACAAAGCAGGAGGCATCACAATCCCAGATTTTAACCTCTACTACAAAGCAGTAGTCATCAAGACAGCATGGTGTTGGCACAAGAACAGACACATAGACGAATGGAATAGAATAGAGAACCCAGAGACGGACCCACAAGCATATGGCCATCTAATCTTTGACAAAGCAGGAAAGAGTATCCAATGGAAAAAAGACAGCCTCTTTAACAAATGGTGCTGGGAAAACTGGACAGCAACATGCAGAAGAATGAAACTAGACCACTTCCTTACACCTCTCACAAAAATAAACTCTAAATGGATGAAGGATCTGAACGTGAGACAGGAAACCATCAAAATCCTAGAGGAGAAAGCAGGAAAAAACCTCTTTGACCTGAGCCGCAGCAATTTCCTATGCGACACATCTCCAAAGGCGAGGGAATTTAAAGCAAAAATGAACTACTGGGACCTCATCAAGATAAAAACTTCTGCACGGCAAAGGAAACAACCAACAAAACCAATAGACAACCGACGGAATGGGAAAGGATAATTGCAAATGATGTATCGGATAAAGGACTAGTATCTAAAATCTATAAAGAACTTACCAAACTCCACACCTGAAAAACAAATAATCCAGTGAAGAAATGGGGGGAAGATATGAATAGACACTTCTCCAAAGAGGACATTCAGATGGCCAACAGACACATGAAACGATGCCCAAAGTCACTCATCATCAGGGAAACACAAATCAAAACCACACAGAGATATCACCTTACACCGGTTCGAGTGGCTAAAAGTAATAAATCAGGAAACTATAGATGCTGGCGGGGATGTGGAGAAGCAGGCACCCTCTTGCACTGTTGGTGGGAACGCAAACTTGGGCAGCCACTCTGGAAAACGGTGTGGAGGTTCCTCAAAAAAATGAAAATAGAGCTACCCTATGACCCAGCAATAGCACTGCTAGGAATCTACCCAAGAGACACAGGAGTGCTGATGCATAGGAGCACGTGTACCCCAATGTTCATAGCAGCACTTTCGACAATACCTAAATCATGGAAACAGACCAAGTGCCCATCAACTGATGAATGGATAAAGAACTTACAGTACATATATACAATGGCCTAGTACATGGCAATGAGAAAAAATGAAATCTGGCCATGTGTAGCAACACAGATGGAACTGGAGGGTATTATGTTAAGTGAAATAAGTCAGTCAGAAAAAGACAGATACCATACGTTTCCACGAATAGGTGGACTTTGTGAGACTAAGCCAAAACCAGGGGGAGGGGAAGAAGGGAAAGGAAAAAAAGACACAGAGAGGGAGGGAGATAAAACATAAGAGACTCTCAAAGACTAAGAACAAACTGAGGGTGAGGGGGGTGAGGGAGAGGGGAGAGGGGGTGACGGGTATTAAAGAGGGCACATGCTGGAATGAACACTGGGTGTTATATGTAAACCAATTTGAAAATAAACTATTATAAAAATTTAAAAAATATATTACGAGCCATAAAAAATGAGATCTCACCATTTGTGACAACATGAATTGTATACTTTAAGTGGGTGAATTTCATGGTATCTAAAATTCGGTATCTCAATAAAGGGGTTTTTAAAAAGAAAGAAATGAAATGAGGGTACGGTCCCAGTGGTAGCGGTAGATACAATGGCAGTAAGGTGGTTACTGTTCTAGCAGGGTCACATGAGATGCAGAGACGGGGTTGGGGAAGGGGGGAAGGATAACAGTGTGGTAGCTTCATTACCTCGAAAATCCCTGACATAGAAACCTCTAGCCCTGGACCACGTCCAACTGATGGAATCAGTTCAGAAGTTCAGAAACCAAAGAAGTTACAATTTTCCCTCTCCTACCTGCCCCACTTTGGGGAAATCCTGTTCCCACATGTCTTTCTTCAGTGGGAGGAAGGAAATGTCGGTGCCCAAATCCCACACCACAGGACAGCAGAGAAGTAAGTACCCGCTGCATTGCTGCTCTCCAACCCAGCATCCCTCCCCTGGCCCTTTGCGGAAAACGCGTCACCACTAAATAAACTCATTTTTTTTTCAGTTTATTTACTTTGAGAGAGACAGAGAGAGTGCAAGCTGGGCAGGGGCACACAGAGAGGGAGACAGACTCCCAAGAAGGGTCCACGCTGTCAGCACAGAGCTCGACATGAGGCTCCATCTCACAAGTGTGAGATCACAACCTGAACAAAACTCAAGAGCCAATGCTTAACTGACTGAACCACCCAGACTCCCCTTATTATTAACGAAACCAATTTTAACCCCTTTATCTGACTCCTCCATTCCATCCCCACAGCATCAGTTAATTCTGATCTGGACAACAATTTCCTAACTAGTCTCCCTGTCTCTTGACTCCCTCCCTCCTCCATCGCTGGAAGCAGTCAGCCTCACACCCCAAACATGAATTTATGCCAATTTTCTCCCATTAAGTAACCCCTCCTCAGTAAGTGTTCATTCTAGGTAAAAATTGGGTCTTGCTAAGCCAACAGCACTGCAAGACAACTTCCAAATCCCCACCTTCCAACAAATTGCTGTTTATTAATTCTCTACTATAGGGGCACCTAGATGGCTCAGTTGGTTAAGCACGGACTTTGGCTCAGGTCATGACCTCACGGTTCGTGAGTTCGAGCTCTGCATCGGGCTCTGGGCTGACAGCTCAGGACCTGGAGCCTGCTTCGGATTCTGTGTCTCCCTCTCTCTGCTCCTCCCCTGCTCATACTCTGTCTCTGCTTCTCTCAAAACTAAGCATAAAAATAATTTCAATAGACCTTCTGGGATTTACAGGCTGTTTCTCCTGCTCTTAATCGCTGCAGATGAATACATATGAGAGGAGAAGTCTACTGTGGGGGACATGAAGGGCTTTACGATAATTTCAACTGTAGGCTTCAGTTTCTGTTTTCCTCAAATGTCCTGCCTCAGAACAATCGATGGGTCACAGAAGCCTCCAATGGCGTCTATGTCAATAATTCAAAAAGCCACTCTAAGAATAATATTTGCTTAACTAGAATAATGGAGCACGTTCTGCATCCGTCAGATTTTGTGTTCTTCCATTAAATTGGAATTGAACAGTGCTACACTTGAAGTTTCTTTCTGAGTCCTAGCTTTTTCCACTGCTTATAAAAGGCAAGTTGGATTAGGGTGGCAAAAGCCAAGCCTAACACACAATTTTGAATGCAAACTGCTTAATATTTTCTTTCTACATCTAAGAGACAGGGGTCGTTACTCCCACATTTCAAATGAAGAAGTCCTATATTATGAAATCTAAATATTGTGTCACGATTCCTCAGTGGTAGATGGGAACAGAAATCAAATCTTTCAGTTGCCACAACTCCAGAAACCTGACTGTGAAGGAGGTCAGTTAATTAGGAAGACAATGACTGATGAAATCTTCTCCTACTTCAAAGCCTCCAATGTTACCCACTTACCTTATTTGTATAACTTTCGGCATTGCCCTGTGTGATCTTGGTTTCATTCCTGAGACTCTACTTTATTTTTTTCCAGGTTTATTGAGATCAAACCGACATAACATTGTGTAAGTTTAGGGTGTATAATGTGATATTGGAAACAAATATATATTGAGAAATAATGAATACAGGAAGTTGGTCTCTCCTGGGCCTACTGCACACATCCTATCCTTTAGGCTAGGGTCCAAAGCTGGCTATGCCATTACTCCCCTGGGAGTTTTCAAACATACCATCGCCCAGGCTATGGGTACAAACAGGTGATTCACAGTCTCAGCAGGGAGACCCAACAGTGATAAAAGGTCTCCAGCTGATATCAATTCCTGACTGGGAATTTGTACTTTAGTTTTACAAGATGCTTCCACTGGGAGCAACTGGTTAATACAGGAGAACTCTGTATCATTTCTTACAACTCTACTGACTCTATAAGTATGTCCAAATAAAAAGCTTCAATTTAAACTTTAAGGAGAGTTTAAATTTAAATCAAATCTCTAGTTGAGTCTATGTGCTCTACCGCAGCAAAATACTAATGGTCTAAGTATGTATTATATTACGGTTCATGAAACTTCTCATCTTTGCTGACTTTGTTTCTCTTGTTCTTTCCAACTCAATAGCTTGGAAAGCTTATAGGTATTTTCTCTATCTTAGGATCTGTGATTATTCTTATGATGTTTTCCTATCCTCGTACTTGTGTATTCATCAGGATCAAACTGTCCCAAGCCTTTGCCTCAGCAAGAACAACTGGGACATCTTTATGACACAGAACACAGAATACTTCAAGGTCTTACCTGCTAGGGGTCATCTGTTTTACCCCATCTGGCTCCTCACCAATAGGCTCCTAAGGGAGACACCTCCACTGGGTGGCAACGGTTGAGAAAGGAAGATGAGCAAAATAGACACAGTCCCTAAAGCTGTGGACCTTACTCTCTCCACTGCCTTCTCTGCTTCTGGTCTTCGGTGAAGTAGGACGTGTTCAAAGGTAGCTGTGGTCCAGAGGACGCTGCTGTGAGGACTGCTCCAGATCGCTCCTTCCTGAGGTAACTATTTCCGTGTTCTGTGGAAAAACTGAGACTCCGAAGTGCCTATTTTCTTAAATGGCAGCCAGCCTCCTTGGGGGCTATGCCAAAGCACCTGGGAATAAGCAGCTCCTTCCCGATTGTGCTACGAGGACTTATCTTGGGGTTGCTCTCATGACTCTAGGAGGCCTTTTGTTCACGTATATGTCCTACTGAATGTGAGAGGTGGACAAAGGAAAATGAGGATACGTGGTCTACCTTAATTAGGAATCTAAGATTAATTAATTAATTAGGAACCCAGGGGTGGGAGGGGTTTCTGGGCCGGTCAGAAACTTTTGTCTGGAAGTAGAAATGTGTCCCTGTGTCATATGTTATAAATGTGCCATGGTTCCTTCCACAGATTTGATCAAATGTCTCTCTTCTCATCATGGATCAAAGCTATTTTCATCATTGGCTTGTCATTTTTTCTTTATTCCGGTGAGTGAACTTTCCACTTCGAGGTGAAACATTTCCTATCTTAGAAAAATGCAGGAAACAACCGCTGTAAACTAGGAATGAAGGAGCTTTTTAGAAGCCTCTCAACTGATGAAGCCATAAAAAAGGTACATTACAAATGTCTTTTTAAAATTGCATCAGGGAATTGCTGTTTCTCACTTCCTATTTTGGACAGGTGGAGACAGAATAATGGGTTAGAATGGGCAGCAGAAGTTCGCTCTTCGTTCATTTGTGACCAAGGAACATGACCCAAATCCTTTTTGATTTCTTTCCTTTTTGGATGTCAGACTCCATAGTTGTTAAATACAAACTGTGAGGAGGAATGATCTGGTCTGGGTCTGCTGTTGGTTAACATTCTGATTCTCGATTGCTCACTGAGGTCTTGAAAACAGGCCTTTCTTTAAGGAGAGACATGTTGACTCCTCTGGCAAAAGTTACCTTTCTTAAAGCTCAAGATAGACCATGAATTTCAGAATAAGGCATCTGTGATCTATTGGATAGATACACATATTTAAATCAGTGTACCGATTAATTAATTAATTAATTGATTTCTTCATATTTAAGTGACATGCTCTAAGACATTGTCTTCTCGGTCTTGGATGTTTCATCTAGAAAAATCAGGAGAAAAACAATGCCATCTTCAAAGAAGGGTGTCAGGGATTATTAAAATTATACATCAAATTATTTTTCAAACAGTGAGAGTAATAGGGGATTTCAAACTACTTCCAAATCTGTTATCATTTGGTGGATTTTTTATTTTGCTAATGACACAAAAGTCTTGCTTCATTACTTGCTGGGGTTGAGTAGCAATTCACATAGGTGTCTGCTATTAAGCGATGGGCTCTGTTTACCAAAGACCATTCTTCTTCTTTCTCCTCCCCACCCACCTCCTCCATGTCTTCCTCTTCCTTGTTCTCCTTCTTCTTTCCTTGTTCTCCTTCTCCATCTCCTCCTTCTCCTCTTCCTCTTCTTCTTCATTTTTAATTTTTTCATCTCTTTGTTGGTTGCAGAAGCTTCTTTTCTACTTGTGCGAGAAGCCAGACATTCGGTAAGTCAAAAATGATGGAAGCTGGAAAAAATAAAATAAATAATTAGCTTATTTTAATGTAAATTTTTACAGCAAAACTCATCAAACAAATGTAGAAGGAGATCTTTCAAAAAGTGAAAAACAAAGGTATCATTATTGCACTGAAGTCAAGAAATAGAAACATAGCAGCCATGTAAAACCATTACCTAGACAACACAAAAATGTACATATCCCACGAGGCAAAAATCCAGTTAATGGGCACGAATTTGTCATACAAGCATCTGAGAAAGGTCAAATGGTGTTTACAGTAGAGGTGTTCATTTTAGCAAAACAAAGGGGAAAATGAGCCAACCAAAATATATACTGTAAGGGTGGATCAAATAATTGTATATGTACATAGTGGAATATCACATAGAGGTGAAAAATTAAACCACAAATTCAAGTATATGAATAAACAGAGTCACAGAGAAATTTCAGAAGCAGATGATCTAAGCATACACACACTTTATTTCTATAAATTTCCAATACTGTCAATACTAAGCAAATTGCATTTATATCCTTACGTTTACACATACATGCACAAACACACACACAGGCACACACATACCTAGTGAAATTATCAAGAAAGACAGGCAAATGATAAGTAGAAAAATTCAGTTTCATGATTTCTTCTAAGTTTGGAAGGAGAAAGACATGAAGGGAGGTGAGGATGGTGATCATTAAATTTGAAAACCACATTCAGCTAGTTCTATGACCTTTTAAAAATAATAGCAGGCTTGTGAAGACATTTTAATATCTTATTTTTTAAATGTCATCGGTGTTCATTCTTATAGGTGTTAGTGTTATGGATTTTAGTTTTTAAAACTATATATAGACTATAATTTTTAAATTTTTATGTGTAGCATTTTTTGTATGTTTATTTATTTTGAGGGAGGTAGGGGGAGAGGGGTGCACATGCAAGAAGGGGAGGGGCAGAGAGAGGGAGAGAGAGGATCCTAAGCAGGCTTTGCACTTGATCCCATGAACCATGCAGACGAAATCTTGATCATGACCTGAGCCGAAATCAAGAGTCAGACACTTAACCCACTGAGCCACCCAGCCATCCTGATGTGTAGCACTTCATATGAAGATTAAAGAAAATTTTACAGTTTCTCTCCCTGATAAAATATGTTGTATCTCTATGTTTAGCAGCCAGACTGTAGACCATATTCAGATGAGAATGGTTATTGCACCAGAGAATTAATTCCAGTCTGTGCAACCAATGGAAGAACTTATGGCAACATATGCACTTTCTGCAGGGAAAAGAAGTAAGTACACAATAGTAAATATTTGCTCTTCAAAAGCATGAAGAAACCATCACAAAAGGATGGCAAAATCCATGTTGCCAAGAACGTAGGTGCAACATACACACGCAGTAACTGTAAGATGATAGTAGGTGCCACTCTTGTACTTTTCCCTGAAGTTCTTGTTTCTGAAAGCAATTTTGTATTTGAGTTCTCACTATAATTTTGCTTGATGCTGCGCAAATGTATAAATCAATTAATTGAACTTAATTGCAAATTACTAATGACAGACTAGCAACCACTATGATGTAATTACAAAGCCTAAATGCAGAGCACTAGATCGCTGAGGCGGCCGTGATCCTGACCCTTGCAGACCTCTATCAGCAGGGAGCATAGTCATGCAAGAAACTGAACTGACTTTTGCAGTTTGAAATCTGTCAAAATGGACCCATTCAGGCTAGAAAGGAGCTCCTCTGATGGCCAAGTTTGTCTCATAAATTCCGGGATAGCCTCCCAATATCTTCCTTGGAGAGCAGGGCATTCTAGAACACTCCCATCAAATCTCCCTTCCTGTCCCTCTCACTCTGAAGGAGTTGGCCGCCTATCCATTTGGCCAGCCTTCCCACCTTCCCCCTCGTTTTGTCTCACGGGTGTTTCCTTTCACACATCTTTGCACATTTAAGCCCCCAAATTAGCCTCTGTTTCCAAAGAACTGTTAAGACAATCTCCATTATTTCTCTCTCAGATCTGGGTGTATCCCCAAACACTGAGTCAGAATTGAGCACATAGCAAGAGTAAAACAACCAGTAGGTGAAGAGGACATGGGCCAGACCCCAGGAGCCAAGCCCAACTGGTTCTGGAAGTGGTGCACGGCCTCCCAATCATGTTCCATGTTCAAACCCTTCCTGTCGAGAAGTGCATTGTTATCGTCATGTTTCACGTACAAACTCTATTCTGCATGCATATCATCTGTATTTCCCCACCATAGAATGGATCCAATTTGTGTAACCAATGATCACATGTATAGCAATGAATGTATTGTCTTCAGCGATACTACCCAGGGAGTTTAAAAGATGTCTTTTAAATAAGGTTTTTATTTTTGAATAACTTTAGATTTTCATAAAAATTTAAGAGATGGTATCAGTTTTCTATATCTTTTATCCAGTCTCTGCTAAGGTTACTGCCTTATAGAACCCTGATAAACCTCGCAAAACTAAAAAATTAACATTGTTATATCACTATTAACTAACCTACAGGATTTCTTTAGATTTCATAAGCTTTTTCATTAAGGTACTTTTTAAATATTTTTTGAATGTGGCATACTTTACTTCCTTCCTACAACTTTTTAATTTCCTTTTTTTCCCTGTCTCTTGAACTCTCTACAGGAAAAGTGGGAACGACTTTGATTTTATGCATTTTGGTGACTGTTGAATATTGATCGAACCGTGGCTTTCGTTGTCATCACATTTTGTGGTACATTCCATAGATAATTTAGAATAATCTCAATCAGAGCCTTCAGTTCATAGATGACCAGGTGCATCCTATGAACAGAAAATGAAACACAGAGCTTTTAAATTTTTTTCAACTCAAATTCCTGTCCTTTCAGGATTTTTAATTCCTTATGTTCAATCATTCACTGATCATTTGAAAACCTAATGTCTTAATTGCATGTTTGATAACATAAAAAGTAGTGTTTAAAATAATAAATATTTGACTCATTAAAATGTTGAGTTCTTGTTATCTTTCTTAAAATACCCTTTCTTGGGACACCTGAGTGGCTCAGTCAGTTGAGCATCCAACTTCAGCTCAGGTCATGATCTCACAGTTCATGAGATCCAACTCCACGTCACTGTCAGCACAGAGCCTGCTTGGGATTCTCCCTCTTCCTCTCTGTCTCTCTGCTCCTTCCCTGCTCATGTGGGCTCACACTTTTTTTCACACAAGATATTAGATAAACATTTTTTTAAATATAAAGGAATGAAGTACTAGTATATGCAACAATCATGGATGAATTTTTTTCTGAAAGATGTTCATTAAGTTTCTCAACATCCACCATGCTGCACATAACTTAGTTTCTAGAAATTAGGTCTGGAGCCTGTGAACAGACTTTAGTGATAGCCATCCTGGGGATCCTGCTGTTTCTCCCCATCCTTACTCTAAACTGGTACATACCCAAGATCTTCCTCATGCCACAATAAAGGCAGTGTTAGATCCAAAACCAGAATGCTTTTGCTTCAGTTCTTCCTCTCAGATACAGTTCACTTACTTTTATATGTTTCTAGTGTTTGTGAAAGGACTTAACTTAGGAAACTAAGACTTTCAAAGTCCAGAAAGAGTTGGCAGAATAGGTTTGCTGGTAGTGTCTGTGTTGAGAGTTGGTTCACCAGCCCTGTCCAGAATGGCTTTTGGAATCCATTCGGGAAACCATCAAGGAAAGCAGTCTTCAAGTTGGTCTTTTTTTTAATTTTTCTTTTTTTAATGTTCATTATATTTGAAATAGAGAGACACAGAGCATGAGTGGGGAAGGGGCAAAGAGAGAGGGAGACACAGAATCCAAAGCAGGCTCCAGTCTCTGAGCCATCAGCATAGAGCTCGACGCGTGACTCAAACTCACACTGGGAGATCATGACCAGAGCGAAGTCGGACACTCAACCGACTGAGACACCCAGGCGCCCCTCAGGTTGGTCTTTTGACCGACTTCTCTCCTTGGTAGAATCCTAAAGACTCAAGGACAGAGGTGGCTTTGATCCCTAACTTTTTTTTTTTTTAGGGAGAGAGTAAAAGAAAAGGGGAGAGGGGAAAGAGTAGAGGATCTTAAGCAGGTTCCATGCCCAGAGCAGAGCCCTACGTGGGGCTCCATCTCGTGACCTTGACATCATGTCCTGAGGCGAAATCAAGAAACACAACAGACTGAGCCACCCAGGTGCCCCTCTAACTCCTTTTTCAGTAGTACTATTTGAGGCAAGATTTAGGGCTGAAGTCTTCTGTATTCTTAAAGGTATGGATCACAACTTTTCCAGTTGTTCCCTGGAGCTCTGTGCTTCCAAGAAGAAAACTGGGATGGTAGGACTTGGAATGCACCCCCGCACCAACACACACACTCATACACACACGCACACACACACACACACTTGACAGAGACACTTGAATTCAAAGCACTAGAAAGTTCTGTGTCTTCCTCAAAACAAACACCAGGTGTCTCCATCACCCTGAGACATCCACCATTAGCACTGCCTCACAATCTCCACCAACATGCTGTCACTCAGCTGTAATTAAGCCCTACAATCAAGTCAGTCTGCAGGAAACTCCCCTACATGCCACTCCACTGGCCACTTTCCCCAAAAGGCAGAAAATCAGGCTACTCACATGCCCTCGCAGGCACCCGTTCAGCCAGTCCACTCCAGTGGTTCCTCCCTGTGCCCTGGACCGCAGGGTCCCCTCCACACTTCCTCAGAGATTCCCTCACTTTGCCCGGACAGAGTCACAAAGAAAATGTTGACTAGTATATATTTGCCCAAAACTGTATTCTGAAAGTTAATTTTGCAGGGCATTAGCGCAGCCTCTGAGGCAGTACAAGTCCTTCAAGTGTGACTATCCTCCTACCTAAGAGACAGAAACTGGAGCTGCCAGGTAAGCTAAATGCATGACTGTGGGGGCAGTCCGCAGGGTCAGGGAGAGTCCGGGCCGGAATCCAGACTTTCTGCTGCCCTCCACACCCTGTATACCCGGCTAACTTGGGTTGACTAGCTCTCTCATTATAGGGAGATAGTTTCAGACATCACTTTTGTACAGACAAGCGCTCTTGCACAGACATCACCTATGCACACTCCTCTCTGCTGCACAGACACTTGTGCAGAGACATTGCTGTTGCACAGTGGATAAGAGAACGGGCTCTGGAGTCTGCCGGGATTTGCGTTCCAGGTGCAAAACCAACTAGCTGTGTCACGTGCCTTCACCTTATTAGGGAATAATAAAAAGTCCCTTCTTAGGGAATAATCAGATTCCCCATGTGTGAAAAGCAGCTAGTTGAGAAAATGGCAAGAGATCATCACAGTGGGATGCGTAGTAGCTCTTCTTAAGGAAGAAAGTTGTTTCCTGCAGTTCAGCCTTGGGATACCTCCTGTTGCATCTTACTCTTAAAAAATAGTGCCGCTCTGGAGATGTGCCTACTTAACATCTTAGTGAAACTACCTCATTCATTATTTTCTCAGGTTAGCTCCAATGTTTCATTTTAACTAAAGACATCTTAATCAAGCCTTTGCATTCCTACCTGGTCAACTTACTGCACACACATACGCACACACTCTTCCAACCCACACCGCCCTCTACATCTCACCCGACATCTCACTGCCAAGGGCACCCTGGGACCCCACCCCATCCCTCTGCAGGTGTCAGTTAAGAAGAGAAAGAGGTCTCATCCTCCGTTTACTCTCAAATACCTCTTGAGAGGTAACCAAGTCTCATCTAACCAAGTGGCCAGGTAGACAAAGAAAAAAACCATAATCCAAATTGCTTGGTGCCCACAGGAACTCCCCAATAATTAGCTCTATTCTCCCACAACATAAGATGTGGTTTGCAGCCTCTGAAAACCATTTACTCTTCTAGGATGGGATATGTCGAACTCTCACAGCTGGGGCGCTCCCACTCCCTGCCCAGAAATCGTGCTTTCAAGTGGTTCCGTATACAACCACAGAGCTATATCTACACTTCTCAGTATGAATGCTGTAAAAAGTAAACAAAAAAAAACAAGCAAACTATACATT
Organism: Paguma larvata; assembly: GCA_030068075.1. Lineage (NCBI taxonomy): Eukaryota > Metazoa > Chordata > Mammalia > Carnivora > Viverridae > Paguma > Paguma larvata. The sequence continues at coordinate 110,481,918 of CM057826.1, read as the reverse complement.
CCTTAAAATTCACCCACACCAAAAACAAAAGAAAAAAAAGAAAGAAAGAAAAGAAAAGAAAGAAAAAAAACCCAGCTAACTCATAGACTATCAATAAAATAACTCAACAAAGGCCAAACAGGGGCAACTGCCGGGCTCCGTCCATAGAACACAAGATTCTTGATCTCAGGATGGTGAGTTGAAATCCCACGTTGCTTTGTTTCTTGACCATGGGATGTTTTTCTTTGTTTCTTCGTGAATGTCATAATTTTCAAGACAGTAGACACTGAGGTAAATAGTTCCATGTCTGGATACGTGAATAACTCTTCCTTTTCTAGGCATCTCCTGTGAGGAAATGAGTCAACCTAGTCGGGAGTTAACCTGGGTTTGTATCTATTGCTGCTCGTTCCCATCGGTACTCCTAGGCTTTAAATTCCTTTGACATTACCTTGTACTTATGACTGGGGTTGGGTTACCAGAGTGTGTTTCTCTGTGTTCTGTTCCACTTCAACCTTAGCCCGAATCTCAGTGACATTCTCTTCTCACCTTTTTCTTCTCCCCCACCCCCCACCCCCAGTGGTAGACTCCTTTATTTTTTACTCAGTTCTTGATGTCCTGGGGGTGGGAACTGGGAAGATATTTCTCATGTGCATATTCAGGCCCCATCTTAGGCAGGCGTTATATACCTCGGTCTTGCGTGTGGGGCCACGTCAGTGATCCTGTCCCTCCCCTTGTGGCAGAGAACTTTTACCTGTCTCTTCCCAAGAAACAGAGTGTTGGTTTTTCTCTCCTCTCTTCTCATGACTACAATATGTCTTCACTGATGCCCTAAGGCTGAGTGTTCACTGCCCTTTCCTCGGCAGCTTAGGGTGTTTGCTCTGTGAAGAAAATAGGACTAAAGTGTCCTGGTGAAGCTTTGTTTCCCACCTCCACCCCGGTGGTGGCTACTGTGCTCCTGGCATCAGAGAGGGGCTCTCCCCAGTCTCCTGCCTTATCTCTTAGATCTCTCATGGTGAGGTCCACAGAGAACACCTGCTAGCTAGTGTAAACTCTCCTCGTGTCTATAGTTCCAAGGGACTCTATGTTTGCCTGCTCACCGACACATGGTGCTTAAGCAACTCATTTTAAAATTTGCCTGAATCCTTCTGATCACCTTCTGTGATGTCCAGCAGTACTGCCTGTCCTGCTTTGCTCCAGGTAAGAAGCCCAGCTTTCCCTGGAAGTATCTCTCAACCCTGAGATCTCAGCCTTCTAGGTTGACCTGCAGTGTCTGTTGAAAGCAACTAAAACTTTTTGGAAATGGATAGTGCACAACATTGTGAGTATAAAAAACACCACTGAACCGTGTGCTTAAAATGGTTAAAAATACAAGCTTTGTGTTATATATATTTTCTCCCATATTTAAACATTAATAGCTACATTACAGAAACCACAGAATTGTACATTTTTTATTGAAGTATTGTTGGCATACAATGTTACATTAGTTTCAGGTGTGCAACATGGTACTTAAGCTATCTTCACCAGGATAAGTGTAGTTACCATCTGTCACCATACAATGTTCTTATAGTATTACTGCCTGTATTCTCCAGGCTGTAATTTTCATCCCCATGATTGTGTGTTGTATTTTATAACTGGAAGTTTGGAGCTCTCCATCCCCTTCGCCTATTTCACCCGTCTTCCCAATTCCCTCCCCTCTGGCCACCATCAATGTATTCTCCATATTTATGATTCTTCTTTTGTTTCTGGTTGGTTTGTTTTGGATAAAGGAGATATGTGTGTGTGTGTGTATATACATACATAGAGAGAGAGAGTGGAATATTACTCAGCCATAAAAATATTACTCACCATCAAATACCTAGGAATAAACCTAACCAAAGATGTAAAAGACCTTTATGTGGAAAACTATAAAAACTTAGTAAGGAAATTGAAGAAGACATAAGGAAATGGAAAAACATCCCATGCTCATGGATCAGAAGAATAAATATCATTAAAATGGCAATACTACCTAAGCAATCTACACATTCAATGCAATCCCAATCAAATTGCACCAGCATTCTGCTGAAAGCTAGAGCAAACAATCCTAAAATTGTTGGAACCACAAAAGACCCCGAAAAGCCAAAGTAATTCTGAAGAATAAAAACAAAGCAGGAGGCATCACAATCCCAGATTTTAACCTCTACTACAAAGCAGTAGTCATCAAGACAGCATGGTGTTGGCACAAGAACAGACACATAGACGAATGGAATAGAATAGAGAACCCAGAGACGGACCCACAAGCATATGGCCATCTAATCTTTGACAAAGCAGGAAAGAGTATCCAATGGAAAAAAGACAGCCTCTTTAACAAATGGTGCTGGGAAAACTGGACAGCAACATGCAGAAGAATGAAACTAGACCACTTCCTTACACCTCTCACAAAAATAAACTCTAAATGGATGAAGGATCTGAACGTGAGACAGGAAACCATCAAAATCCTAGAGGAGAAAGCAGGAAAAAACCTCTTTGACCTGAGCCGCAGCAATTTCCTATGCGACACATCTCCAAAGGCGAGGGAATTTAAAGCAAAAATGAACTACTGGGACCTCATCAAGATAAAAACTTCTGCACGGCAAAGGAAACAACCAACAAAACCAATAGACAACCGACGGAATGGGAAAGGATAATTGCAAATGATGTATCGGATAAAGGACTAGTATCTAAAATCTATAAAGAACTTACCAAACTCCACACCTGAAAAACAAATAATCCAGTGAAGAAATGGGGGGAAGATATGAATAGACACTTCTCCAAAGAGGACATTCAGATGGCCAACAGACACATGAAACGATGCCCAAAGTCACTCATCATCAGGGAAACACAAATCAAAACCACACAGAGATATCACCTTACACCGGTTCGAGTGGCTAAAAGTAATAAATCAGGAAACTATAGATGCTGGCGGGGATGTGGAGAAGCAGGCACCCTCTTGCACTGTTGGTGGGAACGCAAACTTGGGCAGCCACTCTGGAAAACGGTGTGGAGGTTCCTCAAAAAAATGAAAATAGAGCTACCCTATGACCCAGCAATAGCACTGCTAGGAATCTACCCAAGAGACACAGGAGTGCTGATGCATAGGAGCACGTGTACCCCAATGTTCATAGCAGCACTTTCGACAATACCTAAATCATGGAAACAGACCAAGTGCCCATCAACTGATGAATGGATAAAGAACTTACAGTACATATATACAATGGCCTAGTACATGGCAATGAGAAAAAATGAAATCTGGCCATGTGTAGCAACACAGATGGAACTGGAGGGTATTATGTTAAGTGAAATAAGTCAGTCAGAAAAAGACAGATACCATACGTTTCCACGAATAGGTGGACTTTGTGAGACTAAGCCAAAACCAGGGGGAGGGGAAGAAGGGAAAGGAAAAAAAGACACAGAGAGGGAGGGAGATAAAACATAAGAGACTCTCAAAGACTAAGAACAAACTGAGGGTGAGGGGGGTGAGGGAGAGGGGAGAGGGGGTGACGGGTATTAAAGAGGGCACATGTTGGAATGAACACTGGGTGTTATATGTAAACCAATTTGAAAATAAACTATTATAAAAATTTAAAAAATATATTACGAGCCATAAAAAATGAGATCTCACCATTTGTGACAACATGAATTGTATACTTTAAGTGGGTGAATTTCATGGTATCTAAAATTCGGTATCTCAATAAAGGGGTTTTTAAAAAGAAAGAAATGAAATGAGGGTACGGTCCCAGTGGTAGCGGTAGATACAATGGCAGTAAGGTGGTTACTGTTCTAGCAGGGTCACATGAGATGCAGAGACGGGGTTGGGGAAGGGGGGAAGGATAACAGTGTGGTAGCTTCATTACCTCGAAAATCCCTGACATAGAAACCTCTAGCCCTGGACCACGTCCAACTGATGGAATCAGTTCAGAAGTTCAGAAACCAAAGAAGTTACAATTGTCCCTCTCCTACCTGCCCCACTTTGGGGAAATCCTGTTCCCACATGTCTTTCTTCAGTGGGAGGAAGGAAATGTCGGTGCCCAAATCCCACACCACAGGACAGCAGAGAAGTAAGTACCCGCTGCATTGCTGCTCTCCAACCCAGCATCCCTCCCCTGGCCCTTTGCGGAAAACGCGTCACCACTAAATAAACTCATTTTTTTTTCAGTTTATTTACTTTGAGAGAGACAGAGAGAGTGCAAGCTGGGCAGGGGCACACAGAGAGGGAGACAGACTCCCAAGAAGGGTCCACGCTGTCAGCACAGAGCTCGACATGAGGCTCCATCTCACAAGTGTGAGATCACAACCTGAACAAAACTCAAGAGCCAATGCTTAACTGACTGAACCACCCAGACTCCCCTTATTATTAACGAAACCAATTTTAACCCCTTTATCTGACTCCTCCATTCCATCCCCACAGCATCAGTTAATTCTGATCTGGACAACAATTTCCTAACTAGTCTCCCTGTCTCTTGACTCCCTCCCTCCTCCATCGCTGGAAGCAGTCAGCCTCACACCCCAAACATGAATTTATGCCAATTTTCTCCCATTAAGTAACCCCTCCTCAGTAAGTGTTCATTCTAGGTAAAAATTGGGTCTTGCTAAGCCAACAGCACTGCAAGACAACTTCCAAATCCCCACCTTCCAACAAATTGCTGTTTATTAATTCTCTACTATAGGGGCACCTAGATGGCTCAGTTGGTTAAGCACGGACTTTGGCTCAGGTCATGACCTCACGGTTCGTGAGTTCGAGCTCTGCATCGGGCTCTGGGCTGACAGCTCAGGACCTGGAGCCTGCTTCGGATTCTGTGTCTCCCTCTCTCTGCTCCTCCCCTGCTCATACTCTGTCTCTGCTTCTCTCAAAACTAAGCATAAAAATAATTTCAATAGACCTTCTGGGATTTACAGGCTGTTTCTCCTGCTCTTAATCGCTGCAGATGAATACATATGAGAGGAGAAGTCTACTGTGGGGGACATGAAGGGCTTTACGATAATTTCAACTGTAGGCTTCAGTTTCTGTTTTCCTCAAATGTCCTGCCTCAGAACAATCGATGGGTCACAGAAGCCTCCAATGGCGTCTATGTCAATAATTCAAAAAGCCACTCTAAGAATAATATTTGCTTAACTAGAATAATGGAGCACGTTCTGCATCCGTCAGATTTTGTGTTCTTCCATTAAATTGGAATTGAACAGTGCTACACTTGAAGTTTCTTTCTGAGTCCTAGCTTTTTCCACTGCTTATAAAAGGCAAGTTGGATTAGGGTGGCAAAAGCCAAGCCTAACACACAATTTTGAATGCAAACTGCTTAATATTTTCTTTCTACATCTAAGAGACAGGGGTCGTTACTCCCACATTTCAAATGAAGAAGTCCTATATTATGAAATCTAAATATTGTGTCACGATTCCTCAGTGGTAGATGGGAACAGAAATCAAATCTTTCAGTTGCCACAACTCCAGAAACCTGACTGTGAAGGAGGTCAGTTAATTAGGAAGACAATGACTGATGAAATCTTCTCCTACTTCAAAGCCTCCAATGTTACCCACTTACCTTATTTGTATAACTTTCGGCATTGCCCTGTGTGATCTTGGTTTCATTCCTGAGACTCTACTTTATTTTTTTCCAGGTTTATTGAGATCAAACCGACATAACATTGTGTAAGTTTAGGGTGTATAATGTGATATTGGAAACAAATATATATTGAGAAATAATGAATACAGGAAGTTGGTCTCTCCTGGGCCTACTGCACACATCCTATCCTTTAGGCTAGGGTCCAAAGCTGGCTATGCCATTACTCCCCTGGGAGTTTTCAAACATACCATCGCCCAGGCTATGGGTACAAACAGGTGATTCACAGTCTCAGCAGGGAGACCCAACAGTGATAAAAGGTCTCCAGCTGATATCAATTCCTGACTGGGAATTTGTACTTTAGTTTTACAAGATGCTTCCACTGGGAGCAACTGGTTAATACAGGAGAACTCTGTATCATTTCTTACAACTCTACTGACTCTATAAGTATGTCCAAATAAAAAGCTTCAATTTAAACTTTAAGGAGAGTTTAAATTTAAATCAAATCTCTAGTTGAGTCTATGTGCTCTACCGCAGCAAAATACTAATGGTCTAAGTATGTATTATATTACGGTTCATGAAACTTCTCATCTTTGCTGACTTTGTTTCTCTTGTTCTTTCCAACTCAATAGCTTGGAAAGCTTATAGGTATTTTCTCTATCTTAGGATCTGTGATTATTCTTATGATGTTTTCCTATCCTCGTACTTGTGTATTCATCAGGATCAAACTGTCCCAAGCCTTTGCCTCAGCAAGAACAACTGGGACATCTTTATGACACAGAACACAGAATACTTCAAGGTCTTACCTGCTAGGGGTCATCTGTTTTACCCCATCTGGCTCCTCACCAATAGGCTCCTAAGGGAGACACCTCCACTGGGTGGCAACGGTTGAGAAAGGAAGATGAGCAAAATAGACACAGTCCCTAAAGCTGTGGACCTTACTCTCTCCACTGCCTTCTCTGCTTCTGGTCTTCGGTGAAGTAGGACGTGTTCAAAGGTAGCTGTGGTCCAGAGGACGCTGCTGTGAGGACTGCTCCAGATCGCTCCTTCCTGAGGTAACTATTTCCGTGTTCTGTGGAAAAACTGAGACTCCGAAGTGCCTATTTTCTTAAATGGCAGCCAGCCTCCTTGGGGGCTATGCCAAAGCACCTGGGAATAAGCAGCTCCTTCCCGATTGTGCTACGAGGACTTATCTTGGGGTTGCTCTCATGACTCTAGGAGGCCTTTTGTTCACGTATATGTCCTACTGAATGTGAGAGGTGGACAAAGGAAAATGAGGATACGTGGTCTACCTTAATTAGGAATCTAAGATTAATTAATTAATTAGGAACCCAGGGGTGGGAGGGGTTTCTGGGCCGGTCAGAAACTTTTGTCTGGAAGTAGAAATGTGTCCCTGTGTCATATGTTATAAATGTGCCATGGTTCCCTTCCACAGATTTGATCAAATGTCTCTCTTCTCATCATGGATCAAAGCTATTTTCATCATTGGCTTGTCATTTTTTCTTTATTCCGGTGAGTGAACTTTCCACTTCGAGGTGAAACATTTCCTATCTTAGAAAAATGCAGGAAACAACCGCTGTAAACTAGGAATGAAGGAGCTTTTTAGAAGCCTCTCAACTGATGAAGCCATAAAAAAGGTACATTACAAATGTCTTTTTAAAATTGCATCAGGGAATTGCTGTTTCTCACTTCCTATTTTGGACAGGTGGAGACAGAATAATGGGTTAGAATGGGCAGCAGAAGTTCGCTCTTCGTTCATTTGTGACCAAGGAACATGACCCAAATCCTTTTTGATTTCTTTCCTTTTTGGATGTCAGACTCCATAGTTGTTAAATACAAACTGTGAGGAGGAATGATCTGGTCTGGGTCTGCTGTTGGTTAACATTCTGATTCTCGATTGCTCACTGAGGTCTTGAAAACAGGCCTTTCTTTAAGGAGAGACATGTTGACTCCTCTGGCAAAAGTTACCTTTCTTAAAGCTCAAGATAGACCATGAATTTCAGAATAAGGCATCTGTGATCTATTGGATAGATACACATATTTAAATCAGTGTACCGATTAATTAATTAATTAATTGATTTCTTCATATTTAAGTGACATGCTCTAAGACATTGTCTTCTCGGTCTTGGATGTTTCATCTAGAAAAATCAGGAGAAAAACAATGCCATCTTCAAAGAAGGGTGTCAGGGATTATTAAAATTATACATCAAATTATTTTTCAAACAGTGAGAGTAATAGGGGATTTCAAACTACTTCCAAATCTGTTATCATTTGGTGGATTTTTTATTTTGCTAATGACACAAAAGTCTTGCTTCATTACTTGCTGGGGTTGAGTAGCAATTCACATAGGTGTCTGCTATTAAGCGATGGGCTCTGTTTACCAAAGACCATTCTTCTTCTTTCTCCTCCCCACCCACCTCCTCCATGTCTTCCTCTTCCTTGTTCTCCTTCTTCTTTCCTTGTTCTCCTTCTCCATCTCCTCCTTCTCCTCTTCCTCTTCTTCTTCATTTTTAATTTTTTCATCTCTTTGTTGGTTGCAGAAGCTTCTTTTCTACTTGTGCGAGAAGCCAGACATTCGGTAAGTCAAAAATGATGGAAGCTGGAAAAAATAAAATAAATAATTAGCTTATTTTAATGTAAATTTTTACAGCAAAACTCATCAAACAAATGTAGAAGGAGATCTTTCAAAAAGTGAAAAACAAAGGTATCATTATTGCACTGAAGTCAAGAAATAGAAACATAGCAGCCATGTAAAACCATTACCTAGACAACACAAAAATGTACATATCCCACGAGGCAAAAATCCAGTTAATGGGCACGAATTTGTCATACAAGCATCTGAGAAAGGTCAAATGGTGTTTACAGTAGAGGTGTTCATTTTAGCAAAACAAAGGGGAAAATGAGCCAACCAAAATATATACTGTAAGGGTGGATCAAATAATTGTATATGTACATAGTGGAATATCACATAGAGGTGAAAAATTAAACCACAAATTCAAGTATATGAATAAACAGAGTCACAGAGAAATTTCAGAAGCAGATGATCTAAGCATACACACACTTTATTTCTATAAATTTCCAATACTGTCAATACTAAGCAAATTGCATTTATATCCTTACGTTTACACATACATGCACAAACACACACACAGGCACACACATACCTAGTGAAATTATCAAGAAAGACAGGCAAATGATAAGTAGAAAAATTCAGTTTCATGATTTCTTCTAAGTTTGGAAGGAGAAAGACATGAAGGGAGGTGAGGATGGTGATCATTAAATTTGAAAACCACATTCAGCTAGTTCTATGACCTTTTAAAAATAATAGCAGGCTTGTGAAGACATTTTAATATCTTATTTTTTAAATGTCATCGGTGTTCATTCTTATAGGTGTTAGTGTTATGGATTTTAGTTTTTAAAACTATATATAGACTATAATTTTTAAATTTTTATGTGTAGCATTTTTTGTATGTTTATTTATTTTGAGGGAGGTAGGGGGAGAGGGGTGCACATGCAAGAAGGGGAGGGGCAGAGAGAGGGAGAGAGAGGATCCTAAGCAGGCTTTGCACTTGATCCCATGAACCATGCAGACGAAATCTTGATCATGACCTGAGCCGAAATCAAGAGTCAGACACTTAACCCACTGAGCCACCCAGCCATCCTGATGTGTAGCACTTCATATGAAGATTAAAGAAAATTTTACAGTTTCTCTCCCTGATAAAATATGTTGTATCTCTATGTTTAGCAGCCAGACTGTAGACCATATTCAGATGAGAATGGTTATTGCACCAGAGAATTAATTCCAGTCTGTGCAACCAATGGAAGAACTTATGGCAACATATGCACTTTCTGCAGGGAAAAGAAGTAAGTACACAATAGTAAATATTTGCTCTTCAAAAGCATGAAGAAACCATCACAAAAGGATGGCAAAATCCATGTTGCCAAGAACGTAGGTGCAACATACACACGCAGTAACTGTAAGATGATAGTAGGTGCCACTCTTGTACTTTTCCCTGAAGTTCTTGTTTCTGAAAGCAATTTTGTATTTGAGTTCTCACTATAATTTTGCTTGATGCTGCGCAAATGTATAAATCAATTAATTGAACTTAATTGCAAATTACTAATGACAGACTAGCAACCACTATGATGTAATTACAAAGCCTAAATGCAGAGCACTAGATCGCTGAGGCGGCCGTGATCCTGACCCTTGCAGACCTCTATCAGCAGGGAGCATAGTCATGCAAGAAACTGAACTGACTTTTGCAGTTTGAAATCTGTCAAAATGGACCCATTCAGGCTAGAAAGGAGCTCCTCTGATGGCCAAGTTTGTCTCATAAATTCCGGGATAGCCTCCCAATATCTTCCTTGGAGAGCAGGGCATTCTAGAACACTCCCATCAAATCTCCCTTCCTGTCCCTCTCACTCTGAAGGAGTTGGCCGTCTATCCATTTGGCCAGCCTTCCCACCTTCCCCCTCGTTTTGTCTCACAGGTGTTTCCTTTCACACATCTTTGCACATTTAAGCCCCCAAATTAGCCTCTGTTTCCAAAGAACTGTTAAGACAATCTCCATTATTTCTCTCTCAGATCTGGGTGTATCCCCAAACACTGAGTCAGAATTGAGCACATAGCAAGAGTAAAACAACCAGTAGGTGAAGAGGACATGGGCCAGACCCCAGGAGCCAAGCCCAACTGGTTCTGGAAGTGGAGCACGGCCTCCCAATCATGTTCCATGTTCAAACCCTTCCTGTCGAGAAGTGCATTGTTATCGTCATGTTTCACGTACAAACTCTATTCTGCATGCATATCATCTGTATTTCCCCACCATAGAATGGATCCAATTTGTGTAACCAATGATCACATGTATAGCAATGAATGTATTGTCTTCAGCGATACTACCCAGGGAGTTTAAAACATGTCTTTTATATAAGGTTTTTATTTTTGAATAACTTTAGATTTTCATAAAAATTTAAGAGATGGTATCAATTTTCTATATCTTTTATCCAGTCTCTGCTAAGGTTACTGCCTTATAGAACCCTGATAAACCTCGCAAAACTAAAAAATTAACATTGTTATATCACTATTAACTAACCTACAGGATTTCTTTAGATTTCACAAGCTTTTTCATTAAGGTACTTTTTTAACATTTTTTGAATGTGGCATACTTTATTTCCATACTACAACTTTTTAATTTCCTTTCTTTTCTTGTCTCTTGCACTCTCTACAGGAAAAGTGGGAACGACTTTGATTTTATGCATTTTGGTGACTGTTGAATATTGATCGAACCGTGGCTTTCGTTGTCATCACATTTTGTGGTACATTCCGTAGATAATTTAGAATACTCTCAATCAGAGCCTTCAGTTCATAGATGACCAGGTGCATCCTATGACCAGAAAATGAAATACAGAGCTTTTAAATTCTTTTTCACCTCAAATTCCTGTCCTTTCAGGATTTTTAATTCCTTATGTTCAATCATTCACTGATCATTTGAAAACCTAATGTCTTAATTGCATGTTTGATAACATAAAAAGTAGTGTTTAAAATAATAAATATTTGACTCATTAAAATGTTGAGTTCCTGTTATCTTTCTTAAAATTCCCTCTCTTAAGACACCTGAGTGGCTCAGTCAGTTGAGCATCCAACTTCAGCTGAGGTCATGACCTCACAGTTCATGAGATCCAACTCCACGTCACTGTCAGCACAGAGCCTGCTTGGGATTCTCCCTCTTCCTCTCTGTCTCTCTGCTCCTTCCCTGCTCATGTGGGCTCACACTTTTTTTCACACAAGATATTAGATAAACATTTTTTTAAATATAAAGGAATGAAGTACTAGTATATGCAACAATCATGGATGAATTTTTTTCTGAAAGATGTTCATTAAGTTTCTCAACATCCACCATGCTGCACATAACTTAGTTTCTAGAAATTAGGTCTGGAGCCTGTGAACAGACTTCAGCGATAGCCATCCTGGGGATCCTGCTGTTTCTCCCCATCCTTACTCTAAACTGGTACATACCCAAGATCTTCCTCATGCCACAATAAAGGCAGTGTTAGATCCAAAACCAGAATGCTTTTGCTTCAGTTCTTCCTCTCAGATACAGTTCACTTACTTTTATATGTTTCTAGTGTTTGTGAAAGGACTTAACTTAGGAAACTAGGACTTTCAAAGTCCAGAAAGAGTTGGCAGAATAGGTTTGCTAGTGGTGTCTGTGTTGAGAGTTGGTTCACCAGCCCTGTCCAGAATGGCTTTTGGAACCCATTCGGGAAACCATCAAGGAAAGCAGTCTTCAAGTTGGTCTTTTTTTTAATTTTTCTTTTTTTAATGTTTATTATATTTGAAATAGAGAGACACTGAGCATGAGTGGGGAAGGAGCAGAGAGAGAGGGAGACACAGAATCCGAAGCAGGCTCCAGTCTCTGAGCCATCAGCACAGAGCTCAACTCGGGGCTCAAACTCACACTGGGAGATCATGACCTGAACGAAGTCGGACACTCAACCGACTGAGACACCACCCAGGCACCCCTCAAGTTGGTCTTTTGACCGACTTCTCTCCTTGGTAGAATCCTAAAGACTCAAGGACAGAGGTGGCTTTGATCCCTAACTTTTTTTTTTTTTTTAGGGAGAGAGTAAAAGAGAAGGGTAGAGGGGAAAGAGTAGAGGATCTTAAGCAGGTTCCATGCCCAGAGCAGAGCCCTACGTGGGGCTCCATCTCGTGACCTTGACATCATGTCCTGAGGTGAAATCAAGAAACACAACAGACTGAGCCACCCAGGTGCCCCTCTAACTCCTTTTTCAGTAGTACTAATTGAGGCAAGATTTAGGGCTGAAGTCTTCTTCTGTATTCTTAAAGGTATGGATCACAACTTTTCCAGTTGTTCCCTGGAGCTCTGTGCTCCAAGAAGAAAACTGGGATGGTAGGACTTGGAATGCACCCCCCCCACCAACACACACAAACACACACACACACACACACACACACACACACACACACACACACACGACAGAGACACTTGAATTCAAAGCACTAGAAACTTCTGTGTCTTCCTCAAAACAAACACCAGGTGTCTCCATCACCCTGAGACATCCACCATTAGCACTGCCTCACAATCTCCACCAACATGCTGTCACTCAGCTGTAATTAAGCCCTACAATCAAGTCAGTCTGCAGGAAACTCCCCTACATGCCACTCCACTGGCCACTTTCCCCAAAAGGCAGAAAATCAGGCTACTCACATGCCCTCACAGGCACCCGTTCAGCCAGTCCACTCCAGTGGTTCCTCCCTGTGCCCTGGACCGCAGGGTCCCCTCCACACTTCCTCAGAGATTCCCTCACTTTGCCCGGACAGAGTCACAAAGAAAATGTTGACTAGTGTATATTTGCCCAAAACTGTATTCTGCAAGTTAATTTTGCAGGGCATTAGCGCAGCCTCTGAGGCAGTACAAGTCCTTCAAGTGTGACTATCCTCCTACCTAAGAGACAGAAACTGGAGCTGCCAGGTAAGCTAAATGCATGACTGTGGGGGCAGTCCGCGGGGTCAGGGAGAGTCCGGGCCGGAATCCAGACTTTCTGCTGCCCTCCACACCCTGTATACCCGGCTAACTTGGGTTGACTAGCTCTCTCATTATAGGGAGATAGTTTCAGACATCACTTTTGTACAGACAAGCGCTCTTGCACAGACATCACCTATGCACACTCCTCTCTGCTGCACAGACACTTGTGCAGAGACATTGCTGTTGCACAGTGGATAAGAGAACGGGCTCTGGAGTCTGCCGGGATTTGCATTCCAGGTGCAAAACCAACTAGCTGTGTCACGTGCCTTCACCTTATTAGGGAATAATAAAAAGTCCCTTCTTAGGGAATAATCAGATTCCCCATGTGAAAAGCAGCTAGTTGAGAAAATTGCAAGAGATCATCACAGTGGGATGCGTAGTAGCTCTTCTTAAGGAAGAGAAGTTGTTTCCTGCAGTTCAGCCTTGGGATACCTCCTGTTGCATCTTACTCTTAAAAAATAGTGCCGCTCTGGAGATGTGCCTACTTAACATCTTAGTGAAACTACCTCATTCATTATTTTCTCAGGTTAGCTCCAATGTTTCATTTTAACTAAAGACATCTTAATCAAGCCTTTGCATTCCTACCTGGTCAACTTACTGCACACACATACGCACACACTCTTCCAACCCACACCGCCCTCTACATCTCACCCAACATCTCACTGCCAAGGGCACCCTGGGACCCCACCCCATCCCTCTGCAGGTGTCAGTTAAGAAGAGAAAGAGGTCTCATCCTCCGTTTACCCTCAAATACCTCTTGAGAGGTAACCAAGTCTCATCTAACCAAGTGGCCAGGTAGACAAAGAAAAAAACCATAATCCAAATTGCTTGGTGCCCACAGGAGCTCCCCAATAATTAGCTCTATTCTCCCACAACATAAGATGTGGTTTGCAGCCTCTGAAAACCATTTACTCTAATAGGATGAGATGTGTCGAACTCTCACAGCTGGGGCGCTCCCACTCCCTGCCCAGAAACCGTGCTTTCAAGTGGTTCCGTATACAACCACAGAGCTATATCTACGCTTCTCAATATGAATGCTGTAAAAAGTAAACAAAAAAAAACAAGCAAACTATACATTCCTTAAAATTCACCCACACCAAAAACAAAAGAAAAAAGGAAAAAAAAAAAACGACTATCTCACAGACTATCAATAAAATAACTCAACAAAGCCCAAACATGGGCAACTGCCGGGCTCCGTCCAAGGAGCACAAGATTCTTGATCTCAGGATGGTGAGTTGAAATCCCACGTTGCTTTGTTTCTTGACCATGGGATGTTTTTCTTTGTTTCTTCGTGAATGTCATAATTTTCAAGACAGTAGACACTGAGGTAAATAGTTCCATGTCTGGATACGTGAATAACTCTTCCTTTTCTAGGCATCTCCTCTGAGGAAATGAGTCAACCTAGTCGGGAGTTAACCTGGGTTTGTATCTATTGCTGCTCGTTCCCATCGGTACTCCTAGGCTTTAAATTCCTTTGACATTACCTTGTGCTTATGACTGGGGTTGGGTTACCAGAGTGTGTTTCTCTGTGTTCTGTTCCACTTCAACCTTAGCCCGAATCTCAGTGACATTCTCTTCTCACCTTTGTCTTCTCCCCCACCCCCCACCCCCCACCCCCAGTGGTAGACTGCTTTTATTTTTTACTCAGTTCTTGATGTCCTGGGGGTGGGAAATGGGGAGATACTTTCTCATGTGCATATTCAGCCCCCATCTTAGGCAGGCGTTATATACCTCGGTCTTGGGTGTGGGGCCACGTCAGTGATCCTGTCCCTCCCCTTGTGGCAGAGAACTTTTTCCTGTCTCTTCCCAAGAAACAGAGTGTTGGTTTTTCTCTCTTCTCTTCTCATGACTACAATATGTCTTCACCGATGCCCTGAGGCTAAGTGTTCACTGCCCTTTCCTCAGCAGCTTAGTGTGTTTGCTCTGTGAAGAAAATAGGACTAAAGTGTCCTGGTGACGCTTTGTTTCCCACTCTCCTCCTGGCCCCCCCCCCCCGTGGTGACTACTGTGCTCCTGGCATCAGAGAGGGGCTCTCCCCAGTCTCCTGCCTTATCTCTTAGATCTCTCATGGTGAGGTCCACAGAGAACACCTGCTAGCTAGTTCAAACTCTCCTCGTGTCTATAGTTCCAAGGGACTCTATATTTGCCTGCTCACCGACACATGGTGCTTAAGCAACTCATTTTAAAATTTGCCTGAATTCTTCTGATTACCTTCTATGATTCAGCACTTCTGCCTGTCCCGCTTTGCTCCAGGTAAGAAGCCCAGCTCTCCCTGGAAGTATCTCTCAACGCTTAGGCCTCAGCCTTCCCAGTTGACCTGCAGTTTCTGTTGAAAGCAACTAAAAATTTTGGAAATAGATAGTGCACAACATTGTGAGTATAATTAACACCACTGAACCGTGTGCTTAAAATGGTTAAAAATGCAAGCTTTGTGTTATATATATTTTATCCCAATTTTAAACATTAATAGCTACATACCAAATTGTACATTTTTTATTGAAGTATTGTTGGCATACAATGTTACATTAGTTTCAGGTGTGCAACATGGTAGGTAAGCTATCTTCACCAGGATAAGTGTAGTTACCATCTGTCACCATACAATGTTCTTATAGTATTACTGACTGTATTCTCCATGGTGTAATTTTCATCCCCATGACTTGTGTATTGTATTTTATAACTGGATGTTTGGACCTCTTCATCCCCTTCGCTTATTTCACCCGTCTTCCCAATTCCCTCCCCTCTGGCCACCATCAATGTCTTCTCCATATTTATAATTCTTCTTTTGTTTTTGGTTTGTTTTGGATAAAGAAGGTGTGTGTGTGTGTGTGTGTGTGTGTGTGTGTGTGTATGCATACATATGTGTATAAACATATATATATATGTGCATACATATGTGTATAAATATATATATGTGCATATATATATATATATATACATATATATATATATATACACATAGTTGAAAATTACCCAGCCATAAAAAATGAGATCTCGCCATTTGTGACAACATGAATTGTATACTTTAAGTGGGTAAATTTCATGATATCTAAAATTAGGTATCTCAATAAAGGGGTTTTTAAAAAGAAAGAAATGAAATGAGGATACGGTCCCAGTGGTAGCGGTAGATACAATGGCAGTAAGGTGGTTACTGTTCCAGCAGGGTCACATGAGATGCAGAGACGGGGTTGGGGAAGGGGGGAAGGATAACGGTGTGGTAGCTTCATTACCTCGAAAACCCCTGACATAGAAACCTCTAGCCCTGGACCATGTCCAACTGATGGAATCAGTTCAGAAGTTCAGAAACCAAAGAAGTTACAATTGTCCCTCTCCTACCTGCCCCACTTTGGGGAAATCCTGTTCCCACATGTCTTTCTTCAGTGGGAGGAAGGAAATGTCGGTGCCCAAATCCCACACCACAGGACAGCAGAGAAGCAAGTATCCGCTGCATTGCTGCTCTCCAACCCAGCATCCCTCCCCTGGCCCTTTGCGGAAAACTCGTCACCACTAAATAAACTCATTTTTTAAAGTTTATTTACTTTGAGAGAGACAGAGAGAGTGCAAGCTGGGGAGGGGCAGAGAGAGAGGGAGACAGAATCCCAAGAAGGGTGCACGCTGTCAGCACAGAGCTCAACATGAGGCTCCATTTCACAAGTGTGAGATCACAACCTGAACAAAACTCAAGAGCCAATGCTTAACTGACTGAACCACCCAGACTCCCCTTATTATTAACGAAACCAATTTTAACCCCTTTATCTGACTCCTCCATTCCATCCCCACAGCATCAGTTAATTCTGATCTGGACAACAATTTCCTAACTAGTCTCCCTGTCTCTTGACTCCCTCCCTCCTCCATCGCTGGAAGCAGTCAGCCTCACACCCCAAACATGAATTTATGCCAATTTTCTCCCATTAAGCAACCCCTCCTCAGTAAGTGTTCATTCTAGGTAAAAATTGGGTCTTGCAAGCCAACAGCACTCCAAGACAACTTCCATCTCCCCACCTTCCAACAAATTGCTATTTATTAATTCTCTATTATAGGGGCACCTGGATTGCTCAGTTGGTTAAGCACTGACTTCAGCTCAGGTCATGACCTCACGTTTCGTGAGTTCGAGCCCCGCGTCGGGCTCTGGGCTGACAACTCAGGACCTGGAGCCTGCTTCGGATTCTGTGTCTCCCTCTCTCTCTGCCCCTCCCCTGTTCACACTCTGTCCCTCTGTCAAAAGTAAATAAACATTAAAAAAAATTTTAATTCTCTACTATACATTCTGGAACTGCCATTATCCACGGTGGTGCCGTAGTGGCCTCGCTTTAATGAGGACAGAACCCCGAGCCTCTCCTAATGAAAAGCCTTCACTGACTTTCCATTGTCACTGGCCTCGTCCACGTACTTATTTATCATGGTCTAAGATTTCTCCGTGAAGTTCCCCATTCTCTACCCTCATCTTCCACCACTTCCCACACTCAGGTTTCTGAAACACTGAGCTACTTTCAATTACCTGAGAAATCAAGGTCATGGAGGTCAGCATTTATCACACAACTAGCACTGTGTCCAGCATTTAGGAAACAATTAAATTTGTATTGTATATGTTTATTAAAATCATACTCTATATCAATTTCATGTGTCAGGAAAATTAGCCCACTCCAGCATCAAATACCCAGGAAGCACCATATTTTTCCTACCATGCTAACTAAGGCAACAGACACTTTGCCTGCCTACTCCAGTTCCTGGACACGGCAGCCCTCATTAAATACCAGATGGATGGATGGATGGATGGATGGATGGATGGACGGATGGATGAATGGATGGTTAAATGGCTGGATGCGTGGAAGGTATGTGACTATGAGAGAAGGTATTTAATGGGAGGAGAGATCCCCATCTGGATGGTTCTTGAGTGCAGAGAACATGTCTTCATTCGTCTTTGCATTTTTGGACCTCAGAACACAGTCTGACAGAAAGTCGCAACAGATACATGAAGGATTAATGAATGTGCGCTTACAATCATTATATAAACAGTATTTTCATTGTAAACCTTGTCTTTAACATTTAGATACACCATTGAGATAAATACGTGAAAACCGAACCCTATTTTGTGACGGTCCAATTTATAAAGCCATTCCCCTCTCCTGGTACCTCTCTCAGCTCTCTTGGTTGGAGTTCCCAGGGAGGAGAGATGATGAGCTACCACGTTTTTGGAGATCAAAATACTTGAGAAGAGGTTGGGGGGTGGGTGGAGGAAAAAGAGGAGTGTTGAGGAGAAGTACCAGTCCCAGGGGGCAGAGCTGGGCAGAAAACATCTTGGCAACAAGAACAACTGATTGCTCAGCCTTCCAAGAGCAGTAAGAATTACCGCCTCAAAGAATTCCCTATGAGAGGAAGGAGGAGAAGAGAATTCATCCACTAGATTCCATCTCCTACTATTCAGTGGATTTCCCAAAAAGGCTTGAACTCCCCGTATTTCTGCATCACGCTGCATCCTTGTCTCAGCAGTAGAGGTGGAGCCCAGGCATGAGAAACAAAAGCTGTGTCATGCAGGCATGAGGCAAGGTGGTGTCATGTGAACTTTGTATGTTATTTAATAGTTTCACAGAATGGTCGTATGGATGAATTATAACTTACAAACTATGGCATGCAGAATAATGCTCCACACCCACCCAAAGATGCCCACATCCCAATCCCTGGAGCCTGTGAACATGTATACAATGCAAAGGGAATGAGATTGCAGACGAAATTAAGGTGGCTAATCAGCTCAACCTTAAAAGATGGAGACGACACAATCGTCAGGTGGGTCCAATGTAATCACAGGTTCTTTAAAAGTGGAAGGTGGCTTTAAAGCTGGAAGGGGGCCAGAAGCCAAGATCTGCAGGTGACCTCTAGAAGCCAGAAAAGGCAAGAAAATGGATGCTCCTCCAGAGCTTCCAGAAAGAAATGCAACCTTGCTGCTCCTTGATGTTAGCTCAGCGAGATTCACATCAGACTTGTGACCTACACAACTGTAAAATAATACTCTTGTGTTTAGCTCCTAAATTAGTGGTAATTTGTTACAGTAGCAATGAGGAACTAAGGGACTTGCCCAATTCCTTATTTGGGAGCATTTAGATTACTTTCAACTTTTTCTCGTCACAGAATGATAAGGCAATGGAACTCCTTATGGGTAAATTTCCATTCATCTTCACAATTTTTTAAATGCATAGAAATTATTCGTTGAGTCAAAGATCATGCCTAATTTAATAACCCTTACATGCATTGCCTTCCAGAAAGGTAGTAACAGTTTTCAAATAACTGTCAACATACCAGAATTTCCATCAACAGAGTACACTTTTTGTTTTTTAATTTTTAGCAGTTTGATAGGCAAAAACAGCGCCTAAATGTTTTAAACTGCATTTTTGTTATTGATAATTTGTGCCGTGTGCCCATGCGGTCCTCCACAGAGCAGGAATAGAGCGGCCGTTTTTACATCTTTGGGAATTACTATGTTCAAATTCTCTGATCATTTTTCTTTTCAGGTGTTCATCTTCTGTTATCACTTTGTACAATTATCCATCTCTGTTGCATCTATTGAAAATGTTTGCAATCTGACTTTATGTTTTAAGTGGCAGAAGCTTTAATTTTTTAATGATTAAATCTACCAATCTTTTCTGATTTCTAAATTCCTTGATGTCATATTTCGAAGTCTCTCGTTTCTCCTATGTATGAATAGTCATCTGCATCTTCTTTTAGTGCTTTGAGAGTTGAACGACGTGAGTTAAGACTCTAGCTTCAGCTTTTCCTGGAGGATTGCCCAGCAGCCTCAACAACGAATGCGTCCAATATCTCTCCTTAGCTTTCAAGATGGTATTTCAAAACAATTTCTGATATAGACTTGCACTCACCTTCTTAAAATAACTCGTATTTGAAAGCGAAAGAAGTTGTCTAAAGAAGACCGATTCTCTATCACATGCTCTTGATGTACCAGTTTCCACGGCTTCACAGTTACCCTTTAAGGTAGAAGAGGGCTAAGCCCAAAGGAAATGAGCTTATCTGTGAGACAAATAAGTAACCACACCATTGCTATAATAAGGTTATGTTTCCAAGTAATATAACACCAAAAATCTTTAGCAGTATAGCAGAGAAAAAAAGAAAAAAAACCCACATCCTTGTGTTTCATTATGTACTGCTAACGTCCATACCTGATACTAAGTGGTCTTCATACATGGGTAGCCAAGGCCAAGAACATTCCTTTTCTTTCCCTTTCCCTATCTCCATGTGTCTCCTCATTCTCAGAAGTAAGACATATCTTCATGTGCTTTTTAGTTTTACTCATGAGAAAATAGAATTCTATATTGTTTTAATTTGTGTTCAACATTGTGTAAAAGGGAAAAAGAAATCATAACTTAATTTCCAACAGTTTTTAATGTTACCAGTTGTCTTTGCTAGCTAAAAGGCATATTGACTTTGACTTTTTTTTTTTTTCGAGAAAATAGCCTTTATTTTTTTTGAATAATTTATTGTCAGATTGGTTTCCATATAACACCCAGTGCTCATCCCAACAAGTACCCTCGTCTGTGCCCAACACCCACTCTCCCCCCTTTCCAGACCTCTCTCTCCCCTCAGTTTGTTCTCAGTCCTTGAGAGTCTCTTATGTTATGTATATTGACTTTTTAAGATGAAAATGTACCCTTTGTGTCTGCAGTAAAACTGGAAAGTACTGACTGTATCTGGTGACAATCCTAAATTCAGGCCAGATCTATAGAGCAAAACCTTTAAGTGAAGGATCAACAAAACCACTAATTTGGGGGTGTGTGGATGACTCATTCAGTCATACAAATACATTGAGTAGTCATAGCTCTCTGACAGATCTTAAAACTTTTGGTTTCAGAATGGGTTCCCAAGTCTCTGTTCCTAGTGGTAGGGGTGGTGTAGAAAGCCATAATATCATTGTAAAATAGTCCAGTCCAAATATACTTAGATTTGCTCACATTTAATAAAACTTACAATTAAGCATGGCAGCATTGTAAGTGATTTACATATATTAACATTTAACTTTTTTTTTTAAGGTTTATTTATTTTTGAGAGACATAGAGACAGAGTATGAGTTGGGGAAGGGCAGAGAGAGAGGGAGACGCAGAATCCGAAGAAGGCTCCAGGCTCTGAGCTGTCAGCACTGAGCCCCACGCGGGGCTCGAACTCACAGACCGTGAGATCATGACCTGAGCTGAAGTCGGCCACTTAACCAACTGAGCCATCCAGGCACCCCAACATTTAACTTTTTAAAGTTTTTCTATCTTTAATTTTATTTTTAAGTTTTTATTTATTTTGAGAGATCACATGCGCACAAGTGAGGGATAGACAGAGAGAGAGGGCGAGAGAGAACCCCAAGCAGGCTCTATGCTGTCAGCGCAGAGCTCAGTCCCACGAACCATGAGATAAACGACCTGAACTGAAATCAAGAGTTGAATGATTAACCACTCAGGCACCCCAACATTTAATTTTTTTAAGTTTCATTTTTATACATGAGAAAACTAAGGCACAGAGAGGTCAATTAAATTTACTGAAGTCACCTATTGCTAGGGTTGGGATTTGAACCCAGAGTTAGTGTTCTTAACCACACACTGTGATATCTTACAGTTCAATGGTATCTTCAGAGCTGAGCTTCATAATGTGGGATCCAAGAGCTCCTTCAAGGCCATGGGTGAACTTCAAAAAGTCTGTGAATCTCCCCCAAACAGTATGCAAGTATTTGTGTGCATATGTGTGTCTATACTTTATCAGATTCTCAAAAGGCGATGTATTTCAAAAATAAAGAATAAAAATGGTAAAGAGACACTATTTTAGGAAAACAGTGATTCACAATGAAAAGATTATGGTTTTTACATGACGTAGAATTGGGTTAGAACACTGCATTGCCTGGGTGGCTGAGTTGGTTGAGAGTCTGACTCTTGATTTTGGCTCAAGTCATGATCTCAAAGTTAATGGGATGGAGCCCGGCGCTGGGCTCAGCACTGAAGACAGGAACCTGCTTAGGATTCTCTCCCTCTCTCTCTGTCCCTCCCCCCAATTCTTTCTCTCTCTCAAAATAAATATTTAAAAAAAAAAAGATTCTCTCTCTGCCTCTCTCCCCCATTTGTGTACCCTCTCTCTAAAATAAAAATAAATAATTTTTAAAAATAGAAGACATGCTGCCATTTATTAGTTATATGAACTTGAGCACATTAATTGCCCTATCTAAACTTCATGTTCCCTATCTAGGGTTCTGAACCAGCATCCCTGCAGTGGGGCTAGAGAACCTGCATTTTAGGTAGGCACTCTGAGTAGCTATTATGATACTAAAGTTAGAGAACCATGGCTTCAAAAAAAAAAAAGCATTTCTATATATTTCTCATGTTTGCCCCAACAATTTCAAAACAGAGAGAGGAGAAATCAATTTAGACATGTGGCAGAAAAATAATTTAAAAACCTAAACACAATAGGAATGTTTGCTTAAGATAAAATTCACCTGAATACAGAGTACTGAATTCCCGAGAAAACACTATCAAGGGTGTGAGCCCCGCAGGAGATGTTAATTACAGGTGTCAATTACAGAGAACGCTGCAGGAACCCACAGCAAGCTTCAGAGCGTCCGCCCTGCTTTGACCCACTCTTCCTGCCGTGGACTGCGCCCCTGTGTTCACGGTAAACCGTTTTGTCTCAGCCAGATTTCTCAAAGCGAAGGGTGATGGGGACAATAGGATTTCCCTCTGGATCACTCTCAGTTTTTCCAGAATCCTGGAAGGGATGACACAAGGACATGAAATGCCACCTTTCACAAGACACTACAGGGCTTTAATCAAAGGGCTGGAAATCTGTGTAGGAGCTTTAATCAAAGAAAACTGAGTGTTGGCAACTGGTCATGGTGACCTGTTAGTATTCTGAGCACCTCTCTTTCTCAAGGCACTTCAGGGAACGGGGAGGAGGGGGAGGATATGAATCTCAAGTCCAAAACCAAAAACAGGACTGGAGAAAAAAGTGGACAAGGAAATTTAGTGTTATGTTGTTATAATATTCATAATACTATATCTGTATCTTTTAATATCTATATCTTACCTTTTAATGTTTATATCTATAATGTTATATTTATCTCTATAAGCAAAGATCAGATCCTATCCAATAAGTGAAATGCATGGCCATTTTCACTTATTATCTTAAAATATTTTTTCACTCTAACTAGCAACATTATTAAAATTTTGAAAAAAAGGAAAGGTAACAGTAGCATTCCAATATTATCAAACCCACACAGTCACTGTTAATATTCTGCTATATTTTGTTGCAGACTTTTTCATAAGTATGTTTAACACAGTCAAGCAAAGTATGTGTCGTCTATGATTACAAGTGACTGACTTCCTACTATAAAATTAGTGTTAACCCATGTTCCTATGTATTGGGTTGAACCATAAGAAATGATTGGTATTTGGCTCTTAGACGTTAAAAAATAGCCACTTCCTATTGTTCAAACTGGTGTCTTTCCTGATTCTGATTTGAAAGTCAGAATGGTTATCACATGGATAGGCTGCTATTTTCTCCATTAGTACCTACTGTTGGTGATGAGCACCTGTTCTTTCCCCGTTCACTTCAGCATAAATTGCATGCATAAAAGGAGAGACTGAAAAACTAGCTTCTCACCAAGAAGACCCAAAGAGATCTGCATTATATTGTTGTGTCAAATGAGAATTTATCAGGTAGGAACGTACCCTATAAATGAAGCTAGTCACTAGCATGCTTAATATAGGTCCCCTTGCTGCAAAGTGTGTCCAGCAAATCAAGAAGTCCTTGTTCCCACGTCTCCCAACTTGGCCATCATTAGGTTCACGAACTAGAGTCCGGGCTACCCTGATGTGCCTGTTTGCTTCTGGGTGTGTGGTTGTGCGCGCGTATGTGCCTACATGTGCTTGTTTAGATTCAGCTTTAATATTTCACTAGAAAATCAAAGATTCATTGCCTCACGTCTACCTATGAAAAGTCTGACTCTTGCTGACCTTTGCCATATTTGAAGGTCAAATCAAGGCACACTGTCTCTCTGAAGCACAGAAAAGCAAACCTTCCACTCTAGTTCTTGGGTTTAGTCTTGGTTTTGGGGGCTAGTCTCTTCCTTTGGGTGCTGATTCCACAAATCCAAAGCAGGTGGAGGAACTGGCATCTCTTTCTGTAACCGCCCTGTCTGGTCAGTGTCCAAGCACCTCTCTTCAGGCCTTCGCCGCTCAATGTTCTTGCCTCTGCTAGAGGCCTGGGATTCCCTTCCTGTCGCTTCTTTCTTGAAAAGATGTGAAGTCGAAGCAATTTGTTTTAACACATATCATGGGATTTTTCGGTAAAATTCACTGGAATACCAAAAGAAAAAAGCCCTGTAAATTCTCATCTCTGTGCTTTCATAAAAAGGAAGCCCTGAGTGTGGGGATCCCTTGAAAGAACTGGTCAAATCTCAATAAACTAGGTTCATGGCTTACTTTCACTCATTTCCTCATGTAAATGGTATGTTGTCCTTATTTTTTCCAAGAAGGGCAAACATTGAGTTTTACTTGGGGCCCACCCTAGATCTCAATTATTTTCCATTAAAAAGGCAATTTCCTATCCATGCTGTGAGCCACAGTCGTTGGAAGGGGGATCTCCAACACCTTCAGGAGGTTTTCTTCAATGTTTTTTCCTGGTTTTTTTCAATAACCATTTTTGAATTTTGTCAGTTTCACCTGAAACTGGTTTTTCGCACACAGGGCGTCACAGGCAAGGTCGGCTAATGCCAGAGGATGGGTACGAAGCACAGCTGTGACCCAGCACTGTTGCTGCAGCTGTTCCGCCTCTTGACCTTCAGTTCAATTAAACAGATACTGAGAAAAGTCCTAGGGTGACAGGACCTGGCAATCCAAAGTGGTGAACTCACCTACAGTCAAACCCAACTGGGCTTATTGGAACCTGATCGCCAAGAGAGAGCATACACCATGAGGACCCACGAGGTGGGTCAGTGAGAGGCTCAGTAAGAGGCGGTCGGATGGAGCTCATCATAGGATTTGGGCTTGTGTCAAGCAGTTTGGAGGAGGTTCAAGGCTAGGAGTTAGCTCTAAACTGGGAGTTGTCAAGAAGTGGGGCATCTTAATGAATTCACTTACCTAGAAGGTGGAAAAAATGTAAAGAGACTGTTTTAAAGAAGCAGCAGTGACTCAGGGGTGTTTGGTCACTTTTGTGGTATACCCAAGTGACTTTGTTGTTTTTGTTTTTGTTTTTCTGTTGTTTTTGTTTTTGTTTTTTTGGCTGCTCCTCAGACATGACTCCAGAATTTTCTTGCCTTGTCTCATATTGATTGTCTTTGAGAACGTTTATGATCAGCAGGAAAATCAGGTTCCACCTGTGAGAGTGAGTCTGCTTTTCTCTTCCTTGGAAGATAAAGTGTACTGAGGTCCTGCCCTAAAGGCACTCCCAGGCTAGTAGGAGAGACAAAATAAATCAACAGCCCTGATTTTTTTCTCATCAGTGACAGAGACAACCAAGAAGGGAGTCAGGGAAGTCTTTGTAGAGAAGATACAGAAATAAGCAGGAAAGAGGGAAGGAGCTTGCAGGCAGGAAGAGCAGCATGTATAAGAGGAGTCTTTATGGAAAATTCATTTGGGGCAAGTAGGAAAAACAAGAGTTCTCATGAGATTTGAGAAAGAGGGGACACAGGACAGAGGACCATGGAGCCAGGCACTGCAAACCATGGTAAGAAGTTTGAATTCTATAGGGAAGAAAAGGGGAAAGTCTTTTAAGCCAGACAGTGATGCGATCAGACTTGCATTTAGAATGATTATCTGGCTGCCCTGCACAAAGTGCACTAGAGAAGGCAGGGTTGGGAGGCAGAGTGTGAATAGAAGGAAGGTTCACACTAGTCCTAAGGGGGCTGATAAGGAGCTTCCCCAGCAGGAGTTAAGAGAAAGCTCTGGGGACCCACACACCCTCCAACTCAAGGGTAAAGAGAGGACCCCAGAGCTCTCCTCCCATACTCCCTGTCCCCCCATTACTTACATCATGCCCCCCCCACTGTCTGCCGTTAGACTATCAGGGGGGACCTTTCTCTCAAGGTCACCTCTTCTCCCTGTACTCTAACCCCCATCCATCATACTGGGCAATGAAAGATGACTCCCTCCCCTGACTTACTTTCCCTCTGCCTCTTTCTTCAGATCGTTTACATTTGATATACTTTAGGTGGTATTTATCTGTTTATCTGCCTCCTTCACTGGAATGTAAGTTCCACAAAATAGGTATTTTTGTCTTTTTTCTATGTCCTCCAACACCTAGGATAGTACCTGATACATAACAGGCCCTCAATAAGTATTTCCCAAATAATTTTGAATAAGGGATGGAATTAATCCATACAGTGGCAAAGATAATCAAGAGAAGGCTAGAGATTTTGGACTCCGGTTTCAAGCAAGTAGTAACAGTAGTCAGGTTTCCTTCAGGACCTACAATCCTTGTCTTTATAAGCAGGGGGGAAAGGGTAGAGGAGGTGAGGGGTTTGTGTTCTTAGAATAAAGTCAGGAAACCTCCCTCTCACCTCTGCCACTGTGGCCAGTAAGGAGATGTTGCTTGAGCGTGAGGACTTGAGCATGGTTACCCTTTCAGGGTTCAACATAACGGCATGCTCATCACTCTTGTGTGTGCTTGCGAACCAGAGAGCTTGAGAGGACAGTGCCTTACAAACACATGTTTCTCAGACTCCACCTGGAGTCCATTCATTAAGAGCAAAAGTCTCTTTAAGAGTTTTTCTTCCTCCTTGGGGCACCTGGGTGGCTCAGGCAGTTAAGAGTCCTACTTTGGCTCAGGTCATGATCTCATGGTTTGTGGATTTGAGCCCCTCGTCAGGCTCTGTGCTGACAGCTCAGAGCCTAGAGCCTGCTTCAGATTCTGTGTGTGTGTGTCTCTCTCTCTGCCACTCCCCTGCTAGCCCTCGCTCTCTCTCTCTCTCTCTCTCTCTCTCTCTCTCTCTCTGTCCCTCTCTTTCTCTCAAAAATAAAAAATTAACATTTGAAAAAGAAAGAGTTCTTCCGCCTTGTCCATCCAAGCAGATAACAAGCATGAAGGCTGCGAGAAAGCATGAGTGGGAGAGAAGGGAAGAGGGGGCATGTGGGCATCTGACTCTTTCCCCTTGTGTGCCATTTCAGCTTCTAAATGTTAGCAAGATGGGCCTGGGAGCACCAGCTACTCAGAGGAGCTACCGAGGAAGTGGGGACAGTCAAATGTCAGGAAGCACGGGCGTAGCGCAATGATGAGAATGTGACAGTGGCCTCTACCCTTGCTGTCCTCTGTTTGACAAAGTCCAAGACCCTCAGCTGTTTGAAACTGAGCTTGTGGCATGATGAAAAGATGAAAAGAACTAGAATTGTCTCCCTCTACTGTGTATTCAATCTTGGTCACACTCTGTTCTCTCCTTGCCTTGACTTTTTGAAAAGAGCATGGTAGTAAGTCAAGAAGAGGGCTTGGCAAATGAAAGTAAAGAGTGGAGTGTGGGCAAGCCCTCAGAGGCAGGTGAGACCATCAGGCTGGTGTGCACGTGCCCAGAAGTGGGAAGGCCACAGTTTCCACGAACTCTGGCCCCTTTCCCACCCTGCCCAAATGCAAGAGGAGCCCTGGTTGTCTTCCATTGGTCTCATTACGAGTCGCTTCACAAACCTAAGACCATCTGAATAATGACTGAGTTCTCCAAACACCGAACTATCATCCTCCACCAATATAATTTTATCACTAAATGGCCACCTGAACTCAAGTTAACCTAGACTATCCTAGCATACATAGCACACCTATCTTATGCTATGACTTTTTAAAAATCAATTGTGGATTGTCATTTAGGTCAGAACGTGTCTTCAGCCATGTCTTTCATTAGAACAGATTAAATAAGCAAGACCTATTTAATCAGAGTTATTTTCTGGGTTGTGCTACTCTTTTCCTTGCCTAAAACTTCATCTCCTGTCTGTCTTCCATCTGGAAGGTAAAGCTACTATAACCAAAGCAACAGAAATACTTAAGCTACGAAAACCAGATGTCACACCCTCCACCCAGTGTCATGCAGCAGAATGCAAAAGTGCCAAAAGAGACTCATGCGCAATTTCAAATAGTTTGAGAGAAGTCAATGTCATGGTGATAAACCACAAAACATGCAAGTGACACAGACCAGATTCTGAAAAAGAAGGGATAATGATGAATCGTTTGTGAGTGTTTATTATTTCTGGATAGCTGATTCTGGGGACTGATACAGTTCCTTTGATAAAGACACCAATAATAAGAAAGGGAAAAATCTCACTGGAAGGAAATACAACTTCACATTCAGGGTGGGAGTGGAAGGAGTTATATATTCCTGCTAATCAGTGGTCTTCTACCTGTAAATTGTGCTTTGCGATGGAAAAGGTTGTGATTTCTTAGATTAACAACAAAGACACAGACAAAAGAGGCGAGTAAGCATTTCAAACTTTTGTGCTTTAAAAAACACCGTCAAGAAAAATAAAAGATAAGCCCTAGACTAGAGGAAATATTTATAAATCATATATCTTATAAGGGAATCCTATCCAGAATATATAAAGAGCACTTAAAATTCACTAATAAAAAGACCCAAAATTGTCCCCAAATCGGGACAACCCAATTTTTTAAAAGCAAAATATTTGAATAGAAATTTATTCAAAAAGATAAATAAATGACTAGTAAGCACATGAAAAGAAGCTCACAGTTATTAAGGAAGTGACAATCAAAACCACAGTGGCTACTACCTCACACACACTATAATAGCAATTGTCAGACAACAACAAGCATTGGCAATGATATAGAAACCTTCTAAAGTGTTAAAGATTGGAACCTTCCTACGATGTTAAAGGGAATGTGAAATGGTGCAGCTACTTCGGAAAACAGTTGAGAAGTTTCTCAAAGAGTTAAACATAGAGTTACCATATAATCCAGTAATCTCACTCATAGGTATATACCCCCCAAAATGAAAACATATCCATACAAAAATGGATACCTAAATGTTTATAGCAGCATTGTTCATAATAAGTAAAAAGTAAAATAGCCCAATATCTATCAATGGTGAATGGATGAATAAAATGTGGTATATCCTTGCAACAAAAAGGAATGAAATACTGATACATGTTACAGTATGAAATTCAAAACCATTATGCTAAGTGAAAGAAGTCAGAGGAGTGCCTGGGTGGCTCAGTTGGTTGGGCATCTGACTCTTGATTTTGGCTCATAATGTCATAATGTCATGGTTCATGGGATCAAGTCCCACATTGGACTCTGCCCTGACAGAGAGGAGCCTGCTTGGGATTCATCCCCTCCCTCACTCTCCCCACCTCCCTCTCTCCACTTCTTCATATGTGAAATGTCCAGAATAGGCAAGGAGGGGTGTGGAGGAAGGAGAGAAATGGGGAGTGATTGTTAATGGGTTCAAATCTTCTTTGAGGCATGATGAAGATGTGCTGGAATGAGTTATGGTGATGGTTGCACAACTCAGCAGATATACTAAAAACCATTGAATTATAAAGTTTAAATGGGTAAACTTAACGCTATGTAAATTATATTTCGTAAAGCTCTTAAAAGTTAACACAAATCAGGGAATAGCAACCACATTCACATAAAAAGAACACAATTGTCACTGTTTCCTTTAGGAAACTTTCTGTAGCTAGGCAATCAAGACCTGAATTTTTTCAAGTCTGCACTAAAATTACTTGCCAGAACCGGAAGCTGAGTATCCCATGCTGTTACCGAAAATGATGAACCTTTAATGATGAACCTTCAATGCACTAGTATTATCTGGGGAAAAGGAAACATTGGGTCTCAATGGGGCACCCTCATAATGTCATGTGATTTCTGAAAAAGTAACCACTAAGTCTGAAGTTATCAGCACGTTAACTCTGGGGTGGTTGGTGTAACATCAAACATCCTGAAAGAACATATGACCATATGTATTATAATAAAGACCACATACTCAGCTCAGAAAAAAAGAATAAGATATTTCTAATAGAATATTAAATATTGTTCCTTGAGGCACTGAGGTTCATCTGTCTTAAAGAAATTGCTCAGTATTAGAACAAAAATAGAGTGCCTGGGTGGTTCAGTCAGTCAAGTGTCCAACTTTGGCTCAGATCATGATCTCATGGTCAAACTCCACATCAAGCTCTGTGCTAACAGCTCAGAGCCTGGAGCCTGTTTCATATTCTCTCTCTCTCTCTCTCTCTCTCTCTCTTCTCCCTGCCCTGCCCTGCCCCCACTTGTACTCTGTCTCTCTCAAAAATAAACATTTAAATTTTTTTAATGTATTAGAACAAAATAGCCATGTCTGACTAGTATTTTCCTTCTTCAGCTAAATCCAGAAAGAAGGAAGAAAGGGAGGGAAAAAGGGGGAGGTAGGAAAGGTTGGGGGGAAGGAGAGAAGGTAAGAGGGAGAGAGGGAGGGGGAAACTCAGTATCTTTCTTAAATCTGAAGTTGTATAATCAAACCATCAGGGGAAGCACAGAGGGCTGGAAAGATCCAACACGTCCTTCCCCGCCTCCCTGTGTCTCCATATCTACCACATACCTTAGGCCAGAGCACGGTAAATTATCCTCCACAAAATGGGGAAGGAAAATCCTAACTAATAAGAGGGAAGGAGTTTACTAATAAATAATACTCCCTCCTGCACCTCTACCTGGCCTCGGCCTATTAATCTGCACATAACCCAAAGAGATAACTAGTTCGGGACCAATTTATGGACACTGAAAAGCTCTAATTTAAGTCTTAACTGATGCCATTAGTGGATACAGAAGATAGTACTGCTATTGATGAAAACTAAAATCCTCAAAATTTCTGCCGAGATGTTTTAAAGTCTCTCCTTGTAGAGTATGTTCAGAGGGCAACAAGGTCTTCTCACCCCCATCCACACTGTAGAATTACCATCGTCTCCCTCAGCAGTCCTAGCAAAGGAAAGGATCCCCAATGGTAAGGAGCAATTATTCACCGTTCTCAGTTGTGTTTCCTTTCTTCATACTCAACTTACAAATTGGAAAGAAGAAAACCACATCCTTTCTACCCTCAATATATAGAGTCGAGGAAGAACTAACACACATTTTCACGTTGACTGATTTGATGTGGGGACTCCAGCCACAATGAGGAACTCCTCTACATTTCTGGCATTCTCTCTCTCGATTGCCATTTTTCTCCTGCTAATTCCTGGAGGTAAGACTGATTCTCATCATTTCCATTATAACCATTAAGCAAAGTGGAGCCAACTTTGAGTGAACTTGAGGCAATATTAGCTAAGCCTAAGAGCAGATTCTTTGTTCCTCAAGCTTTAGCATTCTTTCTTGGATTCTAGGTCTTTATTTTAGAAGGAAAAACATCCTCTTTCCTCTTTAAAATTTCTTCACAAAAAATAATAGAACCACCAGTGCTTATTACTGCCAATTCATACCTTAAAAACTGCCCCCCCAAAATTGCCTAAATGTTAAAACAACCAAATTAAAAAAAAAAAAAACCTTTTGGGTTAGGAAAATAAATAGTACCTTTCTAGAAAGGAATAGTGGTGTTCAGCTTTTCTTTTAGTAGAAAATGCATAGTTTTTTTTTAATGTTTTGTTTATTTTAGAGAGAGAGACAGAGAGAGAGCAAGGGGAGAGGGGCAGAGAGAGAGGAAGTCAGAGGATCCAAAGCAGGCTCTGTGCTGACAGCAGGGAGCCCGATGTGGGGCTTGAACTCGCAAACTGTGAGATCATGATCTGAGCCGACGTCAGATGCTCAGTAGATTGAGCCACCGAGGCACCCCAATACATAGATAGCTTTAAATAAAATTTATAACCCTGCCTTAGTCACCCAAAACAAATTAGGAATGATTTGAAATTATATAATTTTTCTAGGCTAGTGTGTCATTGAGAATGTCCCCACGCTGACTCTTTGGAAATGCTATAGTATTTTGTATTAAGCTAATTCTTTGGTACCCCAACTAGTAACTATCCTGCCTAGTTTTGTGTGAGCTGCACGGGTGTCAGTCTGCAATGCTGGGAAACTCACGGCATTATCACAAGGCAGGTTATAGCCCCTGGGTGGCTTTAGGTTTTCCTTGAAAACCTTCCAGAAAGTAATGACTGCTCTGGGGCTGCCTGAACTGTGCTGACAAATAAGGACCAGCCATGCATTTATCCCCGGGTCCATCAGCTTCCAGAGGTGGGAATGGTGGGCAGGGGCTGATGGATAACCTGTCTCACCAGAAATTTCCAAGGAAGTTCTTTGGTTTACCTTGCACCCAAAAATGAGAAGAAATTTTTAAAATAACAAGGTTGTGGCATTTTAGGGACAAAAGGGTGGCATAGGATAAGCATGGCATAGGATGACCGTGTTTGGGCATGTTAAATCCTTGACAACAGCGGAAACAGAGCAGATAAAAAATCCAATTATATCTTTTCTTCAAAGGAAACAACAAAAGCAGCTTGCCCTGCTCTGCTTTGTTTCCCGTGGTCAGAGAGGGTACAGACACAGCAGATCAAGGCTTGAAGCTCTGGGCCAGCGGTCTCTACCCTCCTACACATTAGAATACTCTGGAGGGCTTTTTAAACAATGTTTGCATCCAGCCCCAGTTCCAGAGATTCTCATTCTTGTTGATTCTGGGTGGGGACCAAGAGTTGCTAGTTTCCAAAACTTCTCACCTGCTCTAAACCCTACCCCTGACCCTTATGGGAGTGGTTGGTTGCAGGAGGTGTTGACTTTTTTTTCTGAGGCTGGTATATGTGCGCCCCAAACAGGGGACCCCGAAAAATGAAGTATTCTACTGACTTTGGTTTCTGCAGCCCAGAAGGTCCAAAGATACACATTTGAAATCTATCCATCCATGACTCACTCAAGGAAAATTGGAGACATGGGTGAAGTTCTCTGCATTTCTCTAAGTTCCTTATCCTTTAACTTCCAGAGCCTAAGATTTCTCCTTCCCAGCACATCGTCTGGAAATGAGAGCCATTTGGGTCACTCTCTTCCCCTTCCCTCACTCTCACTGTATATGGCAGCGAGTTAGCTGTATAAATGGAGTAATGGGCCCTGTGCCCTTTTTAAGAAGCTATGGGGGGGCGCCTGAGTGGCTCAGTCGGTTAAACACCCGACTTCAGCTCAGGTCATGATCTCGCAGCCCCACATCGGGCTCTGTGCTGACAGCTCAGAGCCTGGAGTCAGCTTTGGATTCTGTGTCTCCCTCTCTCTCTGCCCCTTCCTCACTCATTCTCTCTCTCTCTCTCTCTCTCTCTCTCTCTCTCTCTCTCTCTCTCTCTCTCTCAAAAACAAATAAAATATTAAAGAAAACAAACAAACAAAAACAAAACTATGAGTCTCAGCCAGTAGTCAGGAGACATATTTTGGGATAATCTAAGAACTTCTGGCGTATGAAGGTGGAGGACTCAGATTCTATCACAAAGACACAATATCCCTAAACCAGCATGGATTGTGTGCCTTGTGTGTACGTCTCCTGTTGTCTAATGATGAAACCATACTCTGGCTCTCTCGTCAAGGAAATTTGACTAAGGCACCATTCTCTCCTTATAGCATCTTCTCTCCTCCCTTCTCCCACCTCACTGGAAAAGGCCTCCAATGAGACCACATGTTACAGTCTGCAGGTTGAAGGGGAGGCTCGGTTGCAATAGATATTATTCTCTCAACTTATGAGAGTACACATTTAAATAAACAGATCTCCCAGTGACCAAAGAACTTATAGGTGAGGGTACAGCCAAATGGTACCTTATCAGTTTGTAAGCTTTGTTTTTTTGTTTTGTTTTGTTTTGTTTTGTTTTGCAAGGGCTTGAGGTGAAAAGGGCAGTTCTTAGGCTTCTAAAAGCTTTTCCACTTCCCCAGGTTAATCCTCAGCTGGAAGGGAGGAGGAAAGAGTGCGCATCATCTCTAGCATCTCCTGTAGTAACTGTTACTGGTGCCCACCAATGCACGGCTCTCTGCCCTTTGCAAGCCCTGAGGCTTGAGGTCAGTGGTTGTGACAGATTTCCAGCCCAATAATGCCTTGAACTGCCAACAGCACGGCTTGTGTGGGTGAAAGGGCAGGACCCTCTCAGAGACTCCAACAGGAATGGGTTTTACATTCAAATATCCGAACACCTGCATGGGGAGTGGGGGAGTAGGGTGTTCTCCTCTCTGTCTCCTCTCCAAGCAGGAAAAGCTTGTCTGGTCTTAGAAACATGGCATGAGTTAGAGCTCTGTGGGGTGGGCACTGACATGAGTTGCCTTTTCCTTTTTCACAGATTTCTGTGTAAAAATTATTGGAGGAAATCAAGTGACTCCTCATTCAAGACCGTACATGGTGCTACTACTTAATGGAAGAAACCTCTGTGCTGGGGCTCTGATTAAAGAAAAATGGGTATTGACTGCAGCTCACTGTACCCTGTAAGTGCTTGGGTTTTAAAAACTGTTCGTGGAGATAGTCTCACTTGGGGAATTGTTAACAAAGAGAAGAAATCTCACTAAAACTACAAGAAGTTCATGTGTCTCTTCCTATCACTTAAGTCTCTGGGACATTGCTCTACCCCTGCAGGGAGTTGAGCCCAGACTCAGCCCCACAGAGTCAGACCAATAGGGAATCCACAGTGAGCTCCCACACACTCCACGTAGGACTTCTCTAGAGCTGCTGGGTCCAGGCACTACAGGGCTTTGCTTCTTGTCTTGACTTCATGACTAGAGAGTATGAACCAGTCTGGAAGGGTAAAACTTAAGTGTCCCCTCAGGAGCCTGAGCACAATAGTCAAGTAGAGAAAGCTTGTTTCTAATACCTTCCTCTTTCCCCTAGTGAACTTCTCTGACTTCTCAGCCATCCCTTAACTCCTGCTGACTACTACCTTCAAACCTCTCCCAGGCGTGGTTTTTCCTCCATTCTCTAAATCAGACCTGTAAACCCGGGCTGTCCATTGTGATAGCCACTGTCATATTGGTTATGTAAATTTATATGTGGCTCTATGAGTTTAAAGTTAAATAAAATTATGAATTAAGTTACTTGGTGGTACCAGCCACATTTCAAGTTCTCGTAGCCACATGTGGCTAGTGGCTACCATATGGGACAGTGCAGATGTATCAAACATTTCATCATCAAATTGCACTCTACTGAAAGTGCAGCTCTAGTCTTATAAGTAAAACTCACATCAGCTGCTGTAATGGAAGAAAACTGTGTGTAATGGGGAAAAAATACTGGAACTATCTGTTTGGTGTAGTTAATACTAGGCTTTGAATAATGATAACCTTAATTATTAATATACCAGAGAATTTTTTTTAAATAGGATCTACACCCAAAGTGAGGCTTCAACACATGAGATCAAGAGTCACGTGCTCTACTGACTAAGCCAGCAAGGCATCCCCTGAGTATTTTGATTTTGTTAACCAAACAAACCTTTAGCATGGAGTGAAAAAAGAACCCTGGGCCCCTTCTTCAGATCGCCATCCCCCACCCCCAGTATACACACACTCAGTGCCATGCAAATAGGTCCTTCATTGGACGATCATATTTCTAGAAGCTTTCCCATCGATCCTTCCAGGGCATTTCTCTCAATTATTGAGTGCCTTTTGCTTCGGTCTCTAGACCCCTGAGAACTTTGTGTTCCAGTATTCTGCAACCCGATTTTCTGTCGCAGCTGAAGGTGGGTCAGGGGGCACAGCGCTAAAGCCCCAACCCATATGATCCCAGACTTGGCTTAGCTGCTACGGAATTCTCTTGTTATTTGTTTTTTCAATCAACCTAGTTTAGCGTGTTATAAAGAAGCTGGCGGTGATGATGATAAATTCATAAGCAACTTCTTTTTCTTCAGAGTACACTTTTTTTCTTTCTGAGCTACAAACAAGTTATTTCCACAGCGAGTATATTCACAAATGAGACAGGAAAACTGATCACTTAACATGCTCTGCTACTGATTTAAAAAGTGAATCCAGTTAATAGTATTGTGTTTATTTTCAGGAACAAAACATCCAAGGTCATTCTTGGAGCTCACTCGATAACAAAGGAGGAGCCAGAGAAGCAGATTATGTTTGTTAAGAAAGAGTTTCCCTATCCGTGCTTTGACCAGGAAACACATGAGGGTGATCTTAAACTTCTACAGGTACGGACCTTTGA